>JBAIAA010000896.1:0-726927 GCA_037893245.1 Crossaster papposus | reverse complement strand
TAGAAAACCTAGACGCGAACAAACAAGAAAAAATGTACAACCATTACGAGGCAAGGTTGGGTAAAGAAATGATTACTAGTTTGGGTAACTGCGTGCTGGGGATTTACTCGAGAGTTTTAGGCGCGAGTCTACCTATGATCAAACCTATGGGTGTCAGTCTACGAGTAGACTCGGAAGACGCGCTCACCAAAGATCTAGAAGAAGATCCCGTTATATCTAGCTCGATAGCTAGTTTACTTTGCGAAGTTTATTACAACTACGGAATGTTGTTGTCGCCGTTAGTAGGTTTCTTGATAACGTCTAAACATTTAGTTATCAACAAAAATAATTATCTTGACAATATAATAAAAGATGAGTCAACAAGAGAGCCCAAGTTCGTCGATGTTAAAGGAGACTCCAAAGGTACAGGCGGTGACGACTAAAACTAAAAATCCTGGTAGAGTAAAACAAGGCAAGGCATTAGCGGAACACAACAAAAAGAGAAAAGAACAAATTGCCAAGATGCAAAATATAGACGTGAAGAGTACTCGTTCTTATTCGTACGCAACAATTGGGTCGATAACGGGGTTGGCGCTTGTTTTAGGAGGACTCTATATATGGAGCCAAAAAAAAAACCTCTTTATCTTCGGTCTCACCACCAAAACCACTAGCCCAAAAGAGCCCAAGGGAGACTCTGCCCCAACCATCTTCAGATTTTGTAGAAATGGAATAAAAAAAATTAAAAAAAAAAAATTATGGCAATTATAAATGGATACTAATAGCATAGTCAACAATCTCTATCACGCCGCCGTGATCTCTATGTTAAGCGTGGGATTTACCATGTTTAGTAAACAACTTCAAACCGGCCGATCTCGACAAGTTGAGCGTGGAAGATATAGCGAAACTAACGGCTACGATAAGCGGATCGATGTACGTAAAAACATGGCTAGTCAATCAAAATATACTCCCACCAAATATATTAAACTCGACATAAAACTTTAGTTCGTTATAATAAAATGGCCGAAGGTGGAGATTTTGAACCGGTAGAAGACTACGAGGTAGAAGACAACGAGGTAGAAAACTATGGCGTGCATAGTTGACATTTAATCCGAAATAGAGATATCTCTATTGTTAATAGAGATATCTCTATTTCGGACGTACAAAGTTAACATTTTTGTCCTGAAATAGAGATATCTCTATTAATAATAGAGATATCTCTATTTTTTTTAGAGATATCTCTATTAATAATAGAGATATCTCTATTATTAATAGAGATATCTCTATTTTATTTTTAATAGAGATATCTATATTTATAATAGAGATATCTATATTAGAAATAGAGATATCTCTATTTCTAATATAGATATCTCTATTTCTAATAGAGATATCTCTATTAATAATAGAGATATCTCTATTACCAATAGAGATATATTTCTAATAGAGATATCTCTATTACAAATAGAGATATCTCTATTACAAATAGAGATATCTCTATTACAAATAGAGATATCTCTATTACAAATAGAGATATCTCTATTACAAATAGAGATATCTCTATTTCGTTTCCGGTTCCATGTACTGTGTCAACGGGAGGTCACCGAAATCTTAACGTGCGCATTTTCTCACAAAGCTAAGGGGGCTACTTTTCGCAGATACGTTTTAGGTGATATCCTTTCAAACACTTGTTATTGTGCTGGGCGCATGCGGGCGTTATACCAAGGGGTCCATTTAGTTTCAACAAACCCCATAAATAATAGGCAGTTCTTGTATAGCGCACGTATCTACCAAGATTCGTATTCAAGGCGCTCTCACATTATTACCCCGGTCACTGGGACCATGAAACATTCCAAATACCATCTCAGCTCCCTGGGGAGTATACAGCTCGATGCTGCCATTTCGGCGCAAGACAACTAAATCAACCACAATAATCTCTGCCCTCACAGGTACCATTACTGTGGTTTATTTGGCTACTGTTGATGATGCCTGTGCTGATTCCACCGCTCATAAATAGAAATATGTTGACGACCTTGGCTTAGGTGGGATCAGATTGGTCAACAGCAACTCCTCTTTGCAAAACAATACCAATGATTTGTTTAACTGGTCCCAAGTTAACAAACTTTATCTCAACCCGTCCAAATGCAAAATTATAGTTCTACGTTTGGAAAAAAACGCATGAACCACCTCATTTATTAATTGGTGACAACGTACTTAAAGTAGTGACTTGAGTATGGATCCAGATTAATTAAAAATGGAACACCCAGGTTCAGGAAATGGTTTCCAAGGGTAGCAGACGCCTGCATATTCTTAGTCGTTTGAAAAATCTGCGTGTACCTAATTCAGATCTTGTGACAATTTTAAAACATATGTCCGCCCGGTCCTTGAATATGTTGCGCCTATGTGGCACTCTGGTCACACTTCTAACCAATTTTCATGCATTGAAGCAGTCCAAAAACGAGCCTTTAAAATAATTATGGGCCATAGTTACTCTAATTACAATCATGTATTGTTGACATTGAATGTTGAGACTTTAGCCCACAGAAGGGAGGACCTATGTTCAACGTTTGCCAAATCGTGTGTTTTTTCTAAGCGTTTTAAGACTTGGTTTTTAAAAAAATGACTACACTTTTACCATGGAACTGCGGCAGAAGCGACAATTCCTTGAGCCTAAAATTAGAGTTGAAAGGGATGGCAAAAGTACCATCCCATACCTTACCAAATTGCTCAATATGCATACTTGATCATTGGCAACATAGAAAGATACAATGTGGTATAATATTGTGTTTATGAATTTGTTATCATGTTTAATAACATTTGTTAAACAAATGTCATTTTCATATTTAATAATACATCTGTAAGCCCTTTTTTAACTTATTGTGATAATTTGTATTTTTTCCTTTTAATTTACTTTATATTTTACTGTACATCGAACCGCCAATCGACCTTTTTGGCCGTGAGAGTTTGATAATAAGTTAAAAAAAATTTTTTTACAAAAATACTCCTGGGTGGAGAGAAGCAATGAGTGACAAAGTGCCTTTCCCAAGGGCACACGCACTGTAGTCTCAGGCCGGATTCGAACCCACAACCTTTAGGTTTACCTACAGATTACAAATTCAATGCTCCGGACCACGAGACCACGAGACCACGAGACCACGGCACTCCGCATGACGATGAGGATGTTTGTTTTAACGTTTGGTTTTGTGATGTTAAATTCGATAATCAGTCGCACAACTTCCAAAGTAACTCTCGTTTATTATTTGGTGTGGGTCGTTATTTTCCATCTTCCCTTCCAATAATAAATATCGATGTTGCCTCGCTGAGAATAGCGTATTATTCTCCTATGTTCATATATTTCTTTATTCGTTTTATTTAATTTGTATATCTTTATTTATATCGTAAGTTATATGGCATATTAGCTTTCTCTCATCATATCATGATTGATGAGTCTACGTCTACAATGTATGACCATTGATTCGAGAACAAAAAATGTGACTGGACGTTTTTATTTTAGTCTCAAATTTATGATTCAATGGGAAAGGATATTCTATAGTGTTGAGCATCTTGCATAATGTTATAGGGAAAAGTTGTGAATGTTATATAATCTGGAAGCATCACCGGGGCTAGGCATTCAACCGTAGGTGCTGACGTCATTGGACCTGGCGCAGGTCATTGGAGACTCTTTGACTATCATAACGTGCAAGTTTCATGAAAATCGAACTTTCGACAAATAATTTCGCTCGCGCCCATTACCTCGCAAACCTGAGCGCGATGATGCGCTTTGTGCTCTGATTGAATATACTTCAAATAGATATACTTCATTTTCAAAACGGATCTAGCATTGAAGGCATGGATCTATTTTTTTTTGATCACTTAGTTAAAGGTACGTTTAAAACCGGATCGGGTAATATTTTTAATTTTTAGCTGTTTGTATTTATTTATGTTATGATTATTAGTATTACATGTATTATTATAATGTTTTTTTATGAATTTTTTTTTTGAGAGGGGGGGTGTTAAATGGGTGAAGCAATAATTGTTTTGTGTGATTAAGCCCACACAAAACAACCACCCCATAAATCCCAGGGCTCCCCCCCCCCCCCGGGCCCCCACCCCACCACCTTTTGAAATAAGTACAAGTTGTCATTATTTAATTAGGGGACTTTTCCAAACCCTAACTTGGGCTTCGTCTCCGACGCCATCTCCATTGCAAAACTGCACGAACGAAGCCACAAATGGAGACAAAGCTGGGGTTTAAAAAACAGCCTAGATACGCATGTGATTATGAACAGCGCCCCCTCTTGTCATCTTGTTAATTCAACTATGGCTAACTTAAGAAGTGTTTTACACGGTCGAATTTCTGCCGAATTCAGACAAATTCGGCGACATTATGATGAACGTGGATCTTTGTCTGGTTGTGACGACCATCAGCGTCGACTTCGTGTCAGTCTAAGACATTTAAATGTCATGGAACCTACCCCAGAGCGACATACACTTGAAAGAAATATTGAGGATCTAATAGATGGTATGCATGCAGCGGACATGACGCTGCATCAGCACGACAATGGGCAACCCGGGCCTGGTCAACCACTGAATCGTGATGAGTTGCTGATTGGTGAACATGATACGGCCCGTTTAGCAGCAGAAAGGATTCACACACCAGGTAGTTAACTTTAATTCGTTAAAACGTGACAGTGAATATATATAGCCGGCACGGAAAAATAATTCAGGAACTGCTAATTATTTTGCTACACTACAGTACAGACATACTGACTTTTTTTTTTTTTTAGTTAGGCCTAGCCTATACTAGATTTTAACCGTGAAAAACGTTAGACTGGTTTCTTGAAAACATTGTGATTGTCGTGGTGACTTCATTTTCACTAACTATACCCCAAATCCATCAAACTTCAACCATGGAGGGGTCTGCTCGTATAAGCCAATTCGGTATTCCAACTGCGCATGTGCACAACAAGATTCAACATTTTTTCTCAAGGGATAAACACGGCAGACAAATGCACACAAGTCTATGGGGGACGTGGTAACCGAATCCGCATTTTGTGCATTTTCTTGTGAAATCGAAAAGACGATGGGAACTTTGTTCGAACAAAAGTTTGGCCACACAAAACACCTGAAAATACCAAAACGTAAAAGAAAATATGTTACTTAGTAACTTTAAAACACGACGATCTCTTTAAATTGGCTGGTACCCCGCTATGCTTTTGCACGCAATCGATGAAATGTTTATCCCGAAAGAAAAATCGTCAAATCTTCATGTGCGCATGTGCAGTGGAAATGCAGCGGAATACCGAACTCGCTTATTCCTCCATGCTTCAACTGCATGTTTTGCTAATTGTTTTTGCAGGTTTGTACCATTAATTTGGACTTTGATTGACTCTGTACAAAAGGTGGCTTAAAGGGTACTAGAAATACAAAACTTTAATATGGCGAGAAAAACGTTTTAATAATGCTGAATACTTAACAACTGCAAAAACTTAATATTTGTTTCTATTCGTTCATTAATCGTGACCCTAAAATAAAAACCAATATGCGCCGTGCCCCGCCCATAAAAGATGACGTCACGGTAAGAATAGAGCGTGGCTGTACCAGGCTAAGCCTAGCCTTGAATACAAGGCTATGCTGTATCTGCAACGTGGGATCATCGTTTGCCACAACACTATACATAGCCCGCAATGCATTATTATACATACTCAGCTGGTTCTCTATAATAATGCATTGCGGGCTATGTAAACGTTTGGTGTTATGACAAACGATGATCCCACGCTGTGGATACAGTGCAGCCTTGTATTCAAGGCTAGGCTTAGCCTGGTATAGCCATGCTATATTCTTACCGTGACGTCATCTTTTGTGGGCGGGGCACGGCGCATATTGCTTTTCATTTTAGGGTCACGATTAATGAGTAAACATAAACAAATATGAAGTTTGTGCAGTTGTTAAGTATTCAGCGTTATTAAAGGATATATTTCGCCATATTCAAGTTTTGAATTTCAGTTACCCTTTAACTGAATGCAGGGCCCAGCAGGGCCCACTCACAACTCTTGACTTTATTTACCTTATGACATAGAATGGAGTAGCCCTGTATTATATGTGTACTATTGGGGTATACAGGGTTATGGTTAGGGTCAGTCCTCCAACCATTTAGTTGGAGGACAGTTCTCCAACCATGGAACTTTTGGATCCTTGGCCTTACAAACATACTAGTACACATGTACATGTACAGTACATGTACCAGGTATGTAGTGCCTAAGCTCATTTTGTGGTGAAAGCTCAAAGTTTCAAAAGCCTTTATTGTTTATGAAAATGTCGGTAATTACAAACAACTAACAAACAAACAACTAACGTTAGTATTGTCTACGTACCGGTACATTGTACAGTTAGATTTTATTCTGATTGAAACCCCTCTTCTACCAGTGAAATCTTGACTACTTTCAAAATCAAGAACATTAAATTACTTATATACTTAACTAATTATTAATTCCTAATTCTTTAAAAGTAATTTCTTTGCCCTTCTATTACAGGTTCAAAGGGCAGACCAAAGATTAACATTCAGAGGGACCAGCTGCAATTTTTCCTCAGCAAAGGCTACTCTGGTGCTAAAATTGCAAGACACTTCAAGGTACAAGCACATGTAAATCCCCCCCCCCCTCCCACTTCTCTCTCCGTGTCACCAGATATTAACAATCCAAATCGCTAACTATATGAACTGCTTGAAATCTAAAATAGCACGTGCGTATCAGCGCAATACCTGTCTCCAGGCTCTAGCAGTTTAGAGAAGCATGCACTTTGGTTTTATAGTTTGCCGTATATATACACTTAAACGTATCAATTTAAAGGTCATGTAGCTACTGCAGTGTATAATCTTCATATCATCAAGCATTGCCACACATCCACATGATCAAACATTTTTATAGATGGACCTTTCTTTTCACCTATACCATACAGTCCCCTTGCTAGTCCACCCAGTTTTAAAGACTGGGTATTGCTAATTACATGAAATGTCATTATTGATATAAATCACATTACATTTTTGAATTGTTTCTTGTTCATCACTTATGCAGGTGTCTGCTTCTTACATATATAAAAGGCTGAAAGCTGAAGGTCTACAGACATCAAAGCGATTGACACAAATCAGTCTAAACGACTTGAATGAAACTGTGCGTGGCTTGACCAGAGATTTTCCCAATGCAGGATTTAGGGTTTGTAATTTGTATACAATTTGTTTTTTCGTTCCTTTCTAAGATCAAAGCTTATGTTGGGGTGCTTGGACAACGTGCAATATACTATGTTAATTTTTTGATAGTTCATTAAATTCTTGCTACTTTATATAAATAACATTCACCTTACCGATATAAACTTTGATAATGTTCGGACTTGACAATATTTTTCAAATGTCCACACATTTTGTTTGTTAATCATCACTATAGAAGTGTACATGTACCGTACATCTACATGTATTGACAGCTTTTTCATTATTTTCAGATGATGGGAGGGCTTTTACGTAGCCAGAGCTTGACTATTCAAAGAGAGAGAGTGCGAATCGCTCTGAGAACAGTTGACCCAGAAAAGACAGCAATGAGATGGGCTCAGATCATTCCCCGAAGAGTTTACAGGGTAAATGCTCCAAACTCTCTGTGGCACATGGATGCTAATCTCAAACTCGCAAGGTACCGTATGTCAATTGTTTCCTTTTCGTATGCCAATTGTTTCATTTTCGTATGCACTGTGGCAGGAGGTAGTTATTGTTACAGTGCTACATTATGGGTAGTTAAAGTTAATGAGAAAAAATACACATGGTATTTTGTCTAGACCCTGCATCGTTTGTCAAAGTGACTTGGCTGCAGAGTGCAGCGAGATCCATCTGGTCAGATATCTCAAGGTCAAACTGCTTCAGAATCTGTGGTCACAAAACTTAGCAGGATCCACTGTTCAGTGGGGATTAGCTCTCATAGTCTTAGACTGTGGTTGTTTATACACTGTTGTTGACAGCTACATGTAAATCCTGATGCACTGCTTTGTGTCTGTCAGGGTTAGGGTTAATCATCAAAATCAACATTTCTGTGAATGAAACCTGAAACTGTAGGTATTAACCCTAACTCCCTACACAACAAAGGAAGTTGAAGGATTTTGAAGGAATTGTATTGTTCAATAACAATGGTGAGGGAGTTAGGGTTAACCATCACTATGGTTTGACAGCACAAGCACAAATATCAACAGTCAAGTCTTTTTGCCTGTGTTTATGCACAGCTTCAGTGTACATACAGTTGTTAGACAGCATAAAATGACTCGCGCTGGTTTGAGCTGTGAATGGGTGGTTGCTATGTGCTGTTTTGGGTTGTCTATGCACTACCCGGTGGACTACAGTGGACAGGGACAGTTGTTGGAGAGCACAAACTGTAATCTGATTATCCCTCTGAGGAGTACTTAGTGTAATGCAAAAAAGACACAGCTGTGTTCGAAAGTGAATAACAGTCTCAACTCAAGCATCCTGTGAAATCATGGCACCTGGTGTGCTGTGGTTTTCAAGAAAAGTTGAATTTTGTATTTAATGTTCAACAATTGCCAATTATTTTCAATCACTGCCCCAATTTATTAAATTTAGTTTGTCAACATTTTATTTTCAATACTGTTACACATCCATGAATGGGTGTCTGTATCTTGATAATTCCTTGCATCTATAAATTGGAACCAAACCACAAAAACAACACTAATTGTATTTGTTTTTTCAGCATCTATGAACACAAAACTTTGAAAACAGGTCAGCATCACAATATTCACTATAAATATGAACCCATCCATTTTCGAAAATTACAGCAAAGGGAAATGGTGTATATCACCCAAATCCTCTCAAATTATCTTCGAAAATTGCAGAATTTTGCAGGTTTGAGGTCACTTGGAAGCTGATGCATCAGAGGAAATGTCAGGATTGAGGGCGTTTTGGGTTTTTGCCTCTGGAGGATAATGCGGGATACAGGTCATAAGGCCTAAACTAATGCTGGATGATTTTGCAGGATTCAGATTATGTGTAAGAAAAATAGTTACATGTAGGGTTAAAGATGTCATTCATGACCATAAAAATGAAAATAACATTTTTACAAAATGTTCACCCTCTCCACATTGAGAGCTCGCTCCATTACTATTGGTCCTTCCCCAACCCGGTCCTTTATCACGCAGTGAATGACTGGGTCCTCGATCACCCTGTTATGCCATAATTAACATAGGGAAAACATCAAATAAACGTGTTATTTAGTTGACTACATGTATTACAATGCTATGGTATACTTACTGTATGCACTTCTTACATGTAGGACACTAAAGCCCTATACAAATTATGTGTTTGTAATTTTTTGTTTACTTCGTGTTTACCGATATCTCTTAGCTTAAAGGTAGACTACACCATTGGTAATTGTTTGAATTATCATGAATGGGTAGATTTGGGGGGTTGTATTTTATAGTAAACATTGTTTAACTGATCTGTCCGAAGTTTTACAATCGTGGATGCCGAGAAAAGTACGAAAAACAGCGTTTGTTTTCAACCGGCGTCGAGCAGTTATTCTTATGTTATCTTTGTTTTTTCGCAATCGCCGGACGGCGATCGCGATTTTTTGTTTATCAAATTATATTTTTCGGAATAATTACAGGATATTTAGCGCAATCATTTTACTGGATACCTAGAATCATTATTTACTTTCAAATGAGTAAGATAATTTTTAATAATTCGGTAGTAAATATTTTTGATGTCTGCAAATGGTGTATCCTACCTTTAAATAATATTTACTTTGTAATAAAATAGTCTTAAAAATAAAAGTTGCTTTCATTTTACCACAGGTATGGAATGGTCATCCATGGAGCAATTGATGGAAGTTCTCGGCTAATACCATACATGAAGTGCTTAAATAACAAACGAGCTTCTTCAGTGTTTGCCCTCTTTGTCAGAGCAACAGAGAAGTATGGCATCCCATCTAGAGTACGTTCTGATCATGGCTTGGAAAATTTCAGCGTTGCTGTTCTGATGAACATTGTACGAGGTACTGGAAGAGCAAGTCACATCACAGGAACATCTGTACACAACCAAAGAATTGAGAGATTGTGGAGAGATGTACATATCCAGGTAATTATAAGGTCACCACAACTTGTCATGCCAGTGGATGATTTGTCATTTAACCGTCCTATGCAGAAGTCACTAATTGGGTCAGTTGGTCAGCAGCACAAAGATACACAGCTGTGTCTTTTTTTGCATTACACTAAGTACTCCTCAGAGGGATAATCAGATTACAGTTTGTGCTCTCCAACAACTGTCCCTGTCCACTGTAGTCCGCTGGGTAGTGCATAGACAACCCAAAACAGCACATAGCAACCACCCATTGACAGCTCAAACCAGTGTGAGTCATTGTGTGCTGTCTAACAACTGTATGTACACTGAAGCTGTGCAAAATTGTGTTCCATAAACACAGGCATTGGATGCAGTTCAACAATCAATTTACCAAATACATTGTTCAATTGTAATCTAAAATTAAAAGCATGTGATAATGATTGCACTTTTCAGCGATTCAAGTAAAACAAATATGCATTCCAATTAAAAACGCCAGCTACACTGTACGCATTATAAACAGGAAATGGTGGCCATGTCGAGGGCACAGCATTTTAAATTTGTCAGGTAAATGTACCACAAACAGAAATGAATCAAAACAATGTATTCATCGCCCCTGTCATCACTTTTCCAATGTGTTTAAACAGCCAATGAATTTGTCCTTAAAACACCTGACTGAGCTATGTCACTCAAGTAAAAACAATTTGAACACAGTGCTGATTTCAGTTCCTTTCATAACTTCCTTGTAACTTGTTCAGTCATCCATGGTGATGACATAATCAAGCTTATTTTACCCTTTACATATTTTTCTTTTTGACATTTGTCTTTTTCTGAAATATTCAGTAGTTAAGATTTAATAATTGGGTATCTTTTTTTTAGAGACACCCTGTATAAGTACAGTACACAAATCTTTTGAATTACTGCAATGTACTACTGGTGTTCTGAGTAAAATGTTTTTATCTTGAGCCTGAGTTTCACTATTGAATTTTTATTTTTTTAAAATTATTATTGGTTTATTAAAACACATTCAAACGTCGCAGCTACAAGCTGAATTGAGTTTAAAATACAGAAATTCATAAAAAATAAAAATGTTAAAAATTACAGGAAAAGAAATACACTTTGTTTGGGGACAAAAGGCATACAAACTGAGTGAACAAAAATCAAGAGCTATTGTTGAGTGCTTGGACAAGGGATGGGATGCAACTATTTTTGTAACGACCAGTCCTACATTTTGGGGGGCACATTTTGTTGGCATTCCTCAAGTTGTTATTTTAGTTTGGTGGGAGCCAGTGCCTGTAACTTTTAGATTCAAACAATGTCTTACCAAAATTGACAAATAGATGACTCAGTCTATCAGTGATTGTAGGCAAGCTGAACAGTTGACATATTTCCACATATGATGTTGGTGTATTTGGCTGACCAGCCAGAATGATACGAAAAGCCCTTTTTGTAACCTTTCAAGGGTTATGAGTTGTGTTTTAGTAAATCCAGAGTACCAGACAGGACAGGCGTATTCGATAGTGGGTCGAACATACATAACATACACAGTTAACAGATCCTTGACAGAAATAAAACAACGTTTAAGCTGGCGTAAAAAGAAAGGTCTGCGGTTAAAATTACTACACATGTTGTTCACTTGGGAATCCCACTTCAAATTACTCTGTATATAAATACCCAACAATTTCAAACAATCATTTTGATTCATTTGAGAATCTAAAATATCGAAGATGAGTGGATCAGGTTGGTTACGTTGAAAACTAATATTCATGTACTGGCATTTGGCGGGATTAAGTTTCATTTTATTTAGATCAGTTCATTGATTTAGGTCATCAAGCTCATTTTGCATGTTGGAGCTCTCGTTAGGATTAGAGAGGGTCTGACTTAAAGTCAGGTCATCGACATATTTGTAATGTTTGACCGCTGGGAAATCAGGGACAAAATCATTGATCATTACTAAAAAGGCAATGGGCCTAATTTTTGTTCCTTGGGGAACTCCAGCATGCAATCTCTCCCAATCAGAAATATCACCATTATATCTAACAGCCTGAAGACGGTCTGATAGAAATCCACAAAGCCAAGGAATTAAGGAAGTTCTAACCCCAAGCTTAATAAATTTATTAATAACTATATTGTGGCCAACTCTATCAAATGCCTTGCTAAAATCGGTGGCTATCAACACAGCAGAATTATTTGGTTTATCAAGAACACAATGTATATCGTCCAGGAGTTTTACCAAACAGTGGGATGTAGAGGATCCTTTCAAAGAACCAAATTGAAATTTGTCAATGAGAGACTGTATGTCACTAAGGATCCATTCCACAACAAACTCATCGAACACCTTAGAGAAAATACAAGTGAGTGAGATGGGGCGCAGAGTATCAATGGTTGAATGATTAGTCTTAGGGACCGGTACAACAAAAGCCTTTTTCCAAATTTCAGGTACTACACCTTCACAAAGAGAACAATTAAAAATATTGGCCAAAGGAAAACATAACTCATAGGCAAACTCTTTAATTATGCGTGGCGGAAGGCAGTCTGGCCCTCCAGATTTACCTAACTTGACCTTTTTCAACTTGTTAAAAATCATTTGAGGTGTTACAGCTGGGACCGATGATACAAGTAAGCAGGTAAAAGTAAGCAGGAATGGTCATTTACTCATAAAATGCCTATTGAATTGATTGTTAAACAGTTGCCTTAACATGCATAAACACAGCTGGTGTGTCACTTTCAAGGATAACTGATGTACATTTTTGCTAGACGATTATGGTACTCGCGTTCATGGAATACCCCCAACAAATAATACACTTGGATTAACAGACTATTTTATAACAATCTTTCAGTGTTGTCCTTCATATGTTGTTTCCAGGGTAGTGTATGCAAATATGAGATTACAACTATTTGTCCTTTTCTTAGGTTCTCATGCACTTCAAAGAAGTATTTGTTGGTTTGATGGATGAGGATATCTTAAATTTGGACAACGAAAGCAACCTGAAGGCCCTCCATGCTGTGTATCTGCCTGAAATCAACAAGAATTTGGAGACTTTTCAGCAAGCATGGAATCAACACAAAATGTCGTCTGATTCACACGAACGTACCCCAGAACAGCAGTGGATTGATGGTATGCTTGAGAATGTAGATTCTGGATTAACAGCAGTTAATTCACTATTTGAAGGTGAAACATTGTAAAATGTATTTCTCAATTATGGAATAGATCATCTAGAGTATGACAATTCTAGAGGAAGATGACGACAGCACACTGCTGAACAGCCCCAATGTTCCATCAATCACACCACATATGACTGTAACACTTCAAGGGGTTTTAGATGGACTTCCAGATTTGAAATCCAAGTATAACAGAGCTGTTCAGTTCTTTTCTGACATTCCTGGAAATTAATATTGCAGTGCTCTGTAATAACAGCTTGCTAATGTACTGTAAGCATGGCAATGACATAAAGATCCCCCCAAATAAAAAACACCAATAATAAAACTTAAACAGGATGAAAAGTCAGGATAAACAACAAAATGTTGCCGATCATCCGATATGTCAACACATTAGCCACTGCGCATTTGTTAGTATTTATGTTTGTGTTTGTGTTTGCATGTTTTCATTATCATTTATACAGGTTAACAGTGTGGTAAAATATGTTTTAATAATCACCTATTTGCGGTATTAGGGAAGAGCAATCACTGCAGAAAAAGGGACAGAAATGTGTTCTATTCAAACTTGCATAATGTTGTTAAAGGGATAGTGTACCTTTTGCAACCTTGCAAAAAATAACCAACCAAAAGCTTGCTTGATGTGAACATTTTAGATATTTATTTTCTCATAATATACAGTATGTCACAGGGTCCTTCTCAGACAGAAGAACCCCGTAATGGTACATTCGGTCAAACTATATGGAAAAGACTCAACTCAGACAAAATGAAAAGACAAACCCAATATACAATACTATAATTAATTTAATACATAAATTACGACCACAAATTTAACATACACTGAAATTATTTTATATCCTTGGAATTTAACGATGTCGATAATACATTACATCTCAACAAATTAAAGGTGGGCCCAAATCAAAATGGCGTATGGCCTGGATGTGGTACCGGTACTGGTGCTGCCTGCTCTGGTCTAGTTTCCCCTGCCCATGTATAACCCGGTGACGATCCTCCTGGTCGATGGACGACTTCAGTTCGGCCCGCCGAGGATGTCTGTCTCCATGTGGGGTTTACCATGCACAACACCAGACGGCGTCATACCCAGACAAAAAACCCTGGTTATAAAATTCAATACAAGTGTAACTAATACAATGTATTGCAACTTGATAATTATAAAAATGGAAGTACATTTTATACACCAATAAATAAGGCAATACATTCAACATTTGACATAATTAATTTAACTGCAAGTTTGAATCTTTTATGTTAAATTAAGAACTAAATAAATCACAATACTTACAGGTTATGTCGAATAACCTGGTCTACGCATTGGTGTGACGAGGAGACGAGAATGGCCACAGCCTACTTTAACCGACTCTGTGGGACTCATCCCAAATGGTGCAAACAAATTGCAGAAACTCGGCTCACTTAGAACCTACAACTCCCCACCAAACTGCGGGTACAAACTAGAGCACAAAATGCCCTGACATAGTGTCGGTCTGGTCTCGCCTCCAAGTTATAAAAAAATGTCATGTTACATTTAGTTTTGTTGCTTCAAAGTTCAAACAATACAAATGTACTATCACTTGACTATAACTTGAAATCAAGAAAAACAAATTTAATTGATGGTGTTTTTCTATATCTATTTTTCCCCTTATAGTCTGGGAGCCAGCTCCTGGAATCTGTCGTTTCGTTTCACCCCTAAAAAGGAAAGGGTTTGCCACTTGTATATGGAATGGTGGAAGGTGTCTCTGGAGTGTTTCAAGACGGGGTGTAAACATCCAAGGTGACGGCAAGGTACTGTAATTCACCAGTCATTCAAGGTATTCGATTATCTCCCAAATGTTTATTTTGTAGTACCAAGATATAGGCTGAGTAAAACAAAATTAAATACATCAGTCAATTTTCTCAGAATAAGTGTGCCCACATTTTTCGGCTATTATGAATAGATCATTCAAAGTTGGTGAATGTGGAGCTAAATATTTCAATAGATTTTCAATAGAAACATAAATGGTGCGCAATGTTTTGTTTACAAATAACTACTTTTCGGTGGGTAAAACATAACTTTATTCTACGAACTTTCTCAGATGTTGATGTTTTGCACAAAAAAAGATGGTTTACACAATTGTATACTGAAACGCTTCCGGTTTGGTTAGAATAGAATGAAACTTGCGTCCAAACTCTTTTTCAATAGAAACATAAATGGTGCGCAATGTTTTGTTTACTCAGCCTATACTTTGTTCCTACAAAATAGAAATTTGGGGGATGTGAGTAGCACACATTAGTTAATTACAGTACCTTGCTGCCACCTTGGATACTTACACCCGGTCTCATAATACTCCAGAGACACCCCATTCCATGAACAAGTGCCAAACCTTTTCCCGAATATGGGTGAAACGAACTAGAAAACTAAGCTTCTTTTCGAACTTGGCTCCCAGACTATTAGAAAGTAATTATTTGTTGACCTTTTCGATTTTAATTTACACATTTTGTAATTACTGGTGTAAATAATTATGGTAACAGTCGTAAAAAAATAATAATCAAGGTACATGTAGGTTTATACGGTAAACACCCTTTTTTTGTTTGGCCTAAAGTAATTTGAAAAAAAAAAAAATCTTTCGCATAAAGATAGTATACACTATTTTTAAACATAAAAAAAACTACTGAATTATAATAAAATATCTTACTTGACTGCAACTGAATAATTTATCAGTCTGAAGCATCCTGTGAAATGTGGTTTGCCAAAAAAGTTGAATTTTGTATTTCCAACTATTGCAGGCCGGCAACTGTTTAAACAAACCTGACTATTTTTAAACACTTCCCTGAATTATTAAGTTTAGTTAGTCCACATTTTATTTGCCATACGGTTGAATGGGTGCATGCCAACTACATGTACATTGTATGTCTTGTTTACTAACCTGATAATTCCCCCGGTCTATAAATTGCTGTTTGAGAACCGTTAGTTTTTTTTCATTGGTATTTTCCTTTGTATAATACACACCCATTCATTTTCGAAAATTACAGTAAAAGCAAATGACGTACACTATCTTTAGTTAATACTTTTTCACAATGTCTCTAAAATAATGTTCAAGTAAATTGGTTAATCTGTTGTGTCCTTGGTTTTTAAAGAGATAATGGTTTTAATAAATATGTGAGGCAAGGATGTGAAGTACACTGGTGTTGTTTTTTATTTCTGTCTTTTCTTTTAAAACCTTTTTGATTCAGTTTGTAAAGTAGCAATTGTGTTCAAGGGCACTGATAGCGAGAAAATAACCTAGGGCAGAGGGTTGGTTACGTAAATAAATACAAAATTCAAGGGTTCAAACTCATGATTGGTTTTTAACTACATGTAACTACCGTACATATATAATGCAATCGGTGATTTAAATCATAGTTTGACCTGTATCAACTTCACTTGTCTTTTACTTAGGGCACTGATAAGTGAGACAAAAAACACCCAGGTCAGAGGGTTTGGTTACATGAAAAAAAAATGATAAAACTATGACAACCTGTCTTCAATTTCATGATTTACAATATAAAAACACCCAGGTCAGAGGGTTTGGTTACATGATAAAACTATAACAACTTGTCTTCAATTTCATGATTTACAATATAGTCTTTTCAACTTAAAAATCATAGTTTGACCATTTAACCCATCAAACTAAACTTACACTGATACACAATAGGACCTGCTGGATGTAGGTCCCACTGCCCCCCCCCTCCACCTCCCATGATGGCAACTACATTTTCTGTTCCTTTAAATTGCCCCCAAACGAATGTTGACAGCAAATATTTTGCGATCTATTTTCTCTCAAGGCCCATTTTTTTGGATTTATTTTTACGAAAGAGTTACATAATTATTCACAAAAATATTAGCCCAAGGGACCCTGATCTTCGGTGGGTCAAACAAAGAAAACGATGGTTTACACAATTGTATACTGAAAGGCTTCCGGTTTGGTTAGAATAGAATGAAACTCGCGTCTAAACTCTTGAAATGTGCCATATGTTGAGGGAACTTCGATTAAGTTAGAGCATGTATGTGCAACAGGCCTTCTCGCAAACCCATGAAGTTTTGTGAATTGCACCGTGATGCATTGAGGCATATGAGTGCTTGCCGTCACAAAGTAGAGAAAGTTCAGCAGAGCATCGTTATCCAACGAAAGAACAAACTCTTTCAGAAAGTACATAACCCTGTCTTCTTCTGAGGTCAAGTCTTCAGATGCGGTCTTAAGGGCACGCACTACTCTTTGCTGGGTTGGCCGTTGCTTGTGCTGTACAAATGTTATGTGAGCCACAGACAGCTGTTGCCAAAATGCAGCCATGTGGGTTACTGGGATTCCTTGTCTCATGAGAGACACTAATCTCCTTGGCTTGACAACCAACTCCTGATGTGCAATGGCAAAGATCTGGTCCTTTACTTCAGAGTCTCTGGGCAGGTCATGGTAGCCGTACGCCATGTAGAAATCTTGCAGTCTGGTTTGTTCAGACTCTGTGAGGCTTGAGAAGGATGCCAATGCTTTATTCAGTAGGTTTCTCTCGTGGCTCGTTATGAACAGAAGGAAGTCTTCCATCAGGCAACCATCATCTACTTCAGAATCAAATGCCAATTGAATGATGAGTGATCTTGCCAAGATCGATGGAATAGTTCCCGTTAAAGCAACTGTGTGTGCCAGAACCCTTCCAAGTGAAACGTATTTCCATGAATCCTTTCTCAGTCTATGTAGAGGAAGGGAAGGAACTACCACGTGCTCTCCACAGAACAAATCTTTCGATGCAGCGGTCCAAACGCTCGTGAATAGTTCTTTGGTTAAACCTCCATAATCATCTCCAATCTCACCTAAAAATTCAACATGAAGCTGCTGAGTTGGTGCTTCCTCATCTCGGTAGATTGTCAGAACAGTGTCCAATAACTGTTCTCTCTGTACATGTACTTTCAGTTGTTCTTCTCCAAGACAAGCTTGAAGTGCTTGGTGTGCTGTTGTGTATTAAAACATAGAGAAACAAAATATTACTGATTCAGTATTGTATGTCATCAATTTGACACCAAAGACCAAGAGAGAGAAGCTAAATGCACAGTTATTCCAGTGTAAAAATCACCACGAGATAGTTAAATAATCAGGCACGAACCCAAATATGTATCAGCATGTTTCTACCTCATAGTGGCACTTTGAGGTAAACACACACTGATTTAGAGCCTTTAGTGCTATAGATTATGTTCTCACAATTAGTGAGACAATAGACCAAATTCTAGCCTGAGAGTGGCAATTATTGACCAAACAAACAAATGCAAAGACAACATGAAATGGTTAGTTCACCATCTACTATGTATGCAAAGCATTAAGTAAGATAATGTGGCAAGTTGGAGTAAGGACAGAATGGAAGGTATTTAATAAAATAACTTGGTTATAGAAATGAAACTTTGGACGACATTATTTGTGTTAAAGCAGGCGACCACAGATCAATAGTTCATGGGATGCCAATTAGGGTGGATGCCTACATCAAATTTTAAATTGTAAGGTAATTGGTCAAAATAATGAAGTGTTTTGGGGTTATCTATTATTTTTGAGCAAATTTGATTTACTAAATTGGTAAAATTCAAAAGAAAAACTTAATTTTTGTAAATGACTTTATGGTAAAATAAATCATAGTATTTAATGCAAAATCAAGGTCACACTTCTACATTTGTGCCCTGTCAATCATTGCAAAATTGAAGAGTATTTTAAATAATGAACAAATATAAACATCAGACATGATCTTGAAAACCCCTCAACTCTATTAGATCATCACGCTTCGGACTATCTTCAGCCCAAAATGCAGAGATCCAGGAGGAGGAACAATAACCAATTCAGTACTACTACCGTATTAAAAAAAATTACTAGGACTCCTAAATTATTGAATGACCTGCCCTAACATATTATTGACTCTAAGATGCACAAGGGCATTCAGAGACAATTATTACAAACACATCACGACTAAGAATTAGATGACGACACCTCCCTGTGACCTTACAGCTAAGATCCAAAGAGGAAGTCAACTTTCAAAGAGGAAACCAACCAAGTACCAAGTATCAAGCAGAAATGCACAAGTAATATTTACTACAAACCTGAACATTATTTCACTATAGATTATCAAGTGATGAAACATTAATTTGTTATTGAGATCCCATTCAATTGTTGCGTTTGTTCAGCATGGGTGTTCCGTCACCACATAACAACCGAGGGGCGAGACACAAAAGAGAACAAAGGAAACAAAAGCCCCTCGGTCGGCGGTATGAATGGACAAATTCGGTCCTCGATCGACGGTGCAAGCGCAAAGCAATGGGGATTGGGTATAACGTAGGAATAGAGGAAAACACAATATCGAGCCTCGATCGTTATGTGGTTCACAACTGCGTGTGCTTGTGCATGGGTGTGCTTGTTCTCGTGTACAAACTGGTTAAAAAGTCGGGCACCTTTTTCAGAATGCTCCTATTTCAACCACAATCCTGGGTTGAAATTTCAACCCAATATACCCTATATTATACCCTAACCCAAACACTAACCCTAACCCACATCCTAAAACTATTTTTTGAGTAATTTGAGGCACACTCCAAAAATCTAATTCGTGAAATTCCCAGTGGAGACCTATTCATCTATAGAAATTTACCCTCCGGAGACCTTTTGTCTCCATTATACACATTGTGTTCAGGTCTCCAGAGGGTACCGAATTTCAGATCAAAGAGATGTCTCCACTGGGATACAAATTTGAGAGCCATTGTGCAGGGGTGTGGGTGTGGGTGTGCTTGTGCATGTGATCAATGCACAAATTGGGTTTAGCGAGAACTGTGTGTAATCTCTATTACATTCCATCCTAAGTCAGTACCATTAAGTACCTGCAGCAATATCTGCCTCAAGCTTATGTGTATTATCTGGTTGATCATAAGACTCCAATGTGGCTGCAGAGGTAACTACTTCTATCGAGTCATCAGTTTGTGGCGTGCTTGGTTCAGTCAGATCGATGGGGCCTGATGGAACACGGGCTGCTGGTAGACTAGTTGCCGATAGTTGGTTGGATCGATTTGTTGCAAGTTGGCCTGTTTGTCCATGTTGGTCTCGTCTTTGATTCTGCTGTGTGGATCGAGGGTTGTTGGCTCTTCTGGATAATCTTTGAACTACCTGTTCATCAGTACCTATGTGCAATATCAAGAATGGTAATAGTCACGAGAAGCAGCCTTACAAAATTACAGATGCCTGTACACTGTTTCAAATGTACATTATAAATTACACAATGAAGGGCTTGGGTGAATGAGTACTTCATCTGTAGTCGAGGACATGGATCACAATTGTTGTGAGTACAGAACATACAACATGGTCGAATATAAATAAACAAAACTACTACCGGTACTAAAAACCTGCAAAAGTCATGTTTTGGTCTCCAAAATCCTACGTTTGTCCTGTTTCTCAAAATTGTTTGACCCAACGTGTATATTCTGGGTATATGCTTAGAACACAATATATTGTTCATTTTAGTTTATTACATACATAATTTGTAAACAGTAAGTAAGAGAAAGCGACATTTGCTCTCACCTGAAGTTTCTCTGGAATTTTGCTGTCGATCATGGCTTCGAAACTGCACCTTGCATGAAAAATACGAAATATTTCTTTTATAACCCATTTTTAAACTTAAATAATGATACAAAGATGAAAAGGGATCAAACCAGACTATGTATATCTGAAATGCTGTCATCTTTGAAGAAAATTTGTGTTAGTGACCAAGCTTTATTAAAAAGTATTGTGGCTTAAATAATGTTGATGTCCATTTGTTTTCCTTATTCATGATTATTTAATGTAATTCTATTTATACTGATCATCTGACCTCCTAAGGTGCCCGGCTTTGATATCAATCATTTGCTCACCGGTTTCCTACCCGTTGTATTTATTTTACTTGTAATGAACTTACAGTGTGGTGAAATTCATCACATCCATTCATTCACTTACTCATTCATTAAATGCATTATAACAAATAATCCTAAACCATGACAATTGTTCACCGTTTTCTCGAAAACTTAAGCAAGTATTTTTTTATACTTGCTAAAATTAGGGAAGTACTGGTGGATATTTATGTGACTTACGGTTGGTGTTCCGGCATCGACAAAAAAATCTAGCAGATCTTCATCAGATGATGATGTCTCTGATACAATGCGAGTCTGTTATAGGAAAAGATTACATAATTGTAATTGAAAAAACAACACAAATCTATACATGTAAGAAATTTATCCAAAACATGATAATGTATTTTATTAATGATCACTGACGACAAAGGAGTGTAGACATTTTGTCGGCATTGTAAATTATTGCATTTCAAGAAGTGAATTGTTTTCACCAAAGTAGTGAGTGAGTGATTTTTTAGGGTTTAACGCCGTACCAGCATCAATGGCCATATTCACGGCGGGAACAAATTTCATTCAACAATTTTTTATTTCATTCAACAATTAATGTGAAGAAGTTACAGTTTTAGAGGTGGGAGGAAAACCCAAGAAGAATATCCTGGGGAAAAACCCACGGAGTCAGGCAGGGACTGAAAGCCCAATCCACATATTGGCCCAGGCCGGATTCGAACCCGGGTCATAGTGGTGGAAGGCGAGGTAAGAACCGCTACACCAACCCGACTCCCCTTCACCAAAGTAAGGCTCATCCAAGGATAAAAGGAACATGATAATTAATAGGTTCACAACTTTTCAAAAAAATCTGATTCCCCCTTTATTGGCACAAGGGAACATACCTGGACCTAACAAACAAGGTCATGCATTTTGTGTTTAATTGTTTATGAAACAATTCTGTTTAGGAATTCTTGTTTTAATTTATCCTCTTAATAATTTAATTTGAGTTACCTAAAATGAACATTTATGTTTTAACACACGTACCAAAGTAATATGAACACATTTTAACAGTAATAACAACATACACTTACTACATCACTGTCTGTATCACTGTCCTCCTGTGGTTGATCTGCTGGTACCACCTATTAAAAGAAAGAAACAAAATTACGTACATGTAAAGGAAAGTATTACAAGTGGATAAAATACTGAAATTATTAAAAAGTTGAAACCACTGCTACAGAAAAAAAATTATCTAAATGATTTTGTTTTAATGTACTGTGTGTTGTATGCTCTTGTTGAAATGTGTAATTTTGCATGCTGCTATTATAACAGTATTTAAAATTACATGTAATTAACATCTAACGTGCACAAAAGGATTTATTTTAAAAGATTTTTAAAAAATATGTTTAAAACAAACATTAGATCACAGTTCCCGTTTTTGAAGAAAGTCTGCGTGTAGTAATCAAAGGTTTTTAGGGTGTTTGTTTTAATTCCCCGCCCCCCCCCCCCCCCCCACCCACCCTTCAAAAAATAAAAATAGGGGCTGCAGGCTGCAGGCTGCATGCTGTCAAAAATGGGTTGGTAGAATATAAACCAGAAGCAGATTTTTTTGGTTTGGCCTACTTAAAAGACATTTGGTGTTCTGTCTTTTAATAACATTAACAATATTATTTTACATATATAAAAACAATTAAAAACTTGGAATGACAACTTTAAGTTTAATGTTGTTACTTCTACCATTTCGTTTTATGTGTTCACATTTTTGAAGTGAAAGATTTCCTTTTTTATGTATAACGTTTCTCACATTTGTATCATTCCGGAAATTGTAAGTTAATAAGCATATGCTCTTAAATTGTTGACATAGAACCTTTCCGTCACGGTGTGGTTTTCCTGCTGTATAGTAATTGGGTATGCAGAAATTGTGCTAATTGTAGCAGCAGCCTACACCCAGTATGCTAGGTCTGTACACCACACTATCACTTTATTGCACAGCTTGCAAGTTTGGAAAAAGGTTGTAATAAGTGTCTCTATCTAATCATAATAATACATATGCTTAAAAAAACAACTTGACCTTACTGTGTTCAAAGATCTCTTTGGGAGGATGTACAGTTTTCCCTTTTTCATCTTCAGTTTGAGGTCTCTGGCAGATGATGGATGGATTTCAACCAGCAACCTTCCTTTTGATGCCTTCATGTATCGGTACCCAAAAACTCCCAATGGAATGTTTGGATACAGACCCCTCACGTAATCGTCGAGTTCATCTAGACCCCACGAGAGATCAATTTTTACTGTATGGTCCTGCAGATCCGCAGGTCCTGCTCGTGCACACTCTGGGGTACCTACATGTAGATGAAAAAAATGTGGAAACCACCCATTATTAGTAATGATTTATTTATTGATGGGTTTTCGACAAAATGGGTTTTGTCCACAAAATGCGGGAAGAGGTTACAGATGGTGGACTTGCACACGTCCAGTTTGTTTCGCTCTATCTGAAAATGAGCTTTAGCTAATTAGTTCCAGAAGTTTAGAATTTCATCTTTTTAGAGATTTTGGGGGCTTCTGGGGAATTATGCAAGTCTTCACATATTAATGCTGTTTTTCAAGCATCCCTGGTAAAAGTGTAATTCCTGACAAATTTCACAATAAGCGTGATAGGTCCCCCCCCAATTTTTTTTTCTCAGAAATTACACTTCTACCAGGGATGCTAAAAAAACCCATGTATTTAAAAGCCTCCAAAATGTAAGTCCACATTAAGGGTTATCTAATAAATGAAGGGGAACACCTGAGAGGCCCAAAATAATAATTGGGGGTTAAACAAAAATGTATGGAAGCGAGAATGTATTTATCCGTTTCTTAATTATGTGAAGACAAAGGAATGTCCACAGTATGGCCGGGACATGTACGACTGGGTGGGTGGGTGAGCATATCTAACATTACAGAGGACTTAAGGATTTGCTTTTGTCACATCCACATACCATTGCAGGATGAGAAGAGGGGAATTTCCCATGACCTCACATACACACAAATACATGTACCGTACTTTGTTAAAACAATGTACGATCGTTGTGGCTGATCTTGGTAGGTGGTTAGTAAAATCTCACATAATATGAAAAAAATTGTAGTCCATCGGTCATGAAATCCTTGTGCCTTCGTTGCCTTTTTTGGCAAATACTGTTGGGAAAAGTGCAATTTTAGAACTAAAAAATCTTGGACAGTTGAAAAATGAGCAAATTCCGATCACATCAAGTTACAAGGGTCCAAAAATGAGCACGCTACAAGTTTTATAAATGAATCCGAGTGAAACTAATACTGTTTATATACAAACCTAGCCCATTTCGAAATAACCGGTCCATTTCCCTTTGAGGTGGAAAAAACTTTGTGTTTCTGTCTGCCAGCAGAAAAATATGGACACTCCACATAGATTTAGGAAATGGTCCTGAAAAAGAACAAAAAAACAAACATAATCGATTGCTAGGCCTACATTTAAAGGTAGAGTACACCATTTGCAGATATCAACAATATTTACTACCGAATTATTAAGTATCTTACTTATTGGAAAGTAAATATATAGCCATCCAGCTAAATGATTGCGCCAGATATTCTGTAATCGTTCCCAAAAATATAATTTTATTTGAAGAAAATAACGTTCGCTGGACAACTATAGCGAAAAAAACACATAAGAATAACTGCCCGACGCCGGTTGAAAACGAACGCTGTTTTTCTTGCTTTTATCATGGCATGCATCCATCATTCCATGATTGTTAAACTTCAGCGATATTTAAAGGTCAGTTAAACGATATTTACTATAAAATACAACTCCCCCAAATCCACCCATTCATGATAATTCAAGCAATTACCAACTATTACTAAGGAATATTTCGTGCAATGAGAATGACCGTTTCGTGCAATGGGATAAGAAGGACCGGGATAATAATGTGACATCATTCGCAATTCAGCTTGTTGCATAAGGACGAGCTAAGGATAATGCCCCCATAATGTAGAGGGCGCTGCCTGTACTGTACAAGCTAGATCATGGCCTAAATAGCGTTTAGAACCTAGAGTTTTGTCGGCGCCGGCTAAATATCCACTTCCAAAACAATTATTTAATTGATCCTAAGTTTTCCCTCTAGTCCTATGTCTATTCCAACCTCCATGCCTAAACTGTTTAGTGCAGTTTTGGCCATCTCTTTCATACTCATAACTGCAGTGATATGATCAGCGTCACGGGACATTTTTTACTTTTAGACACAAATAAAGCGACAAAGTTACCTCGGCGCCGTGAGTGACGGGTAGTACCCGACCGTCGCCTAAAAAGGCGACGGATATCCTCCGAAATGGCCGCACTGGGGGGAGCAGGAGCTGTCCCTTGACCTTCTGCAGCTGCGTGAGTAAGAGCATTTTCAGCTCGCCTAAGAAGCCTCTCCCCCGACTCCGACATTTTCTCGCCTTATTCACGCCCACGTTCAGACTTCAGGGCCAGGGGCAAACAGCGCGCTTTTTTTTACATACATGTTTGAAACTGATGAGGGTACTAAAACCCATCGGCCCGGGGTATGTAGTGTGGCGCAGCTCGCAGACATCCCTTAAGCTGTTACATTTTTACAATGAACTCGCGTCCGTGACCCGGAAGCGGAAACATAATAGAGATATCTCTATTAAACCGAAATAGAGATATCTCTATTGTTAATAGAGATATCTCTATTGTTAATAGAGATATCTCTATTACAAATAGAGATATCCCTATTACAAATAGAGATATCTCTATTAGAAATATAGATATCTCTATTTGTAATAGAGATATCTCTATTTGTAATAGAGATATCTCTATTTGTAATAGAGATATCTCTATTAACAATAGAGATATCTCTATTATTAATAGAGATATCTCTATTTCGAGTCTAATAGAGATATCTCTATTAATAATAGAGATATCTCTATTAGAAATAGAGATATCTCTATTAACAATAGAGATATCTCTATTAACAATAGAGATATCTCTATTTCGGATTAAATGTCAACTATGCACGCCATAGAAAACGACGAGATAGTCTGGGACTCCACCTACGACAACCAACCAGAGGGTGTTGTTAAATCAATCTCTGCAACACTGAACGACCTCAACAAAGAACTAATACAATCTGAAGTTAACGATTTTTATAAGCACTTATATGCTGAAACTGGTTTAAACCCACCATTATTAATGATCACTGATTTTTATATAGGTCAAGATAAAAACCTATATATTAGATCGGGTGAAAACAAATTTCAACTATCTTTTATAAAAGGTGGACTAAGAATTTATTACAAGATAAGTGGCTTGAAAGGTAAATACGGCGTGGGTTTTATTCGCGGTGTGTTAGGCCTCGTTGACTATGACCCCAAAGTCAAACGAAATCCACTTAGTAAAGAAGAAGAAAAACGACTCCTAAAGAATACGGATTCTACCCCGGCGCAAGATATTCCGAAAGAGGCCGACGCTATAAGCGAAATTGTCGAAACTTTAGCACCACCCGCCACAGATGTCGAAGCTCTTGAACAATAAACGGGCCTCGAGATCAGAGAGATCTTGGGTTTAAACAAAGCTAGGCAACTTGGAACTAAATTTAGCGCATCTCGGGAAACTCGACGATGAGATAGCCCAGACTGAAGCGGCACTCGCCGAATCAGTGAGCGACGGTTCCACGGCAGAAATGAGAGATAGATTAGTAGACTTAAAAATCGAAAGATCGACTAGATTAGAACGAGCGTCTGCCAACGAAAAAAACCTCAGAAGTCAGATGAACAGAATCAAAGAAACGATTATGAGGATGTTAGAAATCGACACGACCTTGGGAGAAAAAATTAGAACGTTGTTTAGAGAACAAGGCGTGACCATCGCGAGCATTTTGTCGGCGTTTAGTTTGGCTATCGGTTTGATAGTAAAGAGCGTTTTGTCTGTCGGTATACCACCCACACCCGCGCCCGCGCCTGCGCCCGCGCCTATTCCGATACCCCCGTCTCACTCGGGTAACGTAAAAGAATGGATACAGTCGCAACTAAAACACTTTTCAAACGCGCTCGCTAAACTAGGCTCAAAATTACTCGACGTCTTGCCTGGAATTTTAGGTGGTATAGCGAGTTGGATATTTAACGTATTGAGTAAAACCGCCGGATGGTTGGGAGAACACGTGTGGACCTTTATAGTGGGAGTCGGAACTTAAATTTTTGTTTATTTACAAAAGCGTCTCGGTTAAAAGTAATAAAAAAAAGCCTTCTAACAAAATATTTTGTTAGAAGGCTTTTTTTTTTACCGCGCAGACTCGTACATCAGGTATCCTATACCCGCTATCGCTAAAGTACCGACAATCAGCGAAGTTTTGTCATACTCATGAGGATCTCTAGTTAAAGCGTTTTCTTCGGGAAAAGAATGCTCGATCGCGGGAGTTGGCGTTGGCGGTGGTGGGTCAACCGAGGACGTTGGCGTTGGTGGTGGTGGGTCAACGACCGCGGGCGTTGGTGTTGGTGGCGTTGGTGGTGGTGGGTCACCCGCGGGCGTTGGCGTTGGTGGTATGTTTGAGTTTATCTTCGAGTTTAATCCCAACGGTAAGTTAGCGGTAGCAATCTGTATATTGTTGTTATATCCTTCGTGGGTTCCGACCCTCAATTGCATGTTTGAAGGCATGAGATATAATCCTGTTGCTAACACAAAGTTTAACGAACTCCTGGCGTATTGCAGCGAATCTTGAAATTGGGTTATAGATTCTTTCAGATCGGTCGGAGACGATATCAAGTCTTCGACGATATTAACAAACTGGGTTTGGGCGTCGAGCCCCGTGCCTAGAGTCAAAATACTAGTTTTTGTTTGCGCCTGAGCCCCCAGCAGAGCGTAAACATATGCCCTGACAGATTCGTTAATTTTTTGTATCCCGACGTCGGTAAAGTGAGACGAGTCGGGTATCCAATTTTGCCAACAAGTCTCTACCGCTTTACTTTGCGATATTTGAGTCGTCGTCCAAACACTGTAATAACCCGATCCGCCCGGAAATAAAAACTCCATTGTTACCGATTTATCGTTAAAGATATCATCACGTTGTAAATAGTGGATAGTCGACGGATCGTAGTTACCTAGCGGCGTGCTGTTGTTATAAGCTTGACCCAAACCTCCCGTAAAATGATCGACCGTTTGTTTCCAAGACAAGTTGTTATCTACGTCGTAAAATCTGCAAGTGTCTATATAACCTTTACGATCTATATTGTTGTTAAAAGGATTAAATACACCGTCGCCCGGTATGGGACATTTCATAAACTCTAATATTTTTCTAACCGTAAAATAAACGTGAAATCTATATATGACCTTCGTGAGACTATCTGTCGAATAAAGTAGATCTATCCCTATGCCACAACCGCTGGTACTACACCACATTGCACAATTGAGTTGATTTTGATAAAACGTCATCGGATCGGAATCCCATTTTTTTATAATTTCTGGTACGACCTCGCTGAGCTCTTTGGCGTCGGGAAATGATATATCGCCTTTTATTATTTTGGGAGTGGTAATATTTGGCAATCTATAGTCGCTAAATAGATCCGAAAAAGTCGCTGTAAAAGACGAGCTGTCTAATGCGTTCACTACAATCTCTAAACTCTTTAAATCTAAGTCCAGCTTGCTAGCACTGGCAGCTTGTTCTTATTCGATCAGTCTCGATATATTTTTTGCGACCGTTTTGTTTATGTCGCTAATCATTTTTAGTTGTAGTTTGGTGAAACCGCTGTCTTCGTCCATTTTATTAAAAGTATTTTTTATTTTATTTTATTCTTTTAAAATATGGTTAGCATCGCTATGATGATCGGAGGTGCTATAGTTAACGCTTTAGCTTTCACGGGATCAAACTTTTTATTTTCGAGCATAAAAGAAGACGGAGAGCGCAAGAGACACGACTTAGCTTTAGAAAAACTGACGACGGCAAAAAACAATTGGGAAAAATCTCGGACAAAGTATCTTGATTGGTTAAACGATCGACTCAAAAAACAAGCGAAGGCTAAAAGAACTTTTAAAAATATAGACGAGGCTCTCAGAGAATATAACTCGGTTACTCGCAAAGATCTACGAGTACCAATCTACCTGCAGCACGAGCCCACTCTGTCTGATTTTTACGCGCCGAGCGAAGATCAAAAGACCGGTGAGTTGGCGTTTGTTTTGGGAGGAACGGCGTTGGTAGGTTTTTTTAGTTTATAAGTTTTTATGAGTTGTTTAGTTAAATAAAATGGAAACAAAGTTTAAAAAAGTGTACTACAGCCCCGTCGGTTATTGGAAGGGTGAGGGTGCGGTTGTAAAATTAGCTAAAAAACGGGCGCGTCCAAAGAAGAAACCAGAAATTGGTTAAGAAAACAAGCGTTGTGGCAAATTTATTTACCACCTCCGACGTATATTCCGCGACCTACGAGTTTGAACAAGTCCATGGGTATTCCCAACGAAATGCATCAGATAGACTTGTTATTTTTACCTTTCGATAAAGTCGGTAAAAAAGAATACAAGTACGCGATGACGGTCGTGGACGTGGCCACGCGTTTTAAAGAGGCCGAACCTTTGACCAACAAGACGAGTACCCAAGTGGCCGACGCTTTGAGTCGAGTTTACGCTAGGTCGCCTTTGACTTGGCCAAAGGTTTTAAAAGTAGACGCGGGTAAAGAATTTCACGGGGAATTAAACAAAATTATGTCGGAGAAAAAAGTCGCGATACAAGTGGGAGAACCGGGCAACCACAGAGCGCAGGGTATCGTCGAAAGATTTAACAGGACTTTGGCGGAGAGATTGTTTGGCCATCAATACGCTAAAGAAATCCTTAATCCAACGGAGAGATTGCGACTCTGGGTTAAAAGATTACCCGACGTGATTAAGGCGTTAAACGACGAAACCACCAGATTGATAACGACGGAAGACTACGAACCACTCACTCCCAAGCGAGCGATGCAAGAAACGCAAGTTCGTCAAATCAGTTCTTCCGCGGACGAGGTAGAAAAAGAGTTGATCAAAAAAGGCAATCTTTTTAGATATCTTTACGCGCCCGGTGAGTTAGAGGGAGGAGAGCGCAGGCGAGCGACTGATCCCATTTGGAGTCTCGAGGTTTTTGATTTAGATCGCGCGATCAAAGACCCCAACCAACCCACTCTTTACTATCTCAAAAAAGGTCCCAATCGAAGTTTCGTTAGTCAAGAGCTTCAAGTCGTTCCACCGGACACCGAGTTACCTCCAAGTTTATAGTGGCCAAAGGCTAGAGTAGACGTTCCATCCCATAGTATAAATCGCTTGGTATCTAACGGACTCAACGACAGTTTGTTTTGCGATATGGTGTATAACGCGTGATTTTTCGATCTGATGTACGTCATCGTGTCATTTTGAGATTCTTTTTTTTTGAGACAGTCGAGATAACGCTCGTGACTTATTTTTTTGTCGGTGACTGCTTTGGTGACTCCCTTGGCTTTTTTAAGGTTAAAGTCGTCCGCCGTTAAAATCGAGTACATCTTTGGTCTTAAGCAAACGCATTCGCTGACTGGTTTTCCACCAAACTCGTCTTTAAATTTACCGATGACCTTTTTGTTTTTAGAGTCATAGATCTCGTGACTCTGATCGTAGTTTGACAGGTCGTATGACTCCGAGTCTTTTTTTTATATCTTCGTAAACGCTCTTCGTCCGTCTCAACGCTCAAGAGTAGACTGTCCGTGTCGGTATAAAGTAACCCTACTCGGTCTCTATAGGTCTCTTTGAGGTGGTTGTAATAAAAGTCGTACATGAGAGTTTTTGAGAGGTCTAAAATACTCACTCCCGCATAAATAGGTTTGTTTAATAACGTCTTGGTCCTGTACATTTCGATAAACACTAGATTGCAATCGGTAAAAATCGTCGTATGTTTATAGCTCGGTTTACGCGACAACGCTTGATATTTGGAAACTTGGTCGTCTCTGAGCAAAAACGCGTCCGTTCTATTTCTCACGTTTTCCATCGTCTTTCCAAAAACGCTGTTGTTCATGAGCTTAAACAAGTCCTTTTCAAAATCAGACGTTGCTTTAGCTCTTAGTCGAGTGTTTTTGTCTATGTACTCTTTCATCCAAGGCGCTTGCTTAAATTGTAATACACGATGTACTTTTTTGAGTCGTAATCCAAGATTGAGATACTGTTGTAACGATCTGTAGTGCAAGACATATTTACGTCTGTTGTATAGAGTGGCTATTAATTTAGATTCGTTGCTAGTGGGTTCTGCGGTTAACAACCCCAGTTGATACTCGGATAACCACTCTTTGGGTACTTTGATATTTTCGGGAGCTAGCGGAAAATCATTGTGCCAATCGTGCAAAGCGTTGGGATAATCCAAGTCTACCTCTAAGAGACACCCTATATCAGCCGTTTCTGAGATTGACATAATGCGTTCTATCGTGAAGACTTTGGGTTTTGCCCATTTAAAATCGGCATAGGGTAAATACTGACTCATGGCCCAACCGTACAAATTGTTGGCGTCGAGATACATGATGTAAGTCGATGACTCGTCCGGATTGTAATCGGGTAGATATTTATTTTTTGCTTTGTAGTACCTAGCACTACCCACGCTCGATAGTCCTCCTCTTTTTGCTTTAAAAAAAACCATGTGTTTGTCGACGTCTTCCAATAACTCGAGCTCGACTCCCGAGTGTTTTAATAGCGCGTCCCACGATAACCCAGGAGAGGTATAATAGTTAGCGGGATCTAACTTGTAGTTCTTTTTACACGTTTTTCTAAAATTTTCAAACACACCGGCGAGTAATAATACATCGGTGGTGATACAAGTCGTGATATTCACCCAAGTTTTTGACGTTAAATTTGACCCACACTTGAGAATAATCGTCTCGCGAGATATTCGAGTCTTTGAGGCTGCTGTAAAACTCGTCAATGCTTGGTAAGCTCGTCTCTTCAAACTTATCGAACGAGTCCATATACTCGTACGGGTAAACACCTTTTTGTAATAGCAGGTCGACATTTTGGTCTTTATAGCGTTCTCTGAGTAGAGTAAACGCCTCTTTGGGACACGCGTTGACTAATTTTTCCAACGATGTTGCCATAAATTTTAACGAGTCTATAAATCTCAGATTACCGATCGAAAACGAAATGTATTTTTCCAAGTTGCTGGGGATAAAATCGATATTTTCTTTAGTCTCGTACAAACCTTGCATGATTAAATGAGCGTCGTAATTTTGTAAATTGTGAAAGATGACGGGTATTGGGGTTTTATCCGGTACCACCTGCAGTTTTAGATTGCAATAAGCGTGCGCGGCTCCTCTGTATCTACCCGTGATGTGACAGTGATCTCTCACCTTTTTAAATTTGTTGATCCGTTTTTTACACGTTAGACATTTGTTTTCTTTGTATCCATTTTTGTTGACGTAACAATATTCTTCCTTTTCTTTTTTAGTCTTCGGTTCTTTCGGAAGCGGACACTGACAGTTTGAGGAGTAATTAGGATATATTGACTTTTCGCAAATCCAACACGTGTCCGTGTTTTGGTGGTCGATGTTGTCTCGCCATGTAAAGTCTATGGGTTTGGGGTTTTCAAAAACTTGATTAAATTCGTATCTTAAACGCAACGTCGAGTCTATAAATTTAGTCACGGCATCTTTTCCTCTATAGGTCTCTTGAAATTCAAGTTTACCGTCGTACCTTAAAGCGATCAACGAATAACCGCAAGCTTTGTGAACTTGAGTCTCCTGCGTGTTTGCCTCTTGAGGATTTAATTTTTTTAATACCGATTCAAAGTCGGCGTAAATGACAAATGGTACGTCTTGCGTAAACCTTTGATTTTTAAATTTTAATATCGGAGGGTCGTCGTTAAAACCTTTTGGAAAGACGACCTTAGAGGGTGGCATATCTATTCCCTCGCAATCTTGCGTATGCTCGTCCAACTTGTCTCGTGAGTAGTAGTGCGCTAAACATCTGAGACATACGTATTTTTTATGCTGGTATTTTGTTTGGTTACAAAACACTTTAGATATATGTTTTATCCAACAATAGTGATTCGTGTCGTCCGAAGAAAACAACAACAGATTTATGGCTGCGGGGTCGTTGGCGTTTTTAGATAAATATAACGGTCGTACTTCTTTAGCCTCTTCGTACGCGAACACATTTATACTCAGATTGTTTTGTCTCTCTACCCAGTGGGCATTTTACCCGATATTACCTGGGTTGTAACGAGTAATAACGCTAGTTATTACTGGGTAACATACCGATATTACCCGGGTTGTAACGAGTAATAACGCGTTATTACGAGTAATATCACCGAGTAATAACGGGGAAATAGTAGACGAACATTTCCCCGTTATTACCAGCCGATATTACCACATTTACCCACTGTTACCCGGGAGAATGTTACCGATATTTCTGGCATTGCACGTTATTACCACCCGATATTACCTGATATTTCTGGCATTGCATTGTTATTACCACCCGATATTACCCCATTTACCCGATATTTCTGGCATTGCATTGTTATTACCACCCGATATTACCTCTTTTACCCGATATTTCTGGCATTGCATTGTTATTACCACCTGATATTACCTCTTTTACCCGATATTTCTGGCATTGCATTGTTATTACCACCCGATATTACCCCATTTACCCAATATTTCTGGCATTGCATTGTTATTACCACCCGATATTACCTCTTTTACCCGATATTTCTGGCATTGCATTGTTATTACTAGCCGATATTACCTGATATTTCTGACATTGGATTGTTATTACCACCCGATATTACCTCTTTTACCCGATATTTCTGGTATTGCATTGTTATTACCACCCGATATTACCCGATATTTCTGGCATTGCATTGTTATTACTAGCCGATATTACCTATTTTACCCGATATTTCTGGCATTGCATTTTTATTACTACCCGATATTACCCCATTTACCCAAAATTACCAGGGAGAATATTACCGATATATTACCGTTAGTACCACCCGATATTACCCCCTTTACCCAATATTACCAGGGATAATGTTACCGATATTTCTGGCATTTCATCGTTATTACTACCCGATATTACCCCATTTACCCAATATTGGTTAATTTGTTGGTTAATTGGTTAATTATATTGGTTAATACTAATATTACGATACTACCGGAACAATACTACAATGTATACACATATAAACATCAATGACTCTTCTGAGTCTACAATCTTAGTGAGTACTTAAATGCTATATATGTGCCCAATATCACCGCTGTCTGTAATCACAGCTAGTTTGAAATTAATTTGTTGTTAATTTATTTGTGTGTTGGTTTTTTGGCAAATTTGTTTCTTTGAGACTTGGAGTAAATAAATATTACACAATTATCTCTACAAAAACACCCTAAACGTATCGCTATTTCGCAAAACATAACGTTCATGTAGAAAAAAAGTGACAAAATTGTTTCACCAAGGTTTATCACGCCCACTTGGGGTCAACATGTAAATTGAGGTCACCCGATATTACCCTATTTACCCAATATCAGAGAATGTAACTGATATTTCTGGCATTGCCGTGTTATTACCACCTGATATTACCCCATTTACCAAATATTACCAGGGAGAATGTAACCGATATTTCTGGCATTTTCATGTTATTAACTCTGTAAATTGTTACCCATTACCTCTTATTACCCTGTTATAACTCGCTAAAATGTCGGTTTCAACAGGGTAATAACAGTAATCTTTGAACTTGGAATTATTAGCTTGGATTGCTATAATTTTACTGTTGTTACCCCCCCCCCCCCCCCCCCCGGTACTCAAGTTCCCAATGTTATAACCAATTCAAGCCTTTCACCATTACCCACATTACCTGTATTATCCTGTTGTTACCCGGTAAATTGTCGGTTTCAACAGGGTAATAACAGTAATATTTGAACTTGAAAATTTTGCTGGAATTGCTACTAATGTTACTGTTATTACTCAAGTTCCCAATGTTATAACCAATTCAAGCCTTTCATCATTACCCACATTAACTGTATTATCCTGTTGTTACTCGGTAAAATGTCGGTTTCAACAGGGTAATAACAGTAATATTAGAACTTGGAAATGTTACTGTTATTACTCAAGTTCCCGATGTTATAACTAATTCAACCCTTTCACCACATTACCCATATTACCTGTATTATCCTGTTGTTACTCGGTAACATGTTGGTTTCAACAGGGTAACAACAGTAATATTTGAACTTGGAAATTTTGCTAGGATTGCTATAATTTTACTGTTATTACTCAAGTTACCAATGTTATAACCAATTCAAGCCTTTCATCATTACCCACATTACCTGTATTATCCTGTTGTTACTCGGTAAAATGTCGGTTTCAACAGGGTAATAACAGTAATATTAGAACTTGGAAATGTTACTCTTATTACTCAAGTTCCCGATGTTATAACCAATTCAACCCTTTCACCACATTACCTGTATTATCCTGTTGTTACTCGGTAACATGTTGGTTTCAACAGGGTAACAACAGTAATATTTAAACTTGGAAATTTTGCTAGGATTGCTATAATTTTACTGTTATTACTCAAGTTACCAATGTTATAACCAATTCAAGCCTTTCATCATTACCCACATTACCTGTATTATCCTGTTGTTACTCGGTAAAATGTCGGTTTCAACAGGGTAATAACAGTAATATTAGAACTTGGAAATGTTACTCTTATTACTCAAGTTCCCGATGTTATAACCAATTCAACCCTTTCACCACATTACCCATATTACCTGTATTATCCTGTTGTTACTCGGTAACATGTTGGTTTCAACAGGGTAACAACAGTAATATTTAAACTTGGAAATTTTGCTAGGATTGCTACAATTTTACTGTTATTACTCAAGTTACCAATGTTATAACCAATTCAAGCCTTTCATCATTACCCACATTACCTGTATTATCCTGTTGTTACTCGGTAAAATGTCGGTTTCAACAGGGTAATAACAGTAATATTAGAACTTTGAAATGTTACTGTTATTACTCAAGTTCCCGATGTTATAACCAATTCAACCCTTTCACCACATTACCCATATTACCTCTATTATCCTGTTGTTACTCGGTAACATGTTGGTTTCAACAGGGTAATAACGGTTATATTTGGACTTTGAAATTTGGTAGACCGGTGCACCATTTTTCAAGAGTTTTTCTCATCAGAAACAGATCCTGTCGGTCTCAAGGATCAATTAGATCCAATCCTTATATTAAAAAAACAAATATTAAGGAATTTATAACAATTTCATTATCACACCGGTAATATCATTTGGGTAATAACACGGTAATATCGGTAAAATTTGGACTTAGTCAAATTTTGGGGTGATATTACCGGTAATATCGGTAACCGGTAACAACTTGCCCACTGGGTAGCTTTTCTATTTGATCGATTGGAACAGGAAAGTCTACGTCTTTAAAATTTAATCCATCGTTTGTATCGTAAATTGATGGATTGTCTTCGTGGATTTTATAATTGGGTTTGTCTTTTATTTGTTGTTTTACTTTGTCGGTATATTTACCGAGAGCGGCTCTCAAACACCACCGTAAACATTCGTTGTCTTTGTTTTTAACGTTAATAAAAGCTTTTTTGTTTTCTAAAAAAGGCGGTAATTTTATATAAGAGTTTCCACTCATAGGTCTATAGCGATCGATGTTGATATAAAACGCGAGTATTTCAACGAGGTTCCAACCCGATCCTTGACTCGTATTTTTGGCGTGTTTTTATTTCATTTTAAAGATTTGATCTTTGACATTTTCTTTTATCTGACTCTCGTTTAAAACAACTCGTTTTTTACCAAGAAAGGTAAAAGTTCCGGTTTCTACTAAACCGTCTTGATTTGTTTTATCGTATTTCGCTTTAAATCCTAACTGAACTTTTATGGTCGATAGATCTCTCAGCTCCGACGTAACAATTTTTTCAATCTGCCGCACGTGCGTACTAAAGATTTGCTCTACGTCGTTGTTAAACAACCTGGGATTCAACTCCCAGTTTCTATAAGAGTTACCAAAAGCTCTATGTACTTGAAAATCTGCCTCTCTGAAGCTATCTGCCTCTCTGTTTATACGATTTAATCGCTGAAATTAAATTCTTTTGTAAAAATCGACCTCGTTTACCAGTTGGTGTAAATTGTAACTCTTGGTCGTCTACGATTTGTTTGAGCTCATCGAGTTTCTTGCGATTCAAGTTTTTATATTTATTCTCCTCTACTCTAATGACGTCGATATAGTCTCGACGTAGGCGTCGCTCTGGGATCGTGATATTATTCCACTCCACATATTTTTGCAAGGTTGATTTAGGCCAACGTCCGTATTCTATTGGTGTTGGTTTCTTCATCATGCCTTTATAATATATGTATTATTCTACTTAATTTTTTTTTTTTAGCTAGACTTTTTTTTTGTGATTTTCTTTATAATATATGTATTATTCTACTTAAGGTTTTTTTTTAGCTAGACTTTTTTTAAGTGATATCCTTTATCTCTTCAATATATATAAAAATGAAAAAAAAAAAATCTCATTTTTATTGGAGGTAACAAAATTGAATTTGTAATTTTTAATTGTATAAATATTTTCGTCCTGGTTCTCTTCAATATATATAAAAATGAAAAAAATAAATCTCATTTTTATTGGAGGTAAAACCTAATATGTTAAAAAAATTGAAATAATAATTTATAATTATATATAAATACGACGCCGTATACATATTATTTGTTTCGTAAGATACGCAAACAAAAGTTTCGCGTCTATATATAATATACGATCTCTCGACTTTAACTAGATCTATACTTTTCTAATTCGTTAAAGGTTATAATATTGATGTCAAATTTCTTTAATATTTTTTGTTTTAATAAAAAAGATTTTTAAAATAGTTAGAGATTCTAAAAAGCAATAAGCAGCTATAGTTCTAGAATCAAATAAATTATATACGTTCGCGTCTAGATGCGAACGGATATAATTTGCGATATTTTTTATTAAATAACTAGTCGCGATATCTTTATCAAAAAGGACGGATAAATAACTTATAATTTTAGTTATAGTTATAGAATATTTATTGATATCGCTGTTTTTATATTCGTAATATTTTTTTAACGCGTTATTAAATTGTTTTTTGGTAATACAAAAAATAATTAATATAGAATTTATCGGCGTATATTCGTCGTTCATACATAACGCGTAATAATAGCAACACGCTATTAGAGAAAGTCTGACATCTCCCCGACAATTTTTTTTTTCCGTTAAATCTTTAAATTATTTTTCTACGTAAGATAATACATTTTTTTGTATATATATATCTCGTTGTAAAAAAACTTCATATAATTTGCCGCTATACTTACGAGTAGAAAATCTTTTAACGCAACAATTTTTTATAATTTCGGCATCAAAATCTAAATATCTTTGTAGCATTTTACATTTTGTACAATATAGATAGCCATCTTGTTGCAGCCACGAGTGGCTGCAAATAAGTAGAGACATAGGGTAGGTGCAGGTAATATGGGCCCATTAAGCTCATTTGCATAATTTGCATAAAGATAGATAAAACCATTCTAAAGAAACATTGGTTATTGGAATCAGTAACAACTACCCTTCCTTTTGATGATATAATTTAAACCATGTTGTATCCATTTATGACAGTTACATTCAAATTATGACGTCATCACCAAAGGTCCCATATTACCTGCAGTGCAGGTAATATGGGATGTATGGTTATATGATAATATAATTTTTTTAATGCAATTTCATTCCGCTGTATCACATCTATGGCGTCCCATATTACCTGCACCTTGTTGCGCTACCGGAGCTCCCATTAAATGCATAATAAATCCTAAAACAATTATACACAGGACCCCACACCCTCAATACAATCAAAACACTTCATAAGCATCCTAAATATGTCAAGAATTCAGCTCACCCTCTGGTCAGTTTTTAATATCAGTACATTCCATGAAATATCTATTTTTAGATCAGAGCAAAAAAATACTGTCAACTTAACATACCTTGTCAAATTTTGATTATTTCTTCACCGAGATCTCCGTTCCCGAACAAATTAGCCATGTTGGCAGCGATGGCAATGAGTTATCGCAACTACTGAGAGCGCTATTTCTTGTCTCTGAAGCTTTATAGTTAAATAGGCGCCGAATTTAATTCATGCGTCCCATATTACCTGCAGTCCCATATTACCTGCACGTACCCTAGAATTATTATTTGTTTCGTAAGATGCAAAAAAAACTAAAATTAGTTTGTTTAAATATTCATAAAGACGATATTACTAAAACCTATAATCTCTCCTAGATTTTACGATAAAATCTTAAACTTGAACTCGAAAAAGATATTTCTCGAGTTTAATCAAAATTTTACTTTAAGCGATATGAACAATCTTTACGATTTTTTACTAAAGAGAGGATTATTAGAATCTGAAGTAATTGAAGATTATTATGAATGTATGATTTTTTATGGAATGGAACAATAGATTAAAAAGCGAAGATGTAGGTTTTTAATCTTTTTTAATTGTATAATATTTTCGTCCTGGTTCTCTTCAATATATATAAAAATGAGATTTATTTTTTTCATTTTTATCCGAGATTAAAAGACGCGTGGAAGAGTTGGTGTCTAAAGAAAAAAAAGGTCTTATCGAAAAACTTACAGCTTCGCGATAAATAAAAATTATTTCGATCAGCCTCCTCCTTACGCAGCAACACCATCGGCGCCTTTAGACTCGTTTTAAGCGTTTTAAAAAAAGCGAGAAAATCAATTTGGTCTAGAACCTGTCGGTTTCATACTACTCCTAAATTTCGAGCGTTTAAAAAAAGGCACTCTTTTTGAGTGCCTTTTTTTTTTGATTTAGTCTAGGATCGCTATATCCCTACTACTTTAGGCCATATTCAAAGGTTTTTTATACTAAGTGTTACCTTTTGCATCATTTCTTACCTAATTACCACGACAATAAAACCTTTACAATTATATTTTTTGGCATGAAAGACTCAAGTTATTCTTCATACATACTAGGGCAAATTTCAATTATATCTTTATAAAAAAAAACGCCCTCAATACGAGCTTAAAATAAAACATTGTAAATAAAGTATACAATAAAAGCATTGTTTTAGCATAATTATGGCATTTGTGAAACTCCATTGTCTATAAACTTACAATTTGTACAGTTAATTGTTAATTAATCTAAGTCGGTGACATTCTGCAGTGGGATTACAGAAGCCATTTCTGAGATTTTTAAGGGTATGGAGTCAACCATGGGCTGTTAGTGGCCCCCAAACGGATGTCATGGGGATTACAATCTAGATGAAGATTGTGCCTAAACGTGCAACTTGACAGCTGGGCAACAGAAATATTTGAATTCAGCACCCTCGCATTGACAAAGAACAACCATTTAAAAGTTGCCACCAAAAACCTTCAATGGACTTCATTTTCTAGGCGAGCTACGATTTCTGGCCTCCTCCGTTTTTGGTCTCTCCGACATACTGAACTCCACAGAACCTGCAAGAGATGAGATATACGACATTATATGTACTACAAGTGATGTTACCAATAATTTTATGGGTGGTACCAGAAGAGTGGCCAGAAAAGGAGTCAGACTCCTGGATGTGGATCTGGCAAACCACACATCTGGAACTGCACTTGAAAGTTCCGTTCTGGATGGGAGGAGATGTATCCAAGCTGGGAACTTCGGCTCGAACAATGAGGTATCGTAGATTACGAGGGCGTCTATAAGCCAACACAGGGCTGTCGGGGACGGCACGGACAAGGCGATCTGAAGTGTGGAGAATGTGATGGCTGTCGTTTGTGATTTTGCTAAGGGAAGGGAGACTGGGGTGAAAGGTAGTCACCAGGGGGATCATGGGTTTGGCATTAGTCTGGGGGAGCCACATTTCTGGGTACGGCTTTGGCTCTGGCAATGGCACGTTGAACTTGGCGGGAGCTTTGACCCCTGGCAACCAAGTTATTCTTAAGTATCTGTGAGTGGCAGAAGAAATCATAGTCGTTAGAACAAATCCTTTTGAGTCTGAGGGCCTGACTAAATGCTATACCAGTCTTACAATGCCTAGGGTGACAGCTGGAGGAGTGGAGACTGGTGTGTGTCTGTGGGTTTAAAATACAGATCAGTGGTTATTAAGTTATCCTCCTTGCGGATGGTGACATCCAGGAAGTGGGCCTGATGATGCGAGTACTCTGATGCGAACTTGATGGTCCTGTGAAAGGAATTCATGTGATTAGTGAAAGTTAGCAGACTGTCCTCATCACTGGTCCAGATAAAAAATACATCATCAATGTATCTCCACCAAATCCAGGGACGGCACGGTGCTGAGGCAAGTATGCGTTCCTCGAGGTCACCCATGAAAAGGCATGCAAAGGAGGGTGCCATGCGAGTACCCATTGCAGTGCCATGTACCTGTAGACAGTGTTGTAGTCGAGTCACCTATGTCGAGTCCGAGTCCGAGTCCGAGTCCCGAGTCACCGAGTCCGAGTCCCGAGTCACCGAGTCCGAGTCCCGAGTCACCGAGTCCGAGTCACGAGACACTTGGTTCGAGTCCGAGTCACGAGTCACGAGTCACTTGTTTAAATAATTAATAGTTAAAATACTAGTTCAACCAGTTCACTTAGATGACTGGATCACTATTGATCGCAAATTATGTCGTAAAATAAGAATTGGAAATGTGCCTGCAGTTAACATTTTATTTTAGGTTTTACCAATACTCCTTGCCCCTTCTCCAGAATATCTTTTAATTATTTTTTTTCTTCAAAATAACAAATTATATACTGATTTAGTTATTTCAGAAAGGCAGAGATGCCAGACTTCCAGATGGAACACTGATTGGAGCCTGTCCAGAACCTAATGTCACATAGGAAACAAGTCGATATAAAACACAGATATTTATGCACTTTTAATTCAGACAGCCCGATAGCCAGATGAACAAACAAATGGACAGACAGACATTTTTATTTTTAAAGACAGCCCGACTTAAAATACAGACACATAAAAGGGGGGAGGGGGGAGGGGGGAGGGGGGAGGGGGGAGGGGGGAGGGGGGAGGGGGGAGGGGGAGGGGGGGAGGGGGAACAACTAAGGTGGTGGTAATAGTAATACTAGTAATGCTGTGCCACCATCTCCCAAAATGACGTCATATACATATGTATGCAGTGCCACCGTCTCCCAGAATGACTTCATATGTTTACATACAGACGGAGATTTGACCTCGCGCTTTTTAGATTTCTGGCTGTGCAGGCGCAGAAATAAAATGCCTCTAACAAACGTATTTCTTACTTAAATTACCCAATTTTTGTGTTAGTTATTATTTAATCTATACTCTGCCACAAAAACTAAGGAAAAAAAACCCTTTGAGTTCCCCTTTAAACATAAACCCGCCAGTGGACTTGGTAACTTAAAAATAAACCCGGCACAAACTGGTTAAATTTTCATTTTCACAAGCCAAATCACAAGATCATGAGGACGTCATTTGCAAACATTTGCCAATTATGCAATATTCTCTTCAGAAGGCTCCCAGCCGTTCACCATAAGAGTTTTTTTTTTATTTAGTTTAAGATTTTATCTTTCACATTTTTGTTGTGTCTTTAAGATTTTGTCTTTTACATGCCTTTAAGAAAAAAGAGGTTTTTCTACTATTAATTAAGTCTTTCCCTCCATATTCTTCATCAGCTTCAAAGCGAGCCAAAACGTTTTCAAAGATTTTTTCTTCCAAAAATGTAACAATAACTTTCCACCAACACTTTCCAACAGGAACACGGATGTTAATTCATTTTGAACTACTCATACAACAACTAATTTGTCCATGAGTTTCCTTCTTTGTTTTGTTCGTTCATTAAAAACTTTTGTTTTTATAAGTAGAACCTTTTCTTTCTCAGAAACACCGGAAAGGACATCAGGGTTCTTGCAAATGAAGGCTTCAACTTCCCGTTTTCCTGCAGAGGACAAGACAGCCACATCATTTAAACTTGCTTCTCTTACATGTTTGAACAACAATGATAATAAATCATGGCCTTGGTGTCTGTATTGGCATTTGCAGTCCACAGACAACTCCAACAAAACTTGGTGGAAGTAATCCTAGGTAGTGAAAACTGACGTTTGCTTGGTCAATATAGGGTTTGTGCATTAACAGTAGACATTTTACTAAGGCTCTTTAGGAAGGGCACAGCACTCAAGCCCTCGGTTTCACACATAGTGTGAGGAATGAACAGTTAATTTCGCAACTAAAGGCGCAAACCCTAACTTTTGTTGTTGTTGATCTCTTTGCATTTTGCATTTTGCATTCTGCACAGGTCCCTGCCAACTCTCCCTTTAAACCGTTGATGGAATACTTAAGCAAAAAGCACCCAAAAAGAATACTGGTAGTATGCATGTGTTGGAAGTGGTCGTGGCCCATGTCCAGTATATTATCTCATTATTCAACCTTCGAGACAATACACAGTTTTAATGTTATGACAAAAGAAAAATACTGCAACTTGGTAAGTATAACCTTCAGTATATGCTTACAAAAGAACAGTTCTAAACAGAACGCCCACCAGTAATCTCACCTGGCAGTGATCCTTTTGTCCCTTTAGAAGATGTGTCCTCAACAAATGACACAAAGGCTTTCCTGATGGCCCAAGCGTCTGCAGGTGCCCACCGTGTATACTTTCTACCTGTATGGCAAAAAGGAATGGAATACAATAATTTAAAAATACAAAACTAAACTGGACATAAATCACTAAAAGGCTGTTGAAATGTTTGTAATTCGAAATGCAAACTGATTTCACCAAATGGAGGCAGAAGGGGCAAAATAATGTGAAGTAATAAATCTGTAAATTTACCACTTTTTGTGTTTCATTACATCCCATTTTATTCGTTGGTATACTTTCAAGACACGACATATGAATTTAACAAGGTACAATAGTGTAACGTAGATTCACCTGGGGTCGACTCTACACACAGGAAGGACTCTTGACGCAAGTATTCTGTATTTCCGGTGATTCTCTCTGGTTTATTGTCACCTCTTGCCGACCAAAACATGGACTTCAGGCTCACGCAATCACGCGGCACCCGAACTGGTTAGAACCAGTTCGGCGCTTGCGCAATCCAAAGGCGGGTTTCCGGGGCGCACCAGCAGGAGCCACCAGGGCGATCCCACCACCGTGGAATCGCTCCAACGCCCTCTACCGCCCAACCGGCACGGGCGTTACAATAGTAAGAGGGTATACTTCCAGCCTCCAGGTAAATGACATGAAAATATCTACATGTAAACGTAGTTTAAAATTCATTGATATGCTATCAGCACTCTTCACTGCAAATTCTGTAATAGCTAATTTCTTGATATAGCAAATACGAGTCATCTCTCCCAAACGCAAGTGGCAAATCAATTCCCTTGTGGAAATGATTCTTAATATATTTTTTTATATAAAACTAACACTTACACCGGATCAAGCTGAGTTCTGCTTTGTATAGTCTACTATAGTTGCATATTCAGTGAAGTTATTATTATATGCATGTATTTGTATTGTATTTTAGCGCTATGTAAGATTTTTTTTAAAAGTTATATTATTATCATTCACTCACCTTTGACATGGTTTGTGAGAGGTTCGCTATCATCCGTATCACTGGACACACATGATTGCTTTCTTGTTTTGAACCCTGCACAAACAATTCAGTAATGTTAGTGTATAAATATGAAATAAACAGCCCCTAAAGCATAAAATACAGGCCCATTGTGCTTGGGAGAAGGGGGGGGGGGGGTGGGGGGGTGGGGGGGTGAGGGGGGGGGGGGGGTGGGGGGGTGGGGGGTGAGGGGGGGGGGGGGGGGGGGGTGAACGAGTCCCCCACTCCACTCCACAATGACATTTGTAATAAATAATAATTATAACTTGCAGAGTTTCCATGATGTACAGACCTGTCTGTGGTTGGCCAACATAGTTTACATCTTTAAAATATTGTACACATGCACGATAAAAACAACTCCATGGGGTGACTGAAGTAATTAAGTATTTCAATACGCCTTTAGAATATTGCATGTCTCCATCCTAATATGCTCCACACTGTAACATAGTTATTCCTAGTGGCATTTTACATTGCATGCATTATATAATCTAATCAATACCTCAGTCCAGATTATTTACAAAACATTCCACACTTGTACTGACCTTTCTTCTGCTTTGTGGGAGGGTGGTAGTCACTGTCGTCACTGCCATCACTGGGTCTTTTTGCACCTGCAGGAAATCACATTTTACACAAGTTAGTCTCCAAACTGTATCTACACAATGATTCCTATTATGAAAACTGTTCTTATTGCAAACAAACAATCCAACAAACCATTCCTTGTTTTTGACCTTGCGCAGACAATTTAATAATGTTGGTGTTTAAGTAACAGCCACTAAAGCAAAGAATACAGGCCCATAATGCTGCGGACGGGAGAGGATGAACAAGCCCCACCCCTAGACCTAATAGGTACCTTACTCCAGATTTACTAAACTTTCCACACTTGTACTGACCTTTCTTCTGCTTTGTGGGAGGGTGGTAGTCTCCATCGTCACTGCCATCACTGTGTCTTCTTGCACCTGCAGGAAATCACATTTTACACAAGTTAGTCTATAAACTGTATCTACACAAGGATTCCTATATATAAACTGTTCTTATTGCAAACAAACAAAAGATCCAACAAACACTTCCTTGTGTTCGACAGTAACAGCCACAAAAGCAAAAGATACAGGCCCATAATGCTGGGGAGAAAGGTGGATGAACAAGCCCCACCCCTAGACCTAATAGGTACCTTACTCCAGATTTACTAAACTTTCCACACTTGTACTGACTAAGGGTGTGCATTTACGGGTAGTACGGGACCCGGGTACCCTATTCCCGTCACGGTCGGGTACCCGGGTACCCGCGACTATTATTAGGATCATAACAAAAACCCGGAAGTATACACCGCGTCGGCATGTGCAAGTATACATCCCCGCTCACTCCACTAGAAAGCTGCAGCGCGACTGCCGCGCTGGCATTCCGTGCTTACTTCCCCCGCAAAACAGCGGCGGTCTAGTCAAAACCCTTTTCTAAGAATTCCGGCGGTCTAGTGAAAAAAATTACAAGATAAGTTAAGTGCGCCGTTTTCAGAGCCAGATTGTCAACAGCGATCCCGGATTGCGTGGAGTTTACTTTCAGCTTGTAATAAATGTTTGTAAATGAATTGACAGGAAATGAATTGACTTGCTGCTCCCCATAATTGCACGCCTACAATGATGGCATGTCTTTTTCCAAAATAAATAAGGTTCAATGAACTAAATCCTTTGAGTGAGCCGACACTAAATCCTTTGAGTGAGCCGACACTAAATCCTTTGAGTGAGCCGACACGAAATGTAGCAAAAAAAGCCGACCGCAAATGTGCTCGGCTGGCCGCGGAGTTGATACAATAGAGGCAAATATCTCTTTGGCAGTATCAGGTTTCAAAACCACATTGCAGGTTCGGGTCCGTGGGACCGTGAATTAATTCAGCACATTTTTCAATGATACACTCAGAAGATTATTATACAATCATATGGCAAATGGCAAAAAGTTTTGTGTCCCATAAAACATTATCTTAAAGATTAGCGAATTAAATTTGAACAAATAAGTACAGGGGGAAAAAATACAAACTTAAACCTCGGAAAAACTTACTCAAAGGACAACTGTAACAAAACACTGATACAATGTCAACCGCAGGTTATATCAGCTGTCGGAATTGTCGGTAAATAGACTTCAAAGGCATTTTTTGTTATCACAATGACAACAAAGAAAGCACAATCATCTGTTAGGCCGCTATCTAGACATCGGGAAATTGTCGGTAAATGGACTTATAAGACATTTTACTCGGATGTTTTCTAACAATTTATCGGCACGCAGTGAACAGAAAAGACGCTTGCCTTTCTGAAATAATGTGTCAACATTTACAAAGGCAGTTTCGGGTAATAAAATCGATAAATTGGAGCCGGGTACCCGCAATCAGCGGTCGGGTTACGGGTACCCGGCACGGCCTTAGTACTGACCTTTCTTCTGCTTTGTGGGAGGGTGGTAGTCTCCGTCGTCACTGCCATCACTGTGTCTTCTTGCACCTGCAGGAAATCACATTTTACACAAGTTAGTCTATAAACTGTATCTACACAAGGATTTCTATATATAAACTGTTCTTATTGCAAACAAACAAATGATCAACAAACACTTCCTTGTGTTCGACAGTAACAGCCACAAAAGCAAAAGATACAGGCCCATAATGCTGGGGAGAAAGGTGGATGAACAAGCCCCACCCCTAGACCTAATAGGTACCTTAGTCCAGATTCACCTAACATTCCACACTTGTACTGACCTTTTTTCTGCTTTGTGGGAGGGTGGTAGTCACTGGCGTCACTGTCATCACTGTGTCTTCTTGCACCTGCAGGAAATCACATTTTACTCCAGTGAGTACCGTACCCAACAATTAATTTTGTTACTTCAGGCGAGGCTTTCAACTAACCGTGAAATCCCAATTTTTTTCTGATGTCGTCCCAACATTTGCTTTTATTGTAGCGAACTTTTAGGAGTTAGTCTCGACTTTGCACAGTATGAAGAATAAGTAAATATAAGATGAAGGTTCTACAGGCACATGGGAGGCCGGCGAAACTCTGATGCATGAAAGCCTTTCAAATGCCGAGCAAGGCCTGAAGAAAACCTGGGCCTTGCAGACTTTTTAATCCTAATCCATTGACAAAAGACACACATCCAATGAATAGACTACATCACACCTTCTTGGCAGGCCCAGACTTGAGTGACAGATAAGCTCCCCTTTGTATGTGTGCAGCTGGTGTGAATTACTGTATAACAAAAGAAAACCCAACTGCCATGTCAGCCGTCTTTGATTTTCGTCTTTGATTTTCGTGGTTGACATTCTGGACTTTTGTGGTTAACTTCGCCCAGAGCTTTATTGATCAGTAAGCCCAGTTTTATTGATCGGTATTCTTCGTCTCCTCAGTGGCATGTCCATGTCAGCCCCTCAAAGAAATTCCTATGTGTTAAGTGGTTTTACTCCACAATACACTTCCAACAAAGGTCCCGAGATAATGAGCTACGCTTGGATGGACTGTAGCTGGGCAAAGCGGCCAGAGGACCGGCTTTAATGATTGCCAGGCGGGCTTTTGTTGGATGATTTACATGCACAAAAGGAGGATTAGTTGGCCAAGAGGCCCGGGCCTTCCAGGGCATGGCAAAGGCTTTCCTGCGTCAGGGGTTTCGCCGGTCATTGAGACTTGGGGGTAGGTTTCACCAACCACCACTCCCACTATCGGGAGCTTTTATTATGCCTGTGTACACAATATTTTGAACTTGTATTTTTCTAGTATGAAACCCCCCCACCCCCACCCCCACCAACAAGCATTAATCAACACCAGTACATTTACAGTCCAGTACCCCACAACTGACATGCAGGCAAAAGCTCTTCCACATGTGTATTTATAAATTCCTCAGTACAGTACATGTATACCCATCCTGTTGTACGACAGCATTTCACATGACTGGTTCAACTGCTATGAAGAAAAAAGGCCGAGCAACATTATTGGATGGTTTGCAAATGTTCAACTTGTATTGCCTTTTTGGCTTAAAAGGTATTTACAAACAGGGATAGTAGTTCTGAACATATGGTTTAAAAAGAGTTGGTCTGGCCATCCATCATGACACCAGCAGACTAGTTATCCCCAATAACTATAATCGGCGACTTTTGTAAGCCAGCAATGCCTACCTGGAGTTGATTCAGATGATCTGTGTCGATTCGGTTTCATCTGTGTCTTTCCCAATCCTACAGGATTAAAAACAAATTTATCAACAAACTGTTGCAGCAAAGGTTTTGATAAAGGGCCTACATTGCTCTTTTTTGTTATGTCAATTTGCAGAGTACCGGTAGTAGAGCAACTTCTTGTTAAACCACAGACCGCAAAGGAAGTTTTTGTAAATGTAGACACAAGCAGTTTAACATGGCCTTAGAAAAATCACATCAGCTGGGTGTACGATTCAACATTTAATACATGTACCCTGAGCAACGTTCGAATTTAAGGAGGTATAGTTTCAAAAATTTATATATACCAGGACTTTGTGGGTCAAAAGCAAAATATATGCTATAGAATGTTACGAAAACAAAGGGAATAGCTTTACTATACTTGTCAAAAAACAAAACACCACATTCAAATCCAAACATACAAATTACCGGTGGAGGTGGATGCGCCATCTATTGATGTCAGGTAACGGCCAACTGATGTAATCTCCTTGATAGCCAATGGGCACTGATAGATGTTCTGATTAATGTCTGCGGAATGACCCATGTGTTTGTAGAAAATGCTTCGTTCATTTTCGGGGACATCCAGTAAAGCATACAATGTAGATGCTCGATGACGGAACCTCGTTGCTGTGAGCAGTTGTGGCTTTTCAAGCTCATCTTTCATTGCCTGTGTCACCTCTTTAATACAGAACCAACCGTGTACATGATCCAGGGACTTCTGGGTAAATGGAAAAAGGAATACATTTTCCGAGGAAACACCCGCATCATCTCTATTTTCCACCAGGGCTCGAATTGCATCAATAGTATCTTTTGGCATCAGACAAGGAACTAACTTCTTAGACCCCTTTCCAGATTGGTAAGCAAGCTTGAAGGTGTTCAGTAGTAATTTCTGCAATGGATCATCCACATGCTGCACCATCTGAGGATCGACCCACGCCCCATTTTCTGCATCGTCCCATTCCTTCAATGTCAGCCGGGACGGTTCTCCACCCCGTCTTGCATTGAAAAGCGTGAGACGGCAAACAATGAGTGACCTCATCCAATTAAAGATGTGAGAATCCCACTTGATGTATGGATCATTCAGGATTTTGCTCATTGAATCAACTGTGAATTCTTTCACTTTCACAACATCCTTTTTGAGTGGCATTGCTTGGGGCTTCCTCAACACTGCTTGCCTTTTAGCTTCGACATCCAATTGACACCTTCCAAACAAAAAGCCCCAGTTGAGATCAAGAACAGCGAGGAAACGGTCAGTCTCTTCGGCATCTGGCAGGCGATCTTCGATTATGCAGTTAGCTTTCATCACTTTGGCTACCGTCTTCAACAGAAACCCGATACTGAGCTTTAATCCAGCTTTTACCTGGTCGTTTTCCTTCTTTGTTATCTCTTCAATCGCAGTTTCGAGATGAGAAAAGTTACGCCTGTTGATCATATCCTCACCACACATTTTGTCCACACCAGATACAGACTGAAACGTGTACAGTAACTTCCCCATTCTTCGCATATCACTCATTATGACATGTCTGTCTCTACGGTATGACTTAGACCACAGCTTTCTTCCAAGCTTGATTATCAGACTGTCAGTCCGACAAATGTTTCCTACAGCATCATCTCGAAATCTACACAAAATTTTCTCACAAAATTTGCCATCTCTTTCACTGCTCTGTAAAGCAACAAGTGATGATACAGGGATCGATGAGTGCTTCACTGCAGAATCACTGCATTCTCGCATGTGCTTCCATATTCTGTGTCGGCTGTAGAATCCTTTACATCCTCCACACATAACTTTGTCTTCAGTGCCTTGGTCTCTCTGTGATAAGATCTTCAATTCCCCATTTGTCTGCACTCTTCTGACATTCTCTAGATAGACACCTTCTTTGCGAATATCTGCAATGGCTTTCATTCTGTCTGGTCGAGGAAGCTTAAAGGCTGCTTTGACTGCTTCCTCTTTAACATGCCACCTCTTCAGATGGCGCAACAGCTGGGTTTGCATGGTGCCACAAAAAGCACAAGGTCGTGATGGCTTTTGTTTTAGACCTGCCTTTTAAGACAAAAAGTGGAAACAAACGTTGAAACAAGTGCTGAAATTGTCAAAGTTGTGTAGATATTCTCCCAGATATTCCCTAGATTTTCTCCCAGATAGTGTGATAAGTTAGTTTGTATCTTCCACATTTTATTCATTTGAATCACTGCCAATCATGAATCTTTTTTGTTGTTTTTACTTTCATGAACACCATTTGGAAAAGACACACCAGGTTTGGGAAGACGGATAGTCGAGATTTCAATTATGGGTATTGCCTATTTGCAAATATGTTCCCATGATACATTTAATAAAATTTAAGGTTACTTCTAAGAACACTAATCTTATTTTTGTTGCAAGAATAATCGTGTGGCTAGACACCGAACTTCATCGTCATATTTGAAAGTATATGCCACACACTTTTATGTTTTAATATTTTGAATGTTCAAACATTAACATGCATTATAATCAGCAGTCTCATTCTCAAATCGAATGCAAACACGAAGAAAAAGATTCAAGACAATTCAGACAAAAAAGACAACAAAGAAGTGAATGAACCTTTGCAAAATTGGTCGGAAAAACAGATGTTAATCGGTACATCCCTTTTGCACTAAATATTTGTTAAGGGAACATTTTTTTTTTGCTTTCAAAAGTAAGAAATGCTAAGCCCCCAAAAGTTAGGAAAGCTTATACAATAATGTACTTAAAGTTAACGCATAAATACCTCCTTGTTTTCCCCCCCAGATGATACAGTGCTCTGTTCTTCATTATCTGAAAACATAGTACAAGACAAGTCATCAGAAAATTGTAATATAGACCTACAAAAGTATGTAATAGAAACCTAATAGAGACACAACATTGTTTTAACACCTACAAGTTGAATAACCAATTACTTTAATAAGAAATAAGAAATCACAATGCGGTATTTGTGCATTCTAGCTCAAAAAAGTGTTGTTTGAAAAGCCTATTTTGTGAAGAACCACAATCACAACTTTGGCCACTGCTCCCTAAAAATGGTCCCACCATGTGCTGTTTTCACCATTTATTATTGATAGTGTGGGTAACCAAGGGAAAACACATTTGGTCTCAATTATGTACGCATTCATGATGTCCGAGGGCATACTGCTCCGAGGATGACCCCTGCCCAAAATGCTTGGAACTTGCCTTTTACAGTTTGGCCTGGAAGGCATAAACGCTGGCTGTGCACTTAAGATTATAATTTTAAGATGTCTCAAGGTCAAGATTGATAGCAAATTTTAAGAATAATCCCATCTTTTCACAGATAATTGGCCCTAACCAAACGACTATAAAGTAAAGAAGCAGAACATAAAACTCACTCGTTGGTGACACAATGGCATCATTTTTCAGTGCACCTTTCCTATGCCCTATGTCAAAGAAAAACACATTTGAATTGTACTTGTGGTTTTCCTAGCATATAAATTCAGGCATGATGCATTTAATTTCATTTAAAAAGAAAGCTCCTTTACATTGTTTAAAGGGATCGTGTTCGTTTGGTAATTACTCCAAAATTTAATGGCAATAAAAACCTACTTGGTAAGAAGTACAGCAGCTTTGGATAGCATAATGTATTTTTAGAAACCTTTCACTTCAAAGTACTGCAGTTATGGAAAAAGTGACGTTTCTCAGACTATGTATTTCAATGCAGATTATTCTTCCTGCATGGACATAACCGCTCCAGATTTTTGGCAATATCTCAAAATCGCTTCCACCTATTGAAATGAAATTTTTACAGGTTAGTTTTATGGTATATATCTATAACTATATAGGATTGAAACAAACAATGGGTTCCAATTACCAAACGTATACGATCCCTTCAACTAGTTACAGTGTGCACTCGACAAATAAGTGGGCAAGCAGTTCAATAACCTGATGTTGAAAATTACGTGTGAAAATTGGTGTTCATCCACAGATTCAAATGCAGTGAAATAAGTTTGCAGCTACAGGTGTGCTAAATTACTGGAAAACAGCATGGACATTCTAAACGAGAAGTTAAAGAGATGCATTGTCAGTAATTACATTGTAAATCATTTTATAGTTATGTACTTTACATACCTTCTATTGACTGGCACTGATCTTTTCGTCTCCGATATAATTTGTGCCTTGTTACAAGTCCTGTGGGTATGAAATGACCAGTAAATATTCCTACATTACTTTTGCAATGCAGGTAAGTTCTAGGGACAATTCAAAATGGTCATTTGTGTGCAAAATGTATTCTTTTCCATCCCCATATATCAATAAGGTTTATGAACTGTATTCAGCCCAAACTGATGCAAAACCTGTGAGCAAAGGTTTTTTTGTACGCTTGCAAAACAAATACAAAATTATTGAAAAGTCCCGAAGTCCAAAATCCGATTCTGGGCCACACATTTTGTTGTGTATTCAAAGAAACATTACAAACATAGAATTGAACAAATACCCCTTATAATATAGGAATGCTACGGTGAAAATGCTAAAGCCTAAAGGCATACGAAAAATACACATTTTCTACCTGGTATAAGTGGGAAGACCTCACTTTCGGCACTACTGTGAGAACATTCCACAGTATCATCCTCATCCGACTGGGCATCTTTCATATCAGAATGAGCAGACCCGTTACCAATATCTGACCGAGGACGCCCGAGTTTATGTGATTTAGCAGAGCTTTGTGCACCTGATTCAGCAGACCTGTCAATATCCAACTGAGCAAATTCATCCGCAGACCCATTCTTCACCTTAGAACCTGCAGACCCATTCTCCACCTCTGATTCTAGAGGCCCATTCTCATCCTCTGATTCTGCAGACCCATCTTCATCCTCTGATTCTGCAGACCCATCTTCATCCTCTGATTCTGCAGACCCATCTTCATCCTCTGATTCTGCAGACTCATCCTCTACCTCCAACCCTGCAGACCCATCCTCTACCTCCAACCCTGCAGACCCATCCTCTACCTCCGACCCTGCAGACCCATCCTCCGGCTCCGACTCTGCAGACTCGTCCTCCGGCTCCGACTCTATAGACCCATCCTCCACCTTAGATTCCGCAGACCCATAATCCACCTTAGATTCTGCAGACCCATCCTTCACCTCCGATTCTGAAGACCCATCCTTCACCTTAGATGCTGCAGACCCATCCTTCACCTTAGATTCTGCAGACCCATCCTTCACCTTAGATTCTGCAGACCCATCCTTCACCTCTGATTCTGAAGACCCATCCTCCACCTTCGACTCTGCAAATGTGCTCTCCAGCTCCTTCGATGGTGAATCCCCTGATTTTGTGTACGCAAACAAATAAGAAATAAATAATGAATGGAAATTATAAATTCACAACAGGGCACAGTAATTTACTATACTGCTTTGTACATTACAGGTTTAAATGAGCAGCTTTTTGACTAATACTGGTATTTAAAATTAAGGTATTGAGCTCAGTAAATGCTGCCTTTGGTTAACAATACTGTATATCTAGAAAAAAAATTATCAAAACTCCCCAAAAGTAAATTGCAAAGAGAACAAAATGCGCCAATAACTGGAAGTGAAATGACGCAAAGAATTACACTAAGAAAAATCAGTCAAAACTATGTATGTTACAACAACATCTGTATGTACCAAGGTAATGTGCAATAAAACAACAAATCTTAATACAAGTAATATACCTAACCGAAACAAAAATGAAAAAAACAAAACAAATAAGGGTCACTTCATTTGAATATCAACAAAATTAAGAACAAACAAACAAACTATACAACAGCTCGAACCTCCATCACAAAACAAAATTTAAAAAGAAAACTAGAACAGGAAGATGGCTTTTTGTAAATTTATCAGTTTATCGAGAGAATCCCTGTTTAGAATCAACAACATCATGAATTATGTCAATAAACAAAACAAACAAACAAAAACAAAAGGAGAGAAGCCATAGGACAACCTTCATTAGCACAAAGCAAACCACTCATTTGCTCTGGTCCCAACATTAATCACAAAATGCAATAACAAAGAGACCATCCAACATTAAAACATGTCCAAAATACTTGTGTAAAAGATTTGGTTGAAACAATTGAGTCAGTTTATAAAGCACCTACATACCATCCTGCTTTGGACTGGATTGTGGCTAAAAAAGAACATTTCATACAAAAACAAGAATGATGTGTTGACAAACCCAAATGCCCTGCTTATATTTTCAGGTTATCCTTAGAAAACCATTTGTATTGTTTCAATCACATCAACCTTGACCTTTAACCAAGGGGATCCAAAGACCAACCGACATATACCAGGGATTGCACAGCAGACACAGGGCATAAGAATCTCTGACAAGCAGGAACAAATACTGTATAATACATGTTACAGCAGCACCACTAGGACTACAATGACATGACCTATGTGACTGTTTACACAATACGCAATACAGATATTAAATATTAAATAAGGGAATAAATGCGTGTTCGAGAGGTTTTAATCACTCTGTTTAATACCGCTTGGAGTCTGGGCTCCAAGCAGTATTAAACAGAGTGATTAATACCGACCGAACACACATTTATTCCCATTCATGAATACCTTTTTTGTAAAATTCCGCTAAAAAGCCCCCAAAAAATCGCGGAAAATTGTTGCAAGTAAATTTCGGTGTTTCGCCATTCTGTGTGTTTTCCCCTATCCATGTTCATGGGCCACTGTCAAATAACATGGTTCCGCCTCTGTCGCTCTACACAATACATGCAATAAAGCGTATTTACTATGAACCAGACTAAATGGACATCACTGCATTGGCAACCTCGTTCCCAGAGCTGTAAGCTATTTTAACATGAACTTTTCAGGCTCGGTCAAGAGGTTTGCATTTATTGCTTTTTTTTCAATGGTTTTAAATTACAATTTATAGTATAATTAAGTATAATTATTTTCTCATCCCAGATTTCCTGATCTCCGAAACCCACTTTTTTTGGGGGAAAACAATTTATCTTCTTTCACAAAAGTAAATAACTCTAGAAATTATGACGTCACAACAAAAATAGCGCCGAGAAAGCAGACGATATTTTTACATCAACTTTTCAGGCTTTGCCAAGAAGATTATATTTATTAATTCATCTTGTATGGATTTAAATTACAACTCGTTTAAAAAAGGGTTTAAACATAATTATTCTCTTTACCCCAAATTTCCCTGAGCTTCATAACCCACCCACTTTCGGGGCAACAATTTGGCTTCTTTTATTAAAATAAATATTTATCGAAAATGTGACGTCACTCCAAATACGGAATGACGCGCAACCAGTCGCGCAACGCCGAGATAGGAATAATGTTGTCCATGTGCGGAGGCTATTTTTGTTGCCAACTGGGTTTAAACACTTCCAGCCATGTCTTTATCGTCCGTTTAATACCGGCCACGTGACGGGCTCTCGACCAATAGGAATGCCTAAACTGTCCCAGGTATTTATAAATACTAAATATTATAAGACCTCACTTTTAGCTTGATTGGCTGAGAGCATTCAGCATGGTGGTTCATGGAGCATTGGGAAAAATAGAATGCTCAAGGGATTCTTTCCAGAGGCTAGTTTGTCTAAGCGGTCATTATATGTATACTATTACTTACCATTTTAAGTCCACAAAAAGTCAAGTGTTTAAGCGCTGTCTGCTGTGTTTCCTCCACCACTTTTAGTGCAGGGTAAGGTGGTTCCTGTCAAAATAAATGAAAACTGTGAAACATGCATTATATTCTACAAACTAATTAACAGGCCAGGCTTTTCAGGGTCATGTTACAGCTGGGGAGGGGGGTCTGTCACTGGACCAATGTCTTAGTTTCGGTTGTTGTGGTAGTACGTTGATTACTCACGCATCATAGCATTTTTCAAAACATTGCAGCTGAGGTACGTACTTTTGAAATGCATGGCAAAAACTGTAAAAATAGCGAATCTCATGCGACATTCTCTGCGGATCCAATTGGGAGACAAAATCTGCATGTGGTGTTAGAATAACAATTAAAAGGAAAATACATTAAATGTATAAATGTAAATAACATGTATACCTTTTTACGCCAAGGTAGATCAGTTACTCCGTAGTCAAACCTTAACTCCGATCCTATGCTGATGTCTTTGGACGCAAAAAGGCAGAGACATGTCCTCCCATCCGCACATCCGTAAAACGTCATTACTTTGCAGTTTGTTAGAGGTTGTGTAGCATCATTTACCATGCGGCCACATCCGGTAAACTTAGTTGCATCAATACTGCCAAATGTCAATTGCACGAATGAGTACAAAAGAATACAAAACAGTCCCAAGAAAAAAACAACAGCTTGATCTTTAAGTTTAACCACCCCAGACCCTTCAAAATCCAACAAGTGCAGCCCAGCCACTATTACCTATTCATGGGGCATGATCCCCTGGAAAGTACCACACAAATGACATTGGTTCAGTACTGCAGTGTTCAACTTGCTGTAAATTGCTGCGGGAGATTGCAGCAGAGACAGACCATACAAATTGTAGGGCTGCCTTTTCTGACAAAAATGTTTCAATTGTTGTAACAGTAAACAAGGATGTCATTATGAGTGCTAGAACATGAAGAAACATACACCAACACACAGAAAAAAACAAGACATTTGGGTACGAATGTTAATGTTTAATTTATTGATTTTTAGAGCAAAAAAACATGCTTTGGAAGTCAAAAAAATTGTCCATAGGACAAGTGCGGTTCAAATAATACCTGGTTAAAACAGACTTACCACTTTGTTCCTTGCTGTCTGTCCTTGAAAAAGAACAAGAAACTTCCATCTGAAGGTTTGTACATTTTTTCCCTACGTAGCCCTTCCTTGTGAGAGACGAGGTCCCCTCGGTACTCAAGCAAGAAGTTGCCAGCCTCGAAGGGTTTTGTGGTAAAGACACCATGACCTATGGATACAACAAACAAACAAATCTAAATAATACATGCATCAAAAAGTGACAGATAAATACTGTAGTGTTTGCCAAGGAATCTCAATGTATGGTATAGACATACATGTCTACATGTTTATAGACATCAATGTGTATGTACATGGTTATTTTAAACCAAACTTACTTGTTCATACTCGCCGTGTGGGCTAGAAAACTGGCCCGTTTCATTATTTCATTAAAATTAGGACTTGGCGGTGCTTACTTTTGGTGAAATTCGTTGTTGATTGTTTTAAAAACTCCACCAACGCTTCAACTTTTCAGGGTTGTTGTCATCATTGCCGCGACGTAAAACAGCCGTTTGATATTTCATGTCACGGCAAGCGCTACCGTGAGCTGTGTGCTTTGTTTAATACAGTCTGGTTCCCCAACCAAAACAGCAATAGTCAGAATCTTTTGGTTATGGAGCCAGACCTCATACTCGTAGACTAGGGCACTATCACCTAGGCCCTTTTCCAAACCTCCAGGCTTCGGCTTTGGCTCCGGCTTCAATTTATGAGGCTTCGTCTTCATGAGGCTCCGCGACAAGCTTTGAAGCTTTGGAACACTGAGGCTTCGGGAGGCTTCGGCTGGCTTCGACAAGCGACTCTATGCCATTCGTGATGCTTCGTTACATTTCGTTGAGTTACCGGCCTATGGATGGAAACATCGCTAATAAACGGCTGAAGCGATATTATTTTGCGCCTGCTTCACTGCACTACGGGGACAATAGACGTATCCAGGAATAAATGTAAACTTTTATACATTATATGCCATTTATTCACGCAACCAAAATCTGTCTTTTCCCCTTTTCTTAACCGCGTCTGTAGACCTCTGGGAAAAAAAATGTTTTTTGGGCACAATTTAAATATTTCAATAACAAACAATCCACTTTTTTTTGGGGGGGGGGGGGGGGGGGGGGGGGGGGGTGGCAGGTGCCAGGCCAATGCCTCATTCAAAATACTTTGTTTGCATCGCTATTGCTAAAAACGGAATCTACTTTTACTTCGGAAAGAGACCTTGTAATTCTTTTTTTACGATTTGATCTGCAGATTCCATCTAAAAGTAAGAATGCACTCCTTTAATATGCCGTGTCCGTCTTTCAAGGAAATAAATGTGTACTTTTCGGCAAAGAATTGTCAACCATGTATTATTACTGATGGTTTATTTGGCAAACAACATGGACAAATAAACATTTAGATTAAGACAGGGCAACATAATTACAAATCATTCAATATAAAACTAAACAAAAGATTAAATTGAGAATATAATTAAAAAATAAGTGCTCACATAGATAATTTAAAAGACAAAACTGCAAAAGTAAATCCCAATGTTAAATTTAAAAATTAACAACAAAATATTTAAATTTTGAAATTGTAATGTATCCTTTGCTGTGACTTTTGGGAATATATATTATTGAAACCCCCTACCACCAGTACCATTCTAAAACAATAATAGCTCCTTTGAAGTACGGTTTCACAAATTTAAAGACATGCCAGGATTAGGTTTGTTTTAAAAATAGATTGAGGCCTCAAATAGAGGCTGCTCAAAACCAACCTTTTTGAAATCGCTTTTGATTGATATGTTGTAAAAATTGTACTCCTTTCTTAAAAACATGTTGTTTTCCTTGATGTAATAGTAGTTTGTGATGTACATGGATTTTTGCCTTTTAATATTTTAATGAATCTGGTTTTATCATTTTACAGTGCATTTAAATGTTATGTACATAACGTTTGCACTTCATAAATAACATTATTATTGTCAGGCCTACATTTTATACTTCAAGACTTTCTACTGCTGACAATTGATTATTTGAAATAGAATTTTCCCAGCATATAAACAAATACCAACTGTCATTTGTAATGCAGGCATAGGCATTATAAATAAGAGAGTTGAGTTAAGTTGACCAGGACCTGTTCCAATAATTCCATGCTGTTCCAGTGTAAACAACATAAATAGGGAGTGAATAGTTTTTCTTCAAAATTAGGAGATTTAGGTGAGCAAATAATTATGTGAGCTCACTTAGTACAGATCTTTAGCTTTGATTGTTCAGAATATACCTGTGCAATTAGTCTCTATATTGTCAAAGATCCTTTACTTTAACAACACGGCTGGCAAGCATAAATTGAGATTCTCCCTCTTTTGGCTGATGGACTTGGAGAGGCTTGTATTGGAGAATGAACCTTCCTCCACTGCTAGAAATAAGTAGTGGGAAGAAAATGAGTTGCCCATCTTTCCTAGTGCACACAATCCATGGTGGTGTAGAAAGTCCACGATGGAGTTTACCTGTGCTTGAATTCTGAATATCCTCAAAACCTAAAGAACCATCAAGAAAATAAACAAAAGCAGAATTAAGAATGGTGATGGTCTAGGACAAAATAGCAAGTTAGGTATACACACACACTGAATGCTTTATGAGTGGTGGTGTTGGTGCAAACAAATTTGCCTCCCAAACAAGACATTGTGTTTTTCCTGAGGAAATGCTCCACAGGGATCACCAAATTGTTTTATGGCTCGTTCAGTTTAAGCAGCAAATATTTGGTTTATCTTGCGTCATCTATAGTACAGATTCTGCTTATGATAGAAACTAATCAATTTAATCAAAACACAATAAAAGTATACTTCTATTTCAAAAAAAAATTAGTTGTTAATTTCCAAACTAACCCCTTTTCCTTCCAGCTTCCAGCTCTAAAGCTATGACATGTTGAGATTTTAGAGGTGAAATTTTTGAGCTACATTCTTTCTAAATCTCCAGCAATATTTTCTTTTTTGTAGGCCTAGCCTATTAACTCAGATTCTGGTATTGAATATAAAACTATTTTCACTTATTTTTTGTATTAACATGCATGTGACAACGAGGTGTAACAATGCGCTCAGTTAAACTGGCTATTGTTACGGCATGCCGTGCGATTCTCAGAATGGGTGCCGACTGCTCCAGCTAATGATCTAGTAAATTGAACAGAAATTGCGAATAAATCCATGCCTATAAACCGGCTAACGTTAGGCTACACCCTGTATAACATGCCCTTATACCATACTGACTTGTGGAAACTCGTTATGATCAATAGTTTCGGGTCAAAAGAAGCCAGAAGGCCGACTGCCATAACAATAGCCACTGTCCCACTGCCTTTATTTACAGGCAGCTTGACTAGTGCGGGTTTGCATGGAAGTTGGTTGGACTAGTTGGAATTGAAACTTTCGTCGAAAAAACGGTAGCATAACTTATCATAACGTTAGGGTTAGAAATGTTGTCCTATAGATAGTATGATTATCTTCATGGTTACACGTAACATTTTCAATTGAGTTGGTAAATTTCTTTTAACAAAATCATTAAACTTACAGTGAATTGTCGGTGAAAACTTCCTTGCAAACGAGCAGACACACCGCGAAAACAATGGCGGCCGTCGCAAACTTTTTTGTTTGTGATGATTTTGTGGCTTGTATCACGTGACAATACGTCACGAAGCCTCCACGAAGTCACCTCCTCGGCAGGCTTCATAATTTAGCCAAAAACGGAGCCTCTTGATGAAGCCAAAGCCAAAGCCTCCATTTGGTATGGGCTTCAAAATGGCGGAATGGAGACGAAGCCGAAGACGAAGCCAAAGCCGGGGGTTTGGAAAACAGCCCTAGTATTGTTTTGTCAATGAACTTCAGCTCAAAACCGTCTTGGTCCCTGCCCAACATACAGTACACTTTAGCCTCTCCGAAAGCCGTAGGTCCACTGACTCTTCGTTTTCGAAGTCTCATTTTTACCCTAGTCATGAGGGAAAAAAAGGAAATGTCATGTTTATTCAATTGTACACATTTATAAAATCTTTAACTTTAAAACCACATAGGTAGACAAGTAAAAGTAACTCATGAAAAAGTATATAATCATTAACATGTATGGTGTAGGCGCTGCCATCTTACATGTATCTTACTCTTCTTAGTTGAGGTACCGCGATGCTTGATTATTTATGCATAATTCATAATGACGTCTAGCATGTTGATTTGTGCATCAAGACTGGCGAGTCTTACCGTATACCGTATTTACCGTATACATGTAGGCGTGACGTCATTATGAATTATACATGAATAATTGGGCACCGCGGCTTCTCGCAATAGCACATTAACTATGGCGACGCCTACACCATGCCATAACGTTGTTCCAATATTGTCCGGTTTTCGAGATGCTATACATGGACAAATTTAAGATTTTGTTAACATTTACCGTTATGTTATAAAACACTAGACTCTCAAGAACACGATGGTACATGTATGTGAAAGGCTTCTGTCTATGTATTTCGAAAGATATTTGAAGTGAAACTTTCTTGGATTTCGGCAGTCTTGGCTTAGTGTTTGTGGTTTGCATCGCAGCAGGGCTGTACTGACGACAGAAACAAGACATTTGAGGTATTTTGCTAAGTATTGTGTCAATCATGTACATGTAATGGTTTTGGCAACTTTTTTGAGCATGCAACTTGTAAGATATTTTGAATATTGGGGGTCTACGACAAGATAAATCCAAAATTGTTAAAAGAGGAGTTATACATTGTACTTATAGTACTTAACCCGTTCGTGCTGGATGACGTATATACCCAGCTAACACAAAACGTTTCAAAATGTTTTCGCTACGTTCTAAATAGGTCTTGTACGTTTTCGTCTTACATAAAACGTTTCAAAACGTTTTCGCTTGGTTCTCGATAGGTTTCTATATTTTCGTCTTATAACAACGTTTTGCAAACGTTTCATAACGTCACCAAATGCACCATCAACTTCATTTCATTTACAATTAAAAAAAAACGTTTTTGGAACGTTCTGCGAACGTTGTTAAACACATGTTAATAACCCAGCTAACACATAACGTTTTCATAACGTTCCTGGAATGTCATCCTTGGTCACGTTCTGTGAAAACGTTGACGGAACAATATGCGGACGTTTGAAAGAAACGTTGCATTGTAACATTCAGATAACGTTATTAACAACGTTCGAAGATCGTTATATGGACGTCGGAATGTAACGTTTTTTTGTAACGTTCCTAACACGTTCTTCGTACGTTAGGAAATGTACCTACAGCAACTGACCAATCAGAAGGGAGGAAATGTGTGTTCACAATAGTCGATGTTAAATTGTGGTATTTAGTCCAACAATTCACTTTTTTGACCATGATATGTAATTATTCAAACGATTCCTCGATTGAATTTTGATTTTTGGGCAATAGTGAGAAAAAAATCGCATTACATTTTATTTGTATTCAAATGTTCACATTATTCATAACAATTTGCTGTGACTTTTTCGTGGACAAAAAAAGCGAACTATAAAACTAACAACGGCAATAGCTAAGTTTGTAGTAAGTGTTCAGTAGGTAATATCTAATAGGAATAGGTTATTATTGTATGTATGTGTAATTGCAATGTGTAATAAGTTAATGTGGTATTACGTAATCTGTACACGCAGTAAATATGTACATAATTAGAGTGTTCAACAGTAGATTTTGTACGTTTTTAAAACGTTTTTGTACGTTTTTAAAACGTTTTTTACGTCATGGGAAACTGAAACAATGGTTCATAAAACGTTATTTTACGTCCAAACAACGTTCTTACAACGTCGCTATAGGACGTTTTTAGAACGTCCAAAACCTTCCACAAAAGGACGTTTTGAAAACGTTTTTTTGAAACGTCCAAATACGTAAGAAAGAAGTACGTTTAGAAAACGTTTAGAAAACGTTTTATTGTTAGCTGGGTAAACGCAAAGTTTTCCCCAAATTCAAAACGGATGACGCATAAACACGCCAAGTTCAAGTTCGGAAATGTCTGTCAGCAACGAGCAAGGCCGTAAATGCATGGGTGTGCTTCTCAGCACTGTCGGCCTGAACCCGCTTTGGATCGAGTTTCGTTAAAAATAATCCCGCCCCTCGACTCAGTGATTTTAAAATAATCCCGGCGCGAACTGGTTAAAGCATGGTTAAAGGTGAAACTGCATTTTCATTGTTTAATAACTCATACCGTGATAATGGCGGTAATCGATGGTAATGCTTCGCCCTACATGTAGTAGGCTACGGTAAGCGCCTTACCGTTTCAGTCATTCTCAGGGTAAATATAAAATATAAAATATAAATTCCCCTCCCCACCAATTTTTTGAAATCTTAGTGATGTTAACCTATTTATTAATTTTAAATGGCCTTAGTAATATTTTTTCAAAATATTATAAATAAAATTAATACGTTTTTTTATTATCAAAAAATTATGAATGGTATACAAGTAGCTGTTATTTTATTTTTAGGTACTTGATGCATGAATTACTGCAAATTCCGTCTTTTACCATTGACCAAGCTTCCAAGAATATTTAGAAAGTTGTTGAAGTTGGTTTTCTTTACAATACTGCACATGTGAATATAGGTTGGTTCTGAAAAGAACCGGTTGTTTTAATCTGGTTGGCTCTGAAAAGAGCCGTTTGGTTTCTTGACTTTAGTGAGCTGTCTACACTGAACGATGGTCCGGTGAGTTGCTGAAGACAACAAAACGTAAACAAATTACACCACACAGATGCCGTTGGTTATCCGGCTGTTTTTAAACATTTTTCGTTCAAATTCACCAGCTCTAATTTAACTTTTTTACTTTTTAGTAATTTATTATTAAATATTTGACGTACAGATAAGCTTTTAATATGTGGGCGATGTCCTTGTATTAGCGAGTTCACCAGTTTGGGCCGTGTAAGGAATTAAGGGCCGGTATAAAAGGAAAAATCAGTCAGGGCCAGTAAAAAAAAAAAACCTTCACGTGAGCGGGTACCGTTGTATTTGCACGAAGGTACGAGTTGACTCGGACATGAGTTGACTCGGACATGAGTTGACTCGGACATGAGTTGACTCGGACATGAGTTGACTCGGACATGAGTTGACTCGGACATGAGTTGACTCGGACATGAGTTGACTCGGACATGAGTTGACTCGGACATGAGTTGACTCGGACATGAGTTGACTCGGACATGAGTTGACTCGGACATGAGTTGACTCGGACATGAGTTGACTCGGACATGAGTTGACTCGGACATGAGTTGACTCGGACATGAGTTGACTCGGACATGAGTTGACTCGGACATGAGTTGACTCGGACATGAGTTGACTCGGACATGAGTTGACTCGGACATGAGTTGACTCGGACATGAGTTGACTCGGACATGAGTTGACTCGGACATGAGTTGACTCGGACATGAGTTGACTCGGACATGAGTTGACTCGGACATGAGTTGACTCGGACATGAGTTGACTCGGACATGAGTTGACTCGGACATGAGTTGACTCGGACATGAGTTGACTCGGACATGAGTTGACTCGGACATGAGTTGACTCGGACATGAGTTGACTCGGACATGAGTTGACTCGGACATGAGTTGACTCGGACATGAGTTGACTCGGACATGAGTTGACTCGGACATGAGTTGACTCGGACATGAGTTGACTCGGACATGAGTTGACTCGGACATGAGTTGACTCGGACATGAGTTGACTCGGACATGAGTTGACTCGGACATGAGTTGACTCGGACATGAGTTGACTCGGACATGAGTTGACTCGGACATGAGTTGACTCGGACATGAGTTGACTCGGACATGAGTTGACTCGGACATGAGTTGACTCGGACATGAGTTGACTCGGACATGAGTTGACTCGGACATGAGTTGACTCGGACATGAGTTGACTCGGACATGAGTTGACTCGGACATGAGTTGACTCGGACATGAGTTGACTCGGACATGAGTTGACTCGGACATGAGTTGACTCGGACATGAGTTGACTCGGACATGAGTTGACTCGGACATGAGTTGACTCGGACATGAGTTGACTCGGACATGAGTTGACTCGGACATGAGTTGACTCGGACATGAGTTGACTCGGACATGAGTTGACTCGGACATGAGTTGACTCGGACATGAGTTGACTCGGACATGAGTTGACTCGGACATGAGTTGACTCGGACATGAGTTGACTCGGACATGAGTTGACTCGGACATGAGTTGACTCGGACATGAGTTGACTCGGACATGAGTTGACTCGGACATGAGTTGACTCGGACATGAGTTGACTCGGACATGAGTTGACTCGGACATGAGTTGACTCGGACATGAGTTGACTCGGACATGAGTTGACTCGGACATGAGTTGACTCGGACATGAGTTGACTCGGACATGAGTTGACTCGGACATGAGTTGACTCGGACATGAGTTGACTCGGACATGAGTTGACTCGGACATGAGTTGACTCGGACATGAGTTGACTCGGACATGAGTTGACTCGGACATGAGTTGACTCGGACATGAGTTGACTCGGACATGAGTTGACTCGGACATGAGTTGACTCGGACATGAGTTGACTCGGACATGAGTTGACTCGGACATGAGTTGACTCGGACATGAGTTGACTCGGACATGAGTTGACTCGGACATGAGTTGACTCGGACATGAGTTGACTCGGACATGAGTTGACTCGGACATGAGTTGACTCGGACATGAGTTGACTCGGACATGAGTTGACTCGGACATGAGTTGACTCGGACATGAGTTGACTCGGACATGAGTTGACTCGGACATGAGTTGACTCGGACATGAGTTGACTCGGACATGAGTTGACTCGGACATGAGTTGACTCGGACATGAGTTGACTCGGACATGAGTTGACTCGGACATGAGTTGACTCGGACATGAGTTGACTCGGACATGAGTTGACTCGGACATGAGTTGACTCGGACATGAGTTGACTCGGACATGAGTTGACTCGGACATGAGTTGACTCGGACATGAGTTGACTCGGACATGAGTTGACTCGGACATGAGTTGACTCGGACATGAGTTGACTCGGACATGAGTTGACTCGGACATGAGTTGACTCGGACATGAGTTGACTCGGACATGAGTTGACTCGGACATGAGTTGACTCGGACATGAGTTGACTCGGACATGAGTTGACTCGGACATGAGTTGACTCGGACATGAGTTGACTCGGACATGAGTTGACTCGGACATGAGTTGACTCGGACATGAGTTGACTCGGACATGAGTTGACTCGGACATGAGTTGACTCGGACATGAGTTGACTCGGACATGAGTTGACTCGGACATGAGTTGACTCGGACATGAGTTGACTCGGACATGAGTTGACTCGGACATGAGTTGACTCGGACATGAGTTGACTCGGACATGAGTTGACTCGGACATGAGTTGACTCGGACATGAGTTGACTCGGACATGAGTTGACTCGGACATGAGTTGACTCGGACATGAGTTGACTCGGACATGAGTTGACTCGGACATGAGTTGACTCGGACATGAGTTGACTCGGACATGAGTTGACTCGGACATGAGTTGACTCGGACATGAGTTGACTCGGACATGAGTTGACTCGGACATGAGTTGACTCGGACATGAGTTGACTCGGACATGAGTTGACTCGGACATGAGTTGACTCGGACATGAGTTGACTCGGACATGAGTTGACTCGGACATGAGTTGACTCGGACATGAGTTGACTCGGACATGAGTTGACTCGGACATGAGTTGACTCGGACATGAGTTGACTCGGACATGAGTTGACTCGGACATGAGTTGACTCGGACATGAGTAGACTCGGACATGAGTAGACTCGGACATGAGTAGACTCGGACATGAGTAGACTCGGACATGAGTAGACTCGGACATGAGTAGACTCGGACATGAGTAGACTCGGACATGAGTAGACTCGGACATGAGTAGACTCGGACATGAGTAGACTCGGACATGAGTAGACTCGGACATGAGTAGACTCGGACATGAGTAGACTCGGACATGAGTAGACTCGGACATGAGTAGACTCGGACATGAGTAGACTCGGACATGAGTAGACTCGGACATGAGTAGACTCGGACATGAGTAGACTCGGACATGAGTAGACTCGGACATGAGTAGACTCGGACATGAGTAGACTCGGACATGAGTAGACTCGGACATGAGTAGACTCGGACATGAGTAGACTCGGACATGAGTAGACTCGGACATGAGTAGACTCGGACATGAGTAGACTCGGACATGAGTAGACTCGGACATGAGTAGACTCGGACATGAGTAGACTCGGACATGAGTAGACTCGGACATGAGTAGACTCGGACATGAGTAGACTCGGACATGAGTAGACTCGGACATGAGTAGACTCGGACATGAGTAGACTCGGACATGAGTAGACTCGGACATGAGTAGACTCGGACATGAGTAGACTCGGACATGAGTAGACTCGGACATGAGTAGACTCGGACATGAGTAGACTCGGACATGAGTAGACTCGGACATGAGTAGACTCGGACATGAGTAGACTCGGACATGAGTAGACTCGGACATGAGTAGACTCGGACATGAGTAGACTCGGACATGAGTAGACTCGGACATGAGTAGACTCGGACATGAGTAGACTCGGACATGAGTAGACTCGGACATGAGTAGACTCGGACATGAGTAGACTCGGACATGAGTAGACTCGGACATGAGTAGACTCGGACATGAGTAGACTCGGACATGAGTAGACTCGGACATGAGTAGACTCGGACATGAGTAGACTCGGACATGAGTAGACTCGGACATGAGTAGACTCGGACATGAGTAGACTCGGACATGAGTAGACTCGGACATGAGTAGACTCGGACATGAGTAGACTCGGACATGAGTAGACTCGGACATGAGTAGACTCGGACATGAGTAGACTCGGACATGAGTAGACTCGGACATGAGTAGACTCGGACATGAGTAGACTCGGACATGAGTAGACTCGGACATGAGTAGACTCGGACATGAGTAGACTCGGACATGAGTAGACTCGGACATGAGTAGACTCGGACATGAGTAGACTCGGACATGAGTAGACTCGGACATGAGTAGACTCGGACATGAGTAGACTCGGACATGAGTAGACTCGGACATGAGTAGACTCGGACATGAGTAGACTCGGACATGAGTAGACTCGGACATGAGTAGACTCGGACATGAGTAGACTCGGACATGAGTAGACTCGGACATGAGTAGACTCGGACATGAGTAGACTCGGACATGAGTAGACTCGGACATGAGTAGACTCGGACATGAGTAGACTCGGACATGAGTAGACTCGGACATGAGTAGACTCGGACATGAGTAGACTCGGACATGAGTAGACTCGGACATGAGTAGACTCGGACATGAGTAGACTCGGACATGAGTAGACTCGGACATGAGTAGACTCGGACATGAGTAGACTCGGACATGAGTAGACTCGGACATGAGTAGACTCGGACATGAGTAGACTCGGACATGAGTAGACTCGGACATGAGTAGACTCGGACATGAGTAGACTCGGACATGAGTAGACTCGGACATGAGTAGACTCGGACATGAGTAGACTCGGACATGAGTAGACTCGGACATGAGTAGACTCGGACATGAGTAGACTCGGACATGAGTAGACTCGGACATGAGTAGACTCGGACATGAGTAGACTCGGACATGAGTAGACTCGGACATGAGTAGACTCGGACATGAGTAGACTCGGACATGAGTAGACTCGGACATGAGTAGACTCGGACATGAGTAGACTCGGACATGAGTAGACTCGGACATGAGTAGACTCGGACATGAGTAGACTCGGACATGAGTAGACTCGGACATGAGTAGACTCGGACATGAGTAGACTCGGACATGAGTAGACTCGGACATGAGTAGACTCGGACATGAGTAGACTCGGACATGAGTAGACTCGGACATGAGTAGACTCGGACATGAGTAGACTCGGACATGAGTAGACTCGGACATGAGTAGACTCGGACATGAGTAGACTCGGACATGAGTAGACTCGGACATGAGTAGACTCGGACATGAGTAGACTCGGACATGAGTAGACTCGGACATGAGTAGACTCGGACATGAGTAGACTCGGACATGAGTAGACTCGGACATGAGTAGACTCGGACATGAGTAGACTCGGACATGAGTAGACTCGGACATGAGTAGACTCGGACATGAGTAGACTCGGACATGAGTAGACTCGGACATGAGTAGACTCGGACATGAGTAGACTCGGACATGAGTAGACTCGGACATGAGTAGACTCGGACATGAGTAGACTCGGACATGAGTAGACTCGGACATGAGTAGACTCGGACATGAGTAGACTCGGACATGAGTAGACTCGGACATGAGTAGACTCGGACATGAGTAGACTCGGACATGAGTAGACTCGGACATGAGTAGACTCGGACATGAGTAGACTCGGACATGAGTAGACTCGGACATGAGTAGACTCGGACATGAGTAGACTCGGACATGAGTAGACTCGGACATGAGTAGACTCGGACATGAGTAGACTCGGACATGAGTAGACTCGGACATGAGTAGACTCGGACATGAGTAGACTCGGACATGAGTAGACTCGGACATGAGTAGACTCGGACATGAGTAGACTCGGACATGAGTAGACTCGGACATGAGTAGACTCGGACATGAGTAGACTCGGACATGAGTAGACTCGGACATGAGTAGACTCGGACATGAGTAGACTCGGACATGAGTAGACTCGGACATGAGTAGACTCGGACATGAGTAGACTCGGACATGAGTAGACTCGGACATGAGTAGACTCGGACATGAGTAGACTCGGACATGAGTAGACTCGGACATGAGTAGACTCGGACATGAGTAGACTCGGACATGAGTAGACTCGGACATGAGTAGACTCGGACATGAGTAGACTCGGACATGAGTAGACTCGGACATGAGTAGACTCGGACATGAGTAGACTCGGACATGAGTAGACTCGGACATGAGTAGACTCGGACATGAGTAGACTCGGACATGAGTAGACTCGGACATGAGTAGACTCGGACATGAGTAGACTCGGACATGAGTAGACTCGGACATGAGTAGACTCGGACATGAGTAGACTCGGACATGAGTAGACTCGGACATGAGTAGACTCGGACATGAGTAGACTCGGACATGAGTAGACTCGGACATGAGTAGACTCGGACATGAGTAGACTCGGACATGAGTAGACTCGGACATGAGTAGACTCGGACATGAGTAGACTCGGACATGAGTAGACTCGGACATGAGTAGACTCGGACATGAGTAGACTCGGACATGAGTAGACTCGGACATGAGTAGACTCGGACATGAGTAGACTCGGACATGAGTAGACTCGGACATGAGTAGACTCGGACATGAGTAGACTCGGACATGAGTAGACTCGGACATGAGTAGACTCGGACATGAGTAGACTCGGACATGAGTAGACTCGGACATGAGTAGACTCGGACATGAGTAGACTCGGACATGAGTAGACTCGGACATGAGTAGACTCGGACATGAGTAGACTCGGACATGAGTAGACTCGGACATGAGTAGACTCGGACATGAGTAGACTCGGACATGAGTAGACTCGGACATGAGTAGACTCGGACATGAGTAGACTCGGACATGAGTAGACTCGGACATGAGTAGACTCGGACATGAGTAGACTCGGACATGAGTAGACTCGGACATGAGTAGACTCGGACATGAGTAGACTCGGACATGAGTAGACTCGGACATGAGTAGACTCGGACATGAGTAGACTCGGACATGAGTAGACTCGGACATGAGTAGACTCGGACATGAGTAGACTCGGACATGAGTAGACTCGGACATGAGTAGACTCGGACATGAGTAGACTCGGACATGAGTAGACTCGGACATGAGTAGACTCGGACATGAGTAGACTCGGACATGAGTAGACTCGGACATGAGTAGACTCGGACATGAGTAGACTCGGACATGAGTAGACTCGGACATGAGTAGACTCGGACATGAGTAGACTCGGACATGAGTAGACTCGGACATGAGTAGACTCGGACATGAGTAGACTCGGACATGAGTAGACTCGGACATGAGTAGACTCGGACATGAGTAGACTCGGACATGAGTAGACTCGGACATGAGTAGACTCGGACATGAGTAGACTCGGACATGAGTAGACTCGGACATGAGTAGACTCGGACATGAGTAGACTCGGACATGAGTAGACTCGGACATGAGTAGACTCGGACATGAGTAGACTCGGACATGAGTAGACTCGGACATGAGTAGACTCGGACATGAGTAGACTCGGACATGAGTAGACTCGGACATGAGTAGACTCGGACATGAGTAGACTCGGACATGAGTAGACTCGGACATGAGTAGACTCGGACATGAGTAGACTCGGACATGAGTAGACTCGGACATGAGTAGACTCGGACATGAGTAGACTCGGACATGAGTAGACTCGGACATGAGTAGACTCGGACATGAGTAGACTCGGACATGAGTAGACTCGGACATGAGTAGACTCGGACATGAGTAGACTCGGACATGAGTAGACTCGGACATGAGTAGACTCGGACATGAGTAGACTCGGACATGAGTAGACTCGGACATGAGTAGACTCGGACATGAGTAGACTCGGACATGAGTAGACTCGGACATGAGTAGACTCGGACATGAGTAGACTCGGACATGAGTAGACTCGGACATGAGTAGACTCGGACATGAGTAGACTCGGACATGAGTAGACTCGGACATGAGTAGACTCGGACATGAGTAGACTCGGACATGAGTAGACTCGGACATGAGTAGACTCGGACATGAGTAGACTCGGACATGAGTAGACTCGGACATGAGTAGACTCGGACATGAGTAGACTCGGACATGAGTAGACTCGGACATGAGTAGACTCGGACATGAGTAGACTCGGACATGAGTAGACTCGGACATGAGTAGACTCGGACATGAGTAGACTCGGACATGAGTAGACTCGGACATGAGTAGACTCGGACATGAGTAGACTCGGACATGAGTAGACTCGGACATGAGTAGACTCGGACATGAGTAGACTCGGACATGAGTAGACTCGGACATGAGTAGACTCGGACATGAGTAGACTCGGACATGAGTAGACTCGGACATGAGTAGACTCGGACATGAGTAGACTCGGACATGAGTAGACTCGGACATGAGTAGACTCGGACATGAGTAGACTCGGACATGAGTAGACTCGGACATGAGTAGACTCGGACATGAGTAGACTCGGACATGAGTAGACTCGGACATGAGTAGACTCGGACATGAGTAGACTCGGACATGAGTAGACTCGGACATGAGTAGACTCGGACATGAGTAGACTCGGACATGAGTAGACTCGGACATGAGTAGACTCGGACATGAGTAGACTCGGACATGAGTAGACTCGGACATGAGTAGACTCGGACATGAGTAGACTCGGACATGAGTAGACTCGGGTGTAAAATTTGGGGTACTACGAGTACGAGTTGACTCGGGTACAAGCTGAATCGGGTACGAGCTGACTCGGGTACAAGTTGACCCATTTCCCCTGGGACTCCGTCGCGCTGTAGACAACCTGGGCCCAATTTCTTGGCTCTGCTTACCGTTAGCGAAAAATCCCTGCTTACTAACTATAGCAGAAAATTCGGTGCTTACGGTAAACGTATTTCACGCGTTAGCAAGGAATTGGTCTCTGAGCATGCGTACAACCCGTAACTAAGCCGATTCTGTGCTTACGGGGTGAGCACATAATTTTTCTGCTATCGCGGTTAGCGGAAAATGGTGATCGTAAGCGAGGAATTCTGCGGTTAACAGAGCCAAGAAATTGGGCCCTGGGCTGCCTAGGTCCAACTGGGGAGCGGTGCGCATTTTTCTTCATTTTTTTGTGTGTGCAAATGTGACTCCCACCAAAACTTGTTTTCCAAAACAAATACTATATGTAACCTCAGACCTAACTCATGTCAGTCGACACCGAGGAATAAGTTAATGGTGCTTAACTAGGGTTGACTTACCATCTAGATGGAAAGTGAAATTTTCAGCTTTAATTAATTCGAGACGATCTATTCTAACTCAAACAAGATGGCATACGCGGCACGCGCGCGCGCAGCAACCTTGTCCACATGAGTGCTTATTTTATCAAATCTCGTTGAGGCGGCGGGTAGTGGTGGTAGCGTACTGCTCAACACTATGAAAACGAAGTTGCGCTTGCAATTGCGTGGATTGTACAGAACTTGTACATTTCATGTCAGCGGGTATTTAAATTTGGCAAAATTATGACAAACAATCACCGTATAAATTATTTGTTCCACATTTATTAACAATTTGTTTACAGAAAATGTAGGAATTGATAATTTAACTCATTTAAATACGATTTCTTAAAATAGCCTTTATGACCACTATTGGTTTAATGACAGTTTAGCCTGGGCGACCTTTGACAGCGTTTATATACATTCGCGTATGTTCAGTTGGTGCACACAGATCACAAACGGTTTTCCCAAGTCCGGGTTGCCATGGCGACATGGTATCGCCGAAGTTTGGCGATATTAAGTGTAGCCCTCTCTATCAGTTCACGGTATCATACATTGAAATTAGCGGTTCAAATAAGAGAAATATTTGAATATCTATAAGGCGACCGAAAATCGGTCCCCTTATTTATAGCCTTATAGTATTATACACGGGCTATCAGACGACCGGGGGTCGCCTTATGACCGAAGTTGTATATATATATATTTATGAAATAAATTCAGGATACGAGTTAAAATAACTTTGGCATATTTATTTCTGGACAGACTGTTTCGTACCGTGTGGCACTCATCAGCAGAATGACATAGAATACCGTGTAGCATCTTCGTATACACATGGAATCAGGCTTGCGTTGCGCGCGTTATGTGCAATGATTTTGGGCTGAAAGTGTGTTTGTTTTTTACTTTTACTTGTTTTACAGAGAAAAGTTTATTGAGATGTTTAGCAGGGATGTTTCAACATTGTGATATTTAGCCCAGCAAACCAAAACTGAAGAAAATGGTGTGTCCATAAATTGGGCGAAAAAGTAGTTATAGGGTTGCCTAACATAACAAGGGAGAGGTGAACAAGTTCAAGAAAATCCCCAACATACATTTTAACGTAGTTATGATTATTGTAAGCAACAATTATTGTAAGCAACAAACATCTTTAATCTGGGGGGTTTCCTTGAACTTGTTTAAGTTAATAGGGGTCAAAGGGGTTAGGATGTGCTGGGGTGGAATGGAGAATTAAGCAGCTCCTTCCCTACTGAAATACTCCATTACATAGCACAGCGTCTCACCATTAGCCTCTCCTAACCAAGTCCTAATGTCTGGCTTCTCGTGCCGACCCTGTTCTGACTGAACGACAGAGGATGCAAGCGTGTCCCTGGCGCTATAACCAGGTGCTCCGGGCAGGTGGAGCTCGTTAGCTTGGGTCGCAGTCCTCCTGGGAGAGGCAAAACTCTGATCGCAAACCCGGGTAGGCAGAACTCGTCAGCCTAGGTCGGCTGTCTGTCTAGGATAAGGAATACTCTGATCACAAACCCGGGCTTGTAGAGCTCGTTAGCCCTGGCTGGCAGTCTACTTAGTGGGCTATTATCTTAGTCCACATCTTGTCAGCTCGGCAGCAAGGATTGGCAGCTACAATCATGGCATATTCAATTGTTTGCTATAGGCATGTTGTAGCCGACTGGCAAGCGGATGGGCTCAGTAAAATTTGAGTCAACGGCTGTTGGACAACAGGCATAGTTAGTTTGCCACTGCGGGGCAGCCTCCATTCATTCCTGCTGTCACGCTTTTTTTGCGTTCCGCTGGACCTAATGATGTTCAGGCCCAGAGAAGAGCGTCTGTCCTAGGCAAGCACTCGCTCCCTTATCCCCTCTGCCTCGGCGCTCGGCGTCTACTTATCAAGATGGTTCTCAATTATAATCAGCTACCAGCAATGCGAGAGCCATCCTCTGTGGGGGCTTCCGTTGCTCGGCAAGGTTCGTGTTCCAGGCAGGCGCGACCGGGTCAATATCCTGCTACTGCCTATATAGCCTTAGCTTGCTGGAATGTTCGTTCTCTTAGTGTTCATACAGACAGTCACTCCTCCTCGCCAAGAAAGTCAGCAGTGGTTGACCTTGAACTTACTCGTCTTGGCATAAGTGTTGCAGCTCTCAGCGAAACCTGGCTTACAGGCTGTGGCTCTATTCGTGAGGAAAACTTCTTCTGGAGCGGTTACACGGATGATGCGAGGCCTAGCATTCAACAACCTGTCACAATCTCCCCTCGCCTTATGTCCGTGCGTATGCGTTTCAGCACTGGCCATATCACATTGATATCCGCCTATGCACCAACCCTGACTTCTGGATGGCTCTCGCATTGCTGGTAGCTGATTATAATTGAGAACCATCTTGATAAGTAGACGCCGAGCGCCGAGGCAGAGGGGATAAGGGAGCGAGTGCTTGCCTAGGACAGACGCTCTTCTCTGGGCCTGAACATCATTAGGTCCAGCGGAACGCAAAAAAAGCGTGACAGCAGGAATGAATGGAGGCTGCCCCGCAGTGGCAAACTAACTATGCCTGTTGTCCAACAGCCGTTGACTCAAATTTTACTGAGCCCATCCGCTTGCCAGTCGGCTACAACATGCCTATAGCAAACAATTGAATATGCCATGATTGTAGCTGCCAATCCTTGCTGCCGAGCTGACAAGATGTGGACTAAGATAATAGCCCACTAAGTAGACTGCCAGCCAGGGCTAACGAGCTCTACAAGCCCGGGTTTGTGATCAGAGTATTCCTTATCCTAGACAGACAGCCGACCTAGGCTGACGAGTTCTGCCTACCCGGGTTTGCGATCAGAGTTTTGCCTCTCCCAGGAGGACTGCGACCCAAGCTAACGAGCTCCACCTGCCCGGAGCACCTGGTTATAGCGCCAGGGACACGCTTGCATCCTCTGTCGTTCAGTCAGAACAGGGTCGGCACGAGAAGCCAGACATTAGGACTTGGTTAGGAGAGGCTAATGGTGAGACGCTGTGCTATGTAATGGAGTATTTCAGTAGGGAAGGAGCTGCTTAATTCTCCATTCCACCCCAGCACATCCTAACCCCTTTGACCCCTATTAACTTAAACAAGTTCAAGGAAACCCCCCAGATTAAAGATGTTTGTTGCTTACAATAATCATAACTACGTTAAAATGTATGTTGGGGATTTTCTTGAACTTGTTCACCTCTCCCTTGTTATGTTAGGCAACCCTATAACTACTTTTTCGCCCAATTTATGGACACACCATTTTCTTCAGTTTTGGTTTGCTGGGCTAAATATCACAATGTTGAAACATCCCTGCTAAACATCTCAATAAACTTTTCTCTGTAAAACAAGTAAAAGTAAAAAACAAACACACTTTCAGCCCAAAATCATTGCACCCACCCATGATTAACAACCATGGTATCTTCAGGTTATTTCTTCCTCTGTCTTTAGTACTCTTGTACTACCACAGACTTGGCAAAATAAGTCAGCCACACACTAGACGTCACATCACATCGATATACCACACACATTCGCACCCGGAAAACTACCAACACAAATATCCAAACATGGAAACCCAATCTCGTTTGTTATAAAAAAACCAAACCTTAGCGCACATTAGCAGATATGAAATTTTGAACACAAATAACCCGTAAACGGGAATACTCCACCTAAATTACACTACAACATAACACTTGAAACAAAACCAACCACCGTAGCCGCCACTCACAAACAAAAGGCCAACCAAAACATGTTTTTCCAATACCCCACACGGTCAGACTGTATGTTTATTTTCACCCCCCCCCAAAAAAAAAAAAACCAACCCAAAACCAAAACAAAATAAAAACATGTGTTTTTCCAATACCGCAAACGGTTAGAAAATATGGTTTTTTTTCAAACAACTATCAAAAGAAAGAGAACAAAATCTCTAAAAGCCCACACCTCACCAAACTTCTTGTGTGTGCATTAGTAGTATTTATAGGCATGATAGACATCTAAAAAACACACGTTGGGCCTATGCCAAAAAATAGCAAAAGCTATTCCACAGCATACTAGAGCACAGAGACTATGTACACCTGCCCTGCTAAAAAGTGCTAGCAGTAGCAACTAAAGATACATAATTCCTTGCACTTATAAATTCACTGTTTTATGTCTAAATTCAACCCTGACTGATCCAAATCTCCTAAACATTTTGTTGTTGCAAAATGTGGGTTTTTTTACGCAGGAAACTGCAGCAGTACTTAAATTACATATTTCAAAATAGGATTATTTTTTTTGCTCGCCCATAACAAATCAAAAATGCCAAAAGGTTGACCATGCAATAATAATAATTTTGTATGTTCTTTCTGTATTTCAGACAGAGGTATTAATGCAGTATGTGCACACTTAGAATAATTATGTGCCACTACGTTGTGCCACAATGGCACTAGACACCTAAGAAGATGGAAAACCGAGAAGTACGAGACACCACATGGTCTTGACCACAGCTCATGTGGCTGCCCAGCACCCTACAGGCTCCACTATTGTAACCAGTTGACTTAAGTAAGTCTATGGTCTGAGTAACTGTCATACCTATTATTGTTTTGTTATCTGGGCTACATACATTTGGGCCTTCTTACCTAACCCGGTTTTCATTGTTATAAAGAATTTGGTGTGGTGGCACTCTGCTGTGGATGGCATTTCATAAATTCCACTATGTGCCCTCGAGCATAGAATAGAGATAAAAGGCCCTGGTAAGGAATGATTGTTGTCATTTCTTCTACTGGCTTTGCTCACTGCACCAGCTTGTTTTGTAAATTCGTGTTGGCTTGCTTGGTGGTCACTATGGGTGTGGCTCGTGTACACGACTGTTGACTGGGATGCCTGTACTGTCTCGGCTTGGCATTGGGAATGACCAACGCTCGGGGATGCGTTATAAGGTACCTTATTTTGTTAGTTTAATATTTATAAAAGGTAATAAATTGTTACACGGATTTTCTAGTATAAATTTAACTAGACATGTTCTGTTGGCATGGGTAATTACTGTTTTAACGTGATCATGGTAGAAAATTGTGTTAACATACCATATATTTGTTTGCCTTTTAGGCTATCCCCTTTCCCTAGATGAGTGGGGTTTGTCAATTATCGGGTAGTTCCGATTGTATTGTGGCGGAACCGGCGGAGGACCAAGATGGGGATTGGTCTTATTATCCCAGGGCCCAATTTCATAGAGCTGCTTAACGGTAAGCAAATTTTTTTGCTTACTATAGCAGAAAAATTTGCTTAAGCGTAAACGTATTTCACCAGCGGTTGCTAACTTAAGCACGTAAACAAACTGCGCGCGCAACATTTTAGATCGTCTGCTTAAGCGAAAATTGAACAGAAAAATGGCGGGCGAAATAAATCAGAAAGTGGCGCAGGCCGTGGCAAAGCCTAAATCGCCCCCCTTCTCAGCCGAAATGGACCTTGCGCTGGCGATCTCATATATCGAGGAGAAAGCGGTTATCGAGGGTCCTCTGAAGGGGTCCAAGTTGACGTCCAAACATAAACAAGCAAGCTGGGAACGAGTGAGGGGGTGCGTGAATGCGTAAGTATTGCCAATGGGTGGCGCAATTGCATAAACATAACGAACGAAAGTATGGCATGAAAAGATTCAACGCTACGGTCATGACGTAAAGATATGCTTTATTGTTCAAGTTCTAGGCCTACATACGATTTTCAAATAGTCTGAATTGGGTTGGTAGTTTCTTTGTTCGTTGATGATGATTTCTGGCGGCATAAGCCCTAGTTTGGGTTTAACATAACGTTGGCAATCATGACCATAAAAAAGTCCATAGTCAGTTGTTTTGCTTGTCCAACATCAACATGTCCAATGCCGTCAACATTACTGCGTCAACTGCATGCAGACCTAACAATACGTAAGCATGTAAGGGCCTACTGAATGTTATAAAAGTACTTGTTTTATTATTCACGTCTGCAAGTAGCCTACCTTGATTTTGTCAGCTCTTTAGTTTTTGTGGAGGTGATTTAGGCAGCATCAACAACTAGGACCTAGCCTCCGAGCTGGCAAACTTTTTTAGCTGCAGCACTACTCTAGCACTGCAGTTCTGGTTTTGTGCCTACACATTTTTTTCTTTTGAACTGCAGTAGGCCTATTAATTCAGTAATTGTCAAACTTTACAAAACAAAAATTAGCTGTTTCTAGCTCTATGGTTACAGCTGTTGTGCCGAGTACAGTAACGTTTAGTTCCAGAAAGCCAAAAGCTTGTGTTTTCTGATATATTTCAAGCTGCAGCCTAGACATATCAGGTATAACTATTTCTGCAAAAATTGTTACTCGGTTCTTGTTAACTATTTTCACATGTACATTAGGAAACCAGAAAGTGGCGTAACGATAATTGTGTTAGGACTACAACTTCACTGCAACATCATACAGTGAATCACTGTACAACTATAAAGGAATATTTGACAAATACTCCATAAGAGTTTTAGCTAATGTGCTATCACTTAACTGTTGAATCAAATAAACATTCAACTATTTATTTAATGTTTGTAGTGTTGCTGGAGGGAACATGAAAACAGCTACCCAGTGTAAGGATCGCTACAGAAATTTGGTCCAAGCAAGTAATACATGTATCCTGGCTGCCAATTATACCAATTTCATTGAAGACAGAATGCACCCATGAATGTTACAATTCAATTCAATTCACTTCATACAAAACATTTATTTCCATATTGCAAAAATGTACAGAACAACTAATATGAGTCTATACATATACATTGTGTAATATTAATAAGGAAAACTTAAGAGGTTGATTATCAACAGGCAACTTCAACGTAAGCCGAATAGTTTAATCAGCAAGAAATATGGCAGCCAATAGTCAAAGCAAAAATTATTTATAAAAAAAGTAGCCTTCATTTTTACTTATCAAAGTGAACGCATATTTTTTTCATAGAAAAATAACAACACATAAAAAAATGATATATGGTACCTTTAACTTTAGCATACAGAATAAAGCCGTGTAACTAGTTAACTGCTCATTGTCACATCACTGCATCAGTGAAAAATTCTCCCCCTTATTTTTTTCAGTCACAAAACGTAAATGGCAAGTTCACGCAACTGGCGGCGGACCAAGCCCTCCTCCTTTGAGCCAGCCCCAGCTTCTCATTCAGAGTACCCTCTCACAAGTCAAGCTGGAAGGGATTGACTCAGCAGTTGACACCTTCAGTGGTAAGTGATGAAAGATTTCACATCCTTCTTTTTAATGTTTTTATTGAAAAGTCCATGGTTTTCCAGACAGTTGAGGGCGTTGTTGGTCTGACGCCAGTTCCGAAAAAACACATAATATATTTGAGATCATTCATGTGCATTGTGTATGTGTGTGCACATTCTACAGTGCTTACAAGTAGATGCGGGGGGGGGGGGGGGGTCATGCAGGGTGCTCCCCTCCCTCCCTTTGTGTACTTATAACTCCAAATATAAGTTGTGTTTATTTGTTTAATTTTTCATCAGATTCCTTTGGCAACTCCAGCACTGCTGACAACCCAGGTAATAACAACATATACAAACAAATTTGTGTTCAAGTTCACCTGTACCTGTAGTTTTTATGTACAACAGTGAACATCTCATCTACAACTATTCAACTTATCTGCAAATCAAATGTGAGAAACTTCAAGTGTTCTTTAGGATACTTTAAAAACAAAAATTGCTTTTAATTAGATAAATCTTGAAAGCCTTTTTTCACTTTCAGAACTTCCAGTCCAAGCGGACCAACCAAAGGCATCGGCATGCGAGGTTGTTAGTCTAGACCCAGGTAGGCCTATATGATGTTTTAGAACAGCAGATACACGTTATCATCTTTATGCAAACTTGTATCCTCGATTCTGATTGGTCAATCCATGGCAAAATACAGTATGATAATATCCTGTATTGCACAGCCATATTGCACTCTGCATATTGCGTTATTCCAAGATCCGCAAGTCACATATGCCAAACCCTTCTCTTTTTTTTTAAAGTAGAGATACAACACGATTTTTTATTCAATATGCTATAAACATCTTCAGGAAAAACATGTAACTTGAACATGTATGATATACTACACATTCTTTGAATACAAGTTGAAGTTCTTCTAATATTTATATTTTATTATTGTTTTCAGTTTACAGCATGCCGATTACCATTACTGATGACGGTGAGTAAATAAAACCCACTTACTGAAATACCTAAGACAGTTTACACATTGCTATTGGTAGAAATTATCACGTGGTTGATTTTGAATGGTTGATAAAAAACCATTTTGGCTGTGTACGTGAAAGTATTATAAAGGTCACACCATGGTAGCTCATGGCCTTTTCATATCAGACAAATCTCAGAGATGATGCAGGGTTGATATCCCTCAGGCGTGAAACCGTACATGTTTTTCAAGCCTGCGTCAATTCGGTGTAAGTCCATATATTGATTACTTGTTTACAGTCATTTTGCAGATAGTAACAATATGAAATTTATTTTTTTTTCTAGTTGTGTCTATGCCAATCACCTTGCCAGTCAATGTCATGAATTTTGGTGAGTCAGTTAACCTGCTTCTGTTCTACTGCAAACCAAAACAAAATATACCTTTCCCCTTTCTTTATACTTTTCAGAAAATGTATCACATATTCATAATGCCCCTCTTGGCAAGATCTAATGCTACAGTCACACGGCCATGTTACGGACCTGCGGATGCCTGCGTATATTTGGATAATGAAAATGCGTAATTTTTAACCCCAATACGGAAATTTGAGCAAAAGTTACCTATATTCTGCGGACGATACGGATTAGTACGGATGTACGATACGGATGTTACGTATGAATTACGGATGTTACGGGTAAAACCTGCGGATGAACCCATCCGCTGCCAACCCGCTGACACATGTTACTGACGACTTACGGATGACTTACGGATTTTACGGATGACTTACGGACGATACGGATGACTTACGCACGATACGGATAAGTTACGCTCGTGTCTGCGCATGTCGGCTTCCTCTGGCGTCCGCACCATCCGCATATAAACCCACGTGGATCGGAGCTTGCTTCAGTCGCATTTCATCAAGTCTGAGATCTAGTTCCAGTTATTCAACAGTTTCTTCTCCATCTTTTTAATAGTGTTTACGTACCCCTATGTATCCGCAGGCAACTGCACACCCGACAAAGTGTGCGGATCAGTTACGTATCTAACGTATCCTGCGGATGAGTTTACGTATCTTACGTATGAGTTACGTATGAGATAACGTATATTCTGCGGATGCTTACGTATATTTCATCCGCAGCAAAATTTTGAGATTATCAAAATTCCGCTGCAGATCTGCGTATGTCTGCGGATCCTGCGGATTGAATTACGGATGGATACGGATGCTTACGGATGATACGGATCCTTGCGGATGCTTACGGACTTTTATCCGTAAGCATCCGCAGCTACCGTAAGTGGCCGTGTGACTGTACCATAAGATGGATCTACCGATGGATTTTATATTGTCTGTGGCAAACTGCAATAATACGTTAAATGTTACACAAGTTGATATTGGATTATATTTATTTGTCAGGGACATCTTGCCAAGGAATACCAACGCAAGAGACCTCATCCAAAATTAGACCAAAACGGAAGTATGCCAGTGGGATCACTGAGGCCGAGTACTTGGAAAGGAAGTTGGCGCTCATCGAAAAGGAACAGGGTGTGAGGATGAGAGCGTTACTGGCTCAAGCAAGGTATTATGAGCTGAAGGCACAGGTTCTTGAAAAGCAGCTGCCATAATACTTAACTTAATCCTGAGGCCTATTTAGCTATGTGAATGTATGCAAATATAACATGGTTTGAGGTTGGACAGTCTATATTCGCTCCCTGAGGTATTGCAAGTTGACAAACTAGTTCCTTCAGCAACTGTCCAACCTCAAACCATGTTATTTTTGTATTACCGTTACATAGCTAAGTGGGTCTAAAGCCAGTATTGGTCTCATCCTGACATTGTTTAAAAAGAGCTTGATTTGGTTTAAAACATAAAAAACACAATTATACTGTTTGTGGTGGTGTCCTGTTTTTGTGTTCACTGCAAAAACTTTGTTTAGCAATTAAACACGCTTCTAAACACTTTCTTGCTATCAGTTTGAAAACATGTTTAAATTATAAATGTTTATGTTTAGGAACTTCTAAACATACTGTAGCAAGATTATGTTTAACCAGTTCGCGCCGGGATTATTTTAACATCGCCGAGCCCACGGGCGGGATTATTTTTAACGAAACTCAATCCGAAGCGTGTTCAGGCTGATAGTGACGGGAAGCACACCCACGCATTTTCGGCCTTGCCCGCTGCTGACATACATTTCCGAACTTGAACTTGGCGTGTTTATGCGTCATCCGTTTTGAATCTGGGGAAATTTTTGCGTTTATATACGTCATCCGGTGCGAACTGGTTAACTGCTTAACACAGCTTTTAGATTGAAGTATTTATAGTATATTTATGGAGCTTTTTATGAATCAGTACTTCATCACTGTGCATTTAGTTGTCTACGATGTCTGGAGATGGATGTAGCTAGTCGATCTCTCATTGCCTGCCCAAGTGCTGTTTCAGTTCCTACTCCTCTGTAATCCAGACACAGGTTACCCTCTGGGTCATCCCTCTCAATGTTGGCCTGCTCAGGCATGAGGTCACCTTCCAACAAATTACAAAAGTGGCTTTGAAGTTACACATGTTAATACCATTTCACTCCAAGTCATCATCTTAAGGATAGCTCATTGAGAAATTCACACATTGTGGGACCTATTAAAGGGTGTGTACAACATTGGTAAAGTTGAAAATATAAGTGTTCACAGATTTGCACATAACTTACATGTTATAAAGATGGACATAATAATTGGAAAACTTCCCTTGAAATAGTTTTGCTGGAAATGCCATAGTTTTTTAGGAAATGAGTAAAACAACTGTATTTATCCTGCAGGATAAAATCTGATGTTTGAAAACAAATAAAAACACATTTTTTCACTATTTTCTCATGACTCTGAAGACCGATTTAGCTTAAACTTTCACAGGTTTGTTATTTCATGTATATGTTGGGTCACATCAAGTGTGGATACTAGTCGTTGACAATTACCAATGTTGTACACACCCATAAGATAAACGCACAATCGGTCAAGTAATATGAATAACTTACCTTCATCTATTCCATAGTTGTGGAGTATACAGCATGCAAGGATTTCACTTGCGGCCTTGCCCATTGACCGAACCCTGGTGCCTGTTTTCATCAAGGCAAACCTTCTTTTGGCAATGCCGAAGGTCTGCTCAATGAGTGACCTGTAAATAATTGTATGAATTTTAGGTGGTGCTTCATTTGTGTAGTAAGGAAACACAATAATGTTTGCACAGGTTTTCTTTTTTTCACTTAGACACCGAAAAACAAAAAGTCTCGTTAGAATTGTCAATATTTTTAACCGATTTCAAGAGTTTTGTCGAGATTTTCCCTGAATTTGTGATTACAAAAAGATTGGAATTTGGTACCACTGAATTTTTACCATAAAGGAGGTGTTATGTTTTTGAGCACAGGTTATAATGGAAAACTAGAAACTATATTTTTTCTTTAGGGATCCCTTTTGTGACTTCCTTACTCCTGCAAATTATGATAATGGGAACTCAACATCAAGATTGTTGGATTATGGTGATATGTCTATTCCATGGTGATATGCCTAATCCAAGTAAATCCTAATCACTTTATGTAAAACTCTCGCCAGCAGATATCGACAAACACTAGAGTTGAAGTTTGACTGAATGAGGATTGTTGGGTTTAAATGCTGTACCTTGTTACGGCATGCACAGTATTGTAGTCAATTTCTTCCTGTGTCACTGGGTTAGGGTAGGGAGCCATGAGGAAAACCCTCTGGTAGTAGCCAGAATCACCCAAGATCAGACAATTTGGCCATCTGCCTAAATGTCAAAAAATAGGGATATTAATTATTTTCTGTTTCATTTGACTAGGTATGTTTAACGATTCAAATAATTATAGAAGACAGCTTGTTCAATATTAAGGATAGAATTTAAAGCCTATTGCAGTTTCCCATATCTGATGTATGTGTGCCAATTTAGCAATTCATTTGTGAAATTTGCAAATTTTATATTGATTTCGTATCTAAGATAAAAAAAAACATCTACCAGCTTCCATTGCCATGCCCAGAGAACTTTCTCGCCAAACTCTGCTGTCATGGGCTGCACCGGGGAATTTGACCACAACATTTGTGAACCTCTTGCGGTGGTCACATACCATCTACAGAAATGAAAAACACCAACAAATCCAAAGTTATTAAGTGAGACAAAAGTTAGTTTGGAATTATTTGTTTTGAATAGCATTAATTTATTATACTTGCATATATTTCACAACTTTTAAATCACCTGGCAGTTGAGGGATGTGTACCCCTTTCTGTTGACAAACTCATTTCTTAACTCGGAAGGGGGTTCAACACGAACATGGGTGCAATCCACGGCTCCAATGACATTGGCAAATCCTATCAATAAAATGGAACATTTTTGCAAATAATTTTCAAAACCACTACAGTATAGAAACATTTTTTTAGTCACGAACGAAAGGTGTCTCTATTTTTTTCTAAATGATAATGACTATACTTCTCATTCGGCAATTGTAATGTTCAACTCGTGGTTTATCATATGCCAGTAAATAATTGTATACATGTATAAGCCCTATGGATTATTTATTCAATACATATTAAAAAAAAATATATCTGAATATGCTTGTATTTATTGTAAATAAAAACTATTAATTATTATAAATTAAATAATTGTATACATGTATAGGCCCTATGGATTATTTATTCAATACATATTTAAAAAAAATATATCTGAATATGCTTGTATTTATTGTAAATAAAAACTATTAATTATTAGAAATTAAATATAATTTTTGATCAGCAAAATGATGCCAATGGTTCTCCCCTTTCTCCAAGCTGTGTGTGATTATGTTAATAGTTTATTGTAGGCTAATATTTAATGGATGTAGTGCTGACGTTTTAAAGTCTCGGCATGGTTTTCCTCATAATAAAAAGATAACATTACTATCTGTCCGAGTGTAAAATAATGTTGTGCAGAGATGCGGACATTAACTTTCCTATCCTCATTTGCCAATTAACAATTATACAAAAATTCCACCAAAGAATTATCTTACCGGCAACCTTGAAGAAGCCCTGTTTTAGTGCCTGCAGGGAGATTTGATCTTGGGGATCTGGGAACTTTATTCGAATCCCAAGAACGCGATTGATGGCTCTGACGGTGCGATCTATGGCTCGCCAAGCCGTCGGGGGGCTAACCACAGGGCAAGTGTCCCCAACAACAATGGCAAAAGTCCCCGAGGACAAGTACCGCAATGCGAGGCACACTTGAAGTAGGGGTGGCAGTGCGTGGTTGTTGTCAGTTGGATGTTCCAGTTCAGCCGATAATGCTTGGGCAAGTCCTACTATGGTTGCCGGGCGAAATCTGTATCGCGCCCAAATTTGAACGGGCGTAAACAGCTCGAGGGGGTTTTGTCTGTCTCGAAAAACCCGCCTCTGTCTTTGAATTGGATAATTTCGCTGATTTTCTTCAGCGTGACGTCTCCTTCGCAGTAAGGCAGCCATTTTGACTGAAAGTTTTGCTTAAGCAAAAAATGCGGCGTTTAAGGCTCCTTTTTCCTTGCTTATCCCGTTAAGCAAAAAGTCTTGCTTAACGGTTGCTATGAAATGAAAATTTGCTTAAGCGCACCCGTTAAGCAAAAAATAGGCCGTTAAGCAGAGCTATGAAATTGGGCCCAGGACCCCAACCAACTTTTATTATCCAACAAATATATTTAACAAGGATGAGCGGCTATCCAGACGCAAGGGGGGACATTTAACGAACGGCGGACTTAACCTAGGGGCAGCTCGTTTGGTGGAAATATACCACCGTTTTATGACTGAGTGTTTAACTTGATGTAATAGCAGAGCACTAAATAATTAGTCCTACTAAACCTCACAATGCAAATAAACCTCACAGTGACAAGTAATCCAAAGACGATCAATAATTGGTCTTATTCTCTTCCTGATTCAAGAGTAATGAACTTTACATACAATAAATAATACACAATAAACCTCACGTGGCTCAGTAAGCCTCACGTGCCCAGTAAGCCTCACTGATAATCTTTATAATTATAACAAGAGTCAAGTGTAACTCCTATAAATGACTAGGCTTCCAATAACCCTACAATTTAAATGTGATGGGGCATACACATCTAACAGTTAATACAATTATAATCCTTACGAGTAAACACAAAATATGGCAGGGTGATGAAATACTTAAGAATGAGGGGTGATTACATATGCACCAATTAATCCTCACTATAAGTTTAGTATACCTCAACTAGGTTTAGCTCACTGGCAGCGAGCTCAAGGTATACCTCAGAATGAGGGGTAATTACATATGCACAAGTTAATCCTCACTACCAGTTTAGTATACCTCACTGGAACTACAATAACCCTCACTTGTTCTTGCAAGTAGCCCGGGGCAATTAACACATTACGGGTCGAACTACCAGAGAATTACAGTAAGCCTCAGGACACTGAAAACGCCTCGCCTGGTAAACCTCAATAGGGACAGTAAGCTTTCCGATTAACGTTGGGCTGCACTCAACCGTCACCGCACCGTAAAAGGAAGACAATCCCCCCAACAAATCTAGCTTCACTGACTCCCCAACCAAAGGTTACCTAGCCCAGCCCACTCGCCCAGGTCCCACTATAATCTAGACCCAATGTCAAATAACCCGCTAGCTACATAAACTCACCGGCCGTTCCTCAATCAACCTCGCGGAGTTCACGAAATTCACGTATTTATACTCTCATTGACTTGTTACTGCTACCACGTCAGCATCCAGACCGCAACTGACTAAAGCCCCAAGCCGGCCGCGCACAAGTAGTGAAATGCGCTACGGTCGTTGGACAACTAGACTTGAACACGAGTCGGTGTAAACGAATACACATACCCTGTTTCATCACACAGGCCCCAGCTAAGCTTGGTTCGTCCCGGACCAAATAGCTTAATTAAAATCTTGATAAACAGCGGCGAATATCAAATGTATACAACTATAACTGTATCGCCTAAAATTCATATCAAAACAAATACTGCGTGAGGTTTACCCACACGACTGTCGTGCGAGGCTCAATGATAAACCTCACGCATATGTACTAGTGAATCAACCTTTATACATGAGAATCGCCCTCACACTGATGAGGTCCACTTATTTTTTACATTTAAATACTTGTAACAACTGAGGTTTACTATGCTTCACGTCCAATAATACAAACATTATGCAAGTCATATAATCCTCACACTCCTGTGAGGTCTACTATGCACAATTTATAACGAGTGTCGTTATAAAGAATGTGTCTACTTTACCTCCATTTTTAAGCAATTTTACTCAGAGGATTGTAGTTTTATACAATCATAAAATGAGTCCTATGTACATAATAATATCAAAGTTATTTCTCTTTAGCTTCAATTACACACTCCAATTGGGATTCTTTGGTCGCACGATATAAAATTTAGTACAATTAAAATGTCCTTGGGAGTCTCTTATTTCCTTTACTAAACTACATGATCTAACAGTAAAACCTTTTACGAATAGAAAATATAACTTTACTTGAAACTTCACGTATTTATACTCTCATTGACTTGTTACTGCTACCACGTCAGCATCCAGACCGCAACTGACTAAAGCCCCAAGCCGGCCGCGCACAAGTAGTGAAATGCGCTACGGTCGTTGGACAACTAGACTTGAACACGAGTCGGTGTAAACGAATACACATACCCTGTTTCATCACACAGGCCCCAGCTAAGCTTGGTTCGTCCCGGACCAAATAGCTTAATTAAAATCTTGATAAACAGCGGCGAATATCAAATGTATACAACTATAACTGTATCGCCTAAAATTCATATCAAAACAAATACTGCGTGAGGTTTACCCACACGACTGTCGTGCGAGGCTCAATGATAAACCTCACGCATATGTACTAGTGAATCAACCTTTATACATGAGAATCGCCCTCACACTGATGAGGTCCACTTATTTTTTACATTTAAATACTTGTAACAACTGAGGTTTACTATGCTTCACGTCCAATAATACAAACATTATGCAAGTCATATAATCCTCACACTCCTGTGAGGTCTACTATGCACAATTTATAACGAGTGTCGTTATAAAGAATGTGTCTACTTTACCTCCATTTTTAAGCAATTTTACTCAGAGGATTGTAGTTTTATACAATCATAAAATGAGTCCTATGTACATAATAATATCAAAGTTATTTCTCTTTAGCTTCAATTACACACTCCAATTGGGATTCTTTGGTCGCACGATATAAAATTTAGTACAATTAAAATGTCCTTGGGAGTCTCTTATTTCCTTTACTAAACTACATGATCTAACAGTAAAACCTTTTACGAATAGAAAATATAACTTTACTTGAAACTTTAAGAAACCAACAATAAATAACAACTCTAGACAGACTTGGATTGATAGAGTCAAACATAATTAGCGATATATTACAGTGATCGTAGGAAATTCACGGGTTTGCGGAACTTCTGACGAGTCTCCTCTTCTCTCACCAAGGCTCCAACGATGAAAGTGGTGTGGAAGATCTTCTCCGTGACGACAGCCACCTTCAAATGTTCTTGACCTTACATATAATGGCATTGACATAAAAAGAGCCAAATCAGTCACTTATCTTGGCCTAGAACTAGAACAGGATTTAAACAATGGTTTAATTGCACAACACATAATTAAGAAGGCTAAATCAAGACTTAAATTTTTGTTCTGTCATCAAAATTGTCTAAGTAAAAAGGCAAGGAAAATCTTGTGTTCAGCCTTAATATCCTGCCACTTTGATTATTGTTGTTGTTCTTGGTATTCCTCATTGTCACAAAAATTCAAAATCAAACTTCAGACTTGTCAAAATCAAACTATCCGCTTTATCAACAACCTCCCCACAAGATCTTATATTGGTTATAAAGAATTCCATGAATTGGGATGGTTAGACATTCACCATAGAGTAGTTTCTTAAAGCAAATCATGTTCATAACATTTTTTATCAAAAATCTCCTAATTATCTCAAACATAATTTCACCTATATTACAGAAGTTCACCACTACTCCACGAGATCTAGTCAGTGTAAATTTTATGTGCCACACATTAAGGGATCAGATACTAATTATTTTTTTTACACTGGAATTAAATTACTGCCATCCAACCTGAAACAGCATGAAAGGAAAATGTTGTTCAAAATTAAACTTAAAGGATTCCTTTTTAACAAAATCCAAGCTGTTAAATCCAGCTAAAGATGCTATGAGTTTATTCTTAAGACATCAATTGTTTAGTTTTCAATAAAATGATTAAAGGTTTTATGTCATTATTATTATTATTTTAGGAGGCCTGGAAGGTTTTAAATTAAGTGGTACAATATTGACGTACGATATAAGTTGAAGATTTTTGATGGTTTTAGGTAATATGTATTTTAACAATTTTTGTATAAGATCAGGGTTGGTGTAATGTCACGTATACAAAATTTAAAAATTAAAAACACAAAACAAAACAGAAACAAAAACAATTGATGTTTTTAAAGATTTTGGCGGTTTTTAAGTAATATAAATGTTGTGGTTTTGTGATACATTATATGTTACAGTGTTACTGTTTTTGTAACGCCCTAATTTAGGTCGGGGTTAGTAGCTAATTTCAGTCCTATCTGATCCGTAAAAAGACGTTTATTGTTTAATAATATGGTGTTATGTCATGTATTTCTCAATAGGTATTTTGGGAACGCAATGGAAATAAGTTTTTAAAAACGTTGTTGCGTTATCCCTGCTCTTTTCATTATATGTATATGTTTTTGTTTTCCTTTTTATTCTGTAGTAAAATCTGTATCATTATTGTGGAAATTTCAAATAAATCAAATCAAATCAAAAAAATCACTCATCCTGTCACCATCATCAATGTAATCAGAAGCCTTTACTGGCTCACTCAACACCGATTCCTCAACCATCTTGGACTCATACTTCCACGGTTTTAGGTTCCCGCCAGTGTACGGCTTGAGCCTGTCCCCGTGAACTACGGAAGCGTTACTGCCAGGCTTCATCTGAATACGGTATGTGACATCAGAGAGCCTCTTGACCACCAAGTATGGTCCCACCCATCGAAGTTCTAGCTTCTGACATCTTCCCTTCTTCTTCGCCTTGTTGTACAACCAGGCGAACTGACCTTCCTTTAGGCCATCGCCGTGTACCCTGCGGTCATAATTTTGCCTCTGGTTTCTGGCACTCTGCCTCAGACACTCTCTGGCCCAGCCATGTGCCTCTTGCAGATTTTGCCGCAACCGCTGAGCGAAATCCGTCGCTGGGGTGTCCTCCACTGTTGGACACTCAACCAGCAAATCAACGGGAAGCCTCGTCTCCCGCCCGAGCATTATCATGTTGAAGAGACTCGCCAGTTGACTCTTGGGGGGTGCACCGATAAGCAAAACATGCATTCGGCAGGCACTCATCCCAGTCACGCTGTCTCCTCCTCGGCTCAATCATTACAGCCACCATGTTGACCAATGTCTTGTTAAAGCGTTCAACCATCCCATCGGACTTCGGGTTGTACGCTGTGATCCTTGTCTTGGAAATTCCTAGGACCTTACACATTTCGCAAAACACTGCTGAGCGTCAGCACGACCACATTGCTTGCAGGCCTTCCGTGACAACCCGTCAGCATTTCCATGCTTACGCCCAGGCCTGTGTTGAATGGTCAAATCGTACTCGCTGATCACTTCTAGCCACCTGGCAAGCTGACTCTCGGGGTCCTTAAAATTAAGCAACCACCTAAGAGCAGCATGATCGGTTCGAAGTAGTACCTTCTGACCATACAGGTACTGTCTAAACTTCCTGAGGTAAACAACTCCCGCCAGAAGTTCTCTCCGAGTAGCACAGTAGTTCCTCTCTGCCTTGCTGAGTTTACGGCTCGCAAAGGCGAGGACCTTCTCCTCCCCATCATGGATCTGAGACAAAACTGCCCCAATCCCACCTCCACTAGTGTAACGTCGGTATGAGTAAAACACTTGATTTATTTCACTCTCTCTAGTACCGGCATACAACTGCCCTTTAATGCCACTGCAGCTGCCTGTTGCCACGTCAACTATGATTACAAATACAGAAAACATGTAAACAATATATGTTATAAACTACCCAACACTATAAGAAAGTCCCACCCCAAGAGGGCGCTGTTGCCTACAACTGCAATGAACTGAGCCTCATACAATTTAACAATCAACAAATCTATCAAAAAATCACAACAAATTTCACAACAAATATTCGGTCTATGATTTAGAACAATAAGAGTAAACTATCTGCTCATGTGCAAAGGAGTTAAGCCCCGATATAGGCAGAATTTATGCCAGAGTTCTACAGAAATGTCACTATAACTTATACACTACACAACATTCCATAAACGGCACTAAAAGTAAACGCAATCCGTGCCAAAACGATGCCTATTTTACCTGCCAAATTACGCTAAAACTGTTCATAACCTATCATATAGTAAACTACGAAATCTAAGAAATCCCCTTACCGCTGGTTAGGGATCCAGGCTCTCACCCGGAACTACTACCGAGTCAACCTCAACTGTCGCAATTGTGCCCACCGTTGTTCCCGTTCGAACAACCCGTCTCTCCCCATTCGAGTTAAGTATCCGCAGCGGGAGAGGCTCAGCTTGTGGCTAAACCAGCGACCGGGCTAGTAGTAAGCCTCGCTGAGCCAATTCGCCACCACCTTCCACAGGCTCAATGATTGCCGGCTGTCCCGATGCCTCAAATGTCGTCAGCGTTTTCACGAAGAGACGAATTTGGCCAAAATCATTATTTTTTCAAAATTCGTTTTTTTGCCGAAATCGATTAAGTGGATAGCAACGAACATTCTGGCGAGGTTAATATTGTCAAAATCAGTCTGAATCATTAAGATTACGAAAATCATACAGGGGAAAATTTCACCCAAATCGTATTTTCAGTTTTCACGAACAGCCAAATTGTATTTTGTCCCTGCGTAGATAGAAATAACGTTGCTCCGAGTGCAAAAACAACGCGCGTACAATGTATATACATTGTATATACATTGTATATACATTCACGAAGAGACAGATATTGGCAAAACAAGTTTTTAAGTTTTCACGAAGAGACAAATTCGTGCGCTATGGGCAAAAAAGCCAACACCGTAGATTTGGAATTTTCACGAACAGACAAATTCATATCTACATTAATTACTCGTCAATTAAGTTTGTTAGTGTTATTTAATAGGTATATTGTTATAGTGTTAGATCTTACCTCTCTGTACGTACCAAATATAAGTTAATATGTGCTTTATAAATAGGCGAAATCTCTTTTTCAAAAAGTGACCAACTTAAAACCTGATTTTCTCAAAACCAATGTGCAACTCCCCGTGGCCAAATTCGTCTCTTCGTGAAAACGCTGACGATGTGGTTGCTACCACACCAGGCACAACAGCCTCATGGCCCGCAGGAATCTCGGTGGTTTCGGCCACCACGACTTTTCCAACGAACGGTTCACCTGCAACGCCTGTGCACCTCATTCGTTCCCCGTTCAACCTCAACTCCAGGCTACAAAAATCCAAGTTACCACCAGTAGGTAACAAGAAATACATGCCTAATATGCCATCATAATTGACATCAGCAAAAACCGCACGAATTGGATGCACCGTCTTGCCCAGTTGAATTTCGACCGATGCTACACCCATCACAGCCAGGAGACTCCAATCAACGTGCTGAATGTTGGACTCTTCGGATTCCAACACCGGCGTCCGTTCCTTTGCGATTTCATGGTAGTAGACTCGACTGCTAACTAGCGTGTCAGTCGACCCTGAATCGACCAGGAACCTACATTTCGCTCCCCTCACGACACCATTAACAAACAACCCGTACCTAGGACGAGAACCACTCATCGGCCGAGTGCCTAATGGCTCTCTGGCTTTTGTGTATGTCCCTGACTCTCGTTTGGACCTGCCCGCGGGCCCACCGGTCGGCTGGCTGGCGTTTCCCTGCTGCCATCTCTCCCTATGAGGTTTGGTACATTCCCGGGCGAAATGACCGACCTCTCCACACCTGTAACACTTCAACCCACCAGGCGATTTTCTTCCAGGCTGGGGTGACTGCCTCTGAGGAACCCTCGCCTTCTCAGTTGGACCCGGACCTCGCTTGGTAAGCTCAGTAAGCAGCTCAACTACGTGGTCCATTTTCTTTGACTGTTGACCAGCACCCTCTTCTAACCTAATAAGACGCCTCTCTGTGTCAGAGTCGACTGCCCTGGTAAACCTCACGGGTTTACCTTCAGCCCTTCTCTCACATTCAACTTTCTCAAAGTTGTCTGTTTCAAGAGCAGCGCGTATAGCTTCCTCCAGTGTCTTCGGGCGATCGCGATATACGCCTTCCCTAACGACCTGACTCGTCACCGCATCAATGAAATGGTTCTTCCCTAGGCGCTCTCGTGCCTCTTCGGGAATTTCCGGGTAGGCATTCAACGTCAAATCACGTATGGCTTGGCCCAACTCCTGCAGAGTTTCCTTAGGACCCTGACGTCGATGCCTCAACTCCACTAAATACGTTTCGGCCTACCGACCTGAACCGAACCTCTTCGACAACACCTTTAAGTTCACTATAAGTGAACCTTTTTGACCCATCACCGAGGATTCGGAGTGCCTCGCCTTGGAGGCTAGCAGCCAAAAACTCGGTTGCTTGTTCCTCACTCCACTGATTCACTTTCTTACATGCCTCAAAGTGGCGGTAATAATCGTTCCAAAGAACCTTACCACTGTATCGATCGGGGGTAATTGTAGGCCTGCGAGGCTCACCACGATGAGGTTTACCGCACTCCTCATTACCCTCCATCCTCGACTCCCTTTTAAGTGGCCATGGGCCCACTCCAGGCGAGTCAACCTCACCAACAACCTCGTTGGGTTTCCCCACAGCGGGACAAGTTGCAAAACTCAACAACTGACTATGTAAGCCTCGCTGATCCCTGTCAGCACAGTCATCATCATGGTCCATTAAGGGATTGACACAAGGACTACGCGTGTGAATATACCTCGCAGGTGTACTCTCCGCGTGCCTTGCTCCCTCTGAAACCAAATTAGGTGATGTACCAACACTGGAACGCTCCCTTGCGTTCAACGAGGCATACCCTGAGGTATCCTCAGGCAACTTCCAACTAATATCAGAATCCACCTTAACCAAAGGTGTATCCCTTCCCTCAGGGGTACCCTCATGGACCATTTTTGGCTGTTCCCCCTTCTTGACAGCCTCTAACTCCTGAACCTCCATTCTAGAGTGGCTCAGTTCATCCAGGACAGAACCCGTGCCAGCCTCAGCTGAGGTGACACCCCGTCCTTACTCATACTGATGTTTCCTCCTGACTAGGATACTCGGTCTCAACCAAACTCTCTACACTGGGCCAGTGACCAACTTGTCACCAATGATCCTCGCAGTGTACCTCAGTGAGGTTCACTGCCGACAATCAAAACAACTTTATTTCTAAACCAGTAACGACCCGGATCAGCATTACCTGCCAACCTCGTTACTAATTAACCCTCACAGTGTACCTCACAGAGGTGCACCCATCAACAGCAATCAAATGCAATTTTTATTTATCTGTATTACACGTTCTCGAATTACACTATACAATAATAAAACATCCCACTTCTGACATCATTTGTGGCGGAACCGGCGGAGGACCTAGATGGGGACTGGTCTTATTATCCCAGGTCTCCAACCAACTCTTATTAAATATATTTATTAGCCTCGCGCAAGGATGAGCGGCTATCCAGACGCAAGGGGGACAATTAACGAACGGCGGACTTAACCTAGGGGCAGCTCGTTTGGTGGAAATATACCACCGTTTTTTGACTGAGTGTTTAACTTGATGTAATAGCAGAGCACTAAATAATTAGTCCTAATAAACCTCACAATGCAAATAAACCTCACAGTGACAAGTATTCCAAAGACGATCAATAATTGGTCTTATTCTCTTCCTGATTCAAGAGTAATGAACTTTACATACAATAAATAATACACAATAAATCTCAGGTAGGCCCAGTAAGCCTCACTGATAATCTTTATAATTATAACAAGAGTCAAGTGTAACTCCTATAAATGACTAGGCTTCCTCACGTGGTCAAATGCACCACTTGATGAGAATAATCAGGCTTTTATACAATATACAATTTAAATGTGATGGGGAATACACATCTAACAGTTAATACAATGATAATCCTTACGATTAAACACGAAATATGGCAGGGTGATAAAATACTTAAGAATGAGGGGTGATTACATATGCACCAATTAATCCTCACTATAAGTTTAGTATACCTCAACCAGGTTTAGCTCACTGGCAGCGAGCTCAAGGTATACCTCAGAATGAGGGGTAATTACATATGCACAAGTTAATCCTCACTACCAGTTTAGTATACCTCACTGGAACTACAATAACCCTCACTTGTTCTTGCAAGTAGCCCGGGGCAATTAACACGTTACCGGTCGAACTACCAGAGAATTACAGTAAGCCTCAGGACACTGAAAACGCCTCGCCTGGTAAACCTCAATAAGGACAGTAAGCTTTCCGATTAACGTTGGGCTGCACTCAACCGTCATCGCACCGTAAAAGGAAGACAATCCCCCCAACAAATCTAGCTTCACTGACTCCCCAACCAAAGGTTACCTAGCCCAGCCCACTCGCCCAGGTCCCACTATAATCTAGACCCAATGTCAAATAACCCGCTAGCTACATAAACTCACCGGCCGTTCCTCAATCAACCTCGCGGAGTTCACGAAATTCACGTATTTATACTCTCATTGACTTGTTACTGCTACCACGTCAGCATCCAGACCGCAACTGACTAAAGCCCCAAGCCGGTCGCACACAAGTAGCGAAATGCGCTACGGTGATTGGTCGCTAGGCACTGCTAATTATTCATGCACCGGATGTATGCATTAAACATCAGCTTATATTATTTATAGATCAACTAGACTTGAACACGAGTCGGTGTATACGAAAACACATACCCTGTTTCGTCACAGTATTTAGTATTTGCATTTGTAAGTTTAGTTTTAACTTTGGACTCAACTTCCGGCTTACTCGTATAGTACTTATATTTTATGTTAGTAATTTATTGTAATTGTTTAGTAAATATGGAACCTCTTTATTGAGCCAATTCCGAATAAAACAAACTAATATATAGTTGAAACTCTCAATAAGAAGTCCACAAGTGTTGTTCTTAGCTTGGATAATATTGCCCGGCGGCCAGAGTCATAACCGCCAACTCTTGTTGAAATTTGTGAACTGGTTATACTATTTTTTCCAAAGACCCTATTGTAAGGATGCATAATAATGTGAAGGTACTCGTTTGTATCACCTCCCCCGAGGACGAATTGGGTTTGTGTCTAAGACGGGCAGAGCATCAGACAAGCACATTGTAAACAACTCTGGGTTTTCTCGATCTGGTCATGCCACATGACCTGTACCTGGCAGATAAAGGGTTCACCATCAGAGAAGAGTTGATGCTCCGTGGTGCGAATCTTGTAATACCACCCCTGCTAAAGGGCAGGAGCAGTTCACAAATAGTGATGTCTTGCTAACAAAGAAAGTAGCTAATATCCGGATACAAGTAGAGAGGACAATTGGCCGGATGAAATCCTTCCGCATTTTGCGCAAGTACACTTCACATCAACCTGGTTCCTTTGATCGATGACATAATTATCACATGTGCGGGACTTTGTAACTTTTATGATTATCTGGTTTGAAGAAATGAGGAAAATAGACCTCCAGCTTCAAGCTTTACAGTGATCCCAGCTGTACATGTGTTTTTGGTTCCATTTTTGTCGCCTAAACAAAGCTTTTTGAGACAATTACCAGTCCTAAATTCTGTACGACTGTAGCCCTGTAAAAAAGCATGTACGTGTGTGCTAAAGGGAATATACATTTGCTAACATCAACAATCTTTATTGGATTACTGAGGTAGTCATTAGAGGTCTATTTGTCTTTTTGTCTATTTATTATCTGTGTCAGGCTTCCATTCGCACTACGGTATTTCGTGTTCCACTTGCATGAGAAGTACATAATATTCAAATTTGCCTATTTATCTATTTATTAATTTGTCTGTCTGGCAGACAGGGTTTCAGGGTTTCACTCGTGCGAGCATTACAACCGATGTCAGTATCTACATGTACAGTACATATACATTGTATTTATCAATCTGTATATTTTCTTTGTCTGTCTGTTTTTATCGGCTGTCTGTTTATTGTAACGTTAACCGAGTGGTCTGGGGTTGCCTTAGGTGGAAGGGTTGGACTTGCATCGGTAAATGTAGATTTGTCAGGGATTGGGCCTTGTTATCAAGTAACCATTGAAGCACACTTCAATATAATAATTGTGGACAAGCAGAAACAACTTGGCATATACTTAATGGGGATAGTTCTTTTATTGTTTAATCACACAAATTTACGATTCCTTCTTGTTGTTCTGGTCACTTCCTAGCGTAAGGCACGTACAACTGCTTTCCATGAAATTACGTACACCACTAACAACTGATTAAGCGCGGTTATTTGGCCACTTCCTGTCTAGTCTGCCGGACGCCTAGCAACGAATTACCATAACAATGCTGCGGGCGATACCAATGAAGAGGGGTCCCCTATTTCGTTACAGTACCCCCCGCTTTAACAGGGTACATCCACTTTTTTTTCAAAACTGCTAACAAAACCTTTCTTTTCAACAAAACCTTCCTTTTCAACAAAACTTTGAACAACATTGCAGGAATCTCTTATTTAAGCAAACACTTTTTTTAAAAACAATTATAACAACGTTATAAATTATCTCCTTAGCGAAACAAAATAACTTTATAAAATCTCTCGAACCTTAAAAAACTTTTTGATAATAAACAATGTTTAATCTGGCAAGTTTTAAAATCGGCACACTTTGCAACCAAGTAAGTTTTATGCTGCATCACCTAGATAAACCTAAATAAAATATAAGTAATCGACCCGTCTGCTATTAAAAAAAAAGGTTCAGTTGGCTTTCTTAAAACTATCTGTTCAAGCATCACAACTTATAGCTCTTAAACAAAACTTATGCTTTGGTCTAAAGAATCATCGTGGTCTTCTTCCGCACGACGCGTGCCACTACCTCGTCGCCATCCAGGAGTTCCTTCGTGATGCGCTCTGTAGTCCGGCTTCCGTCTAACCCATCAGTCTGCACTCCTGCTTCTCGCTGTGTTGGTTGCAAAGACCTTGATATTGTTTGGGCGGACGTGGCGACCCTTATCGCAGCAAAGAACGGTAGGGTACGCGGAGCACTCATCCATACAGGCTCTGCGTGGACACCCATAAAATCCAGATCTCTTTCTGGTTTCCTGGGCACCGTGGGAGACCTTGTGGGGCTACTATCAGCGTGGTGCTCATCAACGTATCGCCGGTATGCCGAGTGTGACTTAAATCTGGTCTTGCACTCTACGCACCAGGTTTTTTTTAATGTGGGGAGCGGCTTCGACTACGACCAATCACTCTGTACAATTGAAAAGACCAAAGCCAAGTTGAGTTAAAGGCACCATTCTCCATATCTATCAGGTGGTTTGTGTTTGCGTCTTGTGCGTCTAGGTTCGTCTGTGGCTAAGCCTGGAGTTGCCAGGGCTTCAGATGTCTGGTCTTCATTCGGATCCAAAGGTTCTACGAAAGTAGACCGCGGTCCATCGTCCAACAGTTCATGTTGCTCATGTTTAGGAGTGCTGGCGCTTCCACCCTGGCTCATATCTTTAGGGAGGCTTGAATGATCCCCATTCTCCCTCGCATTCGAGGCTGGTGTCTCTGGTACCTCTACTACAATACTTCTGTCTGGCTGTGTGTCTCTGTCCAACCATGACCGGTCAACATCCCCATGGTACCGCTTGAGCAAATTCACGTGTAAAACTCTGGGTTTTATGCCTCAGACTCTGTTGAACTCGTCACTTAACACCTTTTTGATCAAGTAAGGACCATCTCATTTTGGTTGTAACTTTGGAGATACGCCCACTTTTCTTGTGGTGGCACGAGTCATCATATACCCGAGATTTGCTGCTGAAGCCTTGCCCTGGCATGCTGGTTTGGCATCTTCTGTTAATGAGCACATGTTAAACACCGTCGATACCAGTCAGCTACAGTCTCCCGCATATTATACCAATAGAAGCGAGCATTCACCTTTCGTAAAGCTTATTTATCCCAAGGTGTCCTCCTGTTGCAACTGTGGTGGAACAACCAGCAATAAAAGTACTGTCTTCTCAGCATCGTCCTCCCATTTCTTGTGCATGACGCCGTGCCTCATGCATAACTGGTTCCAGGCACCTTAGAGTAACTTGACTCACGCGCTCTCTGCCAAAATCTCACGCCAAGCCGGTCGGTAATTTTCAGACTCCAACCATCCACTGAATTTACACAGCGTCCGGTCCGCCATTTGCTTCTCCCTCAGCTCAACATCTGTGAATTTCTGAAGCCAGTTGGTATGCCCTTATTGTGCAACCCTGCACACATAGTCTCGTGAGGATTTATGGTCTGACGAGTCGTCTTTTGGGCTGCTAGAGACTTGTTACATCATTGTTTCACTGTCTTCCTGATTCTCCCCTACGGTGGATCGTGTCAGATTCAGGGTGAGTTTATCTAAATCGTCCATCCCCGCCGACTTTAACGTTTCTTGGCGTGTGCACTGCTTACACGGTATTCTTGACATGGCATCTGCGTTGCCATGACGACGCCCGGTCTATGCTGTATCCAGAGATGCCAACCCTCCCGATTTCGCCGGGAGGCTCCCGGAAAATCAACTAAACTCCCGACCTTACGGGCACATAAGATATCCTCTCGGATTTGCAATATTAATGCGCCTTTATTTTTGGTATCGGCATTTTTGCATATTTTTGCAGCGGCGTCACAATTATAATGTTGCTTTCCGCGCACGCGCTACCGTTCAATGCATTACAGCATGCACAGTTACCGTACCAAACCCGCCGGCCTGAATGCCATACATGCCGTACGAAGTACTGTACATTTACATGTGATCGCTGTATTAATCGCGTCAATCATAATGGTCTACGCCCGTATGTTCCATATTAGGTCATTGACGTCATGGGCCGTTGCGATTGCACACATTTTTATTGGCTGGTTATTTTAACTCTTGACCTCATTGTCGTATAGACTTGATTAAATTCTGGAACACACATACGTGCTGTCTAAAAGAAACTTGTAGCAAAACCGTGTAGTCCTGTCTTTTGTGTGTTGTGTTTACTTTGGTTTCTTGATATTTATATATTTAATTGTAATTGTGTATATACATGTAAATTGCCGAATAAATGCAGGGTGCACAGTGATTACAATAAATGTACATGTACATGTACATGATGTATATGTACATGTACAAGTGGTACACACAAGTCACAAGACCGACGGAATCAACATTTCGCGACTTGACTTTACGTCATGTTGCCGCGCTGTGTGCACCGTAGTCTAGCCCTAGACCCTTGTGTTATTTTGGCGCCCACGCGCGCAGATTCGTTAACGCTGTCTCCTTTTTCAAATCCCGGCTTCGTGTGCGATCTGGTCTCACGCATGCGTAGTTTACAAAATGCAGCTGGATCCATACTCGCACTGGAGCCGACGTTTGACAAACGTACATGATTTTGGATTCCCCAAGGGGTCTAGCACTAGTTGGCAAGCAATTGTTAACTTTAACCTTACTTTTCGACGATTCTCCCTCGCTTTTCCGAGGGATCCAATCAGCGACCGAGTTTGAGCCTCATTATGAATAATTCATTATACACAAATATAAGATATTACTTAGGAAATAACAGGGTGAAGACCCGGTCATTACTGCGTGATAATTGACCGGGTTGGGCGATGACCAATGGTAATAGACCGAGCCGAAGGCAAGGTCTATTACCATGGCCCTGGAGGGACATAAAAGTCGTGAATTTTTTTGCGACTATAGTTGTGAAACTATTAGCGACTTGTCGTGAATTTATTTGCGACTGGTTGTGAATACCTTTGCGACCAATCCGTAAGGTGATCAACCTGGATGATCTTCCACTTCCCCAAGCATGGAAGAACTTCATCGCCTTAGGTGAAAACAAGGAAGACCTTGCACAGTTCCTCAGTGGCAAACTGGCAACGCACAATGACACAGTCAACGGAGTAGTAGTTGGTGGCATCAAACAAAACGAATTGTCAACGACAAGGGGAGTTATCCCAACACTGAATGCAAACCACGAGGAGGCTGACACAGGGATCATCCTCCATGCCCTTGAAGCTATTGCTGCATGGTATGAAACTTGAAAGCATAGCCGTGACACAGATGTCCTGCTCTTGCTCTTTTACTTCACCAGGGACAAACTCTGCCAGGTGTGGATGATGAGTGACACGTCCAAGGAGCAAGAGTGTTTTCCAGTTCACGTCATCATCAACGAGACCCTCCCTCCAGTGGTTGTAGAGAATGTTCTTGGGTTCCAAGCCATAACTGGTTCAGGTTGTGATACTGTGTCATCGTTCGCTGGCCATGGCAACAAATAATGCTGGAATGCCTACTCGCAACACCCGGAACTGTTGCATGGCGTCGGCCGAGATGGGACATTAATCGATGTCGAGGAGTTGGTATCTATGCTTTACAATTCGCCACACTCTAGTTCAGGTGTTGATGACAGAGCTAGGCATGACTTCTTCCAGAAAGGGTGAAATGTTGCCACCAACATGTGACGCTCTGGAATTGCATATGTCGCGTGCGAACTACCAGGCAAAAGTATGGCTGCAGGCAAACAAGGCTGACGTAGTTGTTCCTGATCCTTAGGAGACTGGAGGTTGGCAGGCAACTGACAGACGGTTATAAGTGGTGTGATTGCGGAAATCATCTGTTCCAAGTAGCTGTTTGCAACTAGTTACTTGTGGATGCAAAAGCAAGTGCCGCACACAAGCTTGCCATTGCCACAAGATCGGACAAACATGTATACCTGCATGTGGCTGTGATGCTGAAGGGTGCATGAACACGGCAGGGGATGAAGCTTGAACGGGAAGTGGTTTGGTGATGGGTTAAATCGATGGAAAACGAGGTGTTTTGTCTTAAATTGTACAGTTGCTTATCCTTTAAAACACATCATTGGCGCTATTACCTGCTTAACCCAACAAAAAAACCAGGAACAAGTCGATTCTTCTTTGGTATAAAAGTAGAATTTGACCTTTTGACCTTGAAATTTGACCTTAAATGTCATACATACCTTTTGAAACTAGACAATTATGTGGCTTCCAGCCACTGTGGTGCCTTGTTGATGAAGAAGCAAAGATAATTTCTGGTAAAAGTGACTTTAAAATGAATGCATCTTACATTATGCGTATTCCAAAGCATTATTGAGTAAAAAGCATTTATATTCATAAATCGCTTAATATTTACCAATTATGTTAGAAGTTAAAACCTTTATAACTCATTAAATATTCAATTGTTCGAACCAAACTTGATGTTATATGAAAGTACAAAACAAAATAAAACAAATTGAAAGTTTGACATTTTGACCCCCAAATTTGACCTTCAAGGTCAAATGCCATTTTGGCAACCGAGTGATTCTGAAAGCCTGGACCATAGTGATATAGTTTCTAGCATGGTTGCCAGCTTTGAACAAAAAATGCCATCAAAAGTTTGTTTAAGCATATTTCCCGGGGTTGGCCTGCCTACTACATGCGTACTAATAGATCTACAGCTGCAACTAAAACAGCCAGTTGTACAAGTCATGTTAACTTGCAAGAATCAAGAGACAGAAGGGGCAACAGATTATTTGTATCACCTCAGACAAAACTATACTGCTACTGTTTGCGTTATGCAAATACGATGTTTGACAAGGTACCCATGTTGCTACAAAGGGAGAAACCATGCATTTAGTACTGAACAGAGAACTGAATGGGGAGCTGAAAGAAGTTTTTCTTCAGTTTGTGAAGCCAGCTGCAATTTTATCAGAACCTCTTGTGAAAGTAAAGTACACGGAAAGCGAAAACCAAAAGAATGATAAAGACTTGATGATTGGCAAGGATGCAAAAGATTATCTGAAGACAAAGCGTGCATCTGAAAGAACAGTTGAGGGAACAGACCAGTCTGGAGTGTCTCTGAGCAAATCGGACATTCAAGGGTTCTACACCTCAGTTCGCCAGTTCTATGGACAGGCTTGTGGTTACATTCTGAAAACATGGCCACTTCAGCATGAATTATTAAAGCATGCTGAGGTACTAGATCTCAATCTGCGTCAAGACATGACATTTGCCTCTATACAGTTCTTTGTGGACCGATTTTCATGTCTTTTGGGTGAATATAGATCAACTGGAGATTGAATTTGCTCATTACCAAGTTGATGACTGCCTGTCTACAATTGCTACAGAGACAATAAGAGTGAATAAGCAGTGGGACATGATATCTCACATATCAGATCCATTAGCCTCTGTCATGAAATGACGAAAATCAACCGAAGAGGGCGTTTTGCGGAAATTTGTCAATATGGCTTCCGAGCTCTCGCGTAAAGACTAACGTAATTAGCTATACCATGGAGGAAAGACAACAGATAGTTAGTTAATTGCGGGGACTAAATACTTAATAAAAAATGGCCAGTCATAAAACTAGATTTTCTTTCCTGCACTTGAAAAGACCCGCCGTGTATTTATGCTCCTTAGAAAACCGGTTAGGCCCAACATTTTAACAATTTTGTTTTCCAGTGGCACTGAACTGAAGCTGAATGCCATATATTTTAATGCCATACAGTAAACAAATCTGGGGCCAATTCATACAAGCAATATTCTTCTTTTTTTCTTCTTTTTTTGTGTGGACATCAAATATAAATTTGGGGCTTTACACACAAGCACTTTGTTTACATAATTACTATATGGACGTTAAACCTCAACATTCCTGATCGGGCAATGTTAATTTAAAAACCAACCAGTTTTAAATACTGTCCCATTAATGTAGACGCCTGTGAAATCTAATATCTTTCACCCTTTTATTGACTGAAACCTTACATGGGTCATAAATGACATTTACTATAAGAGAATTTCGTAAATATAAACTTGGATTTTCCAAGAATTATTCACATGGTTGCGCCACGACTTAGGGAATACTCGGTCGATTGTGTGCCAAACTTTCTGGACGCCACCGTTTGTTTGTTTTTCGGACTAAGTTTACACCTAAATTGTTAAGGGTAAATAGCAAGCATTAATAACATTAACATAGTAAAGGTACAATGAATTTGCAGTTTGTCAACAAAGAAGTTTGGCAACATTGCAGGAAAGTCGGCCCAACATTAACTGTGTAGCGTTCTCTAAAGTGGACTTATGAACACTTCAGCAAATAAACCTGTTTGCACTGATTTTCTTGTATAATACACTTTTGTAAATATTTAGTTATTTTTCACTTTGTTTTCAGTTATTTTACCCATGCATTAATAACAGTCCATAATCACAATTCCAGATGTTAAACCTCTGAGATTCAGCAAACTATGCATTCATCACTTTCCTTTGCACCAAGGTCCAACATATTACTTGAGTTGATTTAATTATACCAGAACAGCCCTTTTGTCCTTCCAATTTCAGTTAATGGTTTTTGCTCAACATTCATGATGAGGTTACCAGGTCCAGCGGGCCTTTGCCCTTGGTGACATGTCTAGACAGTTGATATTCTTTGTTCATATTTAACCACTCCGTTTTCAGTCATGCAAGCAACATCTCACATTTACTTTCTCCAGTTATACTTAATTCTTGCCCGATACTGTGAATTCTCGGTTCTTTGCTGAATCAAAATAAAACTACTTTCAACGCATATATCCAAATCTTAGTGTGTCCAGTTTAATTGTCTATACACTAAAACTGTTTATAAACAATGTAAACGTCGAAGTACAGCTATAGCTACGCACGTACGTATAGCAAAGCACACTTTCACCAACTGACCATTTTTTCAGTCGCTGTTTCTTTCTCTTTCGTAATTTTACGGTTTTGGATGACATTTAGCCTTATGCCTACGGTTTATTCTTCCGAAATAGCCACAGCCTTTAGAGCTTCGTCGTAAGCCATTAAGTTCTGACGTTGACGACACACGTGTTGCTGTTGTTAAGCGCCGCCATCTTGACAGTTTTCCGCGCGTTGACCTTTTAGAAAGGTCATGACAGAGGCTAATGTACTGGTGGTAAGAAGTATCCAACTCTGATAAATGTGATGAAGGGAATCCTAGTTATTCCTCACTCAAATGCTTCTTGTGAAAGAGCTTTCAGCATAGTAAGGAAAAACAAAACAGACTTTTGGCCTAACCAGTGCGTAAACACCTTGGAATCAATTTTAATTGAGAAGTTGTCACAAACTGGTTACTGCTATCAAAGAGACTATACTGCAAGCACTATAAAGAGAGCCAAGCAAGCGACACACAGGGCTTTGACCAGGGGCAGAGTGGATAAGGAAACTGGGGGAGAAACAAGTACTAGTAGTCAGTGAGGTAAGGTTTCAAGCATTTAAAAAAACAACTTTATTTTATTAGTCACTACCGATGTAAGTAATTTTACAATTCTGTAGTACTGTACACACTCTCTATATAATTGCTTATTGCGCGCTGTACTTTACAAATCCTCCCTGAACAGAATTCAAAAGTTGGCATCTCAGCTGTATCTCGAACTCATACGCGGCTCGTAGTTGGATCTATCTCGCGACCTGACCCGTTGGTTCCTTGAACCCCAAAAGCCATTTCAAGGCCCCATGGTCTGTCCTTACTAGAAACTTTCGCCCATATAGGTAGTGGCGATAGTACTTGACGAAATACACAACGGCAAGTAGTTCCTTTCTGGTAACACAGTAATTGCGTTCGCTTGTTGTCAAGGCCCGACTAGAGTAGGCAACTACTCTTTCAGTCCTGTCTTGTTTTTGGGACAACACTGCCCCTATGCCACTGTCACTGGCGTCAGTGTCAAGGATGAAACTATCTGTTGCCATTGGATACGCCAAGATGGGGGAAGAAACCAATCTTCTCTTTAAACTGTGAAAGGCGGTTTGACACTCCTCCGTCCAGATGAATGAGCGAGAGGCCTCTGTCAGTCGACGAATGGGACGAGCCAGCTCGGCAAAGCCATGCACAAATCCCCTGTGATATGAGGCGAGGCCCAGGAACCCTCGTATCTCATGGACATTGGTAGGGACAGGCCAGTTTTCAACCCGCTGGATCTTGTCAGGATCTGTCTTCACACCATCTGCGGACACAACGTGTCCGAGGAAGGCAACTTCTTTTTGAAAAAGGTGACATTTATTTGGCTGCAACCTCAGTCCAGCGGCCTTTATCCTGTCAAGGAGAAGTTGAATGCGTTGAAGGTGTTCCTGGAAGTTGCGACTGGACACTATGATATCGTCCATGTATACAAGACAAGTCTGCCACTGTAGCTCACTCAGCACTCTCTCCATAAGGCGTTCAAAGGTCGATGGCGCGTTACATAAGCCAAACGGCATAACCTTGAACTGGAACAGACCGCAGTGTGTGGAAAATGCCGTTTTGCTTTTGTGTTCTTCTTCCATGGGCACCTTCCAATACCCCGCCGCAAGGTCAGTCAATACGAGGGATGGGATAGGCATCTTTCTGGGTCACTGCATTTAGACGCCTATACTCAACACGAAACCTTAAGGTTCCATTCTTCTTACGGACCAGGACGATTGGCGAGGCCCAAGGTCCTGAAGCGGGGTATGATGACTCCCCCTTTCAGCATTGAGGCAATTTCCGCCTCAGCCACGGCTCTCTGGTGAATTAAGAGGGGGCGTGCAGGCTGTCTGATTGACGGGTGATTTCCTGCTTTAATCTGATGTCTGGTCAAATCTATTCGTCCCAGGTTTCCTTTCCTGGATGCAAATTGTGCTTTGCTAGTAAATCAACAAGTCTTTCAAGTGCTGAGCCTCTGCTTCATCGAGGTGTTCAAGACTTCTCTGACAAAGATCTGAAACATGTTCTGGTATCTTTCGCGTCTTTTCCTGTCCCTTCCCAAGAGAGCTAATTTTATTATTTGTTGTTGTTCTGCTAACCCGGACGGGGACAAGTCAATTTCTGGCCCAACGTATATTACAAGAATGTCCCGGCTGAAGTTCTTTTGTACAGGGTTACTGGCTCTTCTCTTGGGTTAAGCAATCTCAGGGGATGCGTCTTGTGATTCGTACTTACAACTATGGAGGCAAGCATCAGATTGTTCTTCTTTACTAAACTACCACTTGGGCCTATCATTCCGTAAGACACCTCAACGGTAGCTCCTTATAGGTTTCCGGCAACAACCATTTCAGCCTGGGGAGCAATAACGACTGTATCCACAACAGTCACACGACAACACATATGCCGTTGTTCAAAGTCCACTGTCTTCCATAAATGCAGTTTCAGTTCTCCCCAAGTCAGACTTCGATTGGTAACATCGGTCAGGCAGTCCTCGGTTAGCACGAAGTCTAAACACCATTACTGATGTCGGCAACCCTAAATTTGTGCCGAACTTGCTGACCACCAAGCTCCAGTTTAACAACCACATCCCCACTCAAGGTCAAAGCCTTATTGTTGGCCAGGTGCACTGCCATGTCTGTGCCAGTTGCTTCTTGCCGGTCTTCCTCTGAAAACTTTCCGAAGACCCTGTGTGATAAAATTGACACCATGGCACCAGTATCCACAAGAGCAACTACATCAACCCCATTGACCTTCGCGTCCACATGTAACCCGTCACCTACAACAGTAACACTATCAGGTAAATTCGTGGTTGGCCCTTCTGCCTTTGCTGGGTCTTGGCCCTCAGACGCAGAACTTAGCAGTTTTCCGGATTTATTCTCTGAACCCTTTGCTCCGGACACGTTTCTCTTTCAATAATTTAAGAGGTTTTCAATCATCTGATCTCACTCAAAAAATGGGAATATGTAGAGGACTTGGGCTTTCCAAATTACGCAAAATCTCAAAATTGACCACCCCTTCATATTTGACTATGAATGGCCATATCTCCAAATCACATTGTGCGACTTTACTCTCATTTTGTGGTGACAGGTCACTTACTGTCTTTGCACCTCAGGCGTTCCCTGGTTGGGCCTTGATGACAAGTCTCCCGCCGTTGGTGTCTGTTGAACATCCCGGACTTGTTTACGTTCGGTTAGGCGGCGTTCCTTTGCTACCCTCTGTACACTGCAAAAACTGTGGTGTTAAAATGTTAACACCAATGTTTTTAAAATCTTTTGGAATGAAAATTGGTGTTAAAATGTTACGTACTTTTGGTGTTACATTTGACCTAGTGCGCATGTGTGTGTGAAATAAAGCCCTCTGATTGGTCGATAAGAAATTATGGGATATGTTAACAATAGTCGATGTTAAATTGTTGTATTTAGTCCAAAAATTCATTTTTTTTTCTTCATAATATGTAATTATTTAAACGATTCCATGATTGAATTGTGATTTTTGTGCAAACATAGTTAAAAATTCGGGTTACGTTTTATTCGTTTTAAAATGTTGACATTATTCATAAAAACTAGCTGTGACTTCTTCGTGGACAAAAAAGCGCAGTATAACACTAGCAACGGCAATGGATATGTGTGTAGTACGTATTCAGTAGGAATAGTTTATTATTGTATAAGGATGTGTAATGTGTAATAAGTCAGTTCTTGGTAATATTTCATTACGTAATTTGTCCATGCAGTTAATATGTACATAATTACAGTGTTAAAACAGTATATCTTTTCGCTAGAATGACGAGCAAATGACGTGATATTCACGTGAAATTTTGCTATCAGGGTGTACAGCAAAATTTGTGTTCAAATAATTTAATTCCCAAACTGGTGTTATTCAACACCCAAATCCTTGCCCAAAATAAACACCAGGAAATAATCAAATTTTACACCATTGGTGTACAATTTAACACCACAGTTTTTGCAGTGTAATGCCTATAGTTCGACTGCGGCGGCCACGTCTTCGTCCAATGTTGAAGTTCGCATCTGAATTACTCGGGTGCTTATTTCACTGTCATTTATTCAATTTCTTTACACAGGGTGTGCCCAAATTGTTTAAAACTGTTTAAAACTTTTCATTGGGGCCATGTATACACCATCAAATAAAATAACAGTATATTTACAGGATTCCAAAACATTGATACTGATTCTGATTTACGAGATAGGCCAAAAACTAAGGGTGTGCGTTTACCGGTAGTACGGGACCCGGGTACCCTATTCCCGTCACGGTCGGGTACCCGGGTACCCGTGACTATTATTAGAATCATAACAAAAACCCTGAAGTATACACCGCGTCGGCACGTGCATCGCCGCAAGAGTTGGCGGCCAGCGGAGACTTGTCAGAGCACACGCTGCCCAGACTTGGCGTTCAGTAGCGTCCGCGCGACACTCCCGTTGCATCTAACTTGTCGTCTTATACTAGTGCTGCCATCTTGCGGTAGTGCCTAAAACCTCCGGTCATGACAAATCTTGGCTGCCATCTTGCGGTAGTGCCTAGAAGAACCTCCGACCATGACAAATCTTGGCTGCAATCTAAACTTCGCACTATTTTAGCATTTTTTCTGCTACTGCGTCGCAGCTACGTTCTGCCCGTTACAAGGCCACGTTCCGCAAGCTGTGGACCAAACGATATATCCTTCGAAGATCACAGCTAGGTGTATTCAATAACCTGGTACAGGAGCTAGAACTTGAAGATAACGTCCGCTACAAGCAGTATTTTCGGATGAATCGTCAGCTCTTCAAGGCCCTCGTTCAGTTCTTAACGCCCGACATCATCAAGCAAAGTACTGTTATGAGAACAGCTATATCTCCAGCTGAGAGGTTGGCCATTACGTTGCGGTTTTTGGCGACAGGTAGTTACCAGTACCTGAGAGTAGGGCTGGTTGTGGTGGTGAGCGGGGTCATCCCACAATTCATTTACTTTGTCTTTCCACGCAAGATGGCGCAGTGGTGTATTCTGTAGCCTATTATTGATTTTTTTTTTTTAAACTCAATAGTAGTGAAAAAGGGAGCTTCACCCTAGGTTATGATGTTGCCTCTTGTCCTGATGGTCACAATATTATTATGACAAGCAACCATCTTACTTGGAAAGGACTAGGGCCTATTAGTGATGACCAGGCCAGTTGAAGACATTCAGGGAATTTCACTTGTCATATGTCCCTGAAATGAACTTGTGTCAGTATGACTAGGCATGAATAAAGAGTGAAGAATGTCAAACACAATACATTTCAGTTAAAAAGATATCAAATGTTTTTATTAAACTGTAAAACAAAATTTCAAAAACTCTGAACATAAAGTAAACATTGACCCAACGAGGCAACTTGGCATCCAATAGAACATGATACAATCTTTATGAATTACATGTAGACTAGGCCTACTACACTTATGGCTACAGTAAAGTACCTCAGGAGGGATCACGTCATTCCAGGTGGCAGCATTGTGTAGCATTAGCTATTTCTGTTGCTTTACGCTAGCGTGTCACATTAGTTTGAAATACATGCGCTCTGGTACCACGTGATCCAAATTCTCCAATCACAACTCGGGTCATAGGCCATTGTTTCATTGCGAATCAAAACAATAATGGCGACGCCCATGTCACGATCGTCGCGTGCCGAAGACTCCGTGATAAAACCAGTTGTTTTGTTCACTTAAAATAATGTTACGGCCGAGAAAATCTTACTACCGTTTTTCATCACTGGGCTAAAACATTGGATTCTCCTAATCCTCCTAGAATTGATGTTATATATTTGGACTGGTCAAAAGCTTTTGATCGTGTAAGTCATAGTGTCCTCATTGAGAAGTTGCACAAATACGGCATTTGCGGTCCTGTTTTGCACTGGTTTCAGTCGTATTTACATGATCGTCATCAACGAGTGCAGTTTTGCGGGTCTCACTCGGACTGGGTCCAAGTTCCTTCTGGGGTCCCCCAGGGATCTGTTTTGGGCCCACTTCTTTTCAATATGTTTGCCTTTGATTTGCCCCTTTGTGTGAAGTCCAACTTAAGGCAATATGCAGATGACACTGTGATTGATAGGACCATTGCTAACAGGAATGACGAGCTTATTTTACAGAACGATTTAAACAATATTGATACCTGGTGTACCCTTAATCGAATGAAGCTCAATGTTGACAAATGTAAACTTATGACGATTACTCGTTCCAGAAATCCATGTAGACCCATTTATCAGGTAGACACTCGAAGGTTAGATTTGGTCGACCATTACAAATATCTCTTTTTTGGAATCATCATGTGAATTATATTGTTTCAAAGGCAACTACAATGTCTGGTTTTATTAAGAGACTGGTTAATGGTAAAGATAGTCACATTTTAGTTAAAACTACAGTAGTCTTGTGAGGCCTATGCTTGAGTATGCTTCCCCAGTGTGGTGTCCAAGTTCTTCTTCCCAATTTTAACTATTATCTTTGGAAGGAGTTCAAAGAAGATTTACTCGTTCCTGCCTGGGTCTAATAATGTGGAGTATTCGGACCGTTGTTGTAAGCTGGGGCTGCCATACATAACTAATAGGCTTAATAGTGAAATGCATTTACAACAAATTTTATATTGACTTTGAAAACTACATCAATTGTAACGATAGACACCTTGATGAATTGAAGTTTACCCATTATTATTCTAGAACTAATGCTCTTCATAATTCACTTTTTATTAGATTCCCCCGTTTATGGGACACCTTACCTGCGGATGTTACAGATTGTCTGATATTTACTTTGAACTCGATTATTATCAAACTTGGACATTACTGGCTGACTCCTGGGGTGAACCGATTATAATGTTCTTTTATACAGTATACCCGCTCAAGATGAATTGGGGATGGTGCTTGTCTGTTGGGGTGTTTGTTTGTTAGTCTGTTTGTTTGCGTGTTTGATTGTTGGGGTTGTTTGTTGGGATGTACGTGTTATGGTGTCTGTTTGTCGGTCTGCTGGGGTGTTGGGGGTGTTTCTTTGTTTTTCGAAGTGTACGTGTAGTTTTTGTTGTGTCTGCTTGTTTGTTTGTTTGAGACTGTTTGTCCTGTTTGTGGATGTGTGTTTGTTTGTTTTATGTTGTTCTAAGTAATTTAGTGCAATAGTGTTATTTTTATATATATATATGTATTCTTTTATGATAATGTATATTTGTTGGTTTTAAATGTTATTATATATTTTTTTATAGAAGTCGCACTTTGAGAGAGCCACTCTATAGTAATTTAGTTTGCTTACTTGGCAATCCTGCAGGGGTGTGCATTGTTGTTGTTTTTCTTGTTATAATGTTCTAAGGGTGTTTTTTTGTAATCTGCCTTGCTATGTCCTGTTTTTGTTATTTTATTTCAACTCTTGTAATTATTTTTATATTTGTATGTAATCCTGCAAAATAATAAATGAAATGAAATGAAATGAAACCAGCCGTGACACTACACAGTACATGCATCGGGTTTACGCTAAACGTTGCGTGTTATTACCGCTGGATTATTGATCCCGAACGTCTGACAATCTGCAATATGCCTGGCATGCAAGGGAGAAGCGTAAACGTGCAGAGAAACTGTCAGAGAAAGCACATTTGCCTCCTAAAACTTAGTCTCGGTCTTGTCGGGTTCGCTGTCACCATCGGGTCCTGTTTATTGCCGCCTAGATCAGTACTTTGTGTCAGTAGATCATGTAATATTGGCAAGGAACCAAGTAGGCCGTACGGTGTAACTAAAAAGATGCCTAGAAATTGTGTTTCGTTTCGACGCCCATGGGTCTGATTTTTTAAGGCATATATAGTTTCTAGTAGCTATTTAAAATACTATCCTAAAAGTTCTCCAAAAAATATCAAGTCGAACTTGAGTTATTCACTTTAAAAATGTAATGGGGCGAAAAAAGCATGTGGCGAGTTGGTTTTTCTCGCCTAGTTTTCATAACAATTTTGCCCCAAAGCCACTTCGCCCCGTACTTTTTTCCCCCACTTAATGTATATTGACTGAAACCAACTTGCCCCGTATAACATGTACATCACAGGACTTCAACTTTTTTGTGACAAATATAACTGTTTACCCCTGTCTACATGTAATTGTAAATCACTCCCTTTGGCTTGAGGGGGTGCCCAGATTGATCTATTTAAACCTGTTATTAGATATTTGATTGATAAATAAAATGGCTTATTCAATCTGCATTATTTTTTTATTATTTTTATTATTATTATTTTTTGGAGGGAGGGGGGGGGGAGCGATAATCAGATGTTTTGTTTAAAGGCGTCAATTTAATAGGTTTCATGTAAGGCGAGCTTGTGATGAAATACATAATAATGAAAAAAATCAAAAGTAATCTATTGTTTGTCATATTCTTGTCAGCACTACACAATCTTCTGTGCTCACTTATGCAACATAACATTGCAAAGTGACATAAAAATAAACAAAATCACATGGCAATTGAGGATTAACAAATGAATGTTTACAATTTTGTGGCCCTGTAAACCCACATGTTGGTTGCTGTGGTCCACGAGTGCTTGACCCACCCTACAGTTTAATTTAACACTGGATCTGTAACCTTACTGGGCATACTGTAATCAATGACATACTTAATTGTCTCTAAACAATTATTATGTTGCAATAACATTTCAAATGACAGAAAGAGTGAATTGAATAAATTTGTGTAAATGCTCATTTTTAGTACAATTAGTCAATATTTTCTCAAAAAGGAGGATATTCATACTCCATAATGGATGTTTCAGTGTTTAGTTCCAATAAGTTTAAACTGGGTTAGACTATTCAATTAGAAAGAGCGTTAAAAACAAATTCAGTTAACTAAATGAAAATAATTACAAGTGTCAAAAAAATGACGTGTCCTAAATATCATCAACCAGTTCAATCATAACCAGTTCGAGCATAATTCTCTCAACTTTTCCATTAAAATTAAATAAGAATTATAACAAATAAAAAAATCACTGAAGTTAGAACATTAATGTTACTATGTTACAACCCATGCGATATTTGGCAGATGATGTACATGGCTGGTAGGACGTGCTTCAAACTTCATATAAAGCACGATATGTGGCAGAGAAACCCCCCCCCCCCCCCCCCTCTTTTGTGTTAACCATTGTGTTCCCGGAATCTCAGGATTTGTTGTGAGTTTGGTTGTCCACTGGCGGATCCCAATTGGGTTTCGTTACAGTACTGTACATGTACATTCATTGTAATCAAGTGTGCAGGCGCCCTGCAGGCCGGCGGGCTTGGCATCTCTGGATTATATTGTATAACCTTTAGTTCGTCTGGATCAGTGGCAACACCATTTTGACTAATATTGTGTCCTAAATAATGGATTTTGTCCCGTACAAATTAAGACTTTTTCGGGGGGGGGGGGGGGGGGTGTTTCTCTTGTAAATTCGGTACCCATAATTTAATCATAATTTTGAGTGCAAAAGGTTTGAAGCGTGGGATATGTGGGGGGTGACTGGAAAAACTGCAAAAATATATATTTTTTTTAAGTTTGGCGAGGACGACCTCGACTGAGATTCGTGTAAAAAAACAATGAGAGCCGTCGGAAAAAGTTTGAGTACAACAATCAAAGGAAATTTTCGAGAGGAACAAAGGAAACTCCTCGATTTACACCATAAACAAACGTGATTGTACATGTACATGTACATTGTACATGCCGGCTAAGCCAAGCGCGAGCCTGGCCTATACGTATTTGGACCCTGGTTGCTGCACTGTGTGTATAGGCCTTGTTCCGGCTGGCCCCACATATATTCAGGGCAGCCATTAGGTTTTATACAATGCGTGTCTTTACATACGTACATGTACAATAGGGGATATACGTGCATTTGGTACCGGACCCTGTATATGTAAATTGTGTACTGTACACGTACTGTACATGTACATTATGCACGGTACATATGAACGTGTTTGCGCTTGTACTGGCTATGCCTAGCTCACCATCGGTACGGTTCGAATACATCTAGGCGCCTTTATCCTAGACGTATTCGGACCGCGCCGATGGCCACATAATGGATGCCTTACGTTTAATTGTTTATGCACTAATAGCGCGAAGGGGGACAATTTGAGGTTTAACGCACGCGTGCGTGTGTGTCACCGCTGTTAATGCCGCGACAAACGGTTGTGTGCGTGCGTGTATTCTAAGCGCATGGAGCACGCCCTCTGCTGCCCAAATGAGGCCAGGGGCAGTGTTGCATAAACAATGATTTGCTTGTTGATTCGGCCAATGAAAACGGTTGTTATAAATATACTAATGAATATTTAAATGAATCTTACATATATTTAAATAGATTATACTCATTATAACCAGTAGACACCAGTTTCAATGGTGTACGCGTTCGTTTCGAGGATAAAACGGCTCCCGGAAGCAGTTCATGCATGCACATGTTTCACGTCGTGTGGCTCATCGGTTCTGCTGAATTTAGGGATAGTTCTAGGTCCAAAAAACCTCAGTTAGTAAGTTAGTCCATGACAAAATGAAGTGCCAGTATGATGAGAAACCCATGGAGACAGATTAACATGAAAGGTGAGTGGGCAAACCCCTACGTAGCTTGGAATTCTTTTTTTAAATACACGTCTTCACTGCTGATGAAAAATTACTCTGCGTCTGTTTTGTACACGTTTCAATACAAACACATGACTTGACGTGACCGTCATGTGATACAGCTTTGTTCTGCCCGGGGCCGCATTGTGGGTTTGTTAGGTCGGGATTTTCCACTGGTCGACCATGATGACATGTTCTATTTTGATGCCAATGCTACAGTAAATACAATATTATGTTTGCGATTATTAAAAATTAACGAGATCAATAATTCTTCTAGGCCTAAAAATATTCAACAAGCGATAGGCATCCCCCCAAAAAAAATTAGAAAAAATGCGAGCAAGATATTCCTTGAAATCCTTGTGACGTTTGTGAGTGGCTGTTGTGTTGGCTATTTTTATGTTTATAAATTTCACTGATCACACTGATTCTTAAAAAAATTAAGTCACACTTTAAATGAATGTCATGTTAGGTTTCATCTTCTAAATGTATACGTACATACGTGTACTTTATGAATTATGATTCAGATTTCCGTTTGCGCGGCTTTCGCTGAGGACATGCACTTGATATGGAGGGATTGACAGTGAGCAGATGTTCTTGCATCACGCACATCAGTTTGAAGAGGTCAGGGTCTTGCTTGCGGGTGTTACGTGCTCCATCAAAGCGCCTGTTCAGGGTGTTGAACACTGCATGCATGCACTCGCCGCCCTGTTCCCCCAGGAGCCCTAGTCCATGCCGTGTTCTTCGGACGAATGGCAGAACGTGGACTTCAAGGATGTGCATCTTTGGAGGGAAGCTTTTACCGGGAAAATTGGTTCGGTAAAAGGCCATGAAACGAGTGATGTCGTCATCTAGCAGAAAAATTGTGACTTTTTTTGTTATCAATCAATCGAACACACATGACCAGGTAAGTGTTTTTTTATCAAGATCGTTACATTATAAATTTTTTCGTTTGTTGTTAAATTAGAAATTTTAATAAACAAACAAATAAGGTGATGATATCACAGTTTCCCAATAATGAGTAGAGTACTTCTTTTCGGTTAAACTGCTGAGCATAACCAGCAAATCTTGTTACGGCCATGTCTACTTGAAGATAAAATTCATAATCATATTCAACAAGGCAAGCCTAAAATCCTACATCACTCACCAAGTTTTGCAATTTCTGTATCATTGAGGGAATCTGCTGTGTTGTAAACATTGTGGCACTTGGAAAAAAGTGTAAAAAGCATTGAGTATTTTTTGCAGATGCTTTTTGCATTTTCCACTTTTTCTGGGGCAAGGCGTGATGTCTCTTCCACAATGCTGTCTGTGACTTTGTGGATATTTATCTCCTGCATACATGCAAGTGAAACAAAATGTAACGAAAATGTGAAACTATAAAGTTAACTTTCTGCATGAAATGTTAGTTACAACTCTATTTTTGCTTATTTGTAAAAATCCTGTTATGTTAAAGATGTTTATAAAGTACATGTACATACATTACTCACTTTCAAACACTTATGTACATGATTCCCTATAAAGGTATTGCTGTAATAAGCTTGTCGTCGCACTTTGATGTCCTGGAGGCACTTGTCAAGGTTTTGCAGCAGTGGGTTGTGTTGGTCGGGGAGCTTCTTCACTACAGTGCTTCGAATTGCCTCCTGTTAAAGGTAAAAGCTGGTTTTCGGTTCATATAAATAATTTTGAAAGATATGCAACATTTTTTACCTGGTGTAATTTACAATTGAAAAATAATTTCACTAACCTGCTTTTCGAGTTGTTTTCCCAGTGCATTTATATCTGAAATGACACTGGAAACCACATCATCAACGTTGATGTTGTCATTGAGAAGTGCCACAAGTGCCAGTTGTTCCTGCAGTTCTTTCATTTCACTTGTTATTTCTTTGACACGCTCTTCAGCCAAATGCACCTCGGCAAGCTTCGCAACATAAACAGGGAAGGGACCATTTACAATACCACTGGCACCCTGTGGAGAAATCGCAAGGGATGCTGCAATTTCCTCACCAAGATGTTTGCACTCCTCTTCCATCAAGGTGTAAAACTTGAACCACAATCCAAGACTGATGTGGAGGGGAAGAGGACAAACCTGATAACAAGAAACCACAGAATGGTAATATATTCATTTATTTTGAATACATTAACAAGTGTTAATCATTATTAATGTTATATTTGCTTATAAATGATTGCAAAAATTAGAGATGACTTACGCAATCAATTGGTATTTCGAAGAATGCCCGGTTAATTACATTATTGAAGGTTTTGGCTTTGGTCAGCACTCCCCCAGCTGCAAGAAACCGTTGGTGGTCATGGTTGAGTGTCTCAGTTGTCCTGGTGTCACAAGGAGGACGCTGCGCTTTAGGCAATATCATGTCTTTGTTGTTGATGGTGCACCAAAGACATGAATGGCGACCTGCCAAAATATTATACAGAACTTGTTTAAAATAACCGGTACATTTAAACCTGATCTTGAGATGAAATGTGAGCCACTAAAACAAAGCACACGTATATTTAGTTTCCTAGATGAAACTAAGCTTAGATGAAACATACCACTTGGTCCAGAGAGGCCATACATCCTGCAGAGGAATTCATAATCTCCAAACATGAAGAGGACAATCTTTTTTTCTCTAAAGAGCAATCATAAAAGAATAATTAATTCATTCACAATGATATTGGCCCTATTTTCAAGTTCATAAGAATACAAAGTTAAAAACATAAACACTAATAATAAAATTAATAGAAAATCAAGAAGCATGTTTTGAAATATGTTTTCTTGTATTACCTCCATGTAGTTGTAGACAGAGTTTCCACCTGTGTCTTGTAGCGGTTAATTCCGATGTGCAAATTTGCAGCAGAGTCATTTGCTGCAAATACACAAATTACGCTGGTGTTGCGTCGGGAGTTTGGGTTTTCAACATTTGCCACTTGGAGCATCAACTTAAAAGAGCCACCACCCTTGTCACCACCAAGCTTAATCCAAATTTGATCCTGTGGTTGTCCATTTCTCCATTTCAGTTTGTCACACCTTGATGATATGCATAACGGGTACATATTATGTTTAACAGTTGTACTATACAGGAAACGAGTGTATGAACAAATTAGTTTCATTTATCATTATTTACCTTTCGTATTCATCCAGGAGGTCAAGAGTGTACTTTGTCAGGTCAGTGATGAACACACATGGAGCTGGTTTGGTGACAAGGGCGTCCTTCTCATTAAAAAGAAAGGGCATCATTTCTCCTTCAACTGTCTCCTTTCGAACACATGATTTGCCAAGGGCCCTGCTGGCTTGCTCATTTGCCATGACGACATTATATTTGCGTAACCACCTAAACAAGAATGTAATTTTTTTACATGTGTTATACATTATCTTTATTGAGCACGTTATTAGTTGATCGCTGTTGGATTTGGTTAATAAATAAATACAAATATTTACATCGTCACATAAAACTTTGTCTTACAATTTCAGCTCCCGAAGTGCAGCCCAGGACATGCCCAAGTCGGACTTTAGGGCAAGTTCTTCCAGTGGTGGGACAGTTGACTTAAGCTGCATGTTGCGCAACAGGCTTTGCAGCTCCCCTCTTGGCGTACTCTTCAGATGATGCTGCAACTGACACTTGGGTTGCCCACCACTTACATGCGAGAGCTGCCTCTTGACTAGAGTGCTTCGGCGTTGCAAGGTCCGTTGACTTACTTCACAACTTGTTTTTTTTGGGATTGGTAATTTGGTGGATGCGGAGAGCCTAATAATACATTTATGATACATGTTACTTGCTAGTAGATTTAAAGCTTTGCATATAGTACAGAATAGGGAGTTTGTGGGTGACAACCATGTAAAAATAATGTTTTCCAGGAAGGAATGGAAATTCTGAGAAAAAAACCAGGACATGATTGTCACTTTCAAACTAGTTTTTATCGAAACAATTTTGATGTCATTTTCTTAACTAAAATGTTGGGGGTTTGTTTTCCACAACAGCTTTACTCCCCGTTTAACTTTATTTTTCATGTACATCTACATCTAATAGTTTTTTTGTTTTTTTTTCATTTCTAAACCTTACCTCACCGCCAGTAGAAAGCCGTACCTGGGTCGTTCTACTATTTTTCATCTCTGCTTTGATCAACTTGGATGTCATTTGCTGCCCAACTTTGCCAAGGGGAGAGACATTTCTTGACAAAATGTTTCGGAATATTTCCTCATCAATCTGTTGTGAGGATTGTGGGTTAGTGCAATCATGTGTAGATGTGCTTTTCAACAGGCTGCTTCTTTTGCAAGTTTTACACACTACCTTTGCATCCTGTAGAATATTTATGAAGTATTCCTTTTTTTTAGACTGATGTGTATGTGGCAAGTAGGACAGAGCACGTTAGAAGCAGAAGCTTTACTGAAAAGGGTGTGTAAACACTCTAAACAAAAGCTGTGCTGGCAGGGAGTCTCAACAGGTCTGTTCATTATTTCATTGCAGATTTCACAGCGGTAGTGGCGCTCATCACAAAAGAAGCCATCCCGGAAAAATTCAGTAGTTGTGCCCATCATTTGTTTGAACCGCTCCTCCACCTCCAATCGTGTAGTTTCTTCATTTTGTGCAAGACGATGCATTCTGTCATATTTCTGTTTGACTCCTGGGCTACCACCTTTGTTGTTTTTAACCCCTTGGCATACCACACATGTGCCTTCCTCTGGGTGGGAAGGCCAGTCATTGGGAAGGGTACTGGTTTTGACCAAGTATAGATATGAATAGCAGAGATGGCAAATGTGTTGGGGAAGGCGGTGTTCTTCATCAGCTGAAATATCGATGTGGTATTTTTCTTTAATTTTGTCTTTGTAGACGGCACATCTTTTCACTGGCTTGGCTTTATGTTTGTGTTTTTGGACATTGCTCCCGATTTATGTGCTCGTCGTTCATTTTGACCTTGGCTCGATCTACATGTTGAAAAAAGGGTGGGAGTGAATGTTCATTGATTCTAAATTTGTATTCGTGTATGACCTTTATGATGGGTCTTTGTAAGTTATGACAATAAAACAAATAAGATCATCAGGATCAATGTAATTTGGTTGAAATAAAATAATAATAACAATATCTATATAATTTATTTCATTCCTGTTTACATATGAAATGTTCCCCACATTATTAAAAATGGGCATGTAGGCAAAAATAAGAACGGCCTATGTTAAACTATGCCATGTTTATATTTCGAAATGCCTGTGGTATTTTGTGTAGGCCCCTCCTTTAGTTTATTTCTTTCAAAACCAAATTAGATTTATTTTGGAATTGTTTTTAGAAAATCAAGAAATCAGAATTAAATAAATCACGAAAACATAAGTGAAGTAATGTGTTGTTTTAAATTTATAACATTTCTGTATAAAATTGTAACATTTCTGTACAAAGACTAAATAGTTATGAAGAATGAATAAATCAGGTAAACGTAAGTGAAGTAATGTGTTGTATTAAATTTAGTTTTGATGTCCAATAAAGAATAGATACGATCATAAACAATGTCGAAACGATCCGTAAAAAAAAACCTGTCGTGCGATGTACTGTGTGTGTTACTATCGCGCACGCACAGGCCTGGCCGCCGCAGCGCACCGGTGCCCGCATCGTACACGTACTTGACGTACACGCGTAAACGCGCACAAAGTATAGGTAATTCCCCCAATTTGTTGCCGACGCGGGAATTTGAGACGGGGGAATCCCTAATGTTTTCCACAATTCAAAGGGGTTTGCCCATCCTAAAAATTAATAGATGGTAGATGAAAGCTCGTTCATTAATATGGTACTGTTTAATGTATCGGGGGAACTTACCTTGATCCAAAAATTATGCAACGAAAATCACCGCATTTTCCAGATTACGCGCAACGTCAAGGCAAATTTGGTCAATGTTTTCACCAAATTTCCCGCGACTGGTTGCGCTTGAGAACAAAAGTTATGAGCTATTTATAATATTAAGGTATTCCTAGCTGTTATTGGTCAGTTAATTTTTGCCTAGGTCATGAATATTCATTGAATTCCAGTTTTTCTTGAACGTCCCACAGCATTTAAACTACTAGGGGTCACACCTAATGCATATTAATTTTAGGTTGACCTCGCGACCAATCCGGCGCATGCGTACAACCGTGTGTCGCGTCAAGGCTATTTTCAACAGCGGTGGTGTGTACGTGTACATGTTATTTTATGAACGCCTTGCCGCTTCGTGACGTCATGCCGACCGCGAGGATATAATATTAATACAGAACATAAATCAACCAAACATAGATAGTGCGCATGCGCGCGTAAGCCCGAATTTATGGTTTCCAAGTAAACAAAAATCATCCCAGGAAAGTGGGGCCGCTCGAAAATTAAAAAACGGGGATGGAATAGCACAAATTGAGATTTAATGACATTTAATGAGGTTCACAAAACATTTAACCTGTAATATTAAAATGCAAACACAATTCACAGAATTAAAAAAAAACATGGACGACGTATTGCATTTTTATTTAGTTGCATCAATGACAGCATCAATCATTTCTCAAACAAAAACACCCCCTAACTTTTACTACATAAGATCACCAGTTTGCAGATTACAAGTTTCTTACAACTAATTGAATTGGTAAATTGTCTTTTCTATTTTGTTGGTTTATTTTATAAAAATAACAATAAATCAAGCATATTAATTTATACATTACATTATCAATTAGTTATATTTAATTTACACAAAACGTACAATACGATACAGTTTTTAAAGGTTTGGAAAAAAGAAAAAGTTTAAAATAAAGTAAAGTTTAAGCAAGCAATCACATATAGGCTTCTATATTGTTTTAAGGAATTTTCCTTTTAGCGCCGAAAAAGCAGTATAAAATCCCCTCCCGCCAAATTCAAAGCACATTTTGTGATTTGTGAGCTTGTTGCATGCACAGGACACAATCATGACATCCGGAACACTAAGAGCATCGATTAAATGTAGGCCCCGACTGCCTTTTTGTTAACTAATTTACACCTCAAACTAGAAATTAACCTAAGCTTTAATATTTTTTTAACAAGGCCTAGGCCTACCGGTATAACGATGGCCTTAGGCCTAACACTTTAAACAGCAAGAAAATGATTAATTAACAGACTGTTACTGTTAGCAGCTTGTCGCCCAGATAGTGATCACCTCCCTAATGAAGCAGGCCTGTTTTAATTAAACCTCAAGTATGAAAAAAATCCCTCCCCCCCCCCTTCCTACCCTTAGTCTTAGACATATACTGTATTGTTAGGCCTATGTCTTGCCTTTATTTATTTAAACTAACATTGATGTTGGGGTTAGGCTTAAACTAAAGCAAAATTAGAAATCCCGGGAGCTCTTTTAGCATTGATCAAACTACTGAAAATCTTGAAAGTGTTTTCAAGGTACTGTTTTCAAGGTTTTTTTTATTGGCTTTTAAATTTGTATGACTAACATTACTTTTTTTTCTGCTTTTTTTAAAGTGTTTTATATATGTGGAAGTTTAAAACAATTGTTAAATGTTCTTAACAATTCTGCTGCTGGCGGCGAAAAAGAAATGAAATAAACCAATCTATTACCCAGCAAACATTGGGTTATTGGCCCAGTGCCGTTTGTATTGTGGCTTGTACCGGCAGTACCGTAGCGGTAGTGCCAGTACCAATCCATTGTAAAACCAACACTGGCGTGTTGATGGTGGTTGGTATATTGCCATAACAATACGGCCAGTATTTCCTATATTAAGGACCAATACTGTTTAAATACTTGCCGCCATAACCAAGCCATTACATGGAATCAATGTTGAGTCTGTATTACTAGGCCTTTTCTGTGTTGTTACTGATGGCCGGTATAAGGCCAATAAAATGTAACAGTAACAGCCCTATAGTGTACCAGTATTGCTGCATAGCTGGTTTTCGGTACAGGGCCATTATATAAAATAAATGCTGGGTCCGTATTAGACCTCTTCTGTGTTGTTACTGATGGCCGGTACAAGGCCAATACAATGTAATAGTAACAGCCCTATAGTGTACCAGTACTGCTGCATAGCTGGTTTTCGGTACAGGGCCATTATATAAAACAAATGCTGGGTCCGTATTGGACCTCTTCTGTGGTGTTACGGATGGCCGGTATAAGGCCAATAAAATGTAATAGTAACGGCCTTATAGTGTACCAGTACTGCTGCATAGCTGGTTTCCGGTACGGGGACGTTATATAAAACGAATGTTGGGTCCGTAATGGGCCTCTTCTGTGTTGTTACTGATGGCCGGTATAAGGCCAATAGAATGTAATAGTAACGGCCTTATAGTGTACCGGTACCAATATTGTCGCACCCCTGGTTTTCGGTACGGGGCCGTTATATAAAACGAATGTTGGGTCCCTGTTGGGCCTTTTCTGTGTTGTTACTGATGGCCGCGGTATAAGGCCAATAATAAAATGTCATAGTAATGACACTATAGTGTACAAGTACTGCTGTACCACTGGTTTCCGGTATACAGGGCCGTTATATAAAACGAAAGTTGGGTCCGTTTTCGGCCTTTTCTGTGTTGTTACTGATGGCCGGTATAAGGCCAATGAAATGACATAGTAATGGCCCTATAGTGTACCAGTACTGTTGTACCACAGGTTTCCAGTACAGGGCCGTTATACAAAACGAATCTTGGGTCCGTAATGGACCTCTTCAGTGTTGTTACTGATGGCCGGTATAAGGCCAATAAAATGTAATAGTAACGACCCTATGTTGTACCAATATTGTCGCACCACTGGTTTCCGGTACGGGGCCGTTACTATAAAACGAATCATGTTGGGTCCGTATTGGACCTCTTTGATGGCCGATATAAGGCCAATAGATAAGTATGGCTTCTGTAATTGTACCCGTGCTGCGGCCAATGCTTTCTGGTACATACAGGGCCGCTATAATATAATGGATGACGTACGTGACCAGTGTAAAGACCAAAAAATGTAATACATTGGCTAAATATTTGTCAATTTAATCGTATTTTACGGTTTGTTTTTGTGAGTCTACAAATCATGTGAGATTCGTAGATCAACGCAAATGAATAGATAATTTCTCTAGAAGAAAAATGATATCAAGATATCTCCTTCTGGGCTGTAGTTTTAAATCCAGACCGTACGTGTTTTGTGAAGCACATTGCAGGGGTCCTAACACTGACAAATGCTAAACCTTAGTTTGTTTATTTTTCGGTGCGAAAGGTGCACTGACAACTTCACTTCATAAAATAGGGTCTGGAACTATAACTATACTGGCCCCAATCAATACATTTCTTGGTTTAATTTTTCTTCTAGAAAGATTCTCCACCCATTGGTATATAATTTTGGCCTCAGGGTAATATGCTTCTCTTATAGGCCACCATGTATAGTATTTAATGTACGAATTTTCATTTGAATTTTCATACGAATTTTACTTGTATAAGCTTGGTCTATAGATTGGAGAAAGTCCGATTTATTTAGTCTTCTTCTAATTTTTAGCTTCAGGATATTTTTATTTAATGGAAGTAATTAAAGTCGTGAAGTAAAGTCCTAAATGTCGTAAGTTGGGGAACAATTTCTGCCGCGGTGTCCAGCGCTATAGCGCGCAAATAGCTCAAGTTTAATTCCTCACCCCGCCCACGTATTTAGCTTGAAGTAAAGGTAACATAACGGCGCCTTTCATAGTTTCGATACAGCGCCATAAAAATCATGTGCACATGTACATTGTACAGGGTGAACCTAAAAAACCAAAACCCACCGGAAAATAGCCATAATCCCGAAAGTATACATTTCATGGAAAAACTGAAGTCAATATCAGAAAGTAGGAGCTACAAGCTTTCTTCTGACACCAACATCGCAGGCCTACGGTCACTGGTAACTGAGTACCATTGTCTTGAAAACCATAGTCAAATTTCAGAAATGTCCAAATCAATAATGTTGTAAGCCACATGGAAATGAACCATCCCTCTTCGCGGTCAGTGGTGTGCATCCAACCGCGTCCTTTCGTGGCCCAGGTTCAATGATCGACATTGGATTATGTAATCCTAAACTCCATGTGACTTTTTCCTTTTGGGATACCTTAAAAATAAGGTCTACGCTAGTCCCCCACGGGACCTTGTGGAATTACGGGAGAGGATTCAGCAAGAAGTTGACATTTTACGGCAAGATCCGGGGATGGTGAGGAGAGCAGTGCAGGATATGCAAAGACGATGTGAAATTTGCGTTGAGAGAGGTGGCGGCGATGTTGAAGGAATCGGACCTTGAGGACTGAGAAAGATGCTTATGAAAGCCAAATAAGTGTTTTCATTGTTATTGTTTCAAATAAACAGGTTATAACAAAGGGAATTATGTTCTTGTTCTTTTCCAGGCGACCTTATTTGCCTACACGAAGATAACAACACGCACACCTATTTGGACATTTCTGAAATTTGACTATGGTTTTCAAGACAATGGTACTCAGTTACCAGTGACCGTAGGCCTGCGATGTAGGTGTCATAAGAAAGCTTGTAGCTCCTACTTTCTGATATTGACTTTCCATGAAATATATACTTTCGGGATTATGGCCATTTTTCGGTGGGTTTTGTTTTTTTAGGTTCACCCTGTACATGTACCATAGAGCAAATAATGATTGTTGTGTATACACGTACTGTAGCATCGGGTGACGAATGACATCCCGAACTTCAGCTTCGTTTCCGTTTGGCTTCGATTATGCAGTTTGGTGATGGTGATGAAGCCGCAACGGAGCCTATAAGCTGAAGTTTCAAAAAAACGGTACTGACAACGCGCCTAAACACAGTCTGTGTTGCGTGGTGTATATCTTCGCCCCGCCCACAATACTCAACGTAAGTATAAACATAACGGCGCCTTCCTTAGCCTTGGTCAAGGCGTTCATCGTTACCCGTACGTACAGCGCAGCGGTAATCGGAGCTCAAACTACGACCTCACGCGGCCACTATTATGCAAACTAACTGAGGATACTCGAACGCCTTGGATCATTAGGTTTTGGGGGCGGTGCTCATTATGCTAATAGATTAAGCTGACCTTTATAGTCGTTTTCTTATTGGTCGATCGTTGCGTGAAACTGCATAATTTGAGCTAGCGGTGAAAGGTCATAGCTAGCTCGCAAGTGTTTACGAACACCGCCATCGTTGACATATTTTATCGGAGAAAGTTGAGTGATTTTTACGAAGGCTTGAGGGATTACACATGAAGATTTGAACTGTCTTAATTGCTTGATTGGTGAGGGTCGCAGTTATTTTCGCTCGTTTTGCTGGGTATTTTCTTGAATGTTGACATTGTTATGGTCAAAACTAGTTGCTGCTTAGTTTTGAGTTTTCAACCGCGGTGACTGGAGAAGGCCGCGACTCTATTGAAACGTGTCGAACTCTGCCCTATATTATGTCGCACACATCTAATCCAGCTGATCTGAAAACCGTGGCTCAGTAAAACGCGGAACTCTGATAATTAAATGCCTTGCCGGATGAATTTTGCCAAGAAAATAATCTGAGGAGTTATTGGGGATATAAGACACTTGTCCCTGTTTAAATTACAATATTGCGATCACTTTGAAGGTTGGTCCTGCAGCCGTAAACATGCCCCCTCCCCACAGCGTTGGACCATGCTTGGACCATACAATGTGGCGTTAACGCACAGACCAGCATGCCTGGGTTAATGCCGATTATGCGGCGATAAGAAACTGACCGAACACGCTGAAAACTGACGCTGAGTACCTGGCCGTACGTGCGAGCTCCGAGCAAAATGGGGCTCAGGCTGCCTGAAAAATGACGGATTTCCCATAACCTGTCGGCAAATCCACAAAAACACCGTGACCACGAAGAAAGGATTCTAATGGCATTTCGCTGCTCGGGTCTAAAATCTTCGAGGGATAATATTTTCGCTGCAAAATTTAAACAACACGACAGATCTTCGGACGACAGACGACGCTGAATATCTGCCATTTTGTCTTAAATGTCATGCTGCATCAAATTTGATGACGTCGGGATTCAACCGCGTTGTGATTGGACACTTCACATCTTAGCCCCGCCTATACTTATCTGTATTCGCATACGAGGTCATGCGCCACAAATGTGGCGCAAAATATAGGAAAAACATAAGATTTCAAAAACCCAATGATCCAAGGCGAAAAAGTAGCCTCAGTTAATTTGCATAAATAGTGGCCGTATGAGGTCGCTGTTCGCGCTGTATCTTTGCACGGGGCGCAAGCTAGCATGCAGCATATGCGGGGCGCGCGTACAGTGTATTTCTGGACGGATAACGACGGACGGATAACGACGAACTCGCCTTGACCAAGGCTACGCCTTCCTCGGTTTCGTTACAGCGCCTTTAAAGTCATGTGCACTCCGCGTGATAATGTGTGACCTATTAAGGCTAGGCAGGCGCGTCCCTAGTTACGTTGTACACTATGTAAACAAATATTCGCATTTTTGTATCACTGTGGAGACATGGCTTTGTTCTCGTGTACAAAATGGTTAGAAAGTCGAGCACGTTTTTCAAAATGCTCCCATTTTAACCATAATTTTTTTCCTGGGTTGAAATTTCGACCCAATATACCCTATATTATACCCTAACCCAAACACTAACCCTAACCCACATCCTAATCCTGGTTTTTGAGTAATTTAAGTAAAATCAAAAAATCTAATTCGTGAAATTCCCAATGGAGACCTATTCATCTATAGAAATTTACCCTCCGGAGACGTTTTGTCTCCATTGTACACATTGTGTTCATGTCTCCAGAGGGTACCGTATTTCGGAACACATGTACTGTATACTTTACATACATTTGTACATGTATGCTGTACATGTACATGTTCATGTTCATGTATAGTACTGTAATGAAACATTGGAGTTAGTGCCAGTCTAGGGTACTGGTGCCCGCGTCGGTGGTCTCCGCGCTGCTACTGTCTATGCACGCGCTGCCCGCGGGTATAAAAGTGTGCGTTAGCCGCGCGCGTGACACTCTCACACTCGATCAGACACAAGTGGAGTCGCAAGCAGAAGCGCATGACACGAGCTAGTTCTTGCGTGAGTCGTCAGTCAGTTGCATGCAGGTCTGACAGCGCTGCGATTGATTATCTGCTAGCGAGTTGATCCAGAAGAGGGACCCACCGGACGGGCTGTCGGCCTCATTGGTTTTGATGGCGATTTGTCGGTGGTCGACGAGATAGACAGCGATTTGCAACGAGCAACCTACGAGAGGGAACAACTCAAGACTGAAAACTACCAGTTACAACTTAGAGTGGACGAACTACTCGAGAGACTTAACATTGAACAGAGGGGATCGGTGATGTCAGCGCCTACCCTGCAGTCGGAAATTCCTCCTACTCCAAAACCCAGAAAGAGACGAAACATATCTGCACCTCCACCTACGCCAGTGCCTACAATGCAACTGACGTCGTCTACGCCTATGGCAGGAATCAGCAACGTTGCAGGTTGGACACCTTACAGATGTTACAGTGTAGTCGCGCAATCTAGTGCGCTAGAAGGCGTCTCTCTGTGAGTCAACAATAGCACCAATTTTGAAGAAGGCGAACTGAAACCATTATGGCGTCGAGGAGAAAGCCCAAACCAAGGAGAGGTGGTAGAGCGGTGAGCCGAGCAGTGATAGGCGGCCAAACATCCTACCAGACCGATTCAACGGGAAGACCCCTTGGAGGGAGTATAGGCAGCACTTCAAGGCCTATAAACTGGCAAATACCAGCAGCCGATTTCACGAAACTTTACTTTATGGCGTAAGTGGACTTACGCCATAACTTGTTGCGTAAGTTGCGCAATAAGTTTAGAACGGATTTCACGAAAGTTACGCATTATCGTGATATGTCGTAACTCACCAAGTTACGCCATAAGATGTGGCGTAACTTACGCCATGACTTTAGGTGGCGTAAGTCGTTGCTACGTGTCGTAAAAATGGCGTTGATGCTGCTAGCTCAACGTGAAGACCGAAGAGCACTTCTTCGAGAAAGATTATTTCGCGACAGGACAAACCCTTTAGACAATCTCGTAGATGAAGAAGTGAAAGGGCGCTATAGATTCTCTAGGGAGGGGATTTTTAGAATTGTTGAAGATCTGCGACAGGTTTTGGAGCGCCCTACACGGGTAATTTTCGTATCATTGAGCGCAACTAGGTCTAGGCCTAACTATTTATTATCATTCGCTCAAATCTAGGACTTTGCAATTAGGCCTATTAATTTAATTAATTTCTTCCGGACGCATAACATGTGTAGCGTTTAGCCCCCAAAAGTTGAATAGCGCCCCCATGTGTTGAGACAGCGATGGGAAACTTTTTTTAAAAGGGGAGGGGGGGGGGGGGGGGGGACTTCGGTTCGAAGTGAATCAAAAGTAAATATTCTAACTCTGGCACCATCAACATTTAGGAGTCACCAAAGTTCGGGGGTCTCAAACTTCCTTCAGCCATAGTTTAGAAAAGGCCCATAAACTATAAAGTCAAATCACTGTCAATTTCGACCCCATGGGTAGGGTTAGGGGTGAGCGCTATATGAATGGTCACATTATTATTATTATTATTATTATTAGGGGATAGGGCTTATTTTGATTAGGCAATTTTCCCAAAAGTAGAGAAGTTGGCAAGTTGACTGGTAGTCGGAAAAATGAACAAATAAATCAAAAGCCCAAACAAAATGGTGTTGTTTTTCAATAGAATAGACTTATAGGCCTACTCCCACTAAACAGTACAAACACTTCAAAATTAAACAAATGTAGGTCTATGGAACATTGTTTCTTTACTTTATTTCTAATATGTATGTGTGTATGTACAATGTATATTTACATAAATTGCTCACATATACCTATGTTTTGTAAACAAATTATACATTATTACATTGTTGCCATCCACCGACGTTTATTTATAACTCAAGTGTTGTCCCGAGGGATTCTTAAAATTAAAAAACAAAACACTGAATCGGGTCAGTACATTAATACGGCACATTGTATATATTAGGATCTTAGTTTCTAAATTAATGGGTTCATTTCACATTTTGCATTATTTACAGAGGAGTAATCCAATATCGCCAATCCATCAAGTACTAGCAGCATTGCGATTCTATGCAACAGGCTCATTCTACTCAATTCAGGGAGACCTACATGATGTATCGGTGCCATCAGTATGTAGAATACTTCACATAGTGTCAGAGGCACTTGCCAACACAGTGAATGAAACTGTGTCATTTCCTGTGACTGCAAGAGAGCTGACACAAACAAAGCATGATTTCTTTGTGAAGGCAGGTTTCCCAGGTAAAATACACTACAACTTCATTGTTTTAGTCAAACAGTTTTACCGCGGTACGACTGCGTTTTTCGTTTAGGCACTACTATCATACCGTGGTGTTTATATTTATCATCGCCAGGCACAATGTGTAACTGTTATGAACAAGCCCATACAGAATACAAGTAAATGTTAAATGCAATATTGTAATTTGTATTACATAAATGTGTGGTTTTTTTCCAGGGGTTGTGGGTGCCATTGACTGCACGCACATTCGCCTCTACGGGTCACCCATGGGAGATGACGAGTACGTCTTCGTCAACCGGAAAGGTTTTCACAGCCTAAATGTGCAAATGATTTGCAATGCAGAATACAAAATTCTAAATGTGGTTGCAAGATGGCCCGGGAGCACGCACGATAGTGCCATACTACACGCCAGTGTCGTTGGAGACATGTTCGAAAATGGAAGGTTTGTATCCAAATGAAGTTATTAAAGTAGAAACCTTTACATGTATATGCAACCAGTGTGTACACAAATATAAAAAACCAATAGGGAAAACCAGGTTTTGTTATGGTAACATTAGAACAAACATGTAGAATTTGGAAGATATGTACTACATAATGACCAAGCATGAGTAAATGAGACACTTTGAGGCAACATTGAGATTTTGATTTCATCATTTAAAGCTAAACAAGCTTTAAATGATGAAATCAAAATCTCAATTTTCATTTTTGCCTCAAAGTGTCTCATTTACTCGTGCTGGGTCACATATGTAGACAATAAAATGGAAAGTTACTTATTTGGGTTGGTTTAGGTTGGTTGGTTTAGGTTTGTAGGAGAAGCACTTTTTGTCAAAGTAAACAAATAACCCTCTCACATTCAACATTTTAGCACTTGCACACTATTTCTCAATAAAATCGTCGTTGTTGGCAAAATAATAAGTATGCATAGATTCCCAATTAAATTAAATGTATCTGTTGATTAGTGGGTATTTGACAAAAAAATGCGCAGTAGTTTCTGAAGTAGAACAAAAAGTATGTGGATTTTCTTTCTACAGATTAATCCTGGGTATTTCATTGTAAAATGTGTAAAGGTTTAAACTATTAGGTACATACGTGTAATTTGTAACCACCATTTCTTTTCTATTACAGACTTGAAGGGCTGCTCGTCGGGGATACGGGCTATGCCCTGCGCCCCTGGTTGATGACCCCCTACCTTGACCCGCATACCAGAGGAGAGCGTCGCTATAACTCCAGCTTGAAGCAAACCCGGGTCATAATCGAGCAGGTTTTCGGCCAATTAAAAAGGCGTTTTCCCTGCTTGGCAATTGGGCTTAGGATAAGTCCAAGAAGGGCAAGCACCGTTATACTTGCCTGTGCTGTGCTGTTCAACAAGGCCAAGGAATTTGGCGAACAAGAAATAGGTGATCTAATTGAGGAGGACGAGGTTGAGGTGCCCCCATATAATGGACCTCTTCGTGACGGCCGCCTTGTCAGAGACCAGCTCGTCGTTCGGCATTTTATCAATCCTTAAAATATTTTAATATAACCACTTGCAGGTTTTTCAACAAGTTAAAATCTTATCCAGAATGTTTTCTTTTGTAAATAGCCCTAATGGCGGATGGAGGTGGCAGTGTACATTTGTGATTTGTATCTTTTTCTTTTGTAAATGACCCTTTTACTTATTAATATAAATATCTAAATTTTTAGAAACCTCTGGGCCACGAAAAAACACTAATTGAAGTGGAACGACCTTTGCCAAAAAACTTGTCATCCTTTTTCTAAACTCAAACTATATTTGAATGTAGTCTTGGTTCCAAGATGTACTTAGTCTGTAAGAAATGACGTGAAAAATACTTACCTTTTCTTTGGGGGAAATATGTTATTTTAGCATGCAAATGCGACACAATTCTGCTCGAAGGTCATGGCGTGGTCTACGGCGTATGTAAGATTAGAACGTCAGGCAAATCAAGACTACATAGTGGGGGGATGACTGGATATTGTAAGATCACTCTGCTAACGTCATCTTGGAACCCAGAATAATTTCAATCTTAAGTATAAAGAGGCATTCAAACGATTCAATGTTTTAAGGTTTGACTTTTAAGCAAGGCATATCCATGGAGACTATGAAGCGTCAACAGTTACTACATGTAGAATTTTAGGTTTTAGAAACTGCGACACCGGTATTTTAAAACTATTTTCTTTGACGCTTCAAAAGTGTTCAACTAAAAATCTCAAATTCTTACTTATTCTTAAATATGATGCTCCAAAAGTGGACACATGTAGCCGTTTTCGTGATGCTGCCTAACCAAACGAGTGTGGCTACCAATATTCAAAAGACAATACCTCCCTAACCTGCTGACCACATTTGTCCACTTTTGACGCTCCAAAGAAACCAATTCACCTACGTTTATGAAAGGAAAAAATGTTGAATATTTTGAATGGCCCTAACAAATAAGGAAAATTATGAAATGGAATAAAGAACATCTGGAAATAAGAAGTTATGCTCTGTCTTCAGCTGGCACCAAAGTGATGCCATGCTGCTGACAGGCAATGGCAATCAGCGACTGCAAATTGACATTGAGGTGCTGTGAGGCTTCCAAATGTTTTTTTGCCACACTTAGCCTTTCCTTCTGAATTTCCAGACGTTCCTTCTCCAAATCATAAATTTTCCCGTTTGTTACCGATGATTTCTTTGACTGTCGTGTACTACCACTCGGGGTTGCAGTTGGTGTTGGCAGGGCTGACCTTGATGATGGAATGGAGGCTTCCTGCTCAGTTGGTCCATATGGGTCGTGATCGTGAGTAGGTCGTCATCGCCATCGTTGTCATCGCCATCCTCATCGTGGTCATCATCATCATCGTCGTCGTCCTCTTCCCCTCCATCCTCAATTTGAGAGAATGCTGCAGTAAACATAATAAATTGGTTGGACAAAATCTGCATAATGCGTTATTTAAATTAAACTTGGTCAGAGTTTTGGGGCAACATATATGCACAAGAGAAGGGTGAAGAGGGTCATACTTGTGTTTATGCCATTTTTCTCGTTGACAGTCTGTCACACAAAAAACCGGTAGTTCAAATAACTCAACCTGCATTCGGGATGGACTCTCCCTTTCCCCTTGGGACGACTCCATCCTTGGAGGCTGGAGCCAGCGCCTCTAACACCTTCTCCAAAAGGTCATCCCTCTTGGGTCGTTCACCTCCTAAATTGATGAATACGGTAAAATAAAATATAAGACTTAACAAAAGTATTACTTTTGGAAGATTGTAAAATTATACAATATTTAGTTCATATTATATATAACTGACATACAGATCCTTGTCATTGGTGGAACTCACACCACATGACAATGACATTCATTATTGCTCCTATACACACGGTGGCTCAAAAAGTATCATTTGCTCATGGTGAATGGGATTTTTTATTCAACAGTTAGAATCATCCTTGTTCCCACAGCTTTTGAACAGTCGACCCTCACTCAAATTTGTTACTCTACCCAGTGATATGACATTTAAAATTAGTGGATATTTAGGCACCTAATAAAAGGGAGTCAATAAAAACTAACCAGTGTAGTGGTTCTTGTTGTATTTTTCAAGACACTTATGTACCCTAACCGGGTTTTCCCTTCAACCTTGTTCAATGGTTAAAATAACCTATAACTAAGAAAATGTGTTTAAGAAAAAGACAAACGTTAACTATAGTCGGATTCGAACCACAGACCTTTCGATCTATAGCTCTCCTCTCTACCAACTATGCTATTGGCGAGTTGGTTGAGAAAGCCGTTCTTTAGAATTCTTTATAGTTATTTTAGCATAATGAGTTGCCATTGCTCTTTCTCATGAATATACATTTACGCACCACCCAGCTCCTGAACAAAAATATTGCAAACCGCTACATCGGTTAGTATAAAGTGTCTTCCAAAACCTAGGGCGATAAAACCTAAAACTTACATCAAGGCACAAGGTGGATGGCTAAATACATGTAAATAAGCTAGTTTGAAAAGTAAAATTAAAAAATCTAAGCAAACAAAACTAGGCTAGGTAGTAGGCCTACTACTAGTACTAGGCCTACTAAGAAAACATTTCAGAATTGCGTTCAGACCAGTCTCATCCCTAGCTTAGCCATGGCATGGCACTAGCCTGGTTTGTGCACAACTCGGGGTGAGGATGTCCGTAACGTTAGGCATAACGCATGAACACGCCTATAACAATTTTTTTGTTATTCAACTTAAGACACGAAATGAAGAAAAAAAAACAGATCATCATCATCATGCCTAAATAAAAATAATATTTGTATGCCTTACCAGTCTTTTCTCCATCCCTTTTGTATTTTCTGGCCTTTGCAGCAAGCTCCCCCCACCTCTTCCTAAGTTTAAACCACTCTCTTTGCCGACAACCACTTTCAATTAGAACTCTCACAGCACGCTGCCAACACAGCTTTTTCACCTTCTCCACATTTGCCGGCGACCTTTTCCCTTTCAAATTGTTGCCGAACAGATGTGCCGTATTTTCTTTCACAAAATCAATTAACATTCTTAATTCTGCCTCCCCCCAGTTAGCGCCACGACATTTTTTGGCCTTACTCATTGCAACTGTAACGGTAAGTCGGTAACGTACTGCACACTCACAAACTATTTGCCAAAATTGTGTTCAATGTTTTTACCAAATTTACTTACCCGCCAATTTTCACCAAGCAGACGACCACTCGATCCATGGCGAGCTTCGCCATGGATCGAGCTAGTGTTAAAACCAAACGTGACTGACGATCCCTATCCTATATCCTTGTTCAAGTTGCTGTGTCAATTTCCGATCAGAAAATTTAAAATATACGAAAGTAGTACGAGTGACACTTGTTGACAAGGCACGATCGTAGAGGTCTTTCATCGAGGAAAAAAACACAGCTTTATAATCGGTGAACGCAGTGCAAACGCAGCCCCTAAAAAAATGGCGGCCTCCAACAAAACAAAAAACGCGAAATAATGTTAACGTCTGTTTCATGTATATTTGTGCAACTGCAAACAGTCGTTGTTAGAACTTAAGGTCACCCTCGTCCTAAAGATATACAAGTTTAAAGTGAAAATAGGATGTTGCGTAGCTAAGTCGAGTTTCGGAAATCGATTTTAACTTATGGCGCAGCTACGCATTAAAGTTAAGGCGTAAGTTACGCACAGTTTCGTGAAATCGGCTGCTGGACCGACAGCCAGGCGAAAATTTACCTTGCAGCGAGTCCCCAAGGCGAGGCAGTGGAAGTGCTGGGGAACCTCACCGCAAGCGGTAAGGAAGTTACCTATACTGAGCTAGTGGGTCTCCTTGAAAAGCGATTTGGGCCTGGACAACTGGCAGAAAATCACCTCGTCGAACTTCGCCACAGGCGCCAATGAGAGAAGGAGACATTGCAGGAGTTGGGACAATCCGTACGTGATTTGTCGGCACTCGCATATCCGGAATTGACAGACGAAGGACGTGATCGCCTTGCTAGGGGTCACTTTTCCGACGCCATACAGGAGCAAGCCATCCGTGAAGGAGTGTTCAGGACAAGACCGTCGTCACTGGATGAAGCCATTCGTGCCCCCTTAAGCACTGAAAGTTTCCTTACGATTGAGGAACAACGGAGTGGCAGACGAGTCAAGTACGCCCGAGGAGTGGACGGGATACAGGACGATCCTATGCAAGAGGTCAAGAGTGAAGTACGGGAGAGTGGCGGTTCATTAGAGAAGTCGTGTATGGAAAACGCGAGTAGGCAAGAAATTAAGGAGTCGCTAGTGAGGACGATGAAAATGCTTGATGATATGAAGTCTAACCAACAATCAGGAGCGCCTAGAGGGCCGAGAATTGTTGCCAGGCGCAAGGCAACTCCAGAAGATGTGTGCTACAGGTGCAATAACCGAGGGCATTTTACACGGGACTGCAGGCAACGCTTCGGTAATGACAAACATGAGTCGGGAAACGGCATCCAGCTGGCTCAACGGCGGGACGGAGACAACCAAGGGAAGCAACATATGGAAAGGGGAGAGGTGAGGCCGACCGTTATACAAAGGGCACGCTCTGGACTTTGTGTGCAGGCGTTCATCAGAGGAGTCAAGGCGAACCTATTGGTGGACACGGGTGCGACGGACACCGTCCTTTCCACAGAGTTTTACTACCGAATCCCCAGGGAGAAACGACCTAAACTGGAAAGTGGAGGTTCAGACGTTCGGAATGCTGACGGTAGTAGCATGGAAACTCTTGGCAGGGCCCTGGTGGAAGTTCAAATTGGAAGGACGACATGTCCCGTTCGCGCTGTTTTCGGAAAAATTGGTGAAGGTGAAGGAATCCTGGGCATGGATTTTCTTTTGTTAACGCAGGGCTTCTTGAACTTCCAATCCCTTGAGCTTCAACTAAACGGCGAGAAGATTAGATGCATGGACCTAAATGGGGGAGGTCTCTGTGCAAGGGTAATAGTAGGCGAGACAACTAGAGTTCCAGCCGGACATGAAGCATTGGTAGCGGGTTTGGTGACGGGTGAGCACTTCAGGAGTAAACTAGGTATTTTAGAGCCTTGTGATCGGAGTGAGTGGCTGACAAGGGCATGATCGTGGCTCGTGTTCTTGTAAACCCGGAAAAGGAGTTGCTTCCCGTGCGTATGTTCAACCCTGGGAAAAGGGAATGCGTCGTGAGAAGAGGAATTATGGTGGGCTTCCTAACACCTGTAGAAAGTAATGAAGTGGAGAATGGACTGTCGTCGCCTACCGAGACAAGGCAGGTGAAAGTCCCAGAACACCTACAGGATCTGTACGACCGCAGCATTAAGGATATGGAATTGAAGTACCATGGAAAGATAGGCGAACTTTTGCAGACATACCAAGACGTTTTCGCAAGGAGTGACACGGATATCGGCCGTACAGACCTGGTCAGACATAGGATAAGCACAGGCGAAGCGCATCCTATTAAGGAGCGGCCCAGGCGTTTTCCTCCAAGTGAACAGAAAGAAATCAATCGCCAAATCCAGGAAATGATTAGGGAGGGTAGAATAGAGCCGACAGAGAGTCCTTGGGCGTCGAATGTGGTCCTTGTTAGGAAGAAGGACGGTAGTCAGCGCTTTTGTGTCGACTACAGGCGCCTCAATGCAGTAACCATCAAGGACGCCTTCCCTATACCTCGTATCGATGAGTCTCTGGACACTCTCGCCGGAAGCAAGTGGTTCTCCACCTTGGATCTGGCTTCCGGGTACTGGCAGGTAGAGCTCGACGACGACGCGAGAGAGAAGTCAGCATTCGTAGTCCGAGGTGGTTTGTACTCCTGGCGAGTCATGCCCTTCGGACTATGCAATGCTCCCTCCACCTTTGAAAGACTAATGGAGAGGGTTCTAGCTGGCCTTCATTGGGAAACCTTACTGGTTTAATTGGATGATGTAATCGTCTTTGCAACGACGGTGGAGGAAGAGTTGAGCCGACTCCAGACAGTATTTCAACGCCTGCGAACGTCCGGACTGAAGCTTAAACCCAGAAAGTGTCACCTGTTTAGGAGGAGTGTACTATACCTAGGACACATTGTATCTGATGAGGGTGTCGCTACTGATCCGGACAAGATTCGCGCCATACGGGGGTGGCCAACGCCCAAGACGGTAAAAGATGTCCAGAGCTTTTTAGGTCTGGCATCTTATTACAGAAGATTTATCAGAGGGTTGGCTGATATCACCCGCCCCTGCATCGTCTCACCGAAAAGTCAAAGGACTTCATTTGTAGTAGCGCCTGCGAGGACGCCTTCCAGGAGTTGAAGATAAGGCTACAACAGTCGCCTATTCTCGCCTATCCTGTTGCAGATGCCGACTACATTTTAGATACCGATGCCAGTGGGTCAGGTATAGGAGCCGTTCTATCACAGATTGTTGAAGGTCAAGAACAAGTCATTGCCTACGGGAGCAGAGCGCTAAGTAAGGCCGAGCGCAATGACTGCGTTACGAGACGCGAGCTTCTAGCGGTGGTGGTATTTCTAAAACAATTTCGGCAGTACCTGTACGGGCGTAGAGTTACTATTCGGACAGATCACGGAGCCTTACGATGGCTTGTAAACTTTCCGGATCCCCAAGGGCAAATGGCAAGATGGCTACAGGTGATTAGTGAGTTCGACTTTCATGTTGTACATCGAGCAGGGCGATCCCATACGAATGCAGACAGCCTATCACAAATGCCGTGCACTCAGTGTGGCAGGGAAGAGGGACAAACGGCGAAATGTCCACCGACAAACAAGGACGAAGTTAAGAAAACAGAAATAATGTCAGCTGTGTCTCACTCAAGAGTCGTGACTGCACAACCTACACTGGGTTCAGAAGAGTTGCGAAAGGCGCAGTTGGAGGAAGAAGCCCTCGGGTGGGTGATAACAGCAAAAGAAAATCAGGAGCCAGAACCTAACTGGGTGGATATATCTGCGTTGTCGTCCAGGGCAAAGACCTATAGGCGTCATTGGGGCCAACTTAAAGTCCGCAATAGTGTTCTCTGCAGGAAATGGGAGTCGGACGACGGGCGCGAGGTGAGATGGCTCACGGTGCTACCAGCGAAATGCCATTGTCAGGAAAAGATTCTACTGGGCTGGAATTTCGGCAGATGTTCGATCTATCCTCAGGCGATGTAATGTCTGCGCCCGTAAAAAGTCACCACCAAAGACCAGAAGAGCTCCCCTGCAGCAGAAGCTGGTTGGCGCGCCTATGGAGAGGGTCGCCTTGGACGTAATGGGTCCTTTACCGGTTACAGAGAGAGGAAACAAGTATATACTTGTGGTAGGCGATTACCTGAGTAAGTGGACAGAAGCCTACCCAATACCAGATCAAACGGCAAAAACATTAGCAGATAAATTCGTGAAGGAGTTTGTGAGCAGATATGGCGTCCCTGACATTCTACACTCAGACCAAGGGCGTAATTTCGAGTCCCAGGTCTTCACCGAAACGTGTCGCCTACTTGGCATCGAGAAAACGCGAACGACGCCATATAACCCGAAAAGTGATGGGATGATTGAGCGCTTCAATCGCACACTGATCACAATGGTTTATATGGTGATAGAGCCCCACAGGCGACAGCGAGATTGGGATGAGAAGACCACCGCAGGAGTCAACAGGTGAATCACCTAACATGTTGATGCTTGGACGCGAGGTGCGCCTTCCCATCGACTTGACTGTTGAACAACCAAGTGACGACCAACAAGACGTTGAAGTCGTTGATACCGACTACGCGCAACAGCTGAGGGAACAGTTGAGACTTGCACACAGCAGGGCCCGTGAATGTCTAAAAAGGAGTGCCAGGAGGCAAAAGACTCATTATGACCGACGATCCGTTAAGGATAACCTGTTGGCTGGAAGTTTCCTGTGGCTGCACGATCCAGCAAAGAAGAAAGGCGTTTCGCCTAAGTTGCAGTGCCGATGGGATGGCCCGTATCTCATTGTGCTTTCCGATGTCATCTTCCGGATCCAACGGGAAAAGGGTAAAAAGGTGAAAGTTGTGCATCGGGACCGCTTGAAGCGCTACTTAGGAAACCCCCTTGTCCCGTGGATTGAGAACACGACAGAGGTCAATGCAGACACGCCCGACAAACGGCGAGAAACCAGCGTTCCACCACCAACAGACGGCGGAGGCAGCAAGGAAACGGAGACGCCTATGCCAAACCAAACCGCCCTTCCTTTCACCCCCAGAGTGTCACCAGAGGGCAATCACCCTACCAAGGAGACACCACCGATCGTGATTCGTGAAGTCCCAAAACCCATTGAGGTCTGAAAATTCGGAAGGCCAAACATGACATACTGAGACCCCATTACCGCGTCGGAATCCCCCAGGCATCGCAGGGTGCCCCAGAGATATCGCTAGATGTGAAAGATTGTTGTGAGAGCGAGAGAAGGTGAAACACACATTAATGACATTTTTCCCTACAGAGTCTGTACATACTCGCCATGGGCCGAGACAGTCAAGAAAAGTCCAGAGATGTGGTGGACCAGGACCACACTAGGTGCCCCGAGTGCCACGTGAGACTTCACAAGAGAAGCCTAGAACGCCACCTAACTACCGAGCATGGGCCGCGATTGTACTACTGGTGTAGGCGCTGCGCCCACAAGAACAATCGCCGAGACAATTTGAAGGCGCACTACAGCGACTGTCACCCCGACCGCATGGATGAAGTGGGCGAGATAAAGGACGAGTCTCACGAGACCCGCGAAGACAGACGCCGAAGGGAAAGCAATGCCGAATCCAAGGACAAGACCACATCGGACAAAAAACGCAAGTATGTAAAGGCGGAGGACTTTCCCAGTAAAGATCGTGGCAAGGCTTCGAAGAAGGCGAAGACTCCACAAGGCACGGTATCGATTGCGCCAGCTGACGGTGTACAGCCAAAGCTAGGCGAGGCTACGAAGAAGGCGAATACTCCACCTAGCACGGTATCGAAGTCGCCAGCTGACGAAGTAGAGACAAAGCTAGGCGAGGCGATGCTTCACCCATTGGAGACAGTGTCCTCAGGCGAGCACGGAGAGCCTGCACGGCAGGGCTCTTCCCAGCCAGAGTTTGATGCGGGACCGCTCCTAGCAAGTGAGGACATCCTCGAGATAGCGGTTTTGCCTACCTTATCCATGCTGTGGGACAGCATGCCGGAGGAAAATACGCCTAAGCCACGGACAGGAGGGAAACCTTTGAGCCTGGTCCGGCAACTGCAGCAGGGCCATGATGATGTCGAGTCGATGTGTAGCACTGCCACTAAACCAGAGGAGCCGATACGGCAACCAGGAGAGGTGCATGTTTAAATGTTTAAACGCATGTTTAAATAAAGACTCCCAAGTCTAAATAGAATTGTATATTATGTAGTAATGAGAATAAACCTGACTGAATTGTTTGTATAGATATGAGCATGATAAATGTGAAACGTTGTTGCTCTGATGAAACCTTGTTGTCGGACATTATCAGTGCACCTCTTAAACATAACATAATGATCCATTGGGTCAATGTACTTACTTGTCAACATAGAATATTGGACAATATGGATTGTTCTTGACTTTTGACAGTTACTTGCAGTGATATAATTGTGTAAATTCTTTTTATGACCTGTGGTTCGAAAGAACGAATCCGAAATAACACATCTAAGAGATGGCTTATTTTACAATACTATTTTTATTTTAGCTATTACTCTGGTAAAGGCCGGACTTCTGCTAATTTCATCGCTGATAGTCTCCTCTTGCAGCATCTGGGTATGGGTCATACATTAAATGTTATTTTTGTTTTAATAATCATGCATCCAACGAAAATTTGATGGGTAGTACCATAGGTGGTATGGCATTTCAAGGTTTTCATACAAAGTATTCTTATTAATAAGGCGCGAGGTTAATTCATTTATATATATATGCAATTAAATTAATGAATAATTGAATAATTTGATAAATTGAATTGTGATCAGTCGAGCGACAGCAATGAATTACAATGACAATTTAATTAATTAATTATTTTGTTTAATCTTTTATATTTCAGAGCTGTTGATTAATGACTGTCGTTTTTGTGTGTAAAAATAAATATTTGATTGTAAATGGGAAAACACCCTACATGTATGTCACATTATTTCTGCGTAACCTTGGCCGCATCGGTTACAACAATGGGAAGTTCTTTGCCGGGCAAGTCGGGAGGATCACCGAGAAGGAGAAGACAGATACTTACCTTGGTGGGAGAAGACAGATACTTACCTTGGTGAGATGCGTGCCCTGCACGATTCTGCATCCCATCACTACGATGTAGTCGTACTGAGAGAGGCAAGTGAGCCTAAGAAGGAGGGCCACACTTTTGAGTTGCCACCCCCGGTGAAGATTCGTAAGATCATCGTGGATAAGGACTCGAGGTCAGAAGGCGTGGGACCCTCCATGGACAAGGAACAACTGGAAAGCTCCATGGTTGGCAACGTGACCAAGATCACGTCTCGGCGCTGCTACTGTCTATGCACGCGCTGCCCGCGGGTATAAAAGTGTGCGTTAGCCGCGCGCGTGACACTCTCGCACTCGATCAGACACAAGTGTAGTCCCAAGCAGAAGCGAATGACACGAGTTAGTTCTTGCGTGAGTCGTTAGTCAGTTGCATGCAGGTCTGACAGCGCTGCGATTGATTATCTGCTAGCGAGTTGATCCAGAAGAGGAACCCACCGGACGGGCTGCATTTACATCACTAGTTGGTGAGTTAACCGACCAGGAAGAGTTAGAATAAGCAGCCAACATTGTGTCCACGTTAGAGTTAGCGATAGACGCCTATATAGGAGTCGCCTGTGAAGGCGCACACAATAAAACACCATTGTTAAGTTATATGAAGAGGACTGTGACCTAATCATTGTCTCCTGTGAGTTATTGAGGCTAATAGAGTGAGAGTGATCGAGTGCGAGTATCTCTGGTCCACTGTTGTGCCTGGGGGTATACTTCCTCCAAACGAAGTAACGTCCCGGGTTTCCCCGTAACCGCTCATCGGGAAAGCCTAATCCTGTCAGCGTCCGTCCGGCGGCATCTCCCGAACGAGGCAGGGACGAAGGGTGGGCGGACCGCTACAGTACATTTACATGTACCAGCACAGCACACTGCATATGCGCATGCAGTGAGACCATGGAGAAAGGTGCTGCATAATCCGCGGTACATATCGACGTTCGGCGGCCCGCGCGGATGAGCGCACGACAAACAAATTGACACCGACAACAGTACGTATACATGCTGGTCGCGCTCGAAAGTTGGCAGCTGCAAGTGCAATTAATTCAGCCACAGAGGATCAGTAAGTTGCTTCTAATCTCATTCAGCCAACAATCTCATTCAGCATGGCACCCTCCTTTGCATGCCTCTTCATGGGTGACCTCGAGAAACGCATGCTTGCCTCAGCACCGTGCCGTCCCTGAATTTGGTGGAGATACATTGATGATGTATTTGTTATCTGGACCAGTGATGAGGACAGTCTGCTAACTTTCAATAATCACATGAATTCCTTCCACAGGACCATCAAGTTAACATCACTGTACTCACATCATCAGGCCCACTTCCTGGATGTCACCATCCGCAAGGAGGATAACTTAATAACCACAGACACACACCAGTATCTTCACTCCTCCAGCTGTCACCCAAGGCATTGTAAGACTGGTATAGCATTTAGTCAGGCCCTCAGACTCAAAAGGATTTGTTCTAACGACTATGATTTCTCCCGCCATTTACAGTTACTGAAGAATAACTTAGTTGCCAGGGGTCACAGCTCCCGCCAAGTTCAACGTCTCATTGCCAGAGCCAAAGCTGTACCCAGAAATTTGTCTCTAAAGGTAAAGGCCCCCCAGGCTAATGCCAAACCCATGATCCCCATGGTGACTACCTTTCACCCCAGTCTCCCTCCCCTTCGCAAAATTACTAACGACAGCCATCACACTCTCCACACCTCAGATCGCCTTGTCCGTGCCGTCCCCGACAGCCCTGTATTGGCTTATAGACGCCCTCGTAATCTACGAGACCTCATTGTTCGAGCCGAAGTTCCCAGCTGAGATACATCTCCTCCCATCCAGCACGGAACTTGCAAGTGCAGTTCCAGATGTGTGGTTTGCCAGATCCACATCAAGGAGTCTGACTCCTTTTCTGGCCACTCTTCTGGTACCACCCATAACATTATTGGTAACATCACCTGTAGTACATCTAATGTCGTATATCTCATCTCTGGCAGGTTATGTGGAGTTCAGTATGTCGGAGAGACCAAAAATGCCCTAAAAAGCGTCTCTACGGTTATCGATCGACAGTCAACACCAAGAAACTAGATACTCCCGTCGGTCACCACTTTAATCAGCCTAACCATTGCATTTCTGATATGATTCTACAGGGCATAGAATCACTTGGCCATCGGAAAGCTCAGTCCGTCTCAGCCGGGAGAAAGTTTGGATGAATCGTCTTCGGACTATTCAACCACATGGGCTCAACATCCAACTAGGAAATGATTAACTTCTATTGTTTTCTCCCATTTGTCATCTGTTTAAGATTTAATCCTTGCCAGCAGTTTGTTCTTATTTGTTCTCACTCCTCTGGTTTCCCTTGTCTATTGCCCCCTCCCCCCCCCCCCTCCACATTTCTGCTATTAACACTTCTTTGTTAGTTCTTCCCTTGATCCTACCCACAGTGACCTTTCCCTTCAACCCTTCAGCCTAATCCTCCTTTTGTTGTTCCACAGAACTCTGTACAGGCTTTTTCTTTTGTGTTTCTCCAGTCAGCTATGATGTGCATCGTGCTATTTGTTGTCCTATATATCGTCACCGTTTTCACGAAGAGAGAAAAGTCTATGTATCAAAAAAAAGCGCGTTTCGAGAAAATCGCATTTGAAGTTGGTCACTTTTTGCATCGCGCATGTACCGGTTACTCGGTACTCTGTTGACTTAACCAATGTTACCACACGAAAGTTCAGATGTCAAATGACACAAAAACTACTAAATCTTTTGCAAAAGAATTAATTAACATTGCTTAATTAGTAAAGAAACACCTTTGTCTGTTCGTGAAAACGCTAAAATGCGTTTTGCCCTCCCCGCACTGACTTTTCTCTCTTCGTGAAAACGGTACGCGCTGTACGCGCAATGGCGTAGTGGGGCAAAATGCACTTTCGCTCTTCGTGAAAACGGTGGGCGCAGTACGCGCAGTGGCGTAGTGGGGTAAAATGCACTTTCGCTCTTCGTGAAAACGGTAAACTTATCTAGGGCAGTGTTTTCCCCTACATTCGCGCATTATCGTGTACACCACTAAGGATCAAACGGGCGTTGTTTTGCAACTCGGAACAACTTGAATTCTCATTATTGTGGTCTCCCTTTTTTGACAAATCGTGAGTCTCATATCCGTATTCTTCGTTTTTTTGTTTTTTTTCAATAACAGATGCCGCTCAGTTAGTCAGATGATTGTGTCATGTGTTGTGTGTTACTGCAGTATAGCGAAAGGGAGCGTTCGGGGTACTGTGTTGAAAATATCAGGGCACTTGGTCACTGATTATTGTTTTACATGTTGTAGTTTTTCTTTCGAATTGTTTCCACCAAAGATCAAGTTACTACAAGAGGACCCTTCAGCTTACTAGTTGACTTTTCATTTTGTCTGACACCATTATATAAATTGTGACCGTACTTCATTGCCAGTTTCGGTTTTGTTTACCTTGTGTTTTAACTTTGTTTGCGCGTGCGTGAAACTTTTCTCTATGGTGAAACGAAGGAAAATACGGCTTTAACTTGAAATGGTTTTGAGGAACGAGTTGAAACAAACAACGTATTAAAATAAGTACCAGGGGAAATACAAGTTTCAAAAAATTAAATGACATAGTGAAGACGCAGGGAGAGTATGCTACGAAACTGAGAATTCACCTCCAATGTATTTCATTAACTTGCAAATACAAAATGTGGAATTGTAAAACCATAACATACATTACTTTAAATTGCATTAAAATCTAAATGAGTAATATATTTACAATATTAATATAAATCTCGGTCCTGTTAAGACAAGGCAAGTGTTAAAAAACATTGCAGTAAAATCTAGTCCATTGTTGATCTATATATAATATTTTATATAATTTATTTCATTTAAATGTAATAGTTTTATTTTGAAATATTGCAAATACATTTCCAAAGCATAACATAAATTGCAAATTAAAAACAAAAAAAAGCACAATTAAAATCTGAATGACTTGTTACTTAAAATAATAAAAATATTCGAAACAGTACACACCAGGGACATAAGCATATGATTTAAAATCTAGTGCTTGATACACTATTGTTGTTTGATTTCAGAAATGTAGTTACAAGGTAGGTTTGTTTTAATATTGCATCAAATCATACATTCCAGCCAATTCATTGATCTTATTTACATTAATTACTGTGATGGCTTAACAAGAATAACAAATACATACAACGGACTTTACATTAACATACAAGGGAACTTACGTTATAACATAACCTCATATAATGATGTAATGATGATTTCAACCATATTATGTCATAAACAAACATAACACTTAATCTAATCCATTGATCTAACTTACAAGCACGAAAATAATAAAATAAAAACCTTCATTTTTAAATATTATATAGTGACGAGGACCATCATACATAACAAAGATACAGCTACAACAACCTGGTTCAAAACGAAAAATAAGGAACAAATAAAGCAATTACACAATACCAATCCAAATATGTTTATATAATAAACACCTCTCTTAGAGCATGATCCTGCAAAATGGAATGCAATCATCTTTAAGTATATATCTTCTACGAACATGCATGAGTGCCTAAAGTTAAAGTCATGAATTCTTAAGTCAAGAAAGTAGCATGTGCGAATAATTCAGATGTACACATGTAATATCAATGTACATGTAATATCAAAGGACAGAAAATGTACCACAAAATGTCCAAAGATTGTAATATCATGAGCAAGGTAATGCAAAATGGTCTAATTAACCATCCTTGAATTATTTATCTTGCCAAAAACTCGCAATACCTAAAGTTGAAGTCATCTATTCTAAAGACAAGGCATTTGTAACTTGTGCAGATGATTCAGAAACATGTAATATCAATGCACAGAAAATGTACCACATAAAATGTCAAAAGATAGTAACATCATGAGTACCTCTCATAAAGCAAGGTAATGATAAATGGTCGAATTAACCATCCTTGAATTATTTATCTTGCATAAACATGCACAGCCTCCTAAATTTCAGGTCAATTCTAAAGACGAGGCATTTATAAACTTGTGCGGATGATTCAGATACATGTAATATCAATGCACAGGAAATGTAGCCTACAACAAAAAGCAAGGTAATGCAAAATGATGCAATTTAACCATCCTTACAATTATTTATCTTGCATAAACATGCATGTTACCTAAAGTAGAACTGAAGTCATCAATTTTAAAGACACGTTTAGTAGCCGAATGGGCTGTTCCAAGACGCAGTGTCCCTTTTACCAACTCTATATTCAGGCCAAGAACAATAATAGAAAATTCAGTTGTGGTACAAAATGATATTTACCTATGTTTCTTATTATACAAGAAATTTGGTGCAGACAGACCTTTAATTTAATGGGGTAGCTGGCGATAGAACGACTGGTACTCGGGATGAGAAATAACTGGAGTGGATCCTGAACAGAGCTTGATAAGATCTTGATATTTCCCTTCTGACAATTTGGGCTTGGTTGAATGATACAAGCGGAGAGGCCCAGAATCTACATCCGTGGATCTTCTTGTACGAAGTGCATCGATCTTGATGACTGAAAACTTATCATCTCTGTGGGAAAACTTGAAACCTATTTGTTCTGGTTTTTCCCTCTGTATTTGGACCTGCTTGAATTTCGTCCAGTCAACTTTCACACCCTCTTCAGAGAAGCGGACCCGGAGGATGCCAATCTTCTGGCTATGTGTCTTCCAGTCAACAATATCAGATGATTGCACCTTCACAACATGATATGCACTTGGTGTTTGACGAGCCATTGTACATACAGACACAAGTTGAGAAGGTAAGAACAAGTCACCAGCATGACGCATGGCTCTTTCTATGCAGCTATGCATCGAGTCCCCCTCTGATTGCCCATGATTGGTCTCAAAGAAGTGAATGGTGACAGTATGGACAGACCTGGATTGGCAAACAAAAGACATGATCATCGTTGGAATGACAGAATTCTTGTTCTGGCCTACGCAACCATCAGAAAACAAGTCGACTACTTCCACACCCCTGTCATCTTGAATTTGAAGGTAGTGGTGCAAATGTCAAGCTATTTCACATGACCCACGTCCTGTTTCTCCTTCATGTGACAGGAAACAGAACCCTTCCCTACTTCCGAGATTGAACACTGTAAAATTGTAACAAGCAAGTCGACGTTTATAGAAAATCTCGGACCGGTTTGACTGCGGCAAGTAAATGACTTGCTGAAGATCAAATACATGAGCTGAGTATTTCTCACTCGTCAAAGCCTTCTTCTTTGCAGCCCCCTTCAGTTCACGAACTGCTTCTTTCTCCATGATGTGCTGCTGATAGACCTGCTCAAGTTCTTCTTTCTTTGCCTCAGTTCCAGAAGAATATTCTTGACAAAGACCACATGTATCCTTCTTTGGATGATGGAACTTTAGGTTTAGGGAATGGAACACCTTCTTGTATAATGACAGAGATGCTCCATTTGGATGTTCAGTAATGTACATTTTGTACATTGTCTGGTAATTTAGGTCAGGAGACAGGTACTGACACCTGCTATTAGCTCTGCAAAAATGTGACTCCATACGAGGAAACATATCTATGTGAGATTTCACCTCTTCGTAGCACAATCTGTCTTTGTCCGGCTGCTGTCTTCCCCCCCTTTTCTCAAGTTGAAGAACACCACAAGCATCACTCTTCTGTAGGACAGTCCTGATCTGCCTGTCGGATATGTTCAGAGTTGCCAGAAACATCTTGCGGCACACCTTCCACTTCATAGAGCTAGGAGAACTAGCGTTTGGTAAAAAGTACTCAACACATTTGTTCTTCTGAGACTTGGACTTTATAGATGACTCTCGTGGTGAAATGTGCTTAGACATCCATTCACGTTGCCTCTGAACGTTGCCCATGTCGTAATAGGCACCATTTATTCTTTCACGCTCTCCTTTGGTAATTTCATGACACTGTAAGCCTCGAGAAATGCATGTTTTGCAGGAAGTGGCACCTATATGGAGTCTTTTAGCTGACATTTCTTTGTTGGACTTTTCGCTTACATAGCTTTCTCCCTTATTCCGCTTCTCTTTGACCATGAAATTCTTCGAGCGTTGTTTTCTCTTTTGTTGTGGCTGGAAATCTTCTGCAACTCCATCCACTTGAAAATCACTAGGAGAGCATCGTGTCAAAAGATCACTGGAAGAAAATACAGGAATCGGTGAACTTGCCGGTGTCATTTGGGACTTTTCAGATTCCCCTGTACTGAGAATTAAAGACAACGATGCCGATTCTGAAAAAGCACAAGCATCATAATCCATCACCCCAGGGGCACATACAGGAGTAAAACCATTCATTGAATCCAATTCATCATAGCCATATGAAGGGGTCACAGGCGCAACCACTGAATGACAACTTGGCATAGAAGTAAAGCTATTATTTGCCAACGCAGGTCCCTGGAAAACATAACCCTCTCCCATGGCAGCAGTGACAGATAAAGAAAACGGGACAGAAGACATGACTGGTCTCTGGAAAACACCTCCCTCTCCAGCAGTTACTGATAGTGAAAAAGGGACAGAAGACACCACTGGTCTCTGAAAAACACCACCCTCTCCAGCAGTTACAGAAGGAGAAACTGGAACAGAAGACATGACTGGTCTGTGGAAAACACCACCCCCTGCAGCAGTTACAGATAGAGAAAAAGGGACAGCAGACACGACTGGTCTCTGGAAAACACCTCCTTCTCCAGCAGTTACAGAAGGAGAAACTGGAACAGAAGACATGACTGGTCTCTGGAAAACACCTCCCTCTCCCATGGCAGCAACAGATGGAGAAACAGGGACAGAAGACATGACTGGTCTCTGGAAAACACTTCCTTCTCCAGCAGTTACATATGGAGAAACAGGGACAGAAGACATCATTGGTCTCTTGAAAACATCTCCCTCTCCAGCAGTTACAGATGGAGAAAGAGAGGCAGAAGACACGACTGGTCTTTGGAAAACACCTCCTTCTCCAGCAGTTACAGATGGAGAAACAGGGACAGTAGTCATCACTGGTCTCTGGAAAACACCTCCTTCTCCAGCAGTTACAGATGTAGAAACTGGAACAAAAGACATCACTGGTCTCTGGAAAACACCACCCTCTGCAGCAGTCACAGATGGAGAAACTGGAACAGAAGACATGACTGGTCTCTGGGAAACACCTCCTTCTCCAGCAGTTACAGAGGGAGAAACAGGGACAGAAGACATCACTGGTTTCTGGAAAACACCACCCTCTGCAGCAGTTACAGATGGAGAAACTGGACCAGAAGACATGACTGGTTTCTGGGAAACACCTCCTTCTCCAGCAGTTACAGATGGAGAAACTGGAACAGAAGACATGACTGGTCTCTGGGAAACACCTCCTTCTCCAGCAGTTACAGATGGAGAAACAGGGACAGAAGACATCACTGGTCTCTGGAAAACACCACCCTCTGCAGCAGTCACAGATGGAGAAACTGGAACAGAAGACATGACTGGTCTCTGGGAAACACCTCCTTCTCCAGCAGTTACAGAGGGAGAAACAGGGACAGAAGACATCACTGGTCTCTGGAAAACACCACCCTCTGCAGCAGTTACAGATGGAGAAACTGGACCAGAAGACATGACTGGTTTCTGGGAAACACCTCCTTCTCCAGCAGTTACAGATGGAGAAACTGGAACAGAAGACATGACTGGTCTCTGGGAAACACCTCCTTCTCCAGCAGTTACAGATGGAGAAACAGGGACAGAAGACATCACTGGTCTCTGGAAAACACCACCCTCTGCAGCAGTTACAGATGGAGAAACTGGACCAGAAGACATGACTGGTTTCTGGGAAACACCTCCTTCTCCAGCAGTTACAGATGGAGAAACTGGAACAGAAGACATGACTGGTCTCTGGGAAACACCTCCTTCTCCAGCAGTTACAGATGGAGAAACAGGGACAGAAGACATCACTGGTCTCTGGAAAACACCACCCTCTGCAGCAGTTACAGATGGAGAAACTGGACCAGAAGACATGACTGGTTTCTGGGAAACACCTCCTTCTCCAGCAGTTACAGATGGAGAAACTGGAACAGAAGACATGACTGGTCTCTGGGAAACACCTCCTTCTCCAGCAGTTACAGATGGAGAAACAGGGACAGAAGACATCACTGGTCTCTGGAAAACACCACCCTCTGCAGCAGTCACAGATGGAGAAACTGGAACAGCAGACATGACTGGTCTCTGGGAAACACCTCCTTCTCCAGCAGTTACAGATGGAGAAACAGGGACAAAAGACATGACTGGTCTCTGGGAAACACCTCCTTCTCCAGCAGTTACAGATGGAGAAACAGGGACAGAAGACATCACTGGTCTCTGGAAAACACCACCCTCTGCAGCAGTTACAGATGGAGAAACTGGACCAGAAGACATGACTGGTTTCTGGGAAACACCTCCTTCTCCAGCAGTTACAGATGGAGAAACAGGGACAAAAGACATGACTGGTCTCTGGGAAACACCTCCTTCTCCAGCAGTTACAGATGGAGAAACAGGGACAAAAGACATGACTGGTCTCTGGGAAACACCTCCTTCTCCAGCAGTTACAGATGGAGAAACAGGGACAGAAGACATCACTGGTCTCTGGAAAACACCACCCTCTGCAGCAGTTACAGATGGAGAAACTGGACCAGAAGACATCACTGGTTTCTGGGAAACACCTCCTTCTCCAGCAGTTACAGATGGAGAAACAGGGACAAAAGACATGACTGGTCTCTGGGAAACACCTCCTTCTCCAGCAGTTACAGATGGAAAAACTGGAACAGAAGACATGACTGGTCTCTGGAAACCACCACCCTCTGAAGTAGTTACAGATGGAGAAACAGGGACACAGGATTGTAATGCACCTGTGCTGTTTGGAATGAATAAGTCAGCATATTCATTGTGGGAGGAGCAATTTTTGTTTGTTAAGTGATGGTTATAACATAAAAATGCTAAACATTTCGAGCATGCTGCCCAGATCTCTTGACTGCATGACTGCAAGTGCTGACATCGTTCCCGGCGTGCTTGATGTACATCTGCATTCAAAACGGAACAAAACAAATAAACACAATTAAGAAAAAATAACACACAAATCTTGTTTTTATAAGGTCATTTATCTTTAGTGATACTGGAATCACATTTTAAATTCATAAATGTATTTGAATTTCAATTTATGTCTTTTAAAATGTTAGACTTTTTATCACTTAATATGGCAACACATTCTTGGTTGTGTGAACATGATTGGCATTTCCCTTTTTGTAAATTGCTTCAGACACAAACCAAAACCAACAAATTAACAAAAGCTTGTTTGGGAGGGCTTCAACACCCACAAATCTTTTCCATCATCTTGCTACCGATCAAGTTCAAATAGTGATGAAATAGTTATGAAATTATTAATACCGGTACATCCGCAGACTGCTCGATCTTGTACAGTAACCTGTGTATGCGGGTTCAAAACCCACATAAGGTTCAAAGCCAGCTGACATAACTATCATACAGTGGTTATTAAAAATACATAATTTAAAAGAAAGCCAAAATATGAAGACTACACACTTACCCTTTTGTGTGCTTCTGTTAGACAACTTTGCCAATGGGATGTCATCTGAGTCAGAGTCTGATTCTGATTTGGACTCCAAATCTATGACATGCCCCAGCCAGTCACCATCCTTCCAAGTCATAGTCACTGCTGAGCCTACCTGAAGATCTCCTATGTACGTCAGGTTTTCTGCAGCGACCACATTCTTGGTGTTGTCTTTTTCCCACAATATCAGGACATCTTTGCCAGGCTTCAGACTGAAATCGTACAAAGTAATTTGCATTAAAAATTCTGGAAAAAAATTAAAGAGCTCTTTCAAATTTAAATAATTTTTAAAACTTATAAACAAAGTCCATAACATTTTCAAGTTGACACTATTATAACAATCACAGCAAGGAATACATGTTAAATTAAAACAATTATTTAAATATAAAAACAGGATTTAAGAGTTTAAGAGCCTTTCGCAGATGTGTAAGAAACCAGATGTTATGCATTGGTGATTGGTCACCGCTGTTCGGGAGCACGGTGCTGTGTACATAATTGTACATTAAAACGAAAAGGAAAACATGCTCTGTGGTCTCCGATGTAGACAACGAGGTGTTTTTTTTCTTTTCTCTGGAACGGTTGGCATTAGGTTTGTTTCCTTTCAACTAGATGTTTGAAATAGGATAAGTAACAATCAAATTTTCGGGGATTTCAGGACCTCAGTGCCCCTTTAAGAAATCCATAAAATGAAAAAATTTAATAAGAAACAGCTGTTGCACTGTTTGTTATTCTTTACATTTCATAACATTGCAAATATTTCAAAGTTTTCAAGATGAAATGCTGTGTATTGGAAATAAACTCTAAATATAACCCCCCAAAATGTATACCATTGGTTTGTTCTTTTGTGGCGCATTGTCTTGTTCCAAGCGGAGTCCTTATTGGTCCTTGCTGCGGCACATACACTGCACAAGCATGACTATGAAGCTATTAAACCAAAAAGAATAAAAGGGGAAGAGAAACTCATGAGAAACATATGGCTGATAAATTTAAACTTCGAAGAGCTTGACCCAACACCAACCTCAAACATCAGTGTGAGTGTGTGTTTTGTTGTCAGCTTGATGTTTAATTATACATTACAATTCTTAAATTGTCTTCATAAAATGTTATTGCCCGCATGCTTTCAAATTATAGTCACTTGACTATAAGTGGGGTTTATCAAAAATGACCTTTTCAACCTAACACAGACTTCTCTCAAGTTACACTTTTTTGTGTAAGTAATTACTCTTGAAAAGTTTAATCCTTGGTGTAAACATGGTGTAAACAAAGTAAACATGACAATTTCCACACAAGGTTTATGTAAGTGCTGCCTGTGCATTTCTTAATTTTCGTGGGAAAGAATTCCATACTGGGCCACCACTCGTATTCCTTAATACGACCTGAAAAGTACCAAAAGTTGTAATTCTGATGAAGAAACACTATTAACCCTAACCCCCTAGGCCTTACTTTGGGCTAAAGAACTGCGTACTACAGAATACTACATGTACTTAGTATTTTGTAGCACTGGGTCTCTCCATGACTGATGATTGGGTGTGTACTGACAGAGTACAGATACTGCCAACTACACAATACTAATAGTGGTAATGCAGGTCAGCTACTGGATACTACCAAATACTAATAGGGTGTAGTAGTTTTTAGTATTTGGTACTTCAACCCCAATTGTATTGGTAGTATTTTTTAGCATTGGGTACTGAACCCCAATTGTATTGGTAGTATTTTTTTGCATTGTTTTTTTTTGCTTGTTGAGTGTGTCCAGTTCATACATTATGTATGCTGATGGGTAGGGTGTTCTGGGGTAGGGTAAGGTCAAGGTGGCACCACCACTGGTCCACATGGGACACATGCAGTAATGGGTTTGGGTGATTGATTGATTTCAATATGTACATGTACTACATACAGGGCTACATATTACTACATACATTATTTGGGGTGAAGTACCTAATACTAAAAATTACTACAGGCATTGCACACAAGTCAATGAGAGTACTGCATACTACTTTGCAAAACTATTTAAAATACCTTCACTTTTTCTGCCATGGCCCATAGACTTTGTGCAGGAGGTCCGAGTTGGTGGCTCAGTTTTAATTCCTTAAGATTTTGTTTTGGTAACTCAAACATCGGACACTCAAATAATGTGACGTTGAAGAAACGTTTTGTTGGACAATGGCTTCGATTGTTCTCTGTTCTTTTATTTAGTTTTAATTAATTCAACTCTGACTAGGTGGGTTTCTGTATACATGTAGTACGACTAAATTACATATACTGATGGCAAGCCTAATATACAAATTAAGAAATACATAAATATAAAATAGCCACCAATGACTTTGACAATCTTCTAAAATTATGATGTACAAAGAAAATGTCTTCACAAGGCTTTGTCAATTACCCAGGCCAATAATAATATGCAGTCAAAAAGTACGTAAATAACACACGCTTATAGGTAGCAGGCAATAAATATCATGCCAATCGACTGCGTCGCCCGTTTTAATCGCTGCCTGAAGCGTATACCAATTAAACGGGTATCATTCTTGCAGATGGCGCAATACAGATATGTACGTATATTGGAACAGCACGAAAATTAAGTGCGTCTTTACATGGTGAGTCAAAACAATATTTAAACCATATATATGTCATGTTATTTACCCAATAATAGGTAAGGTTTTTTACCTTAAAATACATTGCTTCTAACAGCATTCCAATTTGTATTCATTATCCATACCAGATTTAATAGTGTCGGACTTGTTGTGTAATACACTCACAATGTTACCATTTTAAATATATTGCCTGCACGTTTGTAACTTGTCGTTTGGACATGTGTTAAATTCGAAGGTGCCGTAAATATTTCTTGTTGCGAAAGACCTCCGACTTCGCTTCCTAAAAATAAGGTTGGGAGCTACACTACTGCCCCAAATCGTAATAATTATATTAGTAATATTTACAGAAAGATTATTCATTCATTAGTATAGGCCTAGGTTGGCCTCAGACTGGTCCGTATTTTTGTGGGTCACACTGTATACAATATTTTTTCTTCAAGAGAGCAAGCCACATAGGCCTATTGATAGAGTACTTTTTATAATTTGATCAATTTCCGTTTACTGTAGAGACTGAATTTAACCACATCATGCTCCGTCAAGAGGCTTGTGGTGTGGAGCACTTCTAAGAAAAAAAATAATTGACCAAAATGTTTGCTCATGTTGTTGCTGGTCTTCACGATCATTCTACCATTTCCACATGACATCGTCGGAAACAGCTACAAGTGGTGAGCCGTGAGCCGGTCATATATAGGCCTAAAAGTGAAAATCCTTCTGTCTCGACTCGTTCTTAACCGGCATTAGACGGAACGGTGCCGACTGGTGGTGATAACAACCTTCGTCCATCAAACTGACGGTTGCGAACAGACTGTGATGACAAGTGTGCTCAATAACGTGCTTCTGTTGCAAAGTTAATCACAACGGTTAAAGCGCTGAAAGAACTAACAAGTGAACAAAAATAAACTCAAAACAGCGTTAAACTTGTCGACTCTCTTCGTCAGTTTCACACCGAGTTCGTAGTGCGTGCATCGCACGCGCGCCTTCCGCCCTTCGCGAATCCGCGATATATGCATGCTGCATGCTGCGCGCATTGATATTATTATTAAGCCTGCACGCAGCATCGCGCATACAACGCACGTCGTTATACGAACTCGAGTCGGTATGAAACTGATGAAGAGAGCGCAACGTTACTAAAACAAATTGTACATGTGTATTAATGAGCCTTGCTCTATATACCTTCACATACTTGTCTACGTACTATCACAGACATAAATAAAAACAAGGAATAAGCAATGTCCCTTCAAGATTGCTGCTATTCATAATCATCAAAGAAATACCCATATGACTATTTTAACCGTAAACTGGCTCAAGACACGTTGCGGCGGATTAGATAAGCCTAAACTGGTTAGTACTGTCTCGAACTCACAGTATTTGTTGGCAACGATTGGTGTGTACGTAATAATAACTTGAAACTACTAAAAGTAATGTATTAATATATTTTTGTTAATTATATCTTCATGTAAATTTCGTTTAAAAAAACTGTCTTTAACGACGCGATATTGTGATGGGCAAGTACATAAAATTGACATGGTGTGCATCGGTTTTGCTTACATACAAACACTATTTAAGCTATGTTGTGACATGGTACAAACTAATATTTTGTTAATGGAGACATATAACTTCATCGCGGATGAAATGCAAGGATGAAAATAGTAAATTCTGAGCTGTAAATGAGAACGGAAAAAAGAACAAACTCCAAGAATAAATACTGAAATTATAACAAAGAAGTATGAATAAAATAATGAAGTGATTAACGATTATACGTGAATAAAAACAGTTTACAAATAAAATGAAAAGAAAATACTAGGTCTGTGATTAACAACATAAAACACATTGACCTACGTAAAGAAGAGATTTAACCAATTACACGGGGAAATGTCATTAACAATTGATGTTAAAACGGAAAGTGCAACAATAACATTTAAAAAGCAATAAAGCGTACACAGAATAAAAACTACAGGGGATAATAATAATAAGTTGCGAGTCAAGCGCCAATGCGAACGTATGCTTTCTGGAGTTTGCTTTGTCACATGAGGGCGTTCTTCTGCCAAGGGCAGAGCTAGCTATCTGTAGTACGTTCGATCATGGTTCGATCATGGTTTTCAAACGTTTGAATTCTAGACTAAACAACACAAAAGATTTATCTTGACAATAGGAAAGAGGATTTGTGCGGCAAAACCCGCACTGCGCGTAATATCACATTATTGTGTTCTTCTCTTATATTCAATTACACTATCGGCGCGGTTAGAAAACGGCCGCGTTTCCATATTTTAAACAAGCGTATCTCCCCAACCGCTTGTTAATTTTGGGAAATCGAAGTAGTTTTGGAATATGTGATTTAAAATCGATACGCTCTACTTATTTTTTTACTAGTAATACTATTCTGATTACTTTTTAAAAGTCCCTAGACTTAAGGCAGGAGAGATTCATCAGCTCTGTTGCGTGTACACAACAGACACAACGACGGAGTCCAACCTGGGCTAATAATCACATCAAACAATGAACATCGACATTTGATTTACCTACACATTTCCCTAAAAAATTCAAAACCCTGTCCTCTATCTAAATACCTGTATGAGCTTCATGTCGCCAACTAGTTTGGTAAGTGAGATAAATTTTAAGGAGCCAGGCCAGTACCTACATCATCGGCCATGTAGCCTCGAGCTCTTACTAGTACTAGCTATAGTTTTGTACATTGAATAAATGATATTGCACGACGTAGGCCTAGGCGTACATCATGCATGACATGATGTCCGGTTACAATCCAAGTTTGCAGTCCTGATGACTCATCAACCGATACTATTACTAGGCCTAATAAAAGTTGAAGCACGACATTTAAGAACGATTCTGAAGAATAAAAGCTCTTAACTTATTTGATTTGTATATTTCAGGTCATTCCAGCCAGTAAGCAGTTTGCAGCAGTTTTAATCTTATTCAAATTAAAATTTGTGCAGCTGTACGTACGGCCTTATTTACAATGATAGTGAAATGCCAGTGAAATGCCATAAGCCTGCTCATCAGCAATTTACAAAACGTGCGGTATAGGCCTTGCCTTGGAATCAGGTCAACTCGGACCAAAACCAACTCGGACCCACTACCAACTCGGACCCAACCACTACCAATAATAATTTAACAGATGCTGTTAATCAGCATCCTTCGCAAGTTTCTTTAGGTGTCTTTCTGGATTTGAAGAAAGCGTTTGATACTGTTAACCATAGTTTGCTGCTAAACAAGCTCCATCATCTTGGGATTAGGGGAGTCTCACTTGGTTCAGTAACTATCTTAGCAATCGTAGGCAGTATGTGACACTGAAAGGAGTAGTATCGAACTATCAACAGATTAACTGTGGGGTTCCCCAAGGCTCAACACTTGGGCCATTATTAGCTGTTTCGGCAATTCAGCCGAAACAGCTATTGTTTTTGTTAAAGTTTTTTTTTTAGCTGTTTCGGTTTTTCACCGAAACAGCTTTTGTAATCGTTAAATTTTTTTTTTTTTTTTTTTTTTTTTTTTTTGGTTTTTTAGCTGTTTCGGTTTTTCGGTTTTTCACCGAAACAGCTATTGTTTTCGTTAAAGTTTTTTTTTTTTTTTTTTTTTTTTTTTTTTTTTTTTGCCTTTTGTTCTCCATAGGATTTGTACACGTTTGTTCAGACAATACACTTTTAGACTAGGCGAGATTTCAAAAAAAGTTACACGAAGAGGCATTTTTTAGTAGAAAGGTGTAACATATTTTTTATACCCAATTAATGTGCCCTGAATTCAAAATTATATGTTACCAAGCTTAATTTTGAGTCCTTCACCTTGAAAATTAGCCCACAAATCTGACCAGAAAAATAGCAGACGACATCACGAACTTTTCACATTATTCTCTAAATAGTATGGCACCAAAATATTTGTATGTCCACTTACTGCACAATAACACGGGATTTCAGACTAGCCAGGTGCGTACACACACTCAATGTTAAGTTACTGGGCACCAGACTTAGTGATATACCATGCCGCACGGTGCATAGAAAAACAGCACGATAACAAACCTGCAGAAATCATATCCTTTTCCATGCAAATCTGTCAAGATTTTTTACTACCCTCCATCGGAAATCTATGAGAAGGTTTTAGAGGTATTTCTGACCGTTTTTTATTGGAATTTGTGACTGTAAAATAACGTGTGTTTTTTGGGGGCTTTTTTTTTTTTGGGGGGGGGGATTTTTTTCAGTAGTCCGTGAGTTTTCTTGTGACTGGATTTACCGTGTTTACACTACAGTATTAAACACAGTACAGAGGATCACACGGTGGTTTGGAGATAGCATTTGGCAATGGCATAGGATGTTTATTAAATAACCAGTTTGTTCATTTAGTTTTGCGTGTGAAAGTATTTGCTATAGTTTTAGGGGGTGTTTTTGTGTTTTCTAGACTGCATAAGCCAAGTTTTGTGTCAAAGCCATGATGAGTATTCAAACCCTTTCTTGTCATTATGGCAAACGTTTTCCTTTCAGCATTTGATTCTGTAAGCCTTGCTTCGAGTTTTGTTTGAACTAGTCGTCAAATATCTCTGTCAGTGGTTTGCCAAATTACAACACATACATGTAGATTGTACACATGTGAGTGTGAGGAACTCGGTGTCTGCATGGTCATGATGTAGGTCCACATACATGCATGTAGCCTGAGGCTGTAGTTTACAAAAACCCACTGCCGAACAACTTTTATATTTTGCATGGTTGAGCTTTTACACTTAATAATACTGAACAAAAATACTTTTACTTTTCTGTGTGTTTAAAAATTAAAAAGTAGCATTTTTTTGTTGATGAAGACAACAGAAATGTCATGCATGTCCAGATGAAGTTTAGATTTCTTGTTCGTGGTTCAGTGCTTGCAATTAAATTGCTCTTGTTGTTGGTACATTTAACTCGGTAAACCGTTTACCCACTCACACATAAAATACAAACACATTAAGTTGAAGGCAACTGCAATGGATCCTGTTGCCTAAAAAGGCCTTTGTCTACTGACCTTTCTGCCTGTTTATTTTGTCAAACAAAAGGAGGCCAACTTCGCAAAGCAACAAGTCAAGGGGTACAAAATGTATCCAAAGTACTAGAGGTCAGAAAAAAAGTAAACGATGTAAAAACAGAGATGTCATTAATCGGTTGGGGGATGTTTTGGGCACTGACAGTTGTCCTGTGTCCGGTCTTGTCTGGCATGACAACTGCTATGTCCTCTTCACTGACAAAAACAAAATCCAGCGAATACATGTACAAGATGCTGCTGAATCAAGCCATGCAAGTACATGTAGTAGTAGCGCTGCAGACGTAGGACGTCAAACAAAATCATGCCAACCACAGACTGATCTAGATGCCTGTATGAACTCTAAAATCGAATTCTTATCTGACCAAACACTGTAGCATTCCGTCCGCTACACAGTGACATTCAGCTAAATACAGAACAAAAATATTTAAAGTAACAATAGTGCTGTTCATACATCCAGTGCATAGAGATTATTAACTGATGATGACGATTGTTCATACAATAATAAGCACATTATTACATAGCTTGATAATTCAAAAACTGCAACTTTGCATTTATGTTAAGATTTAATAGGATAGACCTAATCTAGTTTTGACTCTTTGAATGTCAGTTTGGCTTTCACGGAAGATAAGAAAGAGAACTTTAACTTAAACTGACAGGTAATAAGGACATAATCTAATGTGAATGGGACATTGCCCTAATAATCCTGAACTGTTAAGTGGTGATTTCTCGAAAATATTGGAAAACGAAATGACAACACTCCCGGGGAGCCACTTGTGCATTTGGTTACATGTAACATTTTATTACAGATCGTGGTGAAATAGAACTATATATGAACAAGCACCCCCAAGTCAGGATACATTGATATGTTAACCAACTTTTATTGGAATGAACCATTTTAACACTTTGGGGAATTCTGGCAAATAAGACAAGTTTAACGTCAAAATGGGTGTTGGTAAAAGTCGGAGGTGGTCGGAGCTAGCCGGAGGTAGCCGGAGGTGGCTCAATGCTGTTGTATACGCTTTGTATATAGTTTCCCATACAAATTAATGATTACACTGAATACAATTTAGGCTCCGGGTTTCCACAGACCATCAAAATTTCAATTTGTTTGTATTTCAAAATAATATTGATCACTCCAAGATCCTCTCCTGGCCTGGTTCGCGTCAGGTTTTCATTGTAACGTTATATGCGCGCGCCCTCGAGAGATTGTTTTTTACTATACTACGGTGAATATAATAGGACATCTCAAAGTTAAAGAAACCAGTGTACGTACGTGTGCGTATACATACCTCTTTAACATTCCTTCCTGCAAACAGTGTGACCCGGAGGTTGATATAAAAACAACTGTACGGCTTCAAAAACCATCTCAACCTGGGAAAAGATACTTTGTACATATGATAACATTGTGTTCTGGTCAAATCAATTTTTGCAAGTTTTGTTTTGAGGTTAATCACGCGCTAATGCTTCTGCATGTAACGCTCCAGTTTATACTCCGCAAACGGTGACCCGGAGGTACAACAGTACTGCACGGCGCTCAAGTTTGCATTTATTCCCGACACAAACAGTGACCCGGAGGTTGATATAAAAAATTGTGTACGAATCCAAAAACCACCTAAACCTGGAAAAAGATACTTTATACAGATGGGAACATTGTGTTCTGGTCAAATCAATTTTTCCAAGTTTTGTTTTGAGAGAAAATCACGCGCTAATACTGCCTTTTGCATGTAACGCTCCAGTTTATACTCCGCAAACGGTGACCCGGAGGTACAACAGTACTGCACGGCGCTCAAGTTTGTATTATTCCCCTCACATACAGTGACCCGGAGGTTGATATAAAAACAATGTTACGGCTCTAAAAAAAACTAAAACATGAAAAAGGATACCTTGTAAATATAGAAACATTGTGTTCTGGTCAAATCAATTTTTGCAAGTTTTGTTTTGGGAGAAAATCACGCGCTAATAGTACTGCCTTCTGCATGGAACGCTCCAGTTTATACCCCGCAAACGGTGACCCGGAGGTACAACAGTACTGCACGGCGCTCAAGTTTGCATTTATTCCCGACACAAACAGTGACCCGGAGGTTGATATAAAAAATTGTGTACCAATCCAAAAACCACCTAAACCTGGAATAAGATACTTTATACATAATGGGAACATTGTGTTCTGGTCAAATCAATTTTTCCAAGTTTTGTTTTGAAAGAAAATCACGCGCTAATACTGCCTTTTGCATGTAACGCTTCAGTTTATACTCCGCAAACGGTGACCCGGAGGTACAACAGTACTGCACGGCGCTCAAGTTTGCATTTATTCCCGACACAAACAGTGACCCGGAGGTTGTTATAAAAACAATGTTACGGCTCTAAAAAAACCTAAAACATGGAAAAGGATACCTTGTACAAATAGAAACATTGTGTTCTGGTCAAATCAATTTTTGCAAGTTTTGTTTTGAGGTTAATCACGCGCTAATAGTAATAGTACTGCCTTCTGCATGGAACGCTCCAGTTTATACCCCGCAAACGGTGACCCGGAGGTACAACAGTACTGCACGGCGCTCAAGTTTGCATTTATTCCCGACACAAACAGTGACCCGGAGGTTGTTATAAAAACAATGTTACGGCTCTAAAAAAACCTAAAACATGGAAAAGGATACCTTGTACAAATAGAAACATTGTGTTCTGGTCAAATCAATTTTTGCAAGTTTTGTTTTGAGGTTAATCACGCGCTAATAGTAATAGTACTGCCTTCTGCATGGAACGCTCCAGTTTATACCCCGCAAACGGTGACCCGGAGGTACAACAGTACTGCACGGCGCTCAAGTTTGCATTTATTCCCGACACAAACAGTGACCCGGAGGTTGATATAAAAAATTGTGTACGAATCCAAAAACCACCTAAACCTGGAATAAGATACTTTATACATGGGAACATTGTGTTCTGGTCAAATCAATTTTTCCAAGTTTTGTTTTGAAAGAAAATCACGCGCTAATACTGCCTTTTGCATGTAACGCTCCAGTTTATACTCCGCAAACGGTGACCCGGAGGTACAACAGTACTGCACGGCGCTCAAGTTTGCATTTATTCCCGACACAAACAGTGACCCGGAGGTTGTTATAAAAAATTGTGTACCAATCCAAAAACCACCTAAACCTGGAATAAGATACTTTATACATAATGGGAACATTGTGTTCTGGTCAAATCAATTTTTCCAAGTTTTGTTTTGAAAGAAAATCACGCGCTAATACTGCCTTTTGCATGTAACGCTCCAGTTTATACTCCGCAAACGGTGACCCGGAGGTACAACAGTACTGCACGGCGCTCAAGTTTGCATTTATTCCCGACACAAACAGTGACCCGGAGGTTGTTATAAAAACAATGTTACGGCTCTAAAAAAACCTAAAACATGGAAAAGGATACCTTGTACAAATAGAAACATTGTGTTCTGGTCAAATCAATTTTTGCAAGTTTTGTTTTGAGGTTAATCACGCGCTAATAGTAATAGTACTGCCTTCTGCATGGAACGCTCCAGTTTATACCCCGCAAACGGTGACCCGGAGGTACAACAGTACTGCACGGCGCTCAAGTTTGCATTTATTCCCGACACAAACAGTGACCCGGAGGTTGATATAAAAAATTGTGTACGAATCCAAAAACCACCTAAACCTGGAATAAGATACTTTATACATATGGGAACATTGTGTTCTGGTCAAATCAATTTTTCCAAGTTTTGTTTTGAGAGAAAATCACGCGCTAATACTGCCTTTTGCATGTAACGCTCCAGTTTATACTCCGCAAACGGTGACCCGGAGGTACAACAGTACTGCACGGCGCTCAAGTTTGTATTATTCCCCTCACAAACAGTGACCCGGAGGTTGATATAAAAACAATGTTACGGCTCTAAAAAAAACTAAAACATGAAAAAGGATACCTTGTAAATATAGAAACATTGTGTTCTGGTCAAATCAATTTTTGCAAGTTTTGTTTTGGGAGAAAATCACGCGCTAATAGTACTGCCTTCTGCATGGAACGCTCCAGTTTATACTCCGCAAACGGTGACCCGGAGGTACAACAGTACTGCACGGCGCTCAAGTTTGCATTTATTCCCGACACAAACAGTGACCCGGAGGTTGATATAAAAAATTGTGTACGAATCCAAAAACCACCTAAACCTGGAAAAAGATACTTTATACAGATGGGAACATTGTGTTCTGGTCAAATCAATTTTTCCAAGTTTTGTTTTGAGAGAAAATCACGCGCTAATACTGCCTTTTGCATGTAACGCTCCAGTTTATACTCCGCAAACGGTGACCCGGAGGTACAACAGTACTGCACGGCGCTCAAGTTTGCATTTATTCCCGACACAAACAGTGACCCGGAGGTTGTTATAAAAACAATGTTACGGCTCTAAAAAAACCTAAAACATGGAAAAGGATACCTTGTACAAATAGAAACATTGTGTTCTGGTCAAATCAATTTTTGCAAGTTTTGTTTTGAGGTTAATCACGCGCTAATAGTAATAGTACTGCCTTCTGCATGGAACGCTCCAGTTTATACCCCGCAAACGGTGACCCGGAGGTACAACAGTACTGCACGGCGCTCAAGTTTGCATTTATTCCCGACACAAACAGTGACCCGGAGGTTGTTATAAAAACAATGTTACGGCTCTAAAAAAACCTAAAACATGGAAAAGGATACCTTGTACAAATAGAAACATTGTGTTCTGGTCAAATCAATTTTTGCAAGTTTTGTTTTGAGGTTAATCACGCGCTAATAGTAATAGTACTGCCTTCTGCATGGAACGCTCCAGTTTATACCCCGCAAACGGTGACCCGGAGGTACAACAGTACTGCACGGCGCTCAAGTTTGCATTTATTCCCGACACAAACAGTGACCCGGAGGTTGATATAAAAAATTGTGTACGAATCCAAAAACCACCTAAACCTGGAATAAGATACTTTATACATATGGGAACATTGTGTTCTGGTCAAATCAATTTTTCCAAGTTTTGTTTTGAGAGAAAATCACGCGCTAATACTGCCTTTTGCATGTAACGCTCCAGTTTATACTCCGCAAACGGTGACCCGGAGGTACAACAGTACTGCACGGCGCTCAAGTTTGTATTATTCCCCTCACAAACAGTGACCCGGAGGTTGATATAAAAACAATGTTACGGCTCTAAAAAAAACTAAAACATGAAAAAGGATACCTTGTAAATATAGAAACATTGTGTTCTGGTCAAATCAATTTTTGCAAGTTTTGTTTTGGGAGAAAATCACGCGCTAACAGTACTGCCTTCTGCATGGAACGCTCCAGTTTATACTCCGCAAACGGTGACCCGGAGGTACAACAGTACTGCACGGCGCTCAAGTTTGCATTTATTCCCGACACAAACAGTGACCCGGAGGTTGATATAAAAAATTGTGTACGAATCCAAAAACCACCTAAACCTGGAAAAAGATACTTTATACAGATGGGAACATTGTGTTCTGGTCAAATCAATTTTTCCAAGTTTTGTTTTGAGAGAAAATCACGCGCTAATACTGCCTTTTGCATGTAACGCTCCAGTTTATACTCCGCAAACGGTGACCCGGAGGTACAACAGTACTGCACGGCGCTCAAGTTTGTATTATTCCCCTCACATACAGTGACCCGGAGGTTGATATAAAAACAATGTTACGGCTCTAAAAAAAACTAAAACATGAAAAAGGATACCTTGTAAATATAGAAACATTGTGTTCTGGTCAAATCAATTTTTGCAAGTTTTGTTTTGGGAGAAAATCACGCGCTAATAGTACTGCCTTCTGCATGGAACGCTCCAGTTTATACCCCGCAAACGGTGACCCGGAGGTACAACAGTACTGCACGGCGCTCAAGTTTGCATTTATTCCCGACACAAACAGTGACCCGGAGGTTGATATAAAAAATTGTGTACCAATCCAAAAACCACCTAAACCTGGAATAAGATACTTTATACATAATGGGAACATTGTGTTCTGGTCAAATCAATTTTTCCAAGTTTTGTTTTGAAAGAAAATCACGCGCTAATACTGCCTTTTGCATGTAACGCTCCAGTTTATACTCCGCAAACGGTGACCCGGAGGTACAACAGTACTGCACGGCGCTCAAGTTTGCATTTATTCCCGACACAAACAGTGACCCGGAGGTTGTTATAAAAACAATGTTACGGCTCTAAAAAAAACCTAAAACATGGAAAAGGATACCTTGTACAAATAGAAACATTGTGTTCTGGTCAAATCAATTTTTGCAAGTTTTGTTTTGAGGTTAATCACGCGCTAATAGTAATAGTACTGCCTTCTGCATGGAACGCTCCAGTTTATACCCCGCAAACGGTGACCCGGAGGTACAACAGTACTGCACGGCGCTCAAGTTTGCATTTATTCCCGACACAAACAGTGACCCGGAGGTTGTTATAAAAACAATGTTACGGCTCTAAAAAAACCTAAAACATGGAAAAGGATACCTTGTACAAATAGAAACATTGTGTTCTGGTCAAATCAATTTTTGCAAGTTTTGTTTTGAGGTTAATCACGCGCTAATAGTAATAGTACTGCCTTCTGCATGGAACGCTCCAGTTTATACCCCGCAAACGGTGACCCGGAGGTACAACAGTACTGCACGGCGCTCAAGTTTGCATTTATTCCCGACACAAACAGTGACCCGGAGGTTGTTATAAAAACAATGTTACGGCTCTAAAAAAAACTAAAACATGGAAAAGGATACCTTGTACAAATAGAAACATTGTGTTCTGGTCAAATCAATTTTTGCAAGTTTTGTTTTGAGGTTAATCACGCGCTAATAGTAATAGTACTGCCTTCTGCATGGAACGCTCCAGTTTATACCCCGCAAACGGTGACCCGGAGGTACAACAGTACTGCACGGCGCTCAAGTTTGCATTTATTCCCGACACAAACAGTGACCCGGAGGTTGTTATAAAAACAATGTTACGGCTCTAAAAAAAACTAAAACATGGAAAAGGATACCTTGTACATATAGAAACATTGTGTTCTGGTCAAATCAATTTTTGCAAGTTTTGTTTTGAGGTTAATCACGTGCTAATAGTACTGCCTTCTGCATGGAACGCTCCAGTTTGCATTATTTCCCGAATACGGTGACCCGGAGGTACAATAACGCTCCAGTTTGCATTGTTCCTCTCGCAAACACTGACCCGGAGGTTGATATTAAAACAATTGTACATCTCTAAAAACATAAACCTGGAAGAAGATACTTTGTACATATGGGAACATCGTGTTCTAGTCTAATTGATTGTTTAAAGTTCTGTGTCCAGAGAATAAATACTGCCGGCTGCATGAAACGCTCGGGCTTGCATTATTTCCCGAAAACGGTGACCCGGAGGTACAACTGGCGCTCCGGTTTGCATTATTCGCCTCACAAACAGTGACCCGGAGGTTGATATTAAACAAAAAATGCAGCTCCAAAAACCATATAAACCTGGAAAAACATACTTACTGCATATAGGGACATTGTATTCTTGTCAAATTGTTGAAATTAATTACGCGCAAATACTGGAGGTTGGAAAGTACAACTGAAGCTCCGATTTGCATTATTCCTCCCGCAAACAGTGACCCGGAGGTTGATATAAAAGATACTGTACAGCTCCAAAAAAAAAAAAAAAATGGAAGAAGATGATTACAACATATTGGAACGTTGTGTTCTGGTTAAATTGATTGTTAAAAGTTCTGTGTCAAGAGCAAATCACGCGCCAATACTGCCTGCTGCATGGGACGCTCCAGTTTGCATTATTCCCCGCAAACGGTGACCCGGAGGTACAATCTACGCTCCAGTTTGCATTATTTCCCTCGCGAACAGTGACCCGGAGGTTGGTATAAAAATAGTTATACGGCTCCCAAAACCATCTGAACCTGGAAAAAGACACTCTGTACGTGGGAACATTGTGTTCTAGTCATTTTTTATTTGCAAATAATAAGTTACAAATAGGTGAAAATACACAAGAAAAAGTATAATAATTAGAGCATTACAGTAATCAAAAAACAAAGAAGAAAAAAAAGTTGTTAACATGCATTAATAAAAGTAAACAAAGGTCAGATATTTGAAAAAATAGCTAATTGAAATCCAACGTAATTAACCAAAATGTACTTAACAATCAGACGACAAAAACTAATCATACAAGGTAATACATTAATAAAATCAACAAAGGGGAGGGGGAGGAAAATAGGAGGGTGGCTCTCCCCTCAAAAGGAGATGGTACAGCTTGTCTCGCTTAATGCGAGCAACTGCTCTATATAATAGTCCGAGGAGTAGAAAGGAATGGGGGAAGGCACACTATGGGGTGTGCTCAGAGGTCTTATTGGGGTTGCTCTATAAGGTCACACTGGGATGTGCTCCGTCGGGTGGCTTTCTAATATGAAGCAGAGGCTACACCTTGTCTCGCTTTTGCGAGCAACTGCTCTATAGAATAGTCCGAGGAGTAGAAAGGAATGGGGGAAGGCACACTATGGGGTGTGCTCAGAGGTCACATTCGGGTTGCTCTAAGGTCACACTGGGATGTGCTCCGTCGGGTGGCTTTCTAATATGAAGCAGAGGCTACACCTTGTCTCGCTTATGCGAGCAACTGCTCTATAGAATAGTCCGAGGAGTAAAAATGGATTGGGGAGGGCACACTATGGGGTGTGCTCAGAGGTCACATTCGGGTTGCTCTAAGGTCACACTGGGATGTGCTCCGTCGGGTGGCTTTCTAATATGAAGCAGAGGCTACACCTTGTCTCGCTTATGCGAGCAACTGCTCTATAGAATAGTCCGAGGAGTAAAAAGGGATTGGGGAGGGCACATTAAGGGTGTCCGACCAAACATCTCTATTAAAAAAAAAAAAATTACGCCGGATAAATGAAGCAGCCTATTGTTCTTCTTTAAACCGAACATAGATAAACATCGCTGAAAAATTGTTATATATAGAGTGCTGCTAAATAAAAATGCAAACAAATTATAACGGAATTAAAGGTACAGTTTAAAAGATAATATACATGCACCTTCCCACTTTAATGAGACATCTAACGTCCAAATGTGATGTTTGACAGAGTTATGAGTAATTTCCCAAGAGAGGTCAAATATAACAAATGTTGCAACGTGGCCGAGCTGTTGGGGATTAGCAGCCAGACGCACGTGTCTAATTCAAAAATCTCAATGTCCCATGGTTAAACGCTTTCCATCCTGACGCTAATCATGTTTAGCGTGAACCCTGCTTACAAACATGAATTTAGTTTATTTGCCTTTGTTTATACTCGTTTTTGTTTACTTGTTTTTGCAGTGTATAGTTCAGGCAATTACCCACACAGAGGCAAGCAGGCTATCTTTGTGCCAATGCCTAACATTGAAAACTTGGTCCTATGGTCAGTTGACGTCTCTTTGGAAATTACTCAACTCATTAATTGTTAATTAATTATATCTCATTCTAAAGTGGAAAGGTGTATACATGTTGGATGCATACATTATAATGTTTGACAGTCAACAATTGTTTTGTTATACCTCTGTCTTGAAGCTCAGCAGACATTATAAGGACTGAAAATACAACACGTTCAAGTAAACATTAATTTATTTAACAACGCAAAGGAAACGAACTCAATTATCACGCAAGCCTAAAACAGCTGATCGTCCGCACAGTCGCTGCTCACTTCAGTTTACTATCGTCAATAGTGTGTAGGTGAAAATTGCGCGGGTACCAACAGCAGGGGGTAGGATATGAGTTGTTATACAACAGAATCGTGATCGTTCTAGGCCAATACAAAATACAGTATCAAAGACATAACAATGAGGTACATGTATAACAATATATTTTGTTTGCATTTTTGAGACACCCTAATATATAGTAGCCGAAAATCGGAATTCACTAGGGGTCTAAACAAAAAGTGTGAAATATAATTTGCATGGTTGGCAGTAAACAGCCTTAGAGCTGTTCCTTGAGGCTGCATTTCTGGCACATCCAGTGACTAGCATCCAACGACTGCATGCACACTCCACTCTTTGAAATGCACTCAATATGCAGCCAGTCTAGACAGCCCTCGCAGAACATCATTTTTCTGGAGTCCTGTGGCTTGGTACAAGCATCACCGATGTAACATGTAGACCATGTCGCCTATATCAAACTGTTTTTAATATTCATCAGGTACGACATTGTGCTGCTGTTGCTTTTTGGAGGTTGTCGATTTACTTCTATGTGGGTACTTCTTTCCGGAAGTTTGAGCTTTGGCATACTTTTCAGTGCACTGCGCAGTGAATGTCTCGTCCACGTACTCGAAATAGCAGAGTCTTCCCGCAGTAAACTCTCTGCAATCCATTTTCGCATTATTGGCATATCAGCTTGCGAAAAGGACCCGTAATCGCCACTAATAATTGAATGTGCAGCGGCACATACGAACACCCCACAATCATTACCATTCTCTTGATGGGGGGTGTCAGTCGGTGCATAAACACACCATTCTGCAGTGGAGAACGGCTTGTGGTACGTTGCAGCTAGTAGAGCGCTGTACATGTCAAGGAATGAGGTGGCGTACAACACGTTCTCTCCATGCAAAGAGTCCACAATAATCAATTCTCTTAACTTTCTCACTGCGACTAACAGTACCCAATGGTTGCCGCGGACTAACACGGGCCAGAGCCATACATCTTTCTCAAACACATGATGAGCAAGTGCCCAATTCCTGACAAATTCCATGTCACCTTTCTCCCATGCAGCAAATGCGTGGGAGTCTGCAACAAGAAAGGTAACTGAGCTGTCACCAGACTGGTGCTGGAGTTTGCACTTCTCTGTAAATGTCAAAATTACGGCTTCTGTTAACCAGCTGGACGGTAGCAACGAAGCCAAATCAGTAGAGTTTACCTGAAACGGCCCAACGGTACAAACAATCTTAGCACCCTTTTCTACCTGAAGTAATTTGAATTTGCAGTTTCTCCAGGGAGCTTGAGATCGTGGTTTGTTCCCTTTCACAAACTCGGGGTCAGCACAAGAGTGTGATTTGGAATTGGGCGTCGAAGTTGAAATCGGAGAGGGGAGGTTTGTGTTGCATGGAACCGGAGATGGCGGATTACTGGGGCACAATGGTGGAGATGGCGGATTGCCGGGGCACGATGGTGGAGACGGTGGAGACGGTGGAGATATATCACTCATCTCCCACGTATCCTCAATTGTTGCTTCAATTGAGTCTGGGGCACAAGTGATGTCCAGGTCACCAATTCGTGGTTTTTTGCGACCGGACCTCTTCTTTTGGCGTTTGGACCGCTTCAGTTCAGACAGATTGATACGCCTTTTGTCTGAGACTCCAGGAGCCAATCCGACTGCAAGTCGGCAAGCAATTACATGGTAGCATGTTCCCTTCGATACACAAGGACAAGACTCTTTGGGAAAGAGCGTCACGGAATAATAATTGCCCTTGGAGCCCTGTACCAAGAAGACGCTCTGTTCAGCAACGCAGGTTATCTTCTTGTTCTCGATAACCATTTTGGCAAGGCTTAATTGACTCCTGCTGCCACTGTTTTTGACAGGTTGCTCTACCTGTGCCTGCTTGGCATCCATAACAGCCTCAACAACCGTTTCCGGGTTGTTTTTCATGTACGGAAATGTTGTATCAGAGACACGGCGTTTTAAATTACCATGTTTTGATTTTAACCTGAAGTTACCAAGACCGCAAAACCCGCGAAGAATTTCGTTGTAATAGAAATTCTGCAGGTAGTACATAATCAAGACAATGTTGTCTAGTGCCACCTCCTTCCTATCCAGTACACGCTTTAGGACCGCATTAAAACTCTCGCTCGTGTTGGTGGTAATGCCAGACTCGTCCTTGTAAACCCCCAGTGGTTCTAGCACCCACTTGCCAGCCGAGGACAGGATCGATGGTTCAAGCTCCAGAAGGAAGTAGTCAAGAAATGCTTGACTCCACTTCACCTTCAGCTTATCCCGAACCTGATAGTACTCTTGCTGTGTGTTACACATAAGAAGTTGCTTGACGTGCTTCCGGTAGGCCTGGCGGTCTCCTGATTCTCCCCCGTGTTTATTTACCCAGAATTTGATGTCTGACAGAAGGTGGTTCCAGCAGGACACACCCTTTGCCCAGGGCCATTCACATTGCAAGGCATTGACAATACCCTTTTCGCGATCAGTGACTACAACAGGGTTACCCTTTCGTAGCTTTGGACACTGATTATTGACAACCCGAAAGAGGTCTCTGTGATTGGCTTCCAGTTTTTTATCATGTATCATGATGGCAACTGGAAGCACAGGTTCGTTGGCAAAACAGCTATGTCTCATTATAAGAGTGGAGACATAGAAGTCTCCCAAATTAAATGTAGTGTCATATGACAGTACAAGTGTGTCATATTTGCACAATCTGCCCAGTTCACCAAGTATCTCTGGCAAACCAAGACAAAGAACCAATTCAGGCAACACTTTAAAATGACAAATAAAATTGTCAAGTTGTTCATTCAGTTGGTAGACGTTGTAGATTTCATCATGTGTCAGTCGGCTCTTAGACTTTTCAAATTTGACTTTGTTTCTGACCTGTGCTGTATCTTTTGGATGCAACACAGGTACACTGGAAGAGGAAACATTTGTCGATGTTAAATCCCTGTAAATCTTTGTAGGATTAAGTGTACCTGCTTTTTCAGCAACCTTCTTTAGCACAGACGGACATGTTCGCACATGTGGACGCGTAGGCTGTTTTCTCGAGTTACCATGAGGAAGATCATTTGGAGCAACCGCTTCTTCGTTTCCTAGGTATTGAATTAATACCAGCGTACTCGGACTACGCGCAAGCTCATATGCATGCCGAGTAAAGGTTGCAGGGCTGCGCATCTGAGGACAGTAGTGGTATATTTTCCGCACGCGGGGATGCTCTTTATTTGGATACAGTCTCACTCCCCCGTGCTTCCACTTGATTTGGTCACATCTCCAGTCGTCCTTTGCATTTGGGCTATTTGCCCAAGTGAACATGTACACGTCGCCACCCTTTGGTTTAACTGGTGGCTCTGTTGCCATTTTTGCCATATCGGGATTTGAAATCAAAGTTTCTACCTCTTCAATTTGAAGTGCTTTGTGTCGTGTCATGTATACAACGGCCATTGCGAAGGTTTAGACTGCACAAGATTAGCTGACATAAAAAGACTCGTACCTGAGAAAAATATGAATTGCCGAATACACAGAAACAGCTAGCGGCTTCAACAACTTGGTATGGAAACGTTTACAAAATCCGACGATGATTGAATTATTGACTCTGGTCAAAACAATAAGACCCTTCGTTCTGTAGCCAAGGGTCAAAAAGAAAATGTGTTCAAAGAAAAAGTATTTATATCAGGAGGGTTGGACATAGACCTACTACACGAAAAACATGTACCTTAGTATAACAGGTACATATACATGATTCAATGTGTGGTGGGTGCGTCTGCACCGACAGGGTACGCGCAGTACTGTACGGTCGGCGCGTGCGAATTCCACCTGCCTGTATTAACTTCCATTGCATGCATTGAGTCACCCAGACCAGAAAATATACCCGCCGGCTTTCAAACAAGTATTGGAGATAAAAACCTGCCGTTAAAAAGTACAACTTGACGATGGACACACAAATATACAACCTACGTATAGTTAACCTGGTATAAATTCGCTATCCTTGCGAAAATATGCAACATCATGTACATGTATACATGGTAGAAGTATTACCCTATAACATCTAAAGTATATTAGATGTTTCGTCATGTACAGATAAACTGAAATGTTTTTTCAATAACAGTATGGCATACTTTTGTGTCTTGTCTCTGTACAAGAAAAAGTCGCATGTATATAAAAGTACCTGATGTTCAGTTGATGCGTCTGCTCTACCGCTCAGCTAGCTGAGTTTTTTACCAGACAAAATACAAAACCAGTGTACATGTACATGTACAACCAGATATGCGTTTTCACAGCATGAAGTGCAGTGTCACCGAGGCCGGAAGAACACTCGCCGTGAAGTAACAACTTGTGGAAGCTACATGATAATTTAAGGTCAATAGGTCAATAACTATTGGTTGTGCTGACTAGCGCCCTCGTGTGCTTTGTATTCGTAAAGGCCTTAGGCCATGTTCGAATTGTTGGCTTTGAATTTGAATTCGGCCGTCGCTGTGTTGTTGCTACGGGCGGACAATGACAGCTCACGGCAACAGCATAGCAACGGCCGAAGTCACAGCCAATTCGAACATGGCCTTACTCTGCCGGGTAGCGTAATTTTTTGTCCTAGGAGGGTTATGGGTAATTATCATAAATGGGCGTATCTACACCACACTGATTGGAAGACACTTTGGTTCTCAGATCCTAAATTTTCCTTCAATAAAACTCACTCCAACAATAAAAATGGAAACCAAAAATAGTAAATGAAAAATAAGCATTGACCGAATTAGAACCCCAGTCGAACAATCTATAACCTAAATTATTATCTACTAAGCTACCGTGAGAGGTCGACAGAAGTAGTTTTTTAAAGTGCTTTAATGTACCTATATAGGCTTACGCTGCCGGGTAGCGTGTTTTTTTCCAGCAGGGTAAAGGTAAATGGGCGTTTCTACACCCTCGCGTCATGATTAGTCGGTAGTTTTAACAATAACGCTAACATTTATTGTTATTGATCAGTCAACTAGTAACACGTAGGCCTAAATATAATAAAGCAATTTAAAAAACAACATCGTTCGATCTTTCACAGTAGCCAAGCAGATAATGGGTTAGGTTATAGGTCGTAGAATTAGGGTTCGAGTTCGAATGATGCTTATTTTCCTTTGACTATTTTTGGACTCTAAGTTTGTTGTGGGGATGTTTTTAATATAGTCAGTTTGCGCCATGGTTATTTAAACATCACCGAGCCGAGGCGCGGGATTACTTTTAACGAAACTCGATCCGGGGCGGGTTCAAGCCAATGGTACCGGGAAATACACCCACGCATTTCCGGCCTTGCTCGCTGCTGACAGACATTTCCGGCCTTTCTCGTGACGTGTTTATGCGTCATCCGTTTTAAATCATCCGGGAAAAACTTTGCGTGTATATACGTCCTCCGGCGCGAACTGGTTAAGGGAAAGCAAGGTTCTGAAAAACTAAGTATATCCCATTTAGTGTGGTCTAGATACGCCCAGTTATAGTAATAATTGGCATTTACTATGGTTGGGTAAAATCACGCAGCCGGGTAGCATGTGGGGCGCCCTTATTCAGTTCCTTATTTTCCCAATAACATTTTGTCCACACCATATTGGTTCACAGTGGTACTTCCGTTGTTCCAGTATTTTTAAATCCAAAATTGACTAATTTTTCTGTTATATTACGTTCCAATATGTAGTAATTATATCTTCTTCCAGTTTTAAAAGTTTTTTGAGCTGTACAGTATCTTCTATATCAACCTCCGGGTCACTGTTTGCGGGAGGAATAATGCAAATCGGAGTTGTACTTTCCAACCTCCAGTAATTTGCGCGTGATTTGCTCTTGACACAGAAATTTAAACAATTGATTAATTTGACCAGAATACAATGTTTTTCATATATGCAGTAAGTACCTTTTTCCAGGTTTATATGGTTTTGGGAGCTGCATTTGTTTTTAAATATCAACCTCCGGGTCAGTGTTTGCGAGAGGAACAATGCAAACTGGAGCGTTATTGTACCTCCGGGTCACCGTATTCGGGAAATAATGCAAACTGGAGCGTTCCATGCAGAAGGCAGTATTAGCGCGTGATTTACTCTCAAAACAAAACTTGCAAAAATTGATTTGACCAGAACACAATGTTTCTATGTGTACAAGGTATCCTTTTCCATGTTTTAGTTTTTTTTAGAGCCGTAACATTGTTTTTATATCAACCTCCGGGTCACTGTTTGTGAGGGGAATAATACAAACTTGAGCGCCGTGCAGTACTGTTGTACCTCCGGCTCACATTTTGCGGGGTATAAACTGGAGCGTTCCATGCAGAAGGCAGTACTATTAGCACGTGATTAACCTCAAAACAAAACTTGCACAAATTGATTTGACCAGAACACAATGTTTCTATATGTACAAGGTATCCTTTTCCATGTTTTAGTTTTTTTAGAGCCGTAACATTGTTTTTATAACAACCTCCGGGTCACTGTTTGTGTCGGGAATAAATGCAAACTTGAGCGCCGTGCAGTACTGTTGTACCTCCGGGTCACCGTTTGCGGGGTATAAACTGGAGCGTTCCATGCAGAAGGCAGTACTATTAGCGCGTGATTTTCTCCCAAAACAAAACTTGCAATTATTGATTTGACCAGAACACAATGTTTCTATATTTACAAAGAATCCTTTTCCATGTTTTAGGTTTTTTTAGAGCCGTAACATTGTTTTTATATCAACCTCCGGGTCACTGTTTGTGAGGGGAATAATACAAACTTGAGCGCCGTGCAGTACTGTTGTACCTCCGGGTCACCGTTTGCGGAGTATAAACTGGAGCGTTACATGCAAAAGGCAGTATTAGCGCGTGATTTTCTCTCAAAACAAAACTTGGAAAAATTGATTTGACCAGAACACAATGTTCCCATATGTATAAAGTATCTTATTCCAGGTTTAGGTGGTTTTTGGATTGGTACAAAAAATTTTATTTCAACCTCCGGGTCACTGTTTGTGTCGGGAATAAATGCAAACTTGAGCGCCGTGCAGTACTGTTGTACCTCCGGGTCACCGTTTGCGGGGTATAAACTGGAGCGTTCCATGCAGAAGGCAGTACTATTAGCACGTGATTAACCTCAAAACAAAACTTGCAATTATTGATTTGATCAGAACACAATGTTTCTATATTTACAAGGTATCCTTTTTCATGTTTTAGTTTTTTTTAGAGCCGTAACATTGTTTTTATATCAACCTCCGGGTCACTGTTTGTGTCGGGAATAAATGCAAACTTGAGCGCCGTGCAGTACTGTTGTACCTCCGGGTCACCGTTTGCGGGGTATAAACTGGAGCGTTCCATGCAGAAGGCAGTACTATTAGCGCGTGATTAACCTCAAAACAAAACTTGCAATTATTGATTTGACCAGAACACAATGTTTCTATATTTACAAAGAATCCTTTTTCATGTTTTAGTTTTTTTTAGAGCCGTAACATTGTTTTTATAACAACCTCCGGGTCACTGTATGTGAGGGGAATAATACAAACTTGAGCGCCGTGCAGTACTGTTGTACCTCCGGGTCACCGTTTGCGGAGTATAAACTGGAGCGTTACATGCAAAAGGCAGTATTAGCGCGTGATTTTCTCTCAAAACAAAACTTGGAAAAATTGATTTGACCAGAACACAATGTTCCCATCTGTATAAAGTATCTTTTTCCAGGTTTAGGTGGTTTTTGGATTCGTACACAATTTTTTATATCAACCTCCGGGTCACTGTTTGTGTCGGGAATAAATGCAAACTTGAGCGCCGTGCAGTACTGTTGTACCTCTGGGCCACCGTTTGCGGAGTATAAACTGGAGCGTTCCATGCAGAAGGCAGTACTATTAGCGCGTGATTTTCTCCCAAAACAAAACTTGCAAAAATTGATTTGACCAGAACACAATGTTTCTATATTTACAAGGTATCCTTTTTCATGTTTTAGTTTTTTTTAGAGCCGTAACATTGTTTTTATATCAACCTCCGGGTCACTGTTTGTGTCGGGAATAAATGCAAACTTGAGCGCCGTGCAGTACTGTTGTACCTCCGGGTCACCGTTTGCGGGGTATAAACTGGAGCGTTCCATGCAGAAGGCAGTACTATTACTATTAGATTAACCTCAAAACAAAACTTGCAAAAATTGATTTGACCAGAACACAATGTTTCTATATGTACAAGGTATCCTTTTCCATGTTTTAGTTTTTTTTAGAGCCGTAACATTGTTTTTATAACAACCTCCGGGTCACTGTTTGTGTCGGGAATAAATGCAAACTTGAGCGCCGTGTACTGTTGTACCTCCGGGTCACCGTTTGCGGAGTATAAACTGGAGCGTTACATGCAAAAGGCAGTATTAGCGCGTGATTTTCTCTCAAAACAAAACTTGGAAAAATTGATTTGACCAGAACACAATGTTCCCATATGTATAAAGTATCTTATTCCAGGTTTAGGTGGTTTTTGGATTCGTACACAATTTTTTATATCAACCTCCGGGTCACTGTTTGTGTCGGGAATAAATGCAAACTTGAGCGCCGTGCAGTACTGTTGTACCTCCGGGTCACCGTTTGCGGGGTATAAACTGGAGCGTTCCATGCAGAAGGCAGTACTATTAGCGCGTGATTAACCTCAAAACAAAACTTGCAATTATTGATTTGACCAGAACACAATGTTTCTATATTTACAAAGAATCCTTTTTCATGTTTTAGTTTTTTTTAGAGCCGTAACATTGTTTTTATAACAACCTCCGGGTCACTGTATGTGAGGGGAATAATACAAACTTGAGCGCCGTGCAGTACTGTTGTACCTCCGGGTCACCGTTTGCGGAGTATAAACTGGAGCGTTACATGCAAAAGGCAGTATTAGCGCGTGATTTTCTCTCAAAACAAAACTTGGAAAAATTGATTTGACCAGAACACAATGTTCCCATTATGTATAAAGTATCTTTTTCCAGGTTTAGGTGGTTTTTGGATTCGTACACAATTTTGTATATCAACCTCCGGGTCACTGTTTGTGTCGGGAATAAATGCAAACTTGAGCGCCGTGCAGTACTGTTGTACCTCCGGGTCACCGTTTGCGGAGTATAAACTGGAGCGTTCCATGCAGAAGGCAGCACTATTAGCGCGTGATTTTCTCCCAAAACAAAACTTGCAAAAATTGATTTGACCACAACACAATGTTTCTATATTTACAAGGTATCCTTTTTCATGTTTTAGTTTTTTTTAGAGCCGTAACATTGTTTTTATATCAACCTCCGGGTCACTGTATGTGAGGGGAATAATACAAACTTGAGCGCCGTGCAGTACTGTTGTACCTCCGGGTCACCGTTTGCGGAGTATAAACTGGAGCGTTACATGCAAAAGGCAGTATTAGCGCGTGATTTTCTCTCAAAACAAAACTTGGAAAAATTGATTTGACCAGAACACAATGTTCCCATCTGTATAAAGTATCTTTTTTCCAGGTTTAGGTGGTTTTTGGATTCGTACACAATTTTTTATATCAACCTCCGGGTCACTGTTTGTGTCGGGAATAAATGCAAACTTGAGCGCCGTGCAGTACTGTTGTACCTCCGGGTCACCGTTTGCGGGGTATAAACTGGAGCGTTCCATGCAGAAGGCAGTACTATTACTATTAGATTAACCTCAAAACAAAACTTGCAAAAATTGATTTGACCAGAACACAATGTTTCTATATGTACAAGGTATCCTTTTCCATGTTTTAGTTTTTTTTAGAGCCGTAACATTGTTTTTATAACAACCTCCGGGTCACTGTTTGTGTCGGGAATAAATGCAAACTTGAGGGCCGTGCAGTACTGTTGTACCTCCGGGTCACCGTTTGCGGGGTATAAACTGGAGCGTTCCATGCAGAAGGCAGTACTATTACTATTAGATTAACCTCAAAACAAAACTTGCAAAAATTGATTTGACCAGAACACAATGTTTCTATATGTACAAGGTATCCTTTTCCATGTTTTAGTTTTTTTTAGAGCCGTAACATTGTTTTTATAACAACCTCCGGGTCACTGTTTGTGTCGGGAATAAATGCAAACTTGAGCGCCGTGCAGTACTGTTGTACCTCCGGGTCACCGTTTGCGGAGTATAAACTGGAGCGTTACATGCAAAAGGCAGTATTAGCGCGTGATTTTCTCTCAAAACAAAACTTGGAAAAATTGATTTGACCAACAGAACACAATGTTCCCATATGTATAAAGTATCTTATTCCAGGTTTAGGTGGTTTTTGGATTCGTACACAATTTTTTATATCAACCTCCGGGTCACTGTTTGTGTCGGGAATAAATGCAAACTTGAGCGCCGTGCAGTACTGTTGTACCTCCGGGTCACCGTTTGCGGGGTATAAACTGGAGCGTTCCATGCAGAAGGCAGTACTATTACTATTAGCGCGTGATTAACCTCAAAACAAAACTTGCAAAAATTGATTTGACCAGAACACAATGTTTCTATTTGTACAAGGTATCCTTTTCCATGTTTTAGGTTTTTTTAGAGCCGTAACATTGTTTTTATAACAACCTCCGGGTCACTGTTTGTGTCGGGAATAAATGCAAACTTGAGCGCCGTGCAGTACTGTTGTACCTCCGGGTCACCGTTTGCGGAGTATAAACTGGAGCGTTACATGCAGAAGCATTAGCGCGTGATTAACCTCAAAACAAAACTTGCAAAAATTGATTTGACCAGAACACAATGTTATCATATGTACAAAGTATCTTTTCCCAGGTTGAGATGGTTTTTGAAGCCGTACAGTTGTTTTTATATCAACCTCCGGGTCACACTGTTTGCAGGAAGGAATGTTAAAGAGGTATGTATACGCACACGTACGTACACTGGTTTCTTTAACTTTGAGATGTCCTATTATATTCACCGTAGTATAGTAAAAAACAATCTCTCGAGGGCGCGCGCATAACGTTACAATGAAAACCTGACGCGAACCAGGCCAGGAGAGGATCTTGGAGTGATCAATATTATTTTGAAATACAAACAAATTGAAATTTTGATGGTCTGTGGAAACCCGGAGCCTAAATTGTATTCAGTGTAATCATTAATTTGTATGGGAAACTATATACAAAGCGTATACAACAGCATTGAGCCACCTCCGGCTACCTCCGGCTAGCTCCGACCACCTCCGACTTTTACCAACACCCCGTCAAAATACAGCTTTTGGATTAAGCCCACCACTATTTCTTAAGATTGCCGTGCTACCAACTTTTATTTCAAAACACATTGGGCCGTATGCATAAAAACTAGAATTTGCTTTTACTATCAATTTTCAAGCATTTACTGGAATATGTATGAATAAAAATGAAGCAAAAGGTTTTACTGGAAAGTATTTGCTAAAGACTAAAAGTATTTACTTTTTAATTTCCAGCATTTGCTAGAATATTAGTATTTGCTCCATTTGGTATGAATAAAAATGAGTAAATGCTTCAGATTTGCAGTATTTACTCGTAATTTGTCAAGGTTGGGTCGGGGCTACCTTGAAAAAAGAGAAGCAAATACTAATATGAAAAATAGAAGCTTTTGTATATGTGGTTAGGCAGCAAAAGTTATGAACATGGAAGATGATTGTCTAGGATTAAAATACAAGCAGTTGTACTGATTTTGGGCAAGGAAATGAGACGTAGATAGCCGATAATTTCTTGCAATATTGCTGAGACAGAAAACGGCATCGTGACTGCGAAGCAGTAACTTGAGGTTCCGATTTCATTCAAACACCCCTGTCAGCGTACGAGCGTCTATGCGTGGGTGTGTATCGTACACACAATAGCGACTCTATTGTTATAAACCATTCGGCTGTGAAATCAATTGCAAGTAAAAAGCATTTACTGCTATTTCCGCCAGTAAATGCTAAACAGTAAAACTTTATTTTATTCATACGAATTGAAGCATTTGCTTTTACTTAATGCTTTTACTTCGAAGTAAATGCTTTTACTTTTTGCTTGTACTTCATAGCATTTGCTAGTTCTTATTCATACGACCCAATGTTTTAGCTAATATTGTTATTTCAAAAACTATTTTGGGGATTTGGGGACAGTAATACAGGTTTAATAGAAAAATACAGTTTGATTACAACAATTGTTGGATTAAGCACCCTGGAATTAGGTAAGATGGACATGTTACTAGTTCAATTAAAAAGATACAATTTTTCCCCTAAATTACGCATTTAAAACTATTTTGTGATTTCTTTTGTCTGAAAGACCCCTTTATTCTCAAAATACAGTTTGGTAACAATGATTTTTGGATTCAGCGCCCCCAAGTTAGGTAAGGTCATTATGGTTCTCATTTTTATTTTAATAAAATTCACTTTTGCACCAAAACAAGCATTTTTAAACATTTTTCTGGATTTTTTGACTATAAGACCACTTTAATCTCAAAATACAGCTTGGTAACAATGATTTTTGGATTCAGTGCCCCTAAATTAGGTAAGATGGATATGTTACCAACTTCTACTCAAAAATGCCTCTTCTTGCCTTAAAACAAGCCCTTTTTTAAAATCTCGCCTAGTCTATTTGACACTTTGGTAAATCCGATCGATTTGAAACTTGGCATACATTTAGACAACCACCCAAGGACGGTCCTAGAAGAAATTCGTCGCGATTACGTCACTCAAGGTCACGTGACTTTGCGTTAAAGGTTAAATTTTTCCCATAGGTTTTGTACACGTTTTTCTTCACACTATTGACTTTGACACTTTGGTACATCCGACCGACTTGAAACTTGGCATACACTTAGAACATCACCCACAGATAGTCCTGGAAGAAATTCGGCACGATTGCGTCATTCAAGGTCACGTAACGTCACGTTAAAGTTTCAATTTTTTCCCCCATAGGTTTTGTTCACGTTTTTCTTTAGACTATGACTTCGACACTTTCGTAAATTTGATCGACTTGAGACTTGGCACACACTTAGACCACCATCCACAGACGGTCCTAGAAGACATTCGGCACGATTACGTCATTCAAGGTCACGGGGCGTCACGTTAAAGCCTCAATTTCACCCCCATAGGTTTTGTACATGTTTTTTTTTAGGCTATTGACTTTGACACTTTAGTAAATCCGATCGACTTGAGACTTGGCACACACAAAAGACCACCACATACATATTGAAAGTAATTTTAGACACTTGAAACAGCTCTGTGTTTGTCCACAAACACATGTCTAGTTTTTTCTTCTTCTGTTTCAGACTCTTCTCTATACGATTTGTACACGTTTTTCTTCAGCCAATACACTTTGACACTTTGATAAATCCGATCGACTTGATACTTAGCATACACTTAGACCACCATCCACAGATGGTCCTAGTAGAAATTCGTAACGATTACGTCATTCATGGTCACGTGACGTTAGACTTTAGACTTAATATAAACCTCAACCACCATCCTCAGGAGGGCCAAGAGGAAAATCGTCATGATTACGTCATCGGGGGTCATGTGACGTCACGTTAAAGGTGCAGTTTTTAGGACCCTCTATCTCTGGAAGTACAAGTCCGGTTGGGGCCAAACTTGGTTTGCAAGTATTCTAGGGTGTGTTATAGACGAAAATTAAGATGACGTAATTATGACATCATCGGGTGTCATGTGACGTCACATTAAATGTTCAATTTTCTCCATAGGTTTTGTACACGTTTTTCTTCAAAATATTGAATGTTACACTTCTGTCAATTCGATCGACTTGAGACTTAGCACAGACCTCGACCACCATCCTTAGGAGGGCCAAGAAAAAAATAATCAAGATGACGTCATCACGGGTCATGTGACGTCACATTAAAGGTGTAGTTTTTTAAGACCCTCTAACTCTGAAAGTACAAGTCCTTTCAGCCGAAACAGCTTTTGTTTTCGTTAAAGTTTTTTTTTTCTTTTTAGCTGTTTCGGCATTTCGGCCGAAACAGCTTTTGTTTTCGTTAAAGTTTTTTTTTTTTTTTTTTTTTTTTTTTTTTTTTTTCTTTTTAGCTGTTTCGGTTTTTCACCGAAACAGCTATTGTTTTCGTTCTGGTTTTTTTTTTTTTTTTTTTTTTTTTTAGCTGTTTCGGTTTTTCACCGAAACAGCTTTTGTTTTCGTTAAAGTTTTTTTTTTTTTTTTTTTTTTTTTTGTTTTTTTGTTTTTCAGATTTTTCTTCATAGGATTTGCACACGTTTGTTCAGACAGGGCACTTTGACACTTTGGGAAATCCGATCGACTTGAAACTTGGCATACATTTAGACAACCACCCAAGGACGGTCCTAAAAGAAATTTGTCACGATTACGTAGTTCAAGGTCACGTTACCTCACGTTAAAGGTGAAAATTTCCCCATAGGTTTTGTACACGTTTTTCTTCAGACTATTGACTTTGGCACTTCGGTAAATCCGACCGACTTGAAACTTGGCATACACTTAGAACACCACCCCCAGATGTTTCTGAAAGAAATTCGGCACGATTGCGTCATTCAAGGTCACGTGACGTCACATTAAAGGTTCACATTTTTCTCCCATTGGTTTTGTACACGTTTTTCTTTAGACTATTGACTTTGACACTTTAGTAAATCCGATCGACTTGAGACTTGGCACACACTTAGACCACCATCCACAGGCGGCCCTAGAATAAATTCGGCACGATTACGTCATTCAAGGTCACGGGGCGTCACGTTAAAGTTTCTATTTTTTCCCCATAGGTTTTGTACACGTTTTTCTTTAGACTATTGCCTTTGACACTTTAGTAAATCTGATCGACTTGAGACTTGGCACACACACAAGCCCATCACACACATATTGAAAGACACTCGAAACAGCTCTGTGTTTGTCCACAAACACATGTCTAGTTCTTTTTTTTTTTTTTTTTTTTTTTTTTTTTCACTTTCAGACTTTTTCTCATAGGATTTGTACACGTTTCGTTCAGCCAATACACTTTGACACTTTGGTAGATCCGATCGACTTGAAACTTGGCATACAATAAGAACACCACCCACGGATGGTCCTAGAAGAAATTCGTCGCGATTACGTCATTCATGGTCACGTGACGTCACGTTAAAGGTTCAATTTTTCCCCATAGGTTTTGTACACGTTTTCATCCAGACTATTGACTTTGACACTTTAGTAAATCCGATTGACCTAAAAGTTAGCACACACCTCAACCACCATCCTCAGAAGGGCCAATATGAAAATCGCCATGATGACGTCATCGGGGGTCATGTGACGTCACATTAAAGGTTCAGTTTTTAGGAGCCTCTAACTCTGGAAGTACAAGTCCGATTAGTGTCAAACTTGGTATACAGGTATTCCGGGATGTGTTATATACGAAAATTAAGGTGACGTCATAATGACGTCATAACGACGTCATGTGACTTCACATTAAAGGTGTAATTTTCCCCACACGATTTGTACACGTTTTTTCACCCGATATATATTTGGCACTTTGGTAAATCCGATCGACTTCAGACTTGGCTAGCTACTCTTAGTATACTACCCACGGATGATTCTAGAAGAAATTCGTCACGATTACGTCATTCATGGTCACGTGACGTCACGTTAAAGGTTCAGTTTTCCCCCTTAGGTTTTGTACACGTTTTCATCAAGACTATTGACTTCGACACTTTAGTAAATCCGATTGACCTAAAAGTTAGCGCACACCTCAACCACCATCCTCAGAAGGGCCAATATGAAAATCGCCATGATGACGTCATCGGGGGTCATGTGACGTCACATTAAAGGTCAGTTTTTAGGACCCTCTATCTCTGGAAGTACAAGTCCGATTAGTGTCAAACTTGGTATACAGGTATTCCGGGATGTGTTATATACGAAAATTAAGGTGACGTCATAATGACGTCATAACGACGTCGTGTGACGTCACATTAAAGGTGTAGTTTTCCCCATAAGATTTGTACACGTTTTTTCACCCGATATATATTTGGCACTTTGGTAAATCCGATCGACTTCAGACTTGGCTAGCTACTCTTAGCATACTACCCACAGATGATTCTAGAATAAATTCGTCACGATTACGTCATTCGTGGTCACGTGACATCACGTTAAAGGTGCAGTTTTTTCCCCATAGGTTTTGTACACGTTTTTCTTCAGACTATTGAATTTGACACTTAGTAAATCCGATCGACTTGAGACTTGGCACACACATAGACCACTATCCACAGACGGTCGTAGGAGAAATTTGGCACGATAACGTCATTTAAGGTCACGGGGCGTCACGTTAAAGGTTCAGTTTTCCCCCATAGGTTTTGTACACGTTTTCCTTCAGACTATTGACTTTGATACTTTAGTAAATCCGACCGACTTGAAACTTGGCATACACTTAGAACACCACCCCCAGATGTTCCTGAAAGACATTCGGCACAATTGCGCCATTCAAGGTCACGTGACGGCACGTTAAAGGTTTAATTTTTCCTCCCTAGGTTTTGTACACGTTTTTCTTTAGACTATTGACTTTGACACTTTAGTAAATCCGATCGACTTGAGACTTGGCACACACCTAGACCACCTTCCACAGACGGTCCTAGAAGAAATTTGGCAAGATTACATCATTCAAGGTCACGGGGCGTCACATTAAATGTTCAATTTTCCCCTATAGGTTTTGTACACGTTTTTCTTTAGACTATTGACTTGAACACTTTAGTAAATCTGATCGACTTGAGATTTGGCACACACAAAACACCATCACACACATATTAAAAGACACTCGAAACAGCTCTGTGTTTGTCCACAAACACATGTCTAGTTTTTTTTTTTGTTTTTTTTCAGACTTTTCTTCATAGGATTTGCACACGTTTGTTCAGACAGGGCACTTTGACACTTTGGGAAATCCGATCGACTTGAAACTTGGCATACATTTAGACAACCACCCAAGGACGGTCCTAAAAGAAATTTGTCACGATTACGTAGTTCAAGGTCACGTGACCTCACGTTAAAGGTGAAAATTGTCCCATAGGTTTTGTACACGTTTTTCTTCAGACTATTGACTTTGGCACTTCCGTAAATCCGACCGACTTAAAACTTGGCATACACTTAGAAGACCACTCCTAGATGTTTCTGAGAGAAATTCGGCACGATTGCGTCATTCAAGGTCACGTGACGTCACATTAAAGGTGCACATTTTTCTCCCATTGGTTTTTACACGTTTTTGTTTAGACTGTTGACTTTGACACTTTAGTACATCCGATCGACTTGAGACTTGGCACACACTTAGACCACCATCCACAGACGGCCCTAAAAGAAATTTGGCACGATTACGTATTCAAGGTCACGGGGCGTCACGTTAAAGTTTCTATTTTTTCCCCATAGGTTTTGTACACGTTTTTCTTTAGACTATTGTCTTTGACACTTTAGTAAATCTGATCGACTTGAGACTTGGCACACACACAAGCCCATCACACACATATTGAAAGACACTCGAAACAGCTCTGTGTTTGTCCACAAACACATGTCTAGTTCTTTTTTTTTTTTTTTTTTTTTTTTTTTTTCACTTTCAGACTTTTTCTCATAGGATTTGTACACGTTTCGTTCAGCCAATACACTTTGACACTTTGGTAGATCCGATCGACTTGAAACTTGGCATACAATAAGAACACCACCCACGGATGGTCCTAGAAGAAATTCGTCGCGATTACGTCATTCATGGTCACGTGACGTCACGTTAAAGGTTCAATTTTTCCCCATAGGTTTTGTACACGTTTTCATCCAGACTATTGACTTTGACACTTTAGTAAATCCGATTGACCTAAAAGTTAGCACACACCTCAACCACCATCCTCAGAAGGGCCAATATGAAAATCGCCATGATGACGTCATCGGGGGTCATGTGACGTCACATTAAAGGTTCAGTTTTTAGGAGCCTCTAACTCTGGAAGTACAAGTCCGATTAGTGTCAAACTTGGTATACAGGTATTCCGGGATGTGTTATATACGAAAATTAAGGTGACGTCATAATGACGTCATAACGACGTCATGTGACTTCACATTAAAGGTGTAATTTTCCCCACACGATTTGTACACGTTTTTTCACCCGATATATATTTGGCACTTTGGTAAATCCGATCGACTTCAGACTTGGCTAGCTACTCTTAGTATACTACCCACGGATGATTCTAGAAGAAATTCGTCACGATTACGTCATTCATGGTCACGTGACGTCACGTTAAAGGTTCAGTTTTCCCCCTTAGGTTTTGTACACGTTTTCATCAAGACTATTGACTTCGACACTTTAGTAAATCCGATTGACCTAAAAGTTAGCGCACACCTCAACCACCATCCTCAGAAGGGCCAATATGAAAATCGCCATGATGACGTCATCGGGGGTCATGTGACGTCACATTAAAGGTCAGTTTTTAGGACCCTCTATCTCTGGAAGTACAAGTCCGATTAGTGTCAAACTTGGTATACAGGTATTCCGGGATGTGTTATATACGAAAATTAAGGTGACGTCATAATGACGTCATAACGACGTCGTGTGACGTCACATTAAAGGTGTAGTTTTCCCCATAAGATTTGTACACGTTTTTTCACCCGATATATATTTGGCACTTTGGTAAATCCGATCGACTTCAGACTTGGCTAGCTACTCTTAGCATACTACCCACAGATGATTCTAGAATAAATTCGTCACGATTACGTCATTCGTGGTCACGTGACATCACGTTAAAGGTGCAGTTTTTTCCCCATAGGTTTTGTACACGTTTTTCTTCAGACTATTGAATTTGACACTTAGTAAATCCGATCGACTTGAGACTTGGCACACACATAGACCACTATCCACAGACGGTCGTAGGAGAAATTTGGCACGATAACGTCATTTAAGGTCACGGGGCGTCACGTTAAAGGTTCAGTTTTCCCCCATAGGTTTTGTACACGTTTTCCTTCAGACTATTGACTTTGATACTTTAGTAAATCCGACCGACTTGAAACTTGGCATACACTTAGAACACCACCCCCAGATGTTCCTGAAAGACATTCGGCACAATTGCGCCATTCAAGGTCACGTGACGGCACGTTAAAGGTTTAATTTTTCCTCCCTAGGTTTTGTACACGTTTTTCTTTAGACTATTGACTTTGACACTTTAGTAAATCCGATCGACTTGAGACTTGGCACACACCTAGACCACCTTCCACAGACGGTCCTAGAAGAAATTTGGCAAGATTACATCATTCAAGGTCACGGGGCGTCACATTAAATGTTCAATTTTCCCCTATAGGTTTTGTACACGTTTTTCTTTAGACTATTGACTTGAACACTTTAGTAAATCTGATCGACTTGAGATTTGGCACACACAAAACACCATCACACACATATTAAAAGACACTCGAAACAGCTCTGTGTTTGTCCACAAACACATGTCTAGTTTTTTTTTTTGTTTTTTTTCAGACTTTTCTTCATAGGATTTGCACACGTTTGTTCAGACAGGGCACTTTGACACTTTGGGAAATCCGATCGACTTGAAACTTGGCATACATTTAGACAACCACCCAAGGACGGTCCTAAAAGAAATTTGTCACGATTACGTAGTTCAAGGTCACGTGACCTCACGTTAAAGGTGAAAATTGTCCCATAGGTTTTGTACACGTTTTTCTTCAGACTATTGACTTTGGCACTTCCGTAAATCCGACCGACTTAAAACTTGGCATACACTTAGAAGACCACTCCTAGATGTTTCTGAGAGAAATTCGGCACGATTGCGTCATTCAAGGTCACGTGACGTCACATTAAAGGTGCACATTTTTCTCCCATTGGTTTTTACACGTTTTTGTTTAGACTGTTGACTTTGACACTTTAGTACATCCGATCGACTTGAGACTTGGCACACACTTAGACCACCATCCACAGACGGCCCTAAAAGAAATTTGGCACGATTACGTATTCAAGGTCACGGGGCGTCACGTTAAAGTTTCATTTTTCCCCCATAGGTTTTGTACACGTTTGTCTTTAGACTATTGTCTTTGACACTAGTAAATCTGATCGACTTGAGACTTGGCACACACAAAAGACCACCACATACACATTGAAAGTAACTTTGGACACTCGAAACAGCTCTGTGTTTGTCCACAAACACATGTCTAGTTTTTTTTTTTTTTTTTTCCTTTTTTTATTTTTTTCCACTTTCAGTGTTTTTACCCATAGAATTTACACACGTTTGTTCTGCCAATACACTTTGGCACTTTGGTGATTCCAATCGACTTGAGACTTGGTGTACACTTCGACCTCCACCCACAGATGGTCCTAGAAGAAATTTGGCTCGATTGCGTCATTCAAGGTCACGTGACGTCACTTTAAAGGTTTAATTTTCCCCATAGGTTTTGTACACGTTTTTCTTCAGACTATTGACTTTGGCACTTTGGTAAATCCGACCGACTTGAAACTTGGCATACACTTAGAACACCACCCCCAGATGTTTCTGAAAGAACTTCGGCACGATTGCGTCATTCAAGGTCACGTGACGTCACATTAAAGGTTCACATTTTTCTCCCATTGGTTTTGTACACGTTTTTCTTTAGACTATTGACTTTAACACTTTAGTACATCCGATCGACTTGAGACTTGGCACACACTTAGACCACCATCCACAGACGGCCCTAGAAGAAATTCGGCACGATTACGTCATTCAAGGTCACGGGGCGTCACGTTAAAGTTTCAATTGTTTCCCATAGGTTTTGTACACGTTTTTCTTTAGACTATTGCCTTTGACACTTTAGTAAATCTGATCGACTTGAGACTTGGCACACACAAAAGACCACAAACACATATTGAAAGTAATTTTAGACACTCGAAACAGCTCTGTGTTTGTCCACAAACACATGTCTAGTTTTTTTTTCTTTTCCTTCTTCAGACTTTTCCCCATAGGATTTGTACACGTTTTTTCTGGCATAGCACTTTGACACTTTGGTAAATCCGATCGACTTGAAACTTAGCATATATTTAGACAACCACCCAAAGACGGTCCTAGAAGAAATTCCGCCCGATTATGTCATTCAAGGTCACGTGACTTCGCGTTAAAGGTGAAATTTTCCCCATAGGTTTTGTACACGTTTTCTTTCAGACTATTGAATTTGACACTTTGGTAAATCCGATCGACTTGACACTTGGCATACACTTAGAACACCACCCACAAATAATATTGGAAGAAATTCGGCACGATTGCGTCTTTCAAGGTCACGTGACGTCACGCTAAATGTGCAAATTATTCCCCCATAGGTTTTGTACACGTTTTTCTTTACACTATTAACTTTGACACTTTCGTAAATTTGATCGACTTGAGACTTAGCACACACCTCAGCCACCATCCCCAGGATGGCCAAGGGAAAAATCGTCACGATGACGTCATCGTGGGTCATGTGACGTCACATTAAAGGTGCAGTTGTTAGGCCCCTCTATCTCTGGAAGTACAGGCCCGATTTGGGTCAAACTTGGTATGCAAGTATTCCAGTATGTGTTATAGACGAAAACCAGGGTGACGACATGATGACATCATCGTGGGTCATGTGACGTCACATTAAAGGTGTAGTTTTTAAGACCCTCTATCTCTGGAAGTACAAGTCCAATTAGGGTCAAACTTTGTATTCAGGTATTCCGGGATGTGTTATAGACGAAAATTAAGATGACATTGTGATGATATCATCGGGTGTCATGTGACGTCACATTAAAGGTTTAATTTTGCCCATAGGATTTGTACACGTTTTTTTCAACCAATATATCTTTGGCACTAAATTCGATCGACTTTAGACTTGGCACACACTTAGACCACCACCCAAATATTGAAAGTCATTTTAGACATGCGAAACAGCTCTGTGTTTGTCCACAAACACATTTCTAGTTTGTTTTTTTTTTTTTTTTTTGCCTTTTGTTCTCCATAGGATTTGTACACGTTTGTTCAGACAATACACTTTGACACTTTGGTAAATCCGATGGACTTGAGACTTGGCATACACTTAGACAACCACCCAAGGACGGTCCTAGAAGAAATTCGTCGCGATTACGTCATTCAAGGTCACGTGACTTAGCGTTAAAGGTGAAATTTTTCCCATAGGTTTGGTACACGTTTTTCTTCAGACTATTAAATTTGACACTTTGGTCAATCCGACCGACTTGAAACTTGCCATACACTCAGAACACCACCACCAGATGTTTCTGAAAGAAATTCAGCACGGTTGCGTCATTCAAGGTCACGTGACGTCAAGTTAAAGGTTTAATTTGTCCCCCATAGGTTTTGTACACGTTTTTCTTTAGACTCTTGACTTTGACACTTAGTAAATCCGATCGACTTGAGACTTGGCACACACATAGACCACCATCCACAGACGGTCGTAGGAGAAATTTGGCACGATTACGTCATTCAAGGTCACGGGGTGTCACGTTAAAGGTTAAATTTTCCCCCATAGGTTTTGTACACGTTTTTCTTTAGACTATTGACTTTGACACTTTAGTAAATCTGATCGACTTGAGACTTTAGTAAATCTGATCGACACACTTAAAAGACCATCACACACATATTGAAAGACACTCGAAACAGCTCTGTGTTTGTCCACAAACACATGTCTAGTTTTTTTTTTTTCCACTTTCAGACTTTTTCCCATAGGATTTGTACACGTTTTTTCAGCCAATACACTTTGACACTTTGGTAAATCCGATGGACTTGAGACTTGGCATATACTTAGACAACCACCCAAGGACGGTCCTAGAAGAAATTCGTCGCGATTACGTCATTCAAGGTCACGTGACTTCGCGTTAAAGGTGAAATTTTTCCCATGGGTTTTGTACACGTTTTTCTTCAGACTGTTAAATTTGACACTTTGGTAAATCCGACCGACTTGAAACTTGCCATACACTCAGAACAGTACCACCAGATGTTTCTGAAAGAAATTCAGCACGATTGCGTTATTCAAGGTCACGTGACGTCAAGTTAAAGGTTTAATTTGTCCCCCATAGGTTTTGTACACGTTTTTCTTTAGACTATTGACTTTGACACTTAGTAAATCCGATCGACTTGAGACTTGGCACACACATAGACCACTATCCACAGACAGTCGTTGGAGAAATTTGGCACGATTACGTCATTCAAGGTCACGGGGCGTCACGTTAAAGGTTCAATTTTCCCCCATAGGTTTTGTACACGTTTTTCTTTAGACTATTGACTTTGTCACTAGTAAATCTGATCGACTTGAGACTTGGCACACACAAAAAACCACCACATACACATTGAAAGTAGCTTTAGACACTCGAAACAGCTCTGTGTTTGTCCACAAACACATGTCTAGGTTTTTTTTGGCTTTTTCGCTCAAAAGCGAAAAAGCCTTTCTTTTTCTTCTGTTTGTTTTATTTTTTCTTCTTCTTCTTGTTCTTGTGCCATAAATCGCATAGACTTTGTACACGTTTCATTCTGGCGGTCACTTTTGTCATTAAACAGACTTCAATGTCATTGAAACTTTGCACATACTCAGAACTCATACTGAGCTAGTGCCTAAAACTCGGATGTCATCATGACGTCATCACGTGACATGTGACGTCATCTTAAAGTTTTAATAATTTAATCTTTGAAAATCAATACAAAATCAACCACGAATGACCGTAACTTGAAGTTTGTGGGAATCGATAAAATAATTAAGGATCTTCATTTTATCTCGTGTGCGTAAAATCACGTGACCCTTCCTTCCGGTCCAAACCGGAAGTGGCTTATAATTTGAAAGTGGAAAATGATTTGAACTTACTTTCAACGATGTTAGTCTCTAGCTAGGCTGCGCTCTCCAAAAAAGTGACCGGTGACGTCATAAATTGTTTTAGCGCCCTCTAGCGGCAGGTTGAAAAATGTTTAAAATGAATAATCAGTTGATGTGTGTGGCGAAGTTTGTTCAAATCACTTTATAACTGATGTATATAATCAGCTTCATGATAGGAACAGGTTGACGGAAAGAAAAAAATATGACGTCACCAGACCGGAAGTTATAATGAAAATACCTCTTTTACTTTAAAAATTCATAAAAAATTAACCCTGACCGATATAATCTTTTTTTTTGCTCTAAAGGTTAATATAAAAGTACTTCTCAAACTTCCCTGTGTTTTGTAGCAAAAGGCGAACTTGGACATACCCTGAGACACCCTTGAAATGTCATGTTTTATGTCCTTGATTGCACGGCGCAAGTATACGTGTACATTGTATTGAGCGTACTTGTACGTACGATGTCAGTACGCTCCATACATTGTACAATAGAGAAGGGAAGGCGGGACACTGGTATCCATTTGTACGGTGACATGTGAAACACGAGAGTCATCAACATAGGCCATGAGGAAGGGCGCCGCTTACGGCAGGTAGGTAAACGTGCCTTCGGCAACGCAGAACTACGCGTGAATTATACGATATAATAGATGTACGGGAACTTTTGCACAAGTACTTTTAACAGAAAACAAATTGGTATTCTCATCAAACTTATTCTCCGTAAATACTCTATAGTGCACTCGTGCCTTGCGGAGAGGCGTCGTGATGACGTCATCATGGGTCACTTGACGTCATCTTAAACGTGCAATAGATTTAATGTTTGAAAATTAATAAAAAATCCACCACGTATGATCGGAACTTAAGGTTTGTGGGAATTGATATAATATTAAATCCAGGATCTTCATTTTATCTCGTGTGCGTAAAATCCCGTGACCCTTCCTTCCGGTCGAAACCGGAAGTGGCTAATAATTTGAAAGTGGACCATAATGTGAACTTAGTTTCAACGATGTTAGTCTCTGGCTAGATAGTGCTTTTCACACAACATACCGGTGACGTCATAACATGTTACAGCGCCCTCTGGTGGCAGGTTGAAAACTGTTACAAATGAATAATCAGTTGATGTGTGTGGCGAATTTTCCCAAATCACTTTATATCTGGTGTTTATAATCGTCTTCATGTTAGGAACAAGTTGGCAGAGAGAAATAAATATGACGTCACTAGACCGGAAGTTACAATGAAATGAAAGATCTTTAAACCTTAAATAATTGCTGAAAAATCAACCGTGATAGATATACTTCTTTTTTTTGCTTTAAATAGACAAGTTAAGACAGCTCTCGAGCTTTATGTTAATGACGTCACGATGACGTCATCAAGTATCAGATTACAAGCAACTAATGATTTGTAGATTTAATCTTTGAAAATCAATATAAAATCAACTGTAACAGATCTGATTTAGATTTTAACGGGAATTGATAGAATAATCCAGGGTCTTTATATTTCGTATTACATTCAAAATTACTTGACCCTTTCTTCCGGTCCAAACCGGAAGTGCCTTATAATTTGAAAGTTCAAAATGATATGAATTTACTTTCAACGATGATAGTCTCTGGCTAGGCTGCACTCACACAGAAGTTACCGGTGACGTCATAAATTGTTATAGCGCCCTCTAGTGGCAGGTTGAAAAAATGTTTAAAATCAATAATCAGTTGATGTGTGTGGCAAAGTTTGCTGAAATCGCTTTATAACTGGTATTTATAAACCGCATCTTGTTAGGAATAAGTTGGCAATGAGAAACACATATGACGTCACTAGACCGGAAGTTACAATGAAAAGACCTTTAAACGTTTAAACATTGCCTAAAATAAACCGCGAGATTTAATCCAATTAATGTTTTTCAATTTTCATTTTTGAAAATAGAATGCTAAGGAAATTTAACAAATAAAATCATAAATATAATGAACAATGACAAAAATTGCGAAAAAGCCATATGCTCTGTTCATAGAACAGACATATTTCTAGTTTTTTTTTTTTTTGGTCATTTTTTCCCATAGGATTTGTACACGTTTGTTCTGCCAATACACTTTGACACTTTGGTAAATCCGATCGACTTGAAACTTGGCATACACTTAGACAACCACCCAAGGACGGTCCTAGAAGAAATTCGTAACGATTACGTCATTCATGGTCACGTGACGTCACGTTAAAGGTGCAATTTTTCCCCATAGGTTTTGTACACGTTTTCCTCCAGACTATTGACTTTGACACTTTAGTAAATCCGACCGACTTGAAACTTGCCATACACTTAGAACACCACCCCCAGATGTTCCTGAAAGAAATTCGGCGCGATTGCGTCATTCAAGGTCACGTGACGTCACGTTAAAGGTTCAATTTTTCCCCCATAGGTTTTGTACACGTTTTTCTTTAGACTATTGACTTTGACACTTTCGTAAATTTGATCGACTTGAGACTTGGCACACATCTCGACCACAATCCCCAGGAGGGCCAAGGGAAATTCGTCATGATGACGTCATCGTGGGTCATGTGACGTCACATTAAAGGGGCAGATGTTAGGACCCTCTATCTCTGGAAGTACATGTCTGATTGGGGCCAAACTTGGTATGCAAGTATTCCAGAATGTGTTATAGACGAAAATTAAGTTGACGTCATGATGACGTCATCAGGTGTCATGTGACGTCACATTAAAGGTGTAGTTTTCCCCATAGGTTTTGTACACGTTTTCCTTCAGACTATTGACTTTGACACTTTGGTAAATTCACTCGACTCCAGACTTAGCATACACTTAGAACACCACCCACAGATGGTTCTGGAGGAAATTTGGCACGATTGCGTAATTCAAGGTCACGTGACATGATGTTAAAGGTTTAATTTTCCCCCATAGGGTTTGTACATTAAAGGTTTAGTTTTTTTAATAGCATTTGTACACGTTTTTTTCAAGCAATATATTTGGCACTTTGGTAAATCCGATCGATTTCAGACTTGATACACACTAAACCACCACCCACATATTGAAAGTCATGTTAGACATCCGAAACAGCTCTGTGTTTGTCCACAAACACCTGTCTAGTTTTTTTAGTTTTTTTTTTAGCTGTTTCGGTTTTTCACCGAAACAGCTTTTGTTTTCGTTAAAGTTTTTTTAGCTGTTTCGGCAATTCAGCCGAAACAGCTATTGTAATCGTTAAGATTTTTTTTTTTTTTTTTTTTTTTAGCTGTTTCGGCAATTCAGCCGAAACAGCTATTGTTTTTGTTAAAGTTTTTTTAGCTGTTTCGGCAATTCAGCCGAAACAGCTATTGTAATCGTTACAGTTTTTTTTTTAGCTGTTTCGGTTTTTCACCGAAACAGCTTTTGTTTTCGTTCTGGTTTTTTTTTTTTTTTTTTTTTTTTAGCTGTTTCGGCATTTCAGCCGAAACAGCTTTTGTTTTCGTTAAAGTTTTTTTTTGTTTTTTTGTTTGTTTTTTTTTGCTTTTTCTTTTCCTCTTTCAGACTTTTTCCCATAGGATTTGTACACGTTTTTTCTGGCATAGCACTTCGACACTTTGGTAAATCCGATCAACTTGATACTTGGCATACATTTAGACAACCACCCAAGGACGGTCCTAGAAGAAATTCGTCGCGATTACGTCATTCAAGATCACGTGACGTCATGTTAAAGGTACAATTTTCCCCATAGGTTTTGTACACGTTTTTCTTCAGACTATTGATTTTGACACTTTGGTAAATCCGACCAACTTTAAACTTTGCATACACTTAGACCACCACCCACAGATGATCCTAGAAGAAATTCGGCACGATTGCGTCATTCAAGGTCACGTGACGTGACGTTAAAGGTGCAATTTTATTCCCCATAGGGTTTGTACACCTTTTTCTTTAGACTATTGACTTTGACACTTTCGTAAATTTGATCGACTTCAGACTTAGCACATACCTCGACCACCATCCCCAGGAGGGCCAAGGGAAAAATCGTAATAATGACGTCATCGTGGGTCATGTGACGTCACATTAAAGGTTCAGTTTTAAGGACCCTCTATCTCTAGAAGTACATTTCCGATTGGGGTCAAACTTGGTATGCAAATATTCCAGGATGTGTTACAGACGAAAATTAAGATGACATCATGATGACATCATCGGGTATCATGTGACGTCACATTAAAGGTTCAATTTTCCCCATAGGATTTGTACACGTTTTTTTCAACTAATATATCTTTGACACTTGTGTAAATCCAATCGACTTCAGACTTGGCACACACATAGACCCCTACACACACATATTGAAAGTAACGTTAGACAATCGAAACAGCTCTGTGTTTGTCCACAAACACATGTCTAGTTTTTTTTTTTTTTTTTTTTTTTTTTTTTGCCTTTTGTTCTCCATAGGATTTGTACACGTTTGTTCAGACAATACACTTTGACACTTTGGTAAATCCGATGGACTTGAGACTTGGCATACACTTAGACAACCACCCAAGGACGGTCCTAGAAGAAATTCGTCGCGATTACGTCATTCAAGGTCACGTGACTTCGCGTTAAAGGTGAAATTTTCCCCATAGGTTTTGTACACGTTTTTCTTCAGACTATTAAATTTGACACTTTGGTCAATCCGACCGACTTGAAACTTGCCATACACTCAGAACACCACCACCAGATGTTTCTGAAAGAAATTCAGCACGATTGCGTCATTCAAGGTCACGTGACGTCAAGTTAAAGGTTTAATTTGTCCCCCATAGGTTTTGTACACGTTTTTCTTTAGACTCTTGACTTTGACACTTAGTAAATCCGATCGACTTGAGACTTGGCACACACATAGACCACCATCCACAGACGGTCGTAGGAGAAATTTGGCACGATTACGTCATTCAAGGTCACGGGGTGTCACGTTAAAGGTTAAATTTCCCCCCATAGGTTTTGTACACGTTTTACTTTAGACTATTGACTTTGACACTTTAGTAAATCTGATCGACTTGAGACTTAGTAAATCTGATCGACACACAAAAGACCATCACACACATATTGAAAAACACTCGAAACAGCTCTGTGTTTGTCCACAAACACATGTCTAGTTTCTTTTTTCTTTTTTTCCCTCTGTTTCAGACTTCTCTCCATAGGGTTTGTACACGTTTTTTGTTCGGACAATACACTTTGGCACTTTGTTAAATCCGATCGACTTCAGACTTGGCCTACGTGTAGACCACCACCCACAGATGATCCTAGAAGAAATTCGTCACGATTACGTCATTCGTGGTCACGTGACGTCACGTTAAAGGTGCATTTTCACCCCATAGGATTTGTACACGTTTTTCTTCAGAATATTGAATTTGACACTTTTGTAAATCCGATCGACTTGAAACTTAGCACAGACATCGACCACCATCCCCAGGAGGGCCAAGAGAAAAATCATCACAATGACGTCATCGTGGGTCATGTGACGTCACATTTAAGGTGTATTTGTTAAGACCCTCTATCTCTTGAAGTACAAGTCCGATTGGGGTCAAACTTGGTATGAAAGTATTCAAGGGTGTGTTATAGACACGAATTAAGATAACATCATGATGACGTCATCGTCGGTCATGTGACGTCTTATTAAAGGTTCAATTTTCCCCATTGGTTTTGTACACGTTTTTATTCAGACTATTGAATTTGACACTTTGGTCAATCCGATCGACTCGAGACTTAGTACACACCTCGACCACCATCCCTAGGAGGGCCAAGAGGAACATCGTCAGGATGACGTCATCGTTGGACATGTGACGTCACATTAAAGGTTCAGTTTATAAGACCCTCTATCTCTAGAAGTACAGGTCCGATTGGGGTCATACTTGGTATGCAAGTAATCGAGTATGTGTTATAGACGAAAATTAAGATGAAGTAATTATGACGTCATCGTGGGTCACGGAACGTCATATTAAAGGTGTAGTTTTCCCCAAAGGATTTGTACACGTTTTTTTCAACCATATATCTTTGGCACTTGGGTAAATCAGATTGACTTCAGACTTGCGACACACTTAGACCACCACCTACTTATTACAAAACAAATTAGACATCCGAAACAGCTCTGTGTTTGTCCACAAACACATTTCTAGTTTTTTAGAAGAAATTCGTCGCGATTACGTCATTCAAGGTCACGTGACGTCATGTTAAAGGTAAAATTTTCCCCATAGGTTTTGTACACGTTTTTCTTCAGACTATTGACTTTGACACTTTGGTAAATCCGACCGACTTGAAACTTGGCATACACTTAGAACACCAGCCCCAGATGTTTCTGAAAGAAATTCGGCGCGATTGCGTCATTCAAGGTCACGTGACGTGACGTTAAAGGTGCAATTTTTTTCCCCATAGGGTTTGTACACGTTTTTCTTTAGACTATTGACTTTGACACTTTCGTAAATTTGATCGACTTCAGACTTAGCGCATACCTCGACCACCATCCCCAGGAAGGCCAAGGGAAAAATCGTAATAATGACGTCATCGTGGGTCATGTGACGTCACATTAAAGGTTCAGTTTTAAGGACCCTCTATCTCTAGAAGTACATGTCCGATTGGGGTCAAACTTGGTATGCAAGTATTCCAGGATGTGTTACAGACGAAAATTAAGATGACATCATGATGACATCATCGGGTATCATGTGACGTCACATTAAAGGTTAAATTTTCCCCATAGGATTTGTACACGTTTTTTTCAACCAATTTATCTTTGGCACTAAATTCGATCGACTTTAGACTTGGCACACACTTAGACCACCACACAAATATTGAAAGGCATTGTAGACATGCGAAACAGCTCTGTGTTTGTCCACAAACACATTTCTAGTTTTGTTTTTTTTTTCTTTTTTTTCCTCAGTTTCAGACTTTTCTTCAGCCAATACACTTTGACAGTTTGGTAAATCCGATCGACTTGAAACTTGGCATACACTTAGACCACCACCCACAGATAATCCTAGAAGAAATTCGTAACGATTACGTCATTCATGGTCACGTGACGTCACGTTAAATGTTCAATTTTTCCCCATAGGTTTAGTACACGTTTTTCTTCAGACTATTGACTTTGACACTTTAGTAAATCCGACCGACTTGAAACTTGGCATACACTTAGAACACCACCCCCAGATGTTTCTGACAGAAATTCGCCGCGATTGCGTCATTCAAGGTCACGTGACGTCACGTTAAAGGTTCAATTTTTCCCCCATAGTTTTTGTACACGTTTTTCTTTAGACTATTGACTTTGACACTTTCGTAAATTTGATCGACTTGAGACTTGGCACACATCTCGACCACAATCCCCAGGAGGGCCAAGGGAAATTCGTCATGATGACGTCATCGTGGGTCATGTGACTTAACATTAAAGGTGCAGTTTTTATTTTATTTTTTTATTTTTTTCAGACTTTTTCCCATAGGGTTTGTACACGTTTTTTGTTCGGACAATACACTTTGACACTTTGGTAAATCCGATCGACTTGAAACTTGAACCTTTAATGTGACGTCACATTACACCCGATGATGTCATAATTAGGTCATCTTAATTTTCGTCTATAACACATCCTCGAATACTTGCAAACCAAGTTTGACCCCAACCGGACTTGTACTTTCAGAGTTAGAGGGTCTTAAAAACTACACCTTTAATGTGACGTCACATGACCCGCGATGACGTCATATGGTGGTCTAAGTGTATGCCAAGGCTCAAGTCGATCGGATTCACCAAAGTGTCAAAGTGTATTGTCCGAACAAAAAACGTGTACAAACCCTATGGGAAAAAGTCTGGGGAAAAAAGAAAAAAAAAAACATTGCACCTTTAATGTTAAGTCACATGGCCCTCCTGGGGATTGTGGTCGAGATGTGTGCCAAGTCTCGACCAAAGTACACGTTTTTCCACTTTTAGACTTTTTCCCATAGGATTTGTACACGTTTTTTCAGCCAATACACTTTGACACTTTGGTAAATCCGATCGACTTGAGACTTGGCATACACTTAGACAACCACCCAAGGACGGTCCTAGAAGAAATTCGTCGCGATTACGTCATTCAAGGTCACGTGACTTCGCGTTAAAGGTGAAATTTTCCCCATAGGTTTTGTACACGTTTTTCCTCAGACTATTGAATTTGACACTTTGGTAAATCCGACCGACTTGAAACTTGCCATATACTCAGAACACCACCACCAGATGTTTCTGAAAGAAATTCAGCACGATTGCGTCATTCAAGGTCACGTGACGTCAAGTTAAAGGTTTAATTTGTCCCCTATAGGTTTTGTACACGTTTTTCTTTAGACTATTGACTTTGACACTTAGTAAATCCGATCGACTTGAGACTTGGCACACACATAGACCACTATCCACAGACGGTCGTAGGAAAAATTTGGCACGATTACGTCATTCAAGGTCACGGGGCGTCACGTTAAAGGTTCAATTGTTTCCCCCATAGGTTTTGTACACGGTTTTTTTTAGTCTATGACTTAGACACTTTCGTAAATTTGATGGACTTGAGACTTGGCACACACTTAGACCACCATCCACAGACGGTCCTAGAAGACATTCGGCACAATTACGTCATTCAAGGTCACGGGGCGTCACGTTAAAGCCTCAATTTCCCCCATAGGTTTTGTACATGTTTTTCTTTAGGCTATTGACTTTGACACTTTAGTAAATCCGATCGGCTTGAGACTTGGCACACACATAGACCACCACACACACATATTGAAAGTAATGTAAGACACTCGAAACAGCTCTGTGTTTGTCCACAAACACATGTCTAGTTTTTTTTTTTTTTTTTTTTTTTTCCACTTTCAGACTTTTTCCCATAGGATTTGTACACGTTTTTTCAGCCAATACACTTTGACACTTTGATAAATCCGATCGACTTGAGACTTGGTATACATTGAGATAACCACCCAAAGACGGTCCTAGAAGAAATTCGTCGCGATTACGTCATTCAAGGTCACGTGACTTTGCGTCAAAGGTGAACTTTTCCCCATAGGTTTTGTACACGTTTTTCTTCACACTATTGACTTTGACACTTTGGTACATCCGACCGACTTGAAACTTGGCATACACTTAGAACATCACCCACAGATGGTCCTGGAAGAAATTCGGCACGGTTGTGTCATTCAAGGTCACGTAACGTCACGTTAAAGTTTCAATTGTTTCCCCCATAGGTTTTGTACACGTTTTTCTTTAGTCTATGACTAAGACACTTTCGTAAATTTTATAGACTTGAGACTTGGCACACACTTAGACCACCATCCACAGACGGTCCTAAAAGACATTCGGCACTATTACGTCATTCAAGGTCACGGGGCGTCACGTTAAAGCCTCAATTTCCCCCATAGGTTTTGTACATGTTTTTCTTTAGGCTATTGACTTTGACACTTTAGTAAATTCGATCGGCTTGAGACTTGGCACACACAGAAGACCACCGCATACATATTGAAAGTAATTTTAGACACTCGAAACAGCTCTGTGTTTGTCCACAAACACATGTCTAGTTTTTAGCTGTTTCGGCAATTCAGCCGAAACAGCTATTGTTTTTGTTAAAGTTTTTTTTTTTTTTTAGCTGTTTCGGTTTTCCACCGAAACAGCTTTTGTTTTCGTTAAAGTTTTTTTAGCTGTTTCGGTTTTTCACCGAAACAGCTTTTGTTTTCGTTAAAGTTTTTTTTTTTCTTTTTTTTTTTCCTTTTTTTTTTTTTTTCCACTTTCAGTGTTTTTACCCATAGGATTTACACACGTTTGTTCTGCCAATACACTTTGGCACTTTGGTAAATCCAATCGACTTGAGACTTGGTATACACTTAGACCTCCACCCACAGATGGTCCTAGAAGAAATTTGGCTCGATTGCATCATTCAAGGTCACGTGACGTCACGTTAAAGGTTCAATTTTCTCCATAGGTTTTGTACACGTTTTTCTTCAAAATATTGAATTTGACACTTCTGTCAATTCGATCGACTTCAGACTTGGCACACACCTCGACCACCATACCCAGGAGGGCCAAGGGGGGAATCGTCAGGATGACGTCATCGTGGGTCATATGACGTCACATTAAAGAGGCAGATTTTAGGACCCTCTATCTCTGGAAGTACATGTCTGATTGGGGCCAAACTTGGTATGCAAGTATTCCAGAATGTGTAATAGACGAAAATTAAGATGACATCATGATGACATCATCGGGTGTCATGTGGCGTCACTTTAAAGGTGCAGTTTTTCCCATAGGATTTGTACACGTATTTTTCAACTTATATATCTTGGGAAAATTGACAAATCCAATCGATTTCAGACTTGGCACACACATAATGAAAGTTATCTTAGACATCCGAAACAGCTCTGTGTTTGTCCACAAACACATGTCTAGTTTTTTTTTTCCTTCTGTTTCAGACTATTCTCCATAGGATTTGTACACGTTTTTTTTCAGCCAGTACACTTTGACACTCTGGTAAATCCGATCGACTTGAGACTTGGCATACACTTAGACCACCACCCACAGATGATCCTAGAAGAAATTTGTCACGATTACGTCATTCGTGGTCACGTGACGTCACGTTAAAGGTGCAATTGTTTCCCATAGGATTTGTACACGTTTTTCTTCAGAATATTGAATTTGACACTTTTGTAAACCCAATCGACTTGAGACTTAGCACAGACCTTGACCACCATCCTTAGGAGGGCCAAGAAAAAAATAATCAAGATGACGTCATCGTGGGTCATGTGACGTCACATTAAAGGTGTAGTTTTTAAGACCCTCTAACTCTGAAAGTACAAGTCCGGTTGGGGTCAAACTTGGTTTGCAAGTATTCGAGGATGTGTTAAAGACGAAAATTAAGATGACGTAATTATGACATCATCGGGTGTCATGTGACGTCACATTAAAGGTTTAGTTTTATCCATAGGTTTTGTACACGTTTTTCTTCAAAATATTGAATTTGACACTTCTGTAAATCCGATCGACTTCCGACTTAGCACACACCTCGACCACCATACCCAGGAGGGCCAAGGGGAAAATCGTCAGGATGACGTCATCGTGGGTCATGTGACATCACATTAAAGGGGCAGATTTTAGGACCCTCTATCTCTAGAAGTACATGTCTGATTGGGGCCAAACTTGGTATGCAAGTATTCCAGAATGTGTTATAGACAAAAATTAAGATGACATCATGATGACATCATCGGGTGTCATGTGACGTCACTTTAAAGGTGCAGTTTTTCCCATAGGATTTGTACACGTATTTTTCAACTTATATATCTTTGGAAAATTGGCAAATCCAATCGATTTCAGACTTGGCACACACATAATGAAAGTCATCTTAGACAGCCGAAACAGCTCTGTGTTTGTCCACAAACACATGTCTAGTTCTTTTTTTTTTTTTTTTTTCCAGACTTTTCTCCATAGGATTTGCACACGTTTATTCAGACAATACACTTTTACACTTTGGTAATTCCGATCGACTTGAGACTTGGCATACATTTAGACAACTACCTAAAGACGATCCTAGAAGAAATTCGTCGCGATTACGTCATTCAAGGTCACGTGACTTCGCGTTAAAGGTGAAATTTTTCCCATAGGATTTGTACACGTTTTCCTTCAGACTATTGACTTTGATACTTTAGTAAATCCGACCGACTTGAAACTTGGCATACCCTTAGAACACCACCCCCAGATGTTCCTGAAAGAAATTCGGCACAATTGCGCCATTCAAGGTCACGTGGCGGCACGTTAAAGGTTCAATTTTTCCTCCATAGGTTTTGTACACGTTTTTCTTTAGACTATTGACTTTGACACTTTAGTAAATCCGATCGACTTGAGACTTGGCACACACTTGGCACACACTTATACCACCTTCCACAGATGGTCCTAGAAGAAATTCGGCACGATTACGTCATTCAAGGTCACGGGGCGTCACATTAAAGGTTCAATTCTCCCCCATAGGTTTTGTACACGTTTTTCTTTAGACTATTGACTTGGACACTTTAGTAAATCTGATCGACTTGAGACTTGGCACACACAAAAGACCATCACATACATATTGAAAGACACTCGAAACAGCTCTGTGTTTGTCCACAAACACATGTCTAGTTTTTAGCTGTTTCGGTTTTTCAACGAAACAGCTATTGTAATCGTTAAAGTTTTTTTTTTTTTTTTTTTTTTTTTTTTTTTTTTTTCTCCTTCAGACTTTTCCCCATAGGGTTTGTACACGTTTTTTGTTCGGACAATACACTTTGACACTTTCGTAAGTCCGATCGTCTTCAGACTTGGCCTACTCTTAGACCACCACCCACAGATGATCCTAGAAGAAATTCGTTGCGATTACGTCATTCGTGGTCACGTGACGTCACGTTAAAGGTGCAATTTTTCCCCATAGGATTTGTACACGTTTTTCTTCAGACTAATGAATTTGACACTTCTGTAAATTCGATCGACTTGAGACTTAGCACAGACCTCGACCACCATCCTTAGGAGGGCCAAATGAAAAGTAATCAAGATGACGTCATCGCGGGTCATGTGACGTCACATTAAAGGTGTAGTTTTTAAGACTCTCTAACTCTGAAAGTACAAGTCCGGTTGGGGTCAAACTTGGTTTGCAAGTATTCGAGGATGTGTTATAGACGAAAATTAAGATGACGTAATTATGACATCATCGGGTGTCATGTGACGTCACATTAAAGGTTCAATTTTCTCCATAGGTTTTGTACACGTTTTTCTTTAGACTATTGAATTTGACAATTTGGTAAATCCGATCGACTTCAGACTTAGCACACACCTCGACCACCATACCCAGGAGGGCCAAGGTGAAAATCGTCAGGATGACGTCATCGTGGGTCATGTGACGTCACATTAAAGGGGCAGATTTTAGGACCCTCTATCTCTGGCAGTACATGTCTGATTGGGGCCAAACTTGGTATGCAAGTATTCCAGAATGTGTTATAGACGAAAATTAAGTTGACGTCATGATGACGTCATCAGGTGTCATGTGACGTCACATTAAAGGTGTAGTTTTCCCCATAGGTTTTGTACACGTTTTCCTTCAGACTATTGACTTTGACACTTTGGTAAATTCACTCGACTCCAGACTTAGCATACACTTAGAACACCACCCACAGATGGTTCTGGAGGAAATTTGGCACGATTGCGTAATTCAAGGTCACGTGACATGACGTTAAAGGTTCAATTTTCCCCCCATAGGTTTTGTACACGTTTTTCTTTAGACTATTGACTTTGACACTTTCGTAATTTTGATCGACTTGATACCTAGCACACACTTCGACCACCATCCACAGGAAGGCCAAGAGAAAACTCGTGATGATGACGTCATCGTGGGTCATGTGACGTCACATTAAACGTTCAGTTTTTTTAATAGCATTTGTACACGTTTTTTTCAAGCAATATATTTGGCACTTTGGTAAATCCGATCGATTTCAGACTTGATACACACTAGACCACCACCCACATATTGAAAGTCATTTTAGACATTCGAAACAGCTCTGTGTTTGTCCACAAACACATGTCTAGTTTTTAGCTGTTTCGGTTTTTCACCGAAACAGCTTTTGTTTTCGTTAAATGTTTTTTTTTGTTTTTTTTTTTTTTTTTTTCTTTTTTTTCCACTTTCAGACTTTTTCCCATAGGATTTGTACACGTTTTTTCAGCCAATACACTTTGACACTTTGGTAAATCCGATCGACTTGAGACTTGGCATACACTTAGACAACCACCCAAGGACGGTCCTAGAAGAAATTCGTCGCGTTTACGTCATTCAAGGTCACGTGACTTCGCGTTAAAGGTGAAATTTTCCTCATAGGTTTTGTACACGTTTTTCCTCAGACTATTGAATTTGACACTTTGGTAAATCCAACCGACTTGAAACTTGCCATATACTCAGAACACTACCACCAGATGTTTCTGAAAGAAATTCAGCACGATTGCGTCATTCAAGGTCACGTGACGTCAAGTTAAAGGTTTAATTTGTCCCCCATAGGTTTTGTACACGTTTTTCTTTAGACTATTGACTTTGACACTTAGTAAATCCGATCGACTTGAGACTTGGCACACACATAGACCACTATCCACAGACGGTCGTAGGAGAAATTTGGCACGATTACGTCATTCAAGGTCACGCGGCGTCACGTTAAAGGTTCAATTTTCCCCCATAGGTTTTGTACACGTTTTTCTTTAGACTATTGACTTTGACACTAGTAAATCTGATCGACTTGAGACTTGGCACACACAAAAGACCACCACATACACATTGAAAGTAACTTTGGACACTCGAAACAGCTCTGTGTTTGTCCACAAACACATGTCTAGTTTTTTTCTTCTTCTGTTTCAGACTCCTTCCCATAGGGTTTGTACACGTTTTTTCTTCAGCCAATACACTTTGACACTTTGGTAAACCCGATCGACTTGAGACTTGGTATACACTTAGACTACCACCCACAGATGGTCCTTGAACAAAATCGTCACGATTTCATGATTTATTGTCACGTGACGTCACTTTAAAGGTGCGATTTGTTCCCATAGGTTTTGTACACGTTTTTCTTTAGACTATTGACTTTGACATATTGGTAAATTCAATCGACTTTACACACACCTCGACCACCATCCTCTGGAGTATCAAGATGAAAATTGGCATGATGACGTCATCGTGGGCCATGTGACGTAATATTAAAGGTTCAGTTTTTAAGACCCTCTATCTCTGGAGGTACAAGTCCGATTGCGGTCAAACTTGGTATACAAGTATTCGAGGATGTGTTGTAGACGAAAATTAAGATGACGTCATTATAACGTCATCCTGTGGCATGTGACGTTACATTAAAGGTGCAGTTTTTCCTATAGGTTGTATATACGTTTTTCTTCAGACTATTGAATTTGACACTTTGGTCAATTCGATCGACTTTACATTCAGCACACCCCTCGACCACCATCCCCAGAAGAGCCAAAAGTAAAATCGCCAGGATGACGTCATCGTGGGTCACGTGACGTCATATTAAAGGTGTAGTTTTCAAGACCTTCTATCTCTGGAAGTACAAGTCCGATTGGGGTCAAACTTGGTATGCAAGTATTATGGGATGTGTTACAGGTACAAATTGAGGTGACGTCATGATGACGTCATCGTGGGTCATGTGCCGTCACATTAAAGGTGCAGTTTATAATCCCCTCTTTCTCTGGAAGCACAGCCCCGATTGGGGTCAAACTTGGTATGCAAGTATTCCAGGATGTGTTATAACCGAAAATAAGATGACATTATGATGACATCATCGGGTGTTAAGTGACGTCACATTAAATGTTCAGTTTTTCCTATATGTTTTGTACACGTTTTTCTACAGACTATTGAATTTGACACTTTGGTAAATCCGATTGACTCGAGACTTAGTACACACCTCGACCACCATCCCCAGGAGGGACAAGAGGAAAATCGTGATGATGACGTCATCGTGGGTCATGTGACGTCACATTAAGGATTCAGTTTTTTTCATAGGATTTGTACACGTTTTTTTCAACCAATATATTTGGCACTTTGATTGATCCGATCGACTTCAGACTTGGCACACACTTAGACCACCACACACACATACTGAAAGTAATTTTAGACACCCGAAACAGCTCTGTGTTTGTCCACAAACACATTTCTAGTTATTTCTTATTTATGTTAATGATATGCCTTCGTGTTGCTCTGTTGTAAAGCCTATTTTATTTGCTGATGATACAACCTTACTTGCTTCTGGGATTGATTTGAATGTATTAGCCATGGATGTAAATAGAGATTTATTGATTGTACAAGACTGGTTCAGAGCAAATAGGTTGAGAGTCCATCCAGATAAAACCTTTTATATGTGTTACTCATCTAAGCAAAAGGAACGGTACTTACCAGACATAACATTATTTTTAGAGATTTGTTCTCTTAAAAAGGTCTCCAGTACTAGGTTTTTAGGTCTTGTGACTGATCAAAATATGCTCTGGAAGGAACAGGTTTCTTTTGTTTGTAACAAAATATCTAAAGCAAATTATATTCTCAATAAAACCAAAAGATTTATGAGGATAAAAGATAGTATTTCTATTTATAATGTACTGGTTAATTCGCATTTAAATTATGGGGTTTTGGCATGGGGTGGTTTGATTAGAATTTACCCTTCTCTATTTAACAGGCTTGTTTCACTGCAAAAGAAATGCATCAGAAATGCGTGTCATGCCAAATATAATGCCCATACCTCACCTCTTTGTTCTAAGTTCAAAATTCTAAAATTTGTTGATGTTTATAATCTTCAAATTGTTTCCCACTATTATGAGTATTCTCACAAATTACTTCCTCTAAATTTAAGTTGTGATAAGTTTTTTCCATTGAACCAAGATATTCATTCGTACACTACCCGTCAAAGTAATCTTATCCATTTACAAAGTACTGGTAGACTTGATATAGCTTCTGCTAATTATAGATATGTTTTGCCAACCATCGTAAATTCTCTTCCAGTTTAAAAAAAAAATGACTTAGCGAATATGTCAAAAAAGGTGTTTGTGAAGCATTTAAAAGAATTTTACTTAGACAAGTATAGACATTTTCTATGTACCAACCTAAATTGTTTTTCTTGTCTATGAGGAGCAAGGCAGCACTTTTGTATTTTCAGTTAATCTTGAAATGTAATCAAACCATTTTCCAATTATAATTGCCTTGATTTATTGCAACTGAAATGGATTGTACATGTATTATTATCATTGACTTAATTGTATTTTGACAGCAGTCTTGGGTGCTCCTCTACAGAAGGCTTGTCCTTCTCTCGGATGTCACCCCCATTCATACCTAACTTTCCTTCTTATATGATACCAGTATAATTTTTTTTTTCGTAATTTACTACTTTGTATGTCAATTTTCTTCTTTTTGTATGAATGGAAATAAAACAAACAAACAAACAAACAAACAAACAAACTCGGACCCAACTAAAAACAAAAAATCTGTTGACGTTTGTAGTAAATTGTGCTGCGATGATTTTGCCCTCATTCCTCACACACACAAATACATGTACATCTACGTTTGACATTCTTCTTATTCGTACGTAGTTTGTGTGTGTACCAAACAAACAAATTGAATTTAACGAATGTCACAAAAATATCATCATGTAAAGAAAAATATTTACGCAGATCGCAAAATGAACTTTTCAGGTCATTCAACACGCGTTATTTTAGGCAATTGAAAACTTTAGCTGCATTGTAAAAAGTATCAATTTAAATTTCCAAAAAAAGCCCTACATGATATGTCAATCATTCCAACTCCTTCATAGGTGCTGGACACCAACACTAAGGGATAAATAAAACAAGCCATAATTCTCCCTGAAGAAGGTGCATTCGCACCGAAAGCTCGGTTTTATTTCCGGTGAGCACTGTTATATTTATATTTTCACAGTTTCTATGCTCTTCAGTGCTACGCAGCATCCCATTTTTTTATAAATATATAATATATATAGGGCCTATAAGTTTATATATGAATGTGGGCCACACGTAAAACTTGAACATGCGAGATTATATATAAATATATATAGCAAAACTTTCGCCAAAAAGACGAGCTTTCGGACAATGTCCTAGCTTGGATTGGACAAACCATAGCTGCATGGAAACCAACTAACTAACATTCTTACACAAGGCCATTAACAACATAAACATCATCCAGATATACTGCAATAAAAGGGTAATTGGCAATGGAGGGGACATTATTGCTAATTCAATGTCCACCAATGTCCACGTTGGTTAACGAAGCCACCTCTGATACCACCTACATGACTTAACAAACAAGTGTTTTGCGGCCATGGAGAATGGACAAGTTACAGGCAGTGTGTTTATAGACCTCAGTAAAGCATTTGATTGTGTTGATCATGAAATCTTACTAAAGAAACTAGAAAGGATGAACATGTCATCTTCTGTAATAAATTGGTTTAAGTCGTACCTAAGTGAACGTAGTCAGTCTGTGAATATTGGCGGCACCATATCAAAGGTCCTGTCCGTAAACACTGGTGTTCCACAGGGGTCGATACTAGGTCCACTTTTATTCATTGTTTATACTAGTGACCTTCCATTTTGTATTGCCCCAAACTGCAACTTATTTATGTATGCAGATGACTCCACATTAACGTGTAGCTCCTCCAACATTAATATAATAGAAAGTAGCTTAAATACAGCTCTTACTAGTTTTCACAACTGGTGCGGAAGAAACAAGCTAGCTTTAAATGCCACCAAAACCAAATGCATGCTTATTGGTACTAGGCAGAAAATATCTAATGTTAATTTAAATGTATGCATTGCTGGTAGTCGTATTGAAAATGTGAAGTCTTATAAATGTTTGGGTGTAATTATTGATGAAGCATTAAGTTGGGGCCCACATGTCGAATACGTAAGAAAAAATGTGGTGTCTAAATTAGGTATACTAAGAAGAATCCGTGATTGTATTCCTCAGCACAGCTTGCACACACTATTTGTAAGTCTAGTTATGCCAACATTAGAGTATTGTTGTACTGTGTGGGGAGGAAGGTACATATCTCACGATAATATGTTAAACAAATGTCTCAAAAGAGCCGCGCGAATAATCCTTAAATGTACCTTCCTCACCCCTTCAGAGGATATGTTTGCTCGTCTTAATTGGACCCCTTTTTCAAAAAGAGTCAAGTCAAAAAAGGCTATTCTTGTCTTCAAAAGTATCAACAAAATGACTCCTTTGTACATGACAAATATTTTCAAACCACTTACAGTAATTCGCGAAACAAGGCAATCAACCCACACGGCACTGAAAGTTCCTTTCGCCAAAAAAGAATGCTACGCCACAAGTTTCGCTGTGAGTGGTGCAAATATTTGGAATAATCTGCCCGAACAATTGCGAACATTGGACTCATTAAGCACATTTAAATCAGAGCTCCGACATGCCATCTGAGTGTTAGATATTATGCCAATTGCGCTGATCTACGGAGTTAGAACTTGGTTGCCACTATAATGTGGAGCCGGATAGGAATTTCCCCTTCTTATTTTTCACCTAAAAGGTTTTTTATTTGGCGGGTTTTCGCCTATCTCGTAAATCAGAATTAGTATTAATGTTTAGAATTCCTGTAATATCCTTGTATTTATAATATGTACTGTTATTTTATTTGATGATGTATATGCAGGGCCCCAATGAAAACCAGTTTTAAACTGTTTGGGCACACCCTGGGTAAAGAAATGGAATAAATAAAATACCAATGAGCGGCTAGATGCGCGCCAGGCGGGTTCAGGTTGTCTTCTGCGGATAACACCAATGTCCGGCCTCGGTCTCCCGCTGCGAGTAGAGACCCATGAGAGGGCTTCATGTGAACGAAATTAAACGGGTGCGGGTCGCAAACTGGGGTTCCATGGATTGATAACCCTTTTTGTCAGTATTATTATTATGCCAAATATTAGACACAGCAGATCCTCCGATCCGATCCTCCTCTCTTATTTTTGTCTCACCTCCCCCTTTTTCCCCACCCCGTTTTTTTGCTCATTTTACCTGGAGGCCACGTGCCCGTGCCACCCCCCCGGATCCCCGCCTGATTAGGTTAAGCAAATACTATCTCTGCCATCGCGCGTCATGGCCGAGGTTCGTTACTTTTTAGGTCAAGCAGTTTTATTCACCCACTGTGCTTATACCGAATGCCGTAGGCGTATGCCCCTGGCAATGCAAAGAACACAACAAATATGGACTTGTGATTTATCTTACAACTTTGTTTCAAACTTACAATTTCAAACTGGTAACAAACCCAAATTATTATTTTTTAAGTTAGCAATTTACTGGGTTGTGCATTTTTAATAATCTTTCTTATTATTAAAAAAAAAAATATATGAAATATTTAATCTGTAAGTCACTTTCCCTAGCGAAGACGTTAAGTTTCCCCAAATGGCTCAGATTGCACCCAAGAGCATAATAGGACCCAAAGCATCCCTTGAGCGCGCCCCGGACGCGATAAATTTTTCTGCAGGTAGGTTGGTACATTAGCAAATCAGAACACAGATGGTGTTGACGTCATCGATGATGTTAGAGTCATCTGGGACAACCCTAACCCTAACCTTAACCTTAACCTTAACCCCTTACCCCTGTCAGAGCCCAGACAACTTGAGCATCAATGACGTCAACACCATCTGTGTTCTGATTGGCTAATAAATATACACTGTGTACCAACCTACCTGCAGAAAAAAAATTTCGGGCCCCGGACCCAACGCCAAAATGGCTTGCGCTTCGCGCTCGCCATCATTATCTTTAAAATCCCAGCACCCGCTGAACAAAATCTGTTGTCAGAGCCAAAGTTTCCCTGTATTAAGTGTATGGAAGAGGTTACCTCCAGACAGCACGCCGTGGAATGCGACGGATGTCATCGCTGGCAACACCGCCGCTGTTGTCCAGGGACCTTATTCACGAAGCATCCGCTATTACCGGGTTCGTAACAGATGCATTAGAATTGCGCTACGCCGTATTCACGAAAGGTTCCGTTAGGTATCGGTAAAGTTGCGGAGCTCCGCTAATAATGTCGTGCAACGAGCTGTACGGGTAAATGAAGCGCCTGCGTGATTATGCAAAAATTCATAAGAGCGTAAAATAGAAATGTAGTCGAATTGTTATGAATTCAAAATACATATGGTAGCTGATAGGGGCCTACATTTCAAATTATTTTCTAAAACTAAGGAACGATTTCGTGAACTACTTTTGTGAAAGGCATCATACCAATCTATTCCTTTTTTGGTTAAAAAACATGTGAAATTAAGAAGTTGACTTAAATCACCAAAAACATAATCTGATGATAAACATCATTTGACATTTTACGGGAAGGGCGGTATAATGAACAACAAAATAATTATAGTTAGCAAAACCACATCAATTGATTTCTTGCCAACGCGGAGCAATTTGTATATACCATGGCCTATTGTCAAACAGATTTCAAAGGCAGTTTTTTTGAGGGTGTTATACGTCTTACACTATCGGAAACAGTCTTCGATTAACACAATCCGGCATCCAAACGAATTTACAGTCATCACAAACACATTTTCGTGCAATAGTAAATAACCATGAGCTTTTATTATTTGTTACGATACTTTCACTGACTTCGACCACATTATTTTGTAATGTTCATTACAGAAGGTGGTTGTCAGTGAATTCTAAAGTATTTGAACATCTGTCAAGAGACAATGCTACTTTCTGGATGACAGTACCATTTCACAAGTTTGGAGTTGCATCCAGAAAGATGCGATGGCTCCTAGATGGCAGAGTTCACATATTCATACACTTGTAGGCCTTCTTCTGACACTGTAAACACCCACCTTCGCTATGCAGGCACTGCCACCTCATTTTCCATCTGACAAATTGAACAATTTCCTCGATGTTCTGTCGGGTTCTTCGGTGATGAATATTGTATCAACGTTCTGCATCATCACCATCAGGGAGTGGTACTGGGGTTAGCAGCCTTGATTACAGGGGGTACGCAGAATCGCCCAGAAGATGACAATCGTTTGCAAGACCGTGGGTCGAGCCTGGCCACTTGGCAACAATATTGGTGAACTTCTTCTGGTGGTCGCAAACCCCCTGGACATTTATAGCATGGTAGTAATATGTCTGCATATAGGCACCTTCGTCATGTGCAGGATATTTAATCTCGACAGTGATCCATCAAGGCATCCCAAAACGTTTAAAAATCCGACGATGACGTTCATCGTAGAAACCTTCTTTGATCAGATTCTGACTGGCTATGTCCCTCGGAAATCGAATTATTTGTGGCGAAATTCTTTGAAGGACAGTTGCGACCCATGTAACAATTTAAGAAGTTGACGGCTGACTAATTCCACTTAAATCTCCATTTGTTAATTGGAAAGAACGTTCGGCGAAAAATCGGAGGGCTGTTATGATCTGCGTGGCGGGTATTGTATGCGAACCTCTGTGTCGGATGTTCAACTTGATCACGGATTAAATCTTTCACCTCCAACAGTAAATGCCTTGGCATTCGATACCTCTTGATCAGTTCCACATCGTCGTAAATGTTCAGTGGCTGTAACCTATCACGAAATACTCGCTGACGGCTAAGAGTACGCCTGTTTTCCTTCTCTAGCAGAACCACAAACACTGCAGCCATTTCATTTTAGCGCTATGCGGAGATCCGTAAGCGTTTACGGGAACGCTGGAGTTCCCGCAAAACAATTGCTCTTTTACGGACGTGTTCTGCGGATGCGCTATTATGCGGATGCTTCGTGAATATGGGGCAAACCATAACGGAGGCTTAACGGATCCGTTAAAGCGTGCATATTCTTTGTGAATAAGGTCCCATGTTAGTTAAATCTGCTGTTACACATAAATTGTAGATCTGTGCCATTACCTCTGTGCCTTTCCCTTATCCTTTTAAGTCATATTTAAAACCTTGTCAGCATCATAATTACGTCAAACTATAAGGCAAATGCATTGCAGGCTTTCCGTAACATGTTTAGTTCTTTGAAGTACTTTTGGTATGGATAGACAATCACTTTTGTTACACAATTTGATTTGTTCAGGTTAATGATGTGCAGTTTACATAATTGTTATTTCGGGTTAATGTCTTCTTTTGAATTCGCCTAACTTTTAACCCGGAATACGTCAAACATCTTTACATACACATCGAAAAGTGTTCATTAATTGATGGTTGTAGGATTGATAAGGGGTTAACTGTGGTTTGGATTCATTTGGTCGTGACTGCTTCCAACAAGTCCGATTAGGCACTTGCGATCGAGTGGTGGCGTGTACTGGGGGGTGTTACTGCTGGCTGATAAGGGCTAGAACTAGATGAAAGGACGCCACTCGGGAATACACCAGACGGCATTCACTTGAAGGGAATATCCAGGCTTGGAATTTAATGAAATCTTCCAGTTCCAGATAAAACACCAGTGAACAGCATTTAACAATAGCTGTAACTACAAACGATTGTTGATGGAGGTGTAAGTTCACACTGTAGTCCTATTTGTCTTTCTTAGTTGCTTGCTTATGCTGTTAACAAAGGAAACAATAACAACATATTATAATTTCAACCCTGTGAATGATTGTGGTTAAGCCGGAGATATGTGATATCTCTAGTTATAAAATGCACCCATTACTTGATACAAGTTCTCATTATTAAGCTGTAGATAATTAACCAGAATACATTCAATGATTCTTAGATTGAAGTACATGTTTCATTTAACACATTACAGCACCATCCAATACATAGCTGGAACACTAACACATGACCGATCCGCCATAATAGCGCCCTCAATGTTTAACCACTGATTAACTACGAGTGAAGCTTTGAGTGGCACATCGAAATAAACTTTAGAATTAACGCCCTAAAAGTATGGGTTTCGTGGATCTGTTCTGTTCCCTAAAGTTACTATTATTTACTATAACGATTATCACAAGAGACTTACCCAGTCAGGCAACGATGGCCCCATAAAGGACAGTCCAAAATGGACAGATTGGAACAACAATTTCAGAATTCCTCAAACATTAAACGCAGAGATAAAACTGGCGCGAAAGCGGCAGCACGCTGAACAGCGCCCTCTGTTGAGCACACGAGCGCCCTCTCGCAGTGTAAACTTTAGTTCCAACACGGCCGCCCTCGAATTTTGGAAGAAAAATTTGAAATACATGTAATACTTAACAACAGGAACTGTTCATAACTGGAACTTTGAAGAAACACCTGAAAGGGTGAAATTCAAATAACAAACTTTACTTTACCTTTGGCGTACCTAGGGTACCAGTCTGAAGGGAACCCTGCACCGAGTGAGCTCTATGTTGGCTTTATTGGGCAGGACATCAGTATCATATTTACCCAACCTGACAAGTCGGGCTACTGGACGCTCATATTCACGGCTACCTACCTTAACTCGAACAGCCCTGACACGGTCATCACTAGATGGGAGTAATTCAGACACTTTACCCACAGGCCATTGGGACCTTGTGAGCTGGGGGTCCACGATCATGACAACGTCTCCCACTGCAAGATTTTCTACTTCCCGCTGCCACTTTTGGCGCGTTTGCATGGCAGGGAGATAAGATCGAATAAACTGACGCCAAAACTGGTCGGCCAAAATCTGACTGTGACGCCAACTGCGCCGTCCACGTAATTCAGACTCATCATACAGAACCATTGGCAGGGCAGGGTCCCGCCGCCCCATCAACAACATGTTGGGAGTGACGGGATCAGCATCGGCAATATCTGTCGAGGCATAACCTAATGGTTTTGAGTTCATAATACCTTCCACTTCCACCAAGACTGTATGTAGAACTGACTCCGGAACGGTACGGTCTTGCAGCACAGCTTTCAGAGCCCCCTTCACAGAGCGAACTTCTCGCTCCCAGGTTACACCAAAATGGGGAGCATTAGGAGGGTTAAATCGAAAGCGAACCTTGTACCTGGAGAGTTTCTGTACCATAGATGGCTCCATCTCCTTCAGAGACCTTTGGATCTCGGAGTCCGCACCCTTAAAGTTGGTGCCACAATCACTAAGCAACTCATAGGGCACACCTCGACGAGATGCAAAGCGCCGATACGCCATGAGGAATTCATCGGTATCCATGTTGGCCACCAATTCTAGATGGACAGCCCTTGTAGTCATGCATTTGAAGACTAGGCCCCAGCGTTTCTCATTACGCCTACCAACTTTGACAGTCATAGGACCAAAGCAATCCATCCCAGTTGAATAAAAAGGTGGCTTGTGTAACCTCAGTCGACACTTCGGAAGATCTGCCATACGAGGGACTTCTGGTTTTTTGCGCCAGCGTTGGCACTCAACACAACTATGGAGTATACCTCTCACTGCACTCCGCCCACGCAATACCCAATATCTTCGCCTCACGTAGGCGAATACCTGATCAGTCCCGGCTTGATGGTTGAAGTGTTTATCAACCTGCTTGATGAGAAGCTTGGTGATGGGATGGTGAGGATCGAGGACTACTGGGTGTGGGTCCAAGGGTACCGAGTCATCTTGCGGCATCTTTCGAAGTCTACCACCAACTCGAATGAGTTTGCTGGAGGTGTCAAGTTCTGGAGCAAGTTGAAGTAAGCGACTGGAACGATGTACCTGCTTGCTAGCACGGAGAGCAACTAGATCTTCTTGAAAACTTTCCTGCTGGGCACGCCGAAGCAGCTGACACTCTACTTCAGAGATCTGGTCAGGGTTAAGTACACCATGCTCCTGATTGGCCTCGCCATAAACCTGCTCTCCCACTGCATCCACCATCCCAGTCCAGCTTTTAAAGGCACTTAAGTCCACATCTGCAACTGGACTGACCACGGGATTAGCCCCGGTCAAGCCACAAAACAGAGATTTCTTGATCTCCTTTTCATCTACTACCGACATTTCATCAGGTACACTTACTGGTACATGGCCACACTGCCATGTATCTGGGGGGTGGACTAACCAAGGAGGTCCTTCAGTCCATCGTGAGCCTTTGCCAAGTTCAGAGACAGCCAGTCCGCGAGTGATGTCATCAGCAGGGTTTTCCTTCGTGTTAACATAACGCCACTTGTCACCTTCGGTGAGGGTTTGTATTTCTGCAATCCGTGTTCCTACAAAGACCTTGTATCGACAAGACTCTGACTTAATCCAGGTAAGTATTGTCGTAGAGTCACTCCACATCACTGTGTCTTTGATGTCAACTGTGAGGGCATCACGCACAATTTTGGCAAGTTGTGCTCCTAGCAAGGCGGCCATTAGTTCAAGGCGCGGTATGGACATTTGACGCTTGGGAGCCACTCGGCACTTTGCAAGTACGAAACCCAGATAGACATCACCACCTTCATCAGTAGAGCGTAGATAGGCGACTGCCCCATAGAGTCTTTCGGAAGCATCACAGAACACATGGAGACTCCTGTTTACACTGGCCGTGTCAACCTGACTAGGAGTGTAGCAACGCTGAAGTCGAATCGAAGGAATGTGTTCTAGTTCTGAACACCATTTTTGCCACCTGTTTTGGATGTCTACACTGGTCACTTCTTCATCCCAGTCAAGTTTAGACATCCATAACTCCTGAACGATCAACTTTGCTCGTGCAGTAAATGGGGCAATATCCCCGAGGGGTTCAAACTGACTCGCTAGCAACCTAAGTGCAGTTCGCTTGGTGAGCGGTCCAAGCTGAGGAAGTTTGGCTGGGTGATACAACTCATCACTTCTACAATCCCAGTGAAGTCCTAACGCCGGTTCTGGATCCCCATCCCACTGATCTAGGGAGAGGGACCGAACGTGACGATCCGAGCGGGCCTCTTGTGGCAAGTGCGTGACGGCCTCTGAATGGCTACTCGCGTACTTTACCATCTGGAAGCCAGCTTCCTGTAGGCACTGGCGTGTACTGTTGACCAGATCCCTGGCTTGCTCCACTGTGTCTCTACTCGCAAGCTGGTTGTCGACATATGTTTCTTGTTCGATTGTGTCCTGGACAAGAGGGTACTGTTGGTTGAAATCCCCGGCATGCTTTTGTAGGGCAAACGTTGCACAGCACGGGCTGCAGGCAGCTCCAAATGGCAAGACCATCCATTCAACAACCACCCATTTCTCTGAGGATTCATCCCACCACAAGAACCTAAATGCCCGTCGCTCAGCAGGAGCCAACATGACCTGGTGGAACATGGCAGTTATATCGCCCGAGACTGCTATTCTTCGTTGTCTAAAACGCAGGAGTACTTCCAACAATGATGGTCCCAGAGTTGGCCCTGCCAACAACACTTCGTTTAAATTCTGGCCGGCATATGTGAAAGAGCAGTTGAAAACCAACCGGTGTTTGCCACTGCTGTAGACAACATGATATGGTATGTACCACCCCTGCAGGGCATCAGGCGTCATGTCCTCCACTGGGCCAAGGCATCGAACATGTCCTTTGTCTTTTAACTTCTGCATGTACGTCTGACAATATTCGGCCATGGTTGGGTTTGCTAGCATCTTCCTTCGATGAGAGCGCGCCAACGCACGAACTGATTCTGGGGAACCAGATGGAAGGTCTCTCCCCGATTTCTTCAGCATCGGGGTTTGAAGGCGTTGGACTCCATCCACCTCCACACCAACTGTGCTTTCCTCCAGAATCTTGACTGCCAGTTTGTCCTCCTTGGAGCGGGTTACCCCTTTTGGGTTGACATGCGGCAATTTATCAATGCTCATGAACCGGTCCATCATACGGTGAAGCTGGTGCTCCGGGTCTTGACACATCGTAAACAGAATTTGCTTGCTCTCAGGAAGGGTTCCGGAATACTGCAAGCCCTGTCTGCCCTGAACCGTCCAACCGAATAGTGTGTTCACTGCCACTGGGGATCTGCACTTGGCCCCGGTGCGTACTTCAGTGGAGAGGGTCAACTCAATGTTATCTGCTCCGATCAACACCGCTGGTTTTACTCGATCCGCGGAGAACAGAGGCAAGTTCCTTAGATGTGGCCACTTGGACTGCAACCTTTCAGCTGAGACACTGTAGTCAGTCAACCGAATGTTATCGGCGGTGAACCCACATGTGATCAGAAACGATTGGCCAGGATCTCCTCGGGGCGACACGGCAAAGTCAACGCATTTGCCTTCCCAGTTAGTGTCTCCCGTGACTGTTTCAACTTTTAGAGTTTCCTCCTTCCCTGGAATGTTTAACCTTTTTACAGCCCAAGGGACAATCATGGTTCTCTCTGCACACTCGTCAAGTATTCCAAAGGTTTCCAACTCTCCATCCGGTCCATACACAGTGAGAGGAACAGCCTTTATTAAGACATCACGTTCATAGTCGAGACTCAGGGTTTTAGTACCAACTCCCGTGCAGAGCGCAGCACCCTTTTGCTTGGCAACTGACTTCGTAGCCACATCATGCAGGCTACTTCGGTGGTCACCTTCACACTCCTTGCACTTTTTGGGGAATTGGCAGTCTTTCCCGTGTTTCTTGCCACACTTGAAGCATCGGTCATTTTCTTTCAACCACTTAATCTTTTGATCCAGGTTTAACTTTAGGAACTTGTCACATGTTTCAAGATAATGGCCTGACTCACTGACCTGGCAGAACAGACACGTTGCCCTCTTGGCCGCCCAGTTTGGTGACCCATTGCTACCAGCCCTAGCTCCCTCTGATTCGGGCGAGTACATCTTGGCTACATATGTCTTCGCTGACGGCAGAGTGCCGACTGCAGGCCTTCTTGGTGGTTGTCGGTGACTGTTGCCATATTGCTGCTTTTGGACTGAACCCTTGCTGGACTTGACCTTCTGGGACTTCTCTAAAAGAATGAGCCCAGCGGGACCGCTCTTCTTTTCTAGCCATTTGCTGAGGTCTTCTACTGTGTATGTCAGACCACGGTCCTGATGCCACATTTTAGACAAAAAGTCTGTATGTAGTCGCTCGGGAAGTTTACTAGCCAACTCAACAGCGTACTTATGGTGCTTCAGCTCCACCTCGAAGCCAAATTTCTTGGACGTCTGAACCATCGTGACAACTTCATCTGAAAAATCTCGCAAGCTTTCCCAATCATTGTATGAAAGTTGGGAGTGTGTTTCCAGCTGGTTCAACAACCCTTGAACAATCCTTCCCGGTTCTCCGAACACCTTCTGAAATTGCTTCATTGTTGTTGTATAAGCGTCGTCGCCAAGCACAAGATTTCTGTCTGCCATTGCCAATGGACGCCCACCAAGATGACCACGCAAATAAGCGAACTTGGTGGCTTCTGGTAAACCGCACTCTGATCTGTTCATAATACTGTCCCAAAGAGACCTGAATGTGACCTAGGTTCCTAACGGATTCAGATGGGACATTTGCTCGTGCGCCTTGCGGCTGCACAGTTTTTCCGTCTGAGAGATATATCCTGATTTTATGGCATTCGAATTCTTTATTGGTACTAATTTGTATATAGTTGATACATTGTGACTCACATTTTCTACACCTATGTCGACACATAAAGTAACTCCCATGTTGGGGATAATTCTGGGCATTTTCATCGCAAGATTTGCACTTCTGAGTTACACCGGGGATCAACCAAGCATGACTGCTATGGGCTACAGGTACACGCCTGGTTCACTGCTTGAACTGCGGCATGGTCCTTGTGGTTCACTTGACCACGCAGCCTGGAGAGCGGCTTGCGATGCCGGGATAGCGCTTCATCGTCCAACTCGACGGGGATGCCGCGGTGGTACTGTTGCACACAGACAAAGAAAGCTACCGGCTATTGTGACAGAACAATCAGGGTTAACAATTGCCTTACCTGTCGAGTACTCTACATGTAGCCCAATTCTAAGGTGTAAAACAGCACCAGAATCCGGTAAGGGGGTTTCCAATGCCACCTTAGCACTTCTCAATTGTCGTTCAGCAAGGAATAAATCTGATCTGATTTCCGATTTTATCAAGGATAGTCAGTCTGACATTGTGTCTCTGACCGAAACTTGGTTTACTGGAACTGATGATGATCAAAAACACATCGCTGAAATCTGCCCCCCTGGTTTCACGTGCATACACGTCCCTCGTATAGGTCGACGGGGAGGGGGATGTGCTGTCATTGTGCGAAAGGGTTTCAGGACGGTGCTCTTAAAATCCCAACGCTTTTCTTCGTTTGAGCACATGATCCTTAATATTTCATCGGCTGATAATTGTGTAATTAACTTGATCGTTCTTTATCGTCCTCCATCGTCATCGCACAACCAATTCATCACGGATTTCTCAACACTGGTTGAACACATGGCGTTGGAGAATAACTTAATCGTAGTTGGTGATTTCAACTTCAACTGGTCCTTGAAGGAAGGCAGCACCAATAAGCTGGCTGAATTATTGGACAGTATGGGTCTAGTTCAGTATGTTGGAACACCTACTCATACCAGTGGCCATATCATCGACTACGTCATAGCTCGAGCCAGTGATGAAGTACTTATTTCGTCTACGGTCCGGACATCTACTTTCATATCTGATCACTGTAGTGTTCTTTGTGAACTGCAGCTTAATAAACCAAAACATTCCTGGCAGGTTGCTACATAGCGTAAACTGAGCAAGATAGACTCAACCGAGTTCATCAGCGACATGACTTTCTTGTTTGCCAAGCAGCCAGATGCCAATCTTTCTGCTCAGGTTGAGTTCTACTCATCAGCCCTCAGAAAACTGCTTGACAGACATGCCCCTATACAGAAGCGATTTCTGCCAGTCCGTCCGCATAGCCCCTGGTACACCAATGACATCACAATGGCTAAGAAACAAAGACGGAGGTATGAAAGACAGTGGAGGAAGACAGGTCTCATTGTCCATCGCCAAATGTTCACAGAGCAAAGAAATTTGGTTCATGAGATGATCAAAAATGCCAGGCGGTCGTTTTTCAAACAGAAAATATCTGACAATGCATCAAATCCAAAAGCGCTCTTCTCTGTTGTAGACAAACTGATTCACTGCAAACCGACACGACGCCTTCCAGACCATTCGTCTGCATCAGAGCTTGCTGAAGTGTTCAATGATCACTTTGGCTCTAAAATCTTGGGCATCAGGACATCACTAGACAATCAAGCATCATCTGTTTTTGTCTCTGATAATGACACTTACACGGCTGCCAGTCTCCAGTCATTCTTACCTGAACAGGAGGAGACTATAGAAAGACTCATCCAGCGCTCCCCCTCCAAATCCTGCGAACTCGATCCCATACCTACCTCTCTGTTGAAGCGATGTTTGTCGCCTGTGCTGCCTGTGATAGCAGGTATAGTTAATTCGTCACTAGCAACGGGTATCATGCCTCAGCAACTAAAATTGGCTCACGTTACTCCGGTTATCAAGAAGCCGAATCTCGACCAGAACATCCTCAATAATTACAGGCCAATCTCTAACCTGCCCTTCATCTCAAAGATAGTGGAGAAAGTGGTAGCTGGTCAACTTGAGGAATACCTAACATCAAACAACCTACACGAACCTATGCAGTCTGCATATCGAAAATACCACAGCACTGAAACTGCCCTCTTGTGCGTTCAGAATGACATCTTGAGAGCTGTTGACGATAAGAGACCTGTCATATTAGTCTTGCTCGATCTGTCCGCAGCGTTTGATACCATTGACCACACAATCCTCCTGCAACGCCTTCAAATCAACTTTGGTATTACTGGAGTAGCACTGGAATGGTTCACATCCTACCTCAAAAACCGCGCCCAATCTGTAAAAGTTGACGGCTTTTACTCATCTAACACAACGCTACGCTTTGGCGTCCCTCAGGGATCGGTGCTTGGTCCCTTGCTGTTTTCATTATACTCTTCACCTGTAGCCAACATCGCACGCAAACACGGTCTGTCGGTCCAGCTCTATGCCGATGACACTCAGCTATACTTGCCATTTGTCTCAACGGATGCAGACATCGCAGTTGCCCGTACAGAAACCTGTATTGCTGACATAAAGGGGTGGATGGTTGCAAATAAACTTAAGCTAAACAGTGACAAGACTGTCATTCTTGTGCTGAATTCACCACGTCAACAACTTCCCGACGCCATTGAGAGCATCACTATTGACGGTCATCAAATACCAATCAGTGATACGGCTAGAAACCTTGGCGTTATATTTGACAAACAGCTGAACCTCACGGCCCATGTAAAGAATAACACCCGTATCGCCATGTTTCACTATCTGACAAAACGACAGAACAGTTGATCCATGCATTCGTTTTGTCTAGGCTTGATTATTGTAATTCACTCTTATATGGACTTCCAGCTTCCACCATCAATCACCTTCAAAGAATCCAGAACATTGCAGCCCGTATTCTGTCCCGCACAAAGAAGTTCGAGTACATCACACCGGTCCTCAAGGCACTACACTGGCTTCCCATTTAGCAACGCATAATATTCAAACTTCTTCTTATCACTTACCGGTCCATAAACGGATCAGCACCCCAATACATGCAACAACTGATATCAACATACAAGCCTGTGCGCCAACTCCGCTCCAGTGACGCGCACTTACTTGTGGTTCCATCTTCTAGGTTGAAAGCTTACGGGGACAGAAGTTTTTCTGTTGCAGCCCCTCGTCTATGGAATAGTCTACCAATAGTCCTGAGATCACAACCAGATGTTGACTCTTTCAAAACCCATCTCAAAACTCACCTTTTCAGTCATGTATATCAGTAGTCTTTCTCAGACCCCAGCGCAGTGAATAGATTTTCTAGATACCAGCGCTATACAAGTTTTTATTATTATTATTATTATTATTTCACGTCGTGCTCGTCGTTGAACTTGGGTATGTTAAGCTTAGGTAGGCTGTCTCGCAGCATACCGTAACCATATGTAGGTGGTGCAGGAACACTTGAAGTTGGAGCTTGACTTGTGTTGGTTTGGGAAGGGGATACCTTACTGGACTTGGGGTCTTTCCTTCTGCAATTGCAACTAGAGTCATTGTTAGATAAGGTACCAGCGTCACTTGAATCACCCGGGTTAGGATTAGCTGATTCAATACAACCAGACTGATCCCGCTGCGTATGTTCACGTGACCTTGGCAAATTGTTACCTGTCAGCTGGACCTGGTCATGATTAGTGTTCGGACCTCCTGGCATCTGGGAAGATTCAACAGGTGACGAGATCGTCCCCAGGTGGGCACTCAGTTGGGCACTCGGTAGCCACCCATCTGTTACGGGCTGTGGAGAGACTGAGGTAACTACAACAGGAGTGAATGGAACTGACATTGGATTAAGTGCCATGGGTACCGACCTAACATTTGTATTCGCTGTCCCTGCATCACCATACAAGAATGTGGAATTTAACGCACGCTGCACCAACGGAACGGATGGTGGCTGGCAAGCAATGGTGTAGCTCGCTGTATTCAATCTAGGCGCAATGCTTGAGGAACTCATCTCAATGAAACGAGAAACCGTACCCCCCACTAAACTATGAGTTGATTGAACAGATCCACTGAAACTCACACTTACGGGTTCATCAGATGTTTGCAAAATGGGCACAATGCTGGGGGAGTTATTGCCAACAACCTCAGAACGGTCATGTTCAGAGGCTACACTGTCATTAACCCAGTCCAAAGTTCTGCTGCCACGGTCACTCTCAAGTTCCCTCTGCTGGAGACCTGTATCATGCGTCTCCTGGAGTTCCTGTAGGAGCAAATCTGATTCGAGCTGGCTTTCTGCCTTTTTGTACTCGAAGTCAATTTTACGAACACGTTCTTCATCTTCAAGGCTGGCTAACCTCTGGCTTGCCTCACGCTGAATTGCCTCTTTACGAATCCTTGTACGCTCATTCTCTGCTGCTGCAGCCAGCACCAGAAGCTTCTGACGAGATTGCTGTTCATTCAACCGTCTTCCAAGTTCTGATGCGGAGCGAGAGGTGACTGACCTTGAACTCCTGCTTCCACTGCATGATGCTGCTCTTTTGGAATCCATAGGTCGCGCAAGGTGAGAATCGTCAGCTTGACGGGAACCAGGGACAAAGCTGCTAATGGAGCTGGTGAGGTGGGGCAGACTTGATGTCTGACGCAAGGTACTCGTAGCGGGGGAATCACTGTTCACAACTGTAGTGATCCCAGACTGTGCAGTTGAAACGACTGCTTGTTCCACGGGGGCATTGGTAGACACCGATGACATGACGATCTAGCACAGAGACAGTCAGTTTTCCAAATAATCCGGCTCGAAGGACCAAATTTTGTAGGATTGATAAGGGGTTAACTGTGGTTTGGATTCATTTGGTCGTGACTGCTTCCAACAAGTCCGATTAGGCACTTGCGATCGAGTGGTGGCGTGTACTGGGGGGTGTTACTGCTGGCTGATAAGGGCTAGAACTAGATGAAAGGACGCCACTCGGGAATACACCAGACGGCATTCACTTGAAGGGAATATCCAGGCTTGGAATTTAATGAAATCTTCCAGTTCCAGATAAAACACCAGTGAACAGCATTTAACAATAGCTGTAACTACAAACGATTGTTGATGGAGGTGTAAGTTCACACTGTAGTCCTATTTGTCTTTCTTAGTTGCTTGCTTATGCTGTTAACAAAGGAAACAATAACAACATATTATAATTTCAACCCTGTGAATGATTGTGGTTAAGCCGGAGATATGTGATCTCTCTAGTTATAAAATGCACCCATTACTTGATACAAGTTCTCATTATTAAGCTGTAGATAATTAACCAGAATACATTCAATGATTCTTAGATTGAAGTACATGTTTCATTTAACACATTACAGCACCATCCAATACATAGCTGGAACACTAACACATGACCGATCCGCCATAATAGCGCCCTCAATGTTTAACCACTGATTAACTACGAGTGAAGCTTTGAGTGGCACATCGAAATAAACTTTAGAATTAACGCCCTAAAAGTATGGGTTTCGTGGATCTGTTCTGTTCCCTAAAGTTACTATTATTTACTATAACGATTATCACAAGAGACTTACCCAGTCAGGCAACGATGGCCCCATAAAGGACAGTCCAAAATGGACAGATTGGAACAACAATTTCAGAATTCCTCAAACATTAAACGCAGAGATAAAACTGGCGCGAAAGCGGCAGCACGCTGAACAGCGCCCTCTGTTGAGCACACGAGCGCCCTCTCGCAGTGTAAACTTTAGTTCCAACAATGGTCTATCTCATTATAAAATGCTTTATTATAATATATCTCATTGGGTTTACCTCTCATTGTAGGCATAACGTTGGCATTTTACCGAGAAGCCGTCCAGTCTGATAGGCGGTTTGGTTGTAGAGCTGGAGCCCGGAACTTTTGTTCAGCTGAAAAGGTATAAAAGGTTTGATGGTCTGATTATGTTAGTGTGGGGCCAAAAGTCAATATTTTACATTGCTGCCGGGTCACAGCCTGTACGGAGAGCCTGGGGGTCATAGAATAGGGGGCCGAAAAATGCATTTATTCAGCTGAAGAGGTATATGGACAAAACTTGTTGGATATCACTGCCAGGGTGATACTTATGTTGACGTTAGCAATGACAGCAACTTTTGCCTGTACAGGGCTCCAGACAGTAGCCCCAAAGGGCCCCGCCCATATGGTGTTATTCAGCTGAAGAGGTATATGGATGATTCTTTTTGTATTGGAACTATTACACATTAGGGTGTACAAAAATACCAATGACAGCAACTTTTGCCTGTACGGGGCCCCAGACAGTAGCCCCGAAGGGCCCGACGTCCCCCAACTGGTTTATTCAGCCGAAAAGGTACATGGATGATTCTTTTTGTATTGGAACTATTACACATTAGGGTGTACAAAAATACCAATGACAGCAACTTTTGCCTGTACGGGGCCCCAGACAGTAGCCCCAAAGGGACCAACGTCCCCCAACTGGTTTATTCAGCCGAAAAGGTACATGGATGATTATTTTTGTATTGGAACTATTACACATTAGGGTGTACAAAAATACCAATGACAGCAACTTTTGCCTGTACGGGGCCCCAGACAGTAGCAGCAAAGGCCCGCCCAGTATCCTTTAACTGGTTAATAGAGCTACATGACTGAATCCTTTTGCATTGGGACTATCACATTTACTCAAATATAAAAAAAGACTTGCAAGAAAAGAAAACATGACATACCACTATAATAATTGTGCTTTCAACTACTTTTAATGTTTCGTCTCAAACATACACTAACCTTGCTATTTCAACAGCAATGCACACATTTTAATATATAATATAAAACACATGAAATATAGGTTTTATTTTGTTTTCTTTCTCAGCGATGCAACATTAAAAATGAACATACAGTTTCTTCTGTTTTCTTTTTGCAACACACAACACAGAGTAATACAAAACCCTTGATATCCTCTGAGTTTATGATCTCAGCTAAAGCGCAAAATAGGTGAAATACTTTTAAAGAGTTCTCTTCTCAGTTTTCAGTTCCAGCTCACAATTATAATGTAGGATATACTATAAGAAATCCTAGGTTTATGATCTCAGCGAAAGCACATAAATACAACTTACTCTGCGTTTTCTTCTCAGCAGCACCACATTCAAATGGATATTTGTTCATCTGAGTGTTCTTTTTCAGTTACAACACACCAAATTAAGTTATATCTAAAATCTAATAATGCTCTGAGCAAGGGTAGCATTAAGGCCCAAAAGTTGGGGTCTACTTTCACCCCTGAGCTTTCAAAAGTCTCAATTAAGGGGTGAATTTTGGTGAAAATGTAATGTTTGTGGGTAATTCACCCAATCGGGGGTTAATGCTACCCCTGCCTCTGAGTTAATGTATTAGTGAAAGTAATTAAAATATACATTTCGGTTCCAGACCATGTGTACTGTTTCTAGTTGAGTTTTCTTTTCACACATAATTAAGTTACCTAAAAAACTAATACCCTCTGAAATTCAGAATTCTTATATAAGTGAAAGCACACAATAATGTATAGGTTAGATAAATATTTCTTTCTCAGCAGCGCCATATTAAGATGGACCTTTGTTTAATGTTTCATTTGAAAGCATTGATTAATAGTGAATACAAGCAATACTCTAAATGACGTTCATATGTTTCAATATAGGCAGGCAAAAGCTACAGAATATTTCCTGAAAATCCCATTTTGTTTTTTGTCTTGCTTCCATTATGTTGTTACGACACAACATAACCTAACACAAGATAACAACACTACAATGGTTGATCCTGAACACACCGATAACAGATTGCTGTCAATGTTTCAATATTTCCAAAAGAATTTCTTCTTGTTATACAGGGTGAGTCAGAAAAAACCATACAATGACAATGACATTTGTTTATGGTTAAAGAACCGTAATTCCTGAAAAATGAATTTAGAACTATTACTAAGAAAGGTTCCAAACAATTTTAGTTGGTGCAATTTGGATGTCACGATCAAATGTTATAGATCTTTAAAGATTTTTCGCAAAATTCAACTTGGGCCACTTTGAGAGACATATACCAATATACCATAGCTTTTAAGCAAAGAAAATTCACCCGCTGCTCCAAAAGTAAACTGAGATCTTAAACCAGCCATCTTGATTTTCTTAGTAATCTTCCTACATTACTCTAAGAATGTTAACATTTTTACTTTTTACATCCTTTTTCATGTCAGGGATATTGACTTTTTAATCATGTAATGATTTTCTCACCCTTTAACATAATCTTTTACTTTGAAAGAACCTGTAAAATGGCCCAAACTGATTGAGTCTTCATACAAAAGTGGAGATATCTTTTGTTAGAAACAATCAAATTTGATGCATTAAACGACATAGGGTAGCTAATTATTAGTGCATATACATCGAATACAAAAACAAAATAACATCGGTATATTTTTAAAACATTTTTAAGTGATGTGATTGTAAGGGTTTTTTTTACTCAGTCTGTATGGATAATCATGTAATATGTAAGCAAAACGTAGTTCACGCACTTACAATGGGTTATGCCTAATCATTATCCTCGTAGTCGCTCTCACTGTCTTCACTCCATGGCTGGTCATCTGACTGCAGACTTTCTTCATCATAAACTGCAATAATAGTGTCATCGCTATCATTACCTACGTCAGTATCAGCACCACGAGGATCCATTTCTGTATCAGAGACCATGTCTGATTCATCATCATGAACTTGTTCCAACTCTGCGTCTTCATCATTAAACAATTTGTCTGGTAGTGGCTCTCCGACAAACCATTGGGGTACATAATGCCCATCACCATTATCAGTCCATCCGTAATTCAGTGGATGTACGTTCTTTGTCGGCTCAGGAGTATGGGCTAGCCTCCACACTATGGCTATATAGTTTGCACGTGATAGATGCTGCGCTAGTGTCTTCTCGCATGGTGGCAAAGATGAACAGTTGATCTTCTTCACTTTGACATCTTTTTGTTTGCCATGTGTCATCTTGATGAAAGACTGGTACCGGGCCACGTTGATATTACTTAGTGCCTTGAAACCATATACCCTGCATACATATGCAGTGATTGCCGGCGTATCGATGACATCACTACACAATGACCTCAATGCACTAACGTGATCCTCGTCTTTCTCCAAGTAACTGAAAGGTGTGGATTTACCTTTTCGGTAGAATGCAGAGTTGAAATCGCATCCAGTCAGTGCATGGAAACCAATCAGTGCTTCATTCAAACCAATCTGTTTCTTTTCAAGCTCTCTAGAAATATCAGTAACATTGATTAACCTTCTGTTGTTTGCTGAACCAACGTCCATCATAATCGTTGATGTTTCTGGCATTCTCACTGTAAGACCTAATAGAATGATGAGTACATCTGTGTCAGAAGACCTGACCATTATTCTTCTGCCAATTCTGTCCGCATGGAATGCCAAAAGTGTGTCAGCTTCCTCGTGTTTTCCCTGAAACTCTGCTGGCTCCTCAACCACCAACATACCCATTGTGTTAACGCTGAGTTTAATGCATATGCCTCCATGAGAAATATATACCTTCTTGTTTGCAATGATTGGGGCATAATACTCTTGCTTGATTTCCTTTAGTAGGAACTGTGCTAGTGCTTCCTTGAATGCACCATTTTTGAGCAAGTCGATGCCTTTCTTCTGCTGCTGTTGATCCGCCCCTGTTATGATGAATGTGTTAATCTCATCCTGTACTGCGCCTCTATTCAACCTTTCAACATCCTTGATTGATGGCTCTACATATTTATCCAACAGCAGATGCGCAGAATTTCCACTAGCTGAGCACACTTTAACCAGGATATCTGTAATGATTTTGCCATATGTTGATGTTTTGTGACGAGGCAAAACTTCATGGAGAACAAGCCCACCGTCAAAAAGAGTGGCATCAATCATAGAACCTGTCGTTTCATCAGGGGGTGATTTTGATTGCATTTTTTCTAAAAGCTTGGTAAGATTTGCTTTTTGCGTTTTTAATGGCGTACCATATGCATGTGCGAGAGAGAGTGGAATCTCAGTGATAGGAAAGCACAGCACATCATGCAAATCGACGCCAGTCTTCGACAGCAAATAGCCAAACGCATCCCGAACCCCTTCGGCTGCTCCTAGAGCTTTCTTCTCTCTTGATGGCTTTTTCTTGGTGTTTGCAGCTGCAAAGTTCTGAACCTTCACGCGCTTGACTGTTTTCAAAAATCGACATACTCTTTGTGAAACTGTTGTCTCAGTTTTGCCCCTCGCTGCATTGTTCCTAGCAGGTATGTACTGGTTGTTTCAGCAGCAGCCTTTCCAGTAGCGATGTTCACCAATATCTCTGGTGCCTCGATTGCAAATGGATTGCATGTATCATCTAGCTTGTCAAGAAGCTTTCCTACATCACTGTTGTCTCTCTCAACTCTCCATTTGCGTAACTGGTTGGCTGGGGTTTCACCATTTTGGATGCCACTCATATCTTTCATCTCGGATACAGCCATACTTCGTTGAGTAAGAGTAACACACCAACGACGGAATGCACTCTCGGAGTTGGCAAAATGTGTTATACCAGTTGCCGAAGAAGCTGCATCTCTGTTTACTGACTGTTCCAGTGTAAGATCAATCGGACTCCTAGAATATGACTTCTTGGTTCGTCTAGTTGAAAATGCACCAGCTTTCAGGATGTCTAAAGCTGCACCCATGTACCTTTTCGGCTGAATAAACCAGTTGGGGGACGTCGGGCCCTTCGGGGCTACTGTCTGGGGCCCCGTACAGGCAAAAGTTGCTGTCATTGGTATTTTTGTACACCCTAATGTGTAATAGTTCCAATACAAAAAGAATCATCCATATACCTCTTCAGCTGAATAACACCATATGGGCGGGGCCCTTTGGGGCTACTGTCTGGAGCCCCGTACAGGCAAAAGTTGCTGTCATTGCTAACGTCAACATAAGTATCACCCTGGCAGTGATATCCAACAAGTTTTGTCCATATACCTCTTCAGCTGAATAAATGCATTTTTCGGCCCCCTATTCTATGACCCCCAGGCTCTCCGTACAGGCTGTGACCCGGCAGCAATGTAAAATATTGACTTTTGGCCCCACACTAACATAATCAGACCATCAAACCTTTTATACCTTTTCAGCTGAACAACAGTTCCGGGCTCCAGCTCTATTAGGAGTGTAACCGCTGTATCGGCCCGAAGACGTCTCTTTGGAGTGTGACTGCTGCCAAGCCACAGGTACAATGTGGTGATTAATAATACACTGGCTGTGCACGTTTTTTCGTATATTATCCCTATACATTTCTCCTTAGCTCTCAAAAGTGGAACTGTCTTCTCTTAGCCATTAGTAATTTGTTTTATTTACTCATTGTTTAATTATGTATGGGCTGATTAAGTTTACGTGATTATTTACAATTTTAGTTTTTTACTTGTACATGTTTTAATATAAGTTTTGATTTGTCTATTTAATAATTTTTAAGGATACTTGTAAGTTTGTAGGTACTTATTATTAAGTTTACGCAATTATTTACAATTTTAGCTTTTTACATGTACATGTACAAGTTTTAGAATAAGTTTTGATTTGTCTAATTAATTTTAAAGATTACTTGTAAGTTGGTATTTTTTTTTTAATTACTAATTGTTCTATTATGTAGGTACTTATTAAGTTTAAGCAATTAAGGATAATTTTGTTCATAGTTATAATTTAATTTTTCTATTAAAATATACGTGCTATAGTTTTATTTTCATTATGTATACAGTTTGGATTATCAGGAATAAAATTGTTGTTATGTTGGGAAAAAATGGTGTGACCGATGCAATTATTTAATAATAATAATATATTTTTTAAATGCATATTGTATTGCACTTTAGGTAAAATAACTCAAATTGCCCTACAATAGAATTAAATCTGGGCAATAAAATACTTAAAAATAATACCAAGTAACTTAAAGTGCTATCTACAGAGAACAAGACAAATGCTTATATACGGAGGCATAAAACAAAAATGTTAAAAGCAAGTTAAAACGACAGAAGAAAACAAAATGAAAACGTGATGTGAAAACAATTTAAAGGCTGACAAAATACCATTTAAATTGTTAATAGTACAAGCATTCACCTTTCGGTACAATAATTCCAACAATGCGCCAGACAAATTACATTTCTAATCAATGTTTTTTTAATGAACAAACAAATAATTTACCAAACGTCAAATGGAATGATGGGTCCGAGTCGGTAGTGTTTGGGTCCGAGTTGGTAGGGGGTCCGAGTTGGTTTTGGGTCAGAGTTGGTAGTGGGTCCGAGTTGGCATGGGTCCGAGTTAGCAGTGGGTCCGAGTTGGTAGTGGGTCCGAGTTGGCATGGGTCCGAGTTGGATCGAAACCCTTGCCTTGGCTATACACAAAAAGTGTAGCCTGATTGACTGATAACAAGTGATATCATAATGATATAGTAAACTATTTGCCTTTCCTGCCCAGTCGTCGAGGTTTCTCTCCTAGCCTTTATGAATATTTTATCATTTAGAAAGTCACACTCCGGAACTCTCCGCCTGAACTGAAGCGATTGAACCATGCGTAGACCAAGCTAGGGAGTTATAGAATAAACGTGTAGACATTTTATTTCCCAAGCTGTCGGACTTCTGATTTTCTCGTGGCCTTGCCTCGTGGTGGACGCGCCGCTGCCAAGACCGCAAACGGTGGCCTGCATTCAAATAATCTGTGAATCACAAGTTGGGGCGTGGTATTCCTTTTCGTTTCGCCTGTGTTTTTTGAGGGGAAATGAACTGCCCCAAATCGGTAAAACCTCTTTATATTCTTCACCGATACAATGTCCGAAAGAAGCGGCCAAAAGGTGCCATACGCCGACTGAATCACGCCAGAAGACCCACATGTGCATCCTTTTCAGAAATGTAGTTATTCCCTTATTCGCGTTCTCAATCGTGAATAAAGCATTTTATTTCCGCATTTCCTATCCTGTTGCACAACCTGCAAGAGAAACAAAAATTGCAGCATACCATGAACTTAGGGAGCACCAAGCTTCGACGGCAAAACAGAGCGGATGAAATGAGATGAGCTGTTACTTACCAGCCTCACGGGACCGCTATAGGCAGCATCTCTGTGTTATTTCGTTTCAAACAATACTCACAATCTCCAATACCTTCCAAGGTGTCTCTTCTTCATCGTTACCCCTTCAATTGGTGCGCCAGACGAGGCCATTGTCTTGAAGAGTACCGGATTATGTGATTCCATTCCTGATGAACCTGAATGCACACTTCCTTCGTCCCACGAAGGCGTTCTATCACAAAACTACATGTCCGTCGTCTTGTGTGCCGAACGAGGTAAGTGCTTGCTACAGCACTCTCACACCTCAAATGTATCAGAGTCCATCCTGCAAAGCATTCTTATGCGAATCGGTTAGCTCAGCAACAAAATTGAAAATATATCTATTGATGCATGCTAGCACCAAAGTATGCAATTTCACGATCTACCTTCTCCTTATGATTGATTGGCCGACAGTGGCCATATTAACAAAAGGCGGAGCAAACCCGGACACAACATCAAGGCAAAATCGTAAAAACAACGGCGAAAAACCAATTGTCGATAGATATGGACCCCATTCTCTAATAATTTATAGTTATTTGTTACACGCATGTGTTCCTTCCCTTGATGCTATTTCTTGTTTAATAATATTTATCTCCTGATAATCCGCTTTGCCTAACTCATTTTGCGGCCTGCTTCCTTTATTTCATTCCCAAATTGTTATTGTTAGTCCCATTTTCTCGAGAGGTTTTATTATCTCATTGTTATAACCGGGGTTCATCCCCTCAATATTTGTTTGTTTTATTTCTCAAACTCCACTGTTATTTGCAAGGCAACACCGTGGACATCAAAATGCATCGAGTGGGCCACGCCCGCAATAGCAAGTGTCTTGTAGCGTGACGTGGACATGGCCAATCATTATACTTCGACTCAAATAAACCACAAAGGAGACAATTTATTGAGTGATGCCACAGCCTCGAAATGGCAGTATGTTTTATTCCGGATACCAGTGAAAGGGCATACCGGTAGCAAAAAGGAAACAATTCAACAAATAAACAATTCCACAATTTGGGCCACCCAGGTCCCCGGGCAACACCAGGCCCGACCATTATAATGGGCAACACCAGGCCCGACCGGTCAAGGGGAACACCAAGCCCCTGGGCAACACCAGCAGCCGATTTCACGAAACCTTACACAATTGCGTAAGCCCCCTTGCGCCACAATTTATTGCGTAAGCTGCGCTACTTTTGTTTGCTGCGCAACATTTCGCTTACGACAGTTTCACGAAAGTTGGACAGTGCGTAAGTCCGCGGCTTGCCCAACAAATTATGGCGTAGCTTGCGCAGTCAATTTAGGTGGCGTAAGATATGGCGTAGCGACTGAAAATGACCTATTTTACCAGCAAATCGTAATTGACGTGGAGCCCGTCATTGCTCAACTTATTAAGCTTGATAAAAGACACTCATAGTTCCATGATTGAAGTCACTATTTTACCCGTGACAGAATTGTTAATGTTGCCACGCGATTTCGCGGAAAGTCGGACAAAACTATTTTCAAAATGGTGGGCGAAGGTGATACAACAACGATTTCGTGAAAGAACACAATAATACGCAAACAGTCGTCGTAAACGCTGTTTAAAAAGTTGCGCAGCTACGGCAAGTTTCGTGAAATGCTCCGTAAGGAAATGGCGCAGCTATGCAACATTTTTGTTGCGTAAGCCTTGCGCCACTTTTAAAAATGGCGCAAGCTACGCACTTTTCGTGAAATCGGCTGCAGGCCCACCAATACAAGGCAACCAAATGCCAATTGCCAAAGAGGCAACCACATGCAACCACAGAGTTGCTTCCATCTACCGATGTTAAATTCGGTCAGGAAAATCTAGCCTCGGGAAATTCGCGAGCGCTATGACAACAAAGCAATTTGCCTAACATATAATTTACTGCCGGATTTGATTATTAGACCGCTAAATGTGAGGACTTGTGTTACTGGCTGTCTGAATCCGTAATAAATTGCCAGGCAGGAACAAAAAACAACAACATATAATTTAACGCCAAAGATACAGCCCATGGAAATAGTTTCATGATACGTGCGAACACTATAGGGAATTCCATGAGTAAAAAGACCCTGACACTTGCAAGTGCTATCTTGGAAGCAGTGATGTTTATGCTGAGTACAGCAATATTTTGAACGTATTATAGCCTCATGATACGTTCGAGCGCTATTCGGGATGATAAACTATACAAAGCCAATCAAGAATATCTATAAGTACAGTATACATCTCGGGAAACTTTCGAGCGCTACAGTGTATATTGGAATGTCACCATAAACCCCAGAATTGATGAAATCTGTGAGTACCATGAACATAGCCTCATGACACATGCGAGCGCTATATTGTGAAAAAAAGAAAAAAATTGCTAAAATCTAATTTATTAATACATGTAATAATAATATTCAATTCTTATAGAGCGCCCTCCATAAAAATTATCTCAGGGCGCTTTACATATACAGTAAAAGCACATTAAAATACAGCACATTAAAAATACAAGAAAAAGAAACACAAAAATAATTTAATTTAACAATTTTATATCTTCCTAAAAAAATGTGTTTTAAGAGATCCTTTAAAAATTTCATATGAAACGGCACCACGCACTAACAGTGGCAGGGCATTCCAAAGTCTCGGTGCACAGACCTGGAACGCCCTGTCACTGTAGTACTTGTTACCGCCAATAGGTTGGAACAAAAACAATTTTCCCTGAGAATTCGATCTCAAACAGCGACCAATATCACGGACACGCAGGAGCTCATCTAAATAATCCGGGGCCATACCGTTTAAAATTTTGTATGTCAAACAAACAATTTTAAATTCAATTCTCTGTTTCACCGGGAGCCAATGCAGCTCTTTCATAACTGGAGTAATATTTTCATATTTGTTAATCCTGGTAACTAGACGGGCAGCAGAGTTTTGTATCACTTGTAATTTTCGAACTTCTTTGGCAGGAATACCAACAAGAAGGCTATTGCAATAGTCAATCCGGGATGTAATAAAGGCGTGCACCAACTTTTCTGTAGTTTTGGAATCCAAAAGAGAACGAATTTTTCCAATTTTCCAAAGTGCAAATGAAGCCTTTTTGCACACATTAGAGACCTGAGCACGCATGGTGCCAGCTGAATCTAAGATTACACCAAGGTTTTGAACCTTATCAGAAGGATATACATCTGCATCACCTATATGAACAACACATGGGGGTCCAGAGCTGACAGTGTGTGAAGCAAACTTTGAGGAAAATTTAATCAGCTCGGTCTTCCCATCATTCAGTGCGAGCAAATTGTCACGCATCCAAAGACGGATTTCCCCCAAACATTGCTCCAGAACACTGACAGAATGCTCAGCACCCCGACAAGTGACGTAGATTTGGGTATCATCTGCATACATCATGTATTGCAAGCCATAACGAACTATGATGTCCTCCAGGGGTGCTGTATATCAACTGAAAAGAACAGGTCCAAGGACCGACCCCTGGGGGACACCACAGTTCAATGGTTGAGATTTTGACACAATCGAACCGATATGTACTTGCTGTGTTCGACCCTGCAGAAATGACCGAAACCATTTCAATGCAGTGCCTTCAATTCCAAACCTAGAACACAGTCTTTGCAGCAAGATACCGTGATCGATTGTGTCAAAAGCGGCCGATAAGTCTAATCAAACAAGAATGACATCTTTTCGTTCACCAAGAGCAAACAACAAATCATTCTGGACTCGCAGTAGAGCCGTTTCAGTGCTGTAGCGCTGTCTGTATGCAGACTGACATTTTGCATAAAGAGAAAACTCACAGAGATATGAATTAAGTTGTAAATGCACAGACTTTTCAATGATTTTTGACACAAATGACAAATTAGAAACAGGTCTATAACTATTGAGATCATTCTGAGGCATTTTTTGATTCTTTAGCAATGGACGAACCAGTGCATGTTTACAACCATCAGGAAATTCCCCTGTCAAAAATGAAGAATTAACAATATCGACAATTACCGGAGCAACCTGTTCTGCACAATGCTTTAACAATGACGTGGGTATGGGATCCAGTGAACAAAACTTCGGAGGAAGTTTTTGTATAAGCTTCGTAACAGATTGAATGGTTACAGGTTCAAAAAAGGAAAATCTGCTTGTACATGTACTTTGCAACAGTATGGAGCACCCTGTCAAAACATCGTACCAATACTGTGCTTGAAATAGTCAATATCGATTATTTTAAGATCACGCCGCGAAGTCTGAGTCCTCAATACAGACGGACGCTCAAGAACAGATGAAAAATGCAATGCGGCGTGATCTGACGGTAGTGACCAGTCTATTGTTATGTCACCAAGCAGAGTGTCGCTAGTCCGGGTGATGACCAAATCAAGTGTGGCTCCTTTGTCATGTGTAGCACCTCGAACATGTTGTGCCAGGTCCATAGAATGAAGTAGTTCCATGAACGAAACTGCGTCACAATGAGCACCAGTAGCATTAATGCGAAAATTGAAGTCGCCAACAATAAGAAGGCGACCCCTTGTGTGGAGAATTCCCTCCATAAAAGACGTGAACTCGGACAAAAAGTCTGAAACAGATCTCTTGCCGTTCAAACCGGAGCACGGAGGTCTGTATACGACGACGAGACGAATCACGTACATCATAATGCAACACCAACATGACCGCATGACACATGCGAGTGCTATATTGAGAACCAACTAAAATTGGTGGAGACATTGGGGTGGTGGTGGGATAAAATTTGCTGAACAAAAATTTAGATGTTGACTCTGGAATCGGCTGTGACAGAGTGGCTATAAAATTCGAACCCGCCAAAAGCCCAGCTTCCCCACGCGGAACCCATGATTCTCATTGGCCCAAAGTTAACTGTAGAAATTTGCATACTGCTGACCTTTTACCTTTTGCATAATTAACCCTTATATGGCGATAGCGTGATATGAAGTAAAATTCAACTTCCACCGCCGGCCCAGGCAAAAGTTTGTTGACCTTGCACCTAGTGCTAAATTAGGTGTGGGTGTGAATGTCAAATAAATGCCATGAGAGCGTAGGGAGGCCGCATGAGCTTTCGCTGTGTATAAAACCTTTTACCGTGTAACGGTAAAAGGAGCTAAATGCACAGTGCAATTTAACCTTAGCGTGATTTCATATACAAGCAGGTAACTAAATCCTTAAAGTGCTAAAAATGTTTTCTTTCCTCTTTATTAACAGCACTGGGAGTCGTATTTACAAACGATAAACCTCAACCATTATTAAAAACTTAACAAAGGTGCAACAAATCACGGCAAGACGAGGAACCCCGCCGGACAGCATAGCGAGTTGTCGACCTTCCGAGGAGTGTGGCCTACTGAATCGGCCTATTATATTTAGCTCAAATTTAAGGGGAATACAGAATATACAAACAAATCCCCTGCCATTTAAACTGGGGTTGTTTAAATGCCCCCCCTTGTCATGCATCTGTTTTATTAAGCATTCTCTGCAAGCAATCTCTACAAGCGTTTAGATCCAATCTACCATGAATACCGTAAACTCCCGTTTCATTATTCATTTCATCTTTCCTGACTATTTTCATATTGGTATTGCCTCGTTTCTGTCTTGTCTTCTATTGTAACAACCCTGAATTCCAAATACCGTCTAATATCCATAACCCTTTGCTTTGCCCTTGTTTGTATTGCTACACGACTGTTAAAGTATTGCTACATATTACTTTATTACATCATCCTACTCTCTGTACAAGCATATTTATTCGACTGTTGCCATTTGTGGCCGAATAACTAATACAAAACATAAAAGACCAACATATATCCCTTTACTTGCGTCCTCAATTCACTGGGGCTATTCCCCTTTTTATAAAGGCATATCACAAATTTGGGCCTTTCCCCACATCAACATCTGGAGGTTTTCCCTACATATCTGACTGGGGTCTTTCCCCACATCAATATACTGGGCTTTTCCCCACATAAACATTTGGGGGTTTTCCCACATTAATCTTTGAGGCTTTTCCCACATTAATGTCTGGGGTCTTTCCCCACATCAATCTCTGGGTATTTTTTCCCCAGCAATCTCGGGCCTTTCCCCGCATCTATTTCTGGGGCTCTTTGCCTCCATCTATTTCTGGAAGTTTTCCCTACATATCTGCCTGGGGCCTTCCCAACATCAATATCCGGGGCTTTTCCCCACATTAAAATTGTTTTTTTTTTCCACATTAACTCCTTTTACCGTTACACGGTAAAAGGTTTTATACACAGCGAAAGCTCATGCGGCCTTCCTACGCTCTCATGACATTTCTTTGTCATTTACACCCACACCTAATTTAGCACTAGGTGCAAGGTCAACAAACTTTTGCCTGGGCTGGCGGTGGAAGTTGAATTTTACTTCATATCACGCTATCGCCATATAAGGGTTAATTATGCAAAAGGTAAAAGGTCAGCAGTATGCAAATTTCTACAGTTAACTTTGGGCCAATGAGAATCATGGGTTCCGCGTGGGGAAGCTGGGCTTTTGGCGGGTTCGAATTTTATAGCCACTCTGTCACAGCCGATTCCAGAGTCAACATCTCAATTTTTGTTCAGCAAATTTTATCTTCGTTCTCAGATTATTTCTCATCTAACATCGTTTCCGAACACATCCATTTTGTTCTGGTCATTTCTACAACTCTTTAGTTTATCTGTCGTCATTCTCCGCTTTATTGTTTTACGTGAACGTCAACGTTAAAAAAGTTCAAGTTAGTCGTCGTCTTCAACTCTTCGGCACGTAAGCATGAATCGTGGGGATTTACTCCGCACCCGTCGGCGACCAGCTCGCTTTTCGGACACCGTCGTGCGGGCATCAGCGAAGCAGTCCAGGCACCAAACGGCCACGCCTACTGAGACTGCGGCGAGTCGCGGGAGAAATCCCGGCAGGCCTCGGGGTAGGAGAGCCCGGGCTTCGTATCCGTTGTCTGACGGAGTTCCGCCTTCAAGTCCGGCCAAAGGTCTGGTTGTGCCGCCAATGGCTGGTCCGGCTGACGGGGCGGGGCCGTCCTTCTGCGTCCCTTCGAACCCGGTATTTTCGGCCTCCGGTGCTGTGTTGTCGCAGCCCCTTCGCCAGAGTTTTTAGACGAGCGGCCTTTTTTCCCCGCCTCCGCCTCTCCTTGCTGGTACTACTACTGCTAACGTCGACGTTCACACCTCTGCCGCTCCCAACACTTGCGGGAGTACCTTCAGCGTGTCAAACGGCAACGCGGGTCCACCCACCAGTGCGGCGCCTCCGGCCTTCGCTTATCAACCTGCCTGCGGTTATTGCGGGTCATCAGCGCCCGTCGCCGTTCCACCGGCTCATCACATGTCAGCTGGGTTTGGGACCCATTTTGCTGGAACCACCACAGCACCAGGACTGGTCCCCTCTGTTGTCGAGGGCACTGCGACGTCACCGGCGGCCACGTTTGCCGTTCCAACAGCACCGGTTCCGGGCGGTTTTCAGCATCATGCTGCCGCTACGGCGCCATTCGCCGCGAGTCGCCAGGACTTTAACGTTGGCCCTTCCGGCCCTGGTAACACTGGTCACCCTCACCTCTACCCGGGAACATCGGGGCAGCAATTTTGGCAGGTGGCACAGCTACATCAAGCTCACTACTTCGGGGCATCGTCCGGGACCGGGGTACGTTGTCTCCTCACCCGGTCGTCCCCTCCACGCTGGCGCCGGGGTTTGCGGGTCCGGCTCCAGCTCCAAGTAGTAATAATAGCGGCACCAACATGGTGCCTGGGGGTGAGTTGATCAGGCCACATTTGTCATTTCCCACAACTACCCCTAGTGTAACAGGCTGCATTACTGGCCCTGTTAGTAGTGTAGACATAGGCATAAATAATCATGCTACCAATAATGTTGTCTGGCCAACTGCAAGCGCAACAAGTGTAGGTGGGTCCACAGTATCAAGCTGCCCAGCGCTAGCAACATGCACGACCTCCCCCCTAGGCATGCACGTACCGCAGGCCGTGCGGGAAAAAATCTGGCAAGGGGCGTTCGTAGATTTTTCGCTTTTATACAATGATGCTGCCACTGCAGTGGTAGCGAAATCATTTGGGCAGGGCAGTGCCAATTATTCCCTTTCTGTTGAGGGGGGAAAATTGGAGGTTTTCCATACATATCTGCATGCCTGGGGCCTTTCCCCACGTCAATATCCGGGGCTTTTCCCTACATTAAAATCTTGTTTTTTTTGCCACATTAAACTCTGAAGCTTTTTCCCCATTAACCTCTGGGGCCCTTTCCCTATCTCTGCCTATATATCTCCCCACATCTATTTCTGGGGATTTCCCCACATCGTTCTCCGGGGCTTTTCCCCACATCCATCTCTGGGCCTTTGCCTCAATTAATATCTATGTATATGGGGCTTTCTATTTCCTGCCTATCAATGGTGCTTTTCACTATTCATGTCTACAAATCAGGTTTTTCAACTTCTGTCAAAAGGTAAAAATAAAATTTGCTTTTTACATGTCTATGAATGTGAGTTTTCACCTCATTTTCATGAATGGTTTTTTTCAGCTCATATCTATGAATGGGTTGTTTCACCTCATTTCTATGAATGGGGCTTTTAACCCCATTTCTATGAATGGGACTTTTCACCTTTTTCTACGAATGGGGCTTTCCACCTCATTTTTTTTTATTAGGTTTTTCATCTTATTCTGTATGAACGGGGCTGTCCAGACACTTTTTCCCTAAAGCACCCCCTAAAAACCTAACCAGAATTCCGGAGAAACCACAACATTCCGGAAACAATAAACGCCACAAAAGAAAAAGGGGGGGGGGGGGGGTATATCCGTCCCATCTCTTGCTTAACATGAAACTTGTTAGAGAAAACAATCAATCCAACTGCAAACCTACTAGCCCTCTTATCTATTTTAATTCCTTGTCCAAACACACCTCCCCGTGGGGTCTGTGCTAATGCGAAAACACAGCCATGCCTATGTACACCACCACCACCTGTACCTGCACATGTACATGTACATATACACACTTATGTACCGCATACCTTGGATTAGCAGCAGTATCCACCATTCAGGAGTCAGTTTATGACATAGGAATTTACAAGACAAAATTCACATTTAGGAGTTCTGGGCCCGGCTGCACCAAACATGTTCCACATGCCTGTCGTAAGATAACAAATTTAGCCCCAAGACATGTCGCAGCTGCGGCTGCACCAAAAGCTGTTAGGCTTGTCCTAAAATACACATCACACGGCACACCGTAGGACATGTAATATAGTGCATAACTGTATGGGAGCATCAGTATAACACTAAATAATATACTCCAAAGTAGTGCGTCTCCCGTGTTAATTAATCAGAGCTACTTTGTTTGTACAGATTTAGAACCTTAACTTTTATGTTCTTTCAGCTTGTATTTCCTCGCACATTTAGCGCCCTGTTGTTGCCGGGGATTTCCCTACCGCTCCATAGAGGCTCAGACTCGGCTTTATAAAGTACTTTTGTCTTGCCGTCTTCACGGTTAGAGCTCAGTTTAGGCCTATTCCACCATTGACATTCCAGCTGACCAGGCTAAATGTACTGAATTATAGAGAGAATAGATTAAATTCAGAGGGTGCACTCATCTGCAACGGCCCTGCGCCATCCACGCAGTCACATTCCGACCCAAGCTTTCTATGGACAGTGTATATACATGTACCTTTATTCTTGGCACTCATGGGTCCTTAATGTAAAAGGGTTTGTAATCAACATTTGGGCTTAAAATTAACTACTTTGTTCACACTGCTGGCGTACCCACATTATTTATGCAAATGCTTATCACCGGTAACCTTAGTTTAGCATTTTGCATCTTGACACGCACACCTACTGCATAATATCAACTTTAAGATTTTTTCTTTTCTTTTAACAGTTTTACTGCGGCAAATTCGTTTGGCTAAAACCGACTCATTTTAAACATTGCTTAGTTGATAAATGTGCTGTGCACTAATATAATCCTTTTATCAGGGTAATTTGAAAATTCATTTCCGATTTTGGAAACAAACATACCATGGTGGCAACTTTCGTTAAGGTAACTCGCGCTACAGTTTGTGCACTAAGGTTTAGCAAGGTTTAACAGTCAGAAAATATTCAATCGAAATAACTCTCATTTAGAAGACCTTATTTTAGCCAAAACATTTGTATGCGGGGCCTGTGTTTGTCTTCTCTAAACATTACACAACTATTTCCTATTATAGGCACATTACGTACTCAAACAAATGATCTAAAATCCCTTCCGATTTTGACGCCAATTGCAGTGATGCTTGCCGTTTATTAGACAGCATAAATTGTCTACTTTCAATCAAACTCTTCCAAGAAATTGACCACAATGTCAAATAAATCGCCAGACTCCGAAAACTTTGCTTGTCTGATATGCACATACAATGTGTAAATAAAAAATCGTTCCCACAAACATGGGTTCACCCCTGGCTACACCCACGTAGATTTCACAGATACTTGGTTACAGTCCTTTCACAGGCATCACTTTTACAGATTTAGTTGTGAACCAAGCGTTACATTTATCATTATCCCTTTAAGGGTATTTACCAACTATAGGCATTTCCCAGATACCGTTTTCCAGGTAATTGCAAACATCGGGGCGCCCGACACCGCCAAGAGACTACACTTGAGCCTGACCCGTACCTTCTGTTGTTCATTGTTACGCTCTACCAAGACTATGGTCATCTAGAGCAACCAAATCCTGCAAGTGCAACCACAACTGAAAATAAATTGATATAATCTTCTTACGCCCATACAGTTTTATTTATTTATTTATTCCATTTCTTTACCCAGGGTGTGCCCAAACAGTTTAAAACTGGTTTTCATTGGGGCCCTGCATACATCATCAAATAAAATAACAGTACATATTATAAATACAAGGATATTACAGGAATTCAAAACATTAATACTAATTCTGATTTACGAGATAGGCGAAAACCCGCCAAAAAAACCACCTTTTGGAGGAAAAATAAGGGGAAATTCCTATCCGGCTCCACATTATAGTGGCAACCAAGTTCTAACTCCGTAGATCAGCGCAATTGGCATAATATCTAACAGATGACATGTCGGAGCTCCGATTTAAATGTGCTTAATGAGTCCAATGTTCGCAATTGTTCGGGCAGATTATTCCAAATATTTGCACCACTCACAGCGAAACTTGTGGCGTAGCATTCTTTTTTGGCGAAAGGAACTTTCAGTGCCGTGTGGGTTGATTGCCTTGTTTCGCGAATTACTGTAAGTGGTTTGAAAATATTTGTCATGTACAAAGGAGTCATTTTGTTGATACTTTTGAAGACAAGAATAGCCTTTTTTGACTTGACTCTTTTTGAAAAAGGAGCCCAATTAAGACGAGCAAACATATCCTCTGAAGGGGTGAGGAAGGTACATTTAAGGATCATCCGCGCGGCTCTTTTGAGACATTTGTTTAACATATTATCGTGAGATATGTACCTTCCTCTCCACACAGTACAACAATACTCTAATGTTGGCATAACTAGACTTACAAATAGTGTGTGCAAGCTGTGTTGAGGAACACAATCACGGATTCTGCTTAGTATACCTAATTTAGACACCACCTTTTTTCTTACGTATTCGACATGTGGGCCCCAACTTAATGCTTCATCAATAATTACACCCAAACATTTATAAGACTTAACATTTTCAATACGACTACCAGCAATGCATACATTTAAATTAACATTATATATTTTCTGCCTAGTACCAATAAGCATGTATTTGGTTTTGGTGGCATTTAAAGCTAGCTTGTTTCTTCCGCACCAGTTGTAAAAACTAGTAAGAGCTGTATTTAAGCTACTTTCTATTATATTAATGTTGGAGGAGCTACACGTTAACGTGGAGTCATCAGCGTACATAAATAAGTTGCAGTTTGGGGCAATACAAAATGGAAGATCACTAGTATAAACAATGAATAAAAGTGGACCTAGTATCGACCCCTGCGGAACACCAGTGTTTACGGACAGGACCTTTGATATGGTGCCGCCAATATTTACAGACTGACTACGTTCACTTAGGTACGACTTAAACCAATTAATTACAGAAGATGACATGTTCATCCTTTCTAGTTTCTTTTGTAAGATTTCATGATCAACACAATCAAATGCTTTACTGAGGTCTATAAACACACTGCCTGTAACTTGTCCATTCTCCATGGCCGCAAAACACTTGTTTGTTAAGTCATGTAGGGTGCTTTCAGTTGAGTGCAGGGGTCTAAATCCTGACTGGCAACTAGGAATCAGATTGTTTTCATCAAGGTATCTATATACCGATGAGTGCACCCATCTTTCTAAAATCTTAGAGATAATTGGCAGTATAGAAATAGGACGATAGTTACCTGTACTACATTTATCTCCTCCCTTGTGAATTGGTGTTACTAAAGCATGTTTCCAATCTTTAGGGTATCGCTCACATCTTATAGACAGGTTAAAAAATATGAGTTAAAGATTTAATGATATAAGGTGAAGCAATTTTAATCATTCTAACACTAATTCCATCTGGACCTGTTGCTTTCCCAACCGACATGGATGATATTTGCTTTCGAACAAACTCTTCTGTAATGTTAGGTACTACGCAATCTTCATCAACAGAATCAAATATAGAGGCGTCAGTATTGTCATCTATTTCAAGTTCACGCAAAGGGTAATTTCCAGCAGTACGCTTGCCAAGTGTTGAAAAGTGTTCATTTAATGTATCAGCAATGTCGGCGATATTGTCAATATTTTCCCCATTTGGGGAAGTAATCGAATTCGGTACAGTTTTTTGTTTCTTAGGGAGTACCTCCTTCAGAGTTTTCCACAACATAGAAGAGTTGCTTTTATTTTCTTCTATGGTGGATGTGTAGTATTTACTTTTTTTACTGCGGATTTTATTAGTTACATTGTTCCGCAGGTTTTTGTATGAATCCCAATGAATTTGTAAGCCTGTGTGCTTTGCAATTTTGTGTACGCGATCGCGCTGCCGCATAAGTTTAAGAATTTCGCTATCGAGCCACGGTACTGAGGCACCCCGAATGCGTTTGGTTTTGACTGGCGCATGGAGGTTAATAATACTCATAAATATGGAGTACCATATAGACCATGCATTATCCACATCATAACAACCAAAAACATCTTGCCATGGTGCATTACGGAGATCGTCCGTAAATGCATCACTGTCTATATTTTTTAGACATCGAAAATTTATTAAACGACCTTTCATTTTTGGTGTTTTCCAACTGTGTAGCCCATAAACAAGATAATTATCACTTATTAGGACTGGTAAAACACCACAGTCCTTTATGAGCTCTGGGTTGGAACTAAAAATGAGATCGATGGTAGTTTTAGTAGATTCAGTGACACGTGTTGGGTCATGTATGAGTTGCGCCATTTGGAACAAACTAAAGCAAGAAATAATTGGATTTGATTGCATACTATCGTATTCCTCTGAAACATCACAATTAAAGTCCCCAGTTGTAATAATTTCTTTACATTCACATAAGGCCTTATTAAGGATATCACTCAGTTTTCCCATAAATTCGACAGAGCTTGAAGGAGGCCTATAAATAGAACTGATAAGCACAGGCTGTCGTTGTTTGCACTTAATTTCAACCCATATACACTCGACATCATATATTTCGAGATCTTCACGACGACAGAACATTAGGGTATCTCGAATGTAAATTGCAACCCCGCCACCATGTCGGTTCCTGTCTTTTCTGACAATATAATAATTTGGTAGAGTTATTTCGTCATCAGAGATTGAGGCGTCGCAAAAAGTTTCGTTTAGACAGATGATGTCGAATGGATTTTTAGACATTACAATCTTAAAATGGTCAAATTTGTTTATGAGGCTTCTTACATTAAGATGGGCGAATGAGAAACCCCCGGAACTTTGATTGCAGATAATACCATCTGTTATGTCTATTTTAGAACCTTGCCTTGTGGGTTGAGCAGCTCCCTGACCATTTTCAGATGTTGGTTCCACCCCTGGCCTCGATAATGTGTCGGGGGTGCTCTGGTCTGGGATACTGGCTGCCGTCGTTGATTGAGGTTGATTTGGTGCCGTTTCTGATGGGGGTGCGGGTAATACTGGTTGGCCATTAGAAAACCCGTCGGAACATCACGGGTCGCTGTAGTCCGCTTCGTCAGGACATCAGAGTACAAACTCTGACCGAAAGGGGTTCTCTGATGTGGAATGCGACTATCAAAGGTTTTTGGTGGTCCTTTGATGTGTTGGATAATGTTCGTGGCAAGTAGGCGCACTCCTGCTGAGTCGAGGTGCACACCGTCCGACACAAGGTGGTTTGAGTTTATGTTACCATTGTCAATGAAGCCCTAGTTATTTCGCTTTGCTATGGACTTGAGCAGATTATTATAATCATCTACTCTCTTGCACTGTGGCACCGTTTGGTTTTTACGGTGTATGATCGAAGATATTGTCACTGATCTTGGTTGTAGTGACTCGCCGAGGGAGGTGATCTGAGCAGCAATAGTCTCTTACTGTACATTTTCCCATCGTACATGACTGCTGTACTTTCCACCAAACCATTTGGGACCTGCCTCTCACCAAGATATACTACCTTTGCGTCTAAACCTTGATTAATATCTATCTCTTGGCTAAACTTACTCTCCATAACATTGTTTAACCGCAACGCACGAAGAGGCATGGCTGTTCCCGGTCCACAAGTGGGAATTTTCTCTAATCTCGCTTTGAATACATTAGGCCACATGCTTCACAAGAGCGAATATAATTCAACGGATGGAATGTGCTATTGCAAGGCAGCACAAATGCGGCCTCTGTCTGTGGTTAAAATATTGAACTTTGATTGCAACCAATAGCCAATCGCATTAATTCACGGTTTCCGCGTCTATTTATTTGGTTAATTTTGGCTATGCATGCACGGAATGTTAATGTAAATGTGCACGTATACTTCACCACCCTCTCATTCCTGTTTGCAGGTTAACACGATACAACTTGCCTCGTATGGAATAACGCGTGGTTCTAAAACCATCTAATGCCGTGGGGCTTCGCCGCTTTGTAAATACACTTACAAAATACTCCATACCAACCAAGGTCTGGTCGCCTGGGCTGTGCCAAACATAAAACAATTTCCGGGGGTTAACTATAAATGCTCCTTTCCTGAGGCCTATATTCACTCTGAAACATTGGAGACCCAGGTCAACGCTTGACTTCTCTATCGCTCCAAGGACCTCCTCCACCTTGTTAGCGCCTTTGAACATTCGCTAGTGCCCATGATGCTTCACTAGCATAATTGCATAAGCTGGCGCTACGGTGGCCTAAGAGCTCTAAAATTTTAAACAAGAACTTGCCCAAATTTCTTATTATGACACTCCCGCAGCCGAGTAACCATAATCAAATTTCACATTGACAAAAGACATGGCTGCTCCATAAAATTGTACCTCCTTACCAGTGTCATGTTCGACCACCGGCAAGGATTCAGATATCTCCTACCTCGTTTCCTAAAACGAACACCAATCCAGGCTCTATTCCCATCGGAATCGCAAACATACACAATCCCCCACCATTAGGATCGAGCTCCTCCCTCCAGGCACCCGTTATGGCAAGCCGACTTAATTGGCTGGTCAACGGGCCGGGTATAGGTGGGTAGTGACGTGAATACCCAAAACATAAGCGAACGTACGCGAGATGTACGTCTTGCTGGCCGTGATCACCAAGTGAATGTGGATCCTCCGACCGCTACGTCACAGCGATGCAAATAGGCCTAACATTAGCATGGTTAGGCCTGCATTTGTAGGCGTAATTGACAAAATGGCAATTAGCGGATTGCACTAAAGAAATCAACTAAAACAATTTCACAGGTTAGTTTTATGACGCATGCCATGGGCCTAACTAGTTTAAATTAAAGTAAGTTAGGGACCCAGGTGGTTTTTAGTTGGATTTATTTTATGCTAACGTCAGAGGCTCTGTTGGACAATGGTGTCAGTTTGTGTTTGATCAATGATCCCATAGGCTAGCCTACATACTACTTCTGAATTTTAAACATTATGCTGGGGCCTACATATGATTAGGAGTTCAGCCTATTTTCGTTGCATTTCATCCTACAGTAGGCTATATGCAATGATGTCTGACTCTTATTGGACAAAGCTAAGAAAAATTGAAAAGCAAGTCAATCAACACATGCAAGATATTAGAAGGCTCGAACAAATTGAACTTGATAAACAGTCCTCAGAAGAACAAGCAGTAGAACTAGACGGAGAACAAGAACTGTATGTAAATGAACTGGGAGTAACCAATAGGCCTACAAGTACAAGTGATGAGATTCATAACCGTAGTTCGGATTTGGAACCAGAGTTGTTTTCAGATATTGCTTCTCTCTCTGATGAGTCTGAAATGTACAATTCAGATGCAGAACTTAACTTAAATAATGACTCTGAGTGTGATTCAGCTGATCCACGTTCTGATCTACGTAAGGAACTTGGCAATTGGGCAGTGACCAACAATGTCGCTCATTCAGCAATTGGGAAGCTAATACCAGTCCTTAGAAAATATCAGCCATCTCTCCCAAAAGATCCACGAACAATACTGTCAACAGGCCTAGCAACGAGACTGCATGAAATTAGAAATATTGGCGGAGGACAATACTACCATTTTGGTATTACTTGTGGAATTGCCTCCGTTTTAGAGTCTCAATCTCATCCAAGCTTTCAGATGGTAGATGAGTTACAACTTCAGATACATATTCCCAGCAGGCACACGACGTCTTTCTGACGTCATGTTATGGTTTATTTTTAGTCGCGACGTCAGATTACTGAATAGTGACCAAAAGACAACGTCCGATTGGCGACAAGAATTCGACGCAAGTTTATAACGTCATATTGACGTCGTAGTATGGTTGAAAGTTGGTCGCGACCATGATAACTGAAATGTGACCGAAAATGAACGTTACATTTTAGGCAGAATTATAACCAAATAATAACGTCATTGAGCAGACGTTGCATAGACGTCATTTTATTGTCAGATTTTAACCATCATTTTATTACCACAAGCTGACCATAACCAAACGTCGGATTAAGGTTGGTATTCTAACCAATTATTAACGTCATTGATCAGACGTTGCACAGACGTCATTTTAATGTCAGTTTTTATACATCATTTTATTACCACAAACTGACCATAGCCAAACGTCGGATTAAGGTTGGTATTATAACCAATTATTAACGTCATTTAGCAGACGTTGCACATACGTCATTTTAATATCAGATTTTAACCATAATTATATTACCACAAGCTGACCATAACCAAACGTCGGATTAAGGTTGGTATTATAACCAAATATTAACGTCATTGATCAGACGTTGCACAGACGTCATTTTAATGTCAGTTTTTATCCATCATTTTATTACCACAAACTGACCATAACCAAACGTCGGATTAATGTTGGTATTATAACCAATTATTAACGTATTTTAGCAGACGTTGCACAGACGTCATTTCAATATCAGATTTTAACCATCATTTTTTTACCACAAGCTGACCATAACCAAACGTCGGATTAAGGTTGGTATTATAACCAATTATTAACGTCTTTTAGCAGACGTTGCACAGACGTCATTTTAATATCAGATTTTAACCATCATTTTTGTACCACAAGCTGACCATAACCAAACGTCAGATTAAGGTTGGTATTATAACCAATTATTAACGTATTTTAGCAGACGTTGCACAGACGTCATTTTAATATCAGATTTTAACCATCATTTTATTACCACAAGCTGACGATAACCAAACGTCGGATTAAGGTTGGTATTATAACCAATTATTAACGTCATTGATCAGACGTTGCACAGACGTCATTTTATTGTCAGATTTTAAACATCATTATTTTTATTATTGACTCTGTACACGTCTGTTTCACATGTCTTTTTCACATAGTCTATGTACACGTCTTTTTGCTATACACTCTGTACACGTCTACGTTATGACGTCATCACCTTAACTAGTTCACGCCGGATGACGTATATAAACGAAAAAATTCCCCAAATTCAAAACGGATGACGCATAAACACGCCAAGTTCAAGTTCGGAAAAGTATGTCAGCAGCGAGCAAGGCCGAAAATGCGTGGGTGTGCTTCCCGGCACTATCAGCCTAAACCCGCTTCAGATCGAGTTTAGTTAAAAATAATCCCGCCCCTCGGCTCGACGATGTTAAAATAATCCCGGCACGAACTGGGGACAACTTCACAGACCAATTTTGAACAAACCCTATGTCGATCCGATTGAGTTGAAAGGTATTATTGTCAGTTCTTTGGGTTAAAAAAAATAAATAACCATTAACTTAAGAACTGAAATGATAGAGTACAGGTTTTGTAAATGTTTTCCTAAAAATAAAGATGATGCCATTTGGTACATGGTCACTGTGAGGTCTACGGCATTTTAAACAAAATACATGTACATGTAACAATTACCAAAAAATACATGTGTTTGTGGACAAACACGTACAGAGCTGTTTCGCTTGTCTAAAATGACTTTGAATATGTGAGAGGTGGTCTAAGTATGTACCAAATCTGAAGTCGATCGGATTTACCAAAGTGCCAAATATATATATGTTCCAAAAAACGTGTACAAATGCTACGGGGAAAACTACACCTTTAATGTGACGTCACATGACACCCGATGACGTCATCATGACGTCAACTTACTTGACGTCAACTTACTTTTCGTCTATAACACATCCCGGAATACCTGAATACCGAGTTTGACCCTAATTGGAATTGTACTTTCAGAGATAGGTCTTAAAAACTACACATTTAATGTGACGTCACATGACCCACGATGATGTTATCATGACGTTACCCTGATTTTCGTCTATAACACATCCTGGAATACTTGCATACCAAGTTTGACCCCAATCGGGCCTGTACTTCCAGAGATAGAGGGGCCTAACAACTGCACCTTTAATGTGACGTAACATGACCCACGATGACGTCATCATGACGATTTTTCCCTTGGCCCTCCTGGGGATGGTGGTTGAGGTGTGTGCTAAGTCTGAAGTCGATCAAATTTACGAAAGTGTCAAAGTTAAGTCTAAAGAAAAACGTGTACAAAACCTATGGGGGAATAATTTGCACATTTAACGTGACGTCACTTGACCTTGAAAGACGCAATCGTGCCGAATTTCTTCCAATATCATTTGTGGGTGGTGTTCTAAGTGTATGCCAAGTCTCAAGTCGGTCGGATGTACCAAAGTGTTAAAGTCAATAGTGTGAAGAAAAACGTGTACAAAACCTATGGGGAATAATTTGCACATTTAACGTGACGTCACGTGACCTTGAATGACGTAATCGTGCCGAATGTCTTCTAGGACCGTCTGTGGATGGTGGTCTAAGTGTGTGCCAAGTCTCAAGTCGATCAAATTTACGAAAGTGTCAAAGTCAATAGTCTAAAGAAGAACGTGTACAAAACCTATGGGGGAAAAATTGAACCTTTAACGTCATGTCACATGACCTTGAATTACGCAATCGTGCCAAATTTCCTCCAGAACCATCTGTGGGTAGTGTTCTAAGTGTATGCTAAGTCTGGAGTCGAGTGAAGGAAAACGTGTACAAAACCTATGGGGAAAACTACACCTTTAATGTGACGTCACATGACACCTGATGACGTCATCATGACGTCAACTTAATTTTCGTCTATAACACATCCCGGAATACCTGAATACCAAGTTTGACCCCAATCGGACATGTACTTTCAGAGATAGAGGGTCCTAAAACTGCATTTTTAATGTGACGTCACATGACACCCGATGACGTCATCATAATGTTATCTTAATTTTCGTCTATAACTCATCCTGGAATACATTAATACCAAGTTTGACCCCAATCGGACGTGTACTTCCAGAGATAGAGGGTCCTAAAAATTGCACCTTTAACGTGACGTCACATGACCCCCGATGACGTAATCATAACGTAATTCTTCTTGGCCCTCCTGGGGATGGTGGTTGAGGTTTGTATCAAGTCTAAAGTAAATCGGATTTACCAAAGTGTCAAAGTCAATAGTCAGAAGAAAAACGTGTACAAAACCTATGGGAAAAAATTGCACCTTTAACGTGACGTCACGTGACCATGAATGACGTAATCGTTACGAATTTGTTCTAGGATCATCTGTGGGTGGTGGTCTAAGTGTATGCCAAGTCTCAAGTCATTCGGATTTATTAAAGTGTCAAAGTGTATTGGCTGAAGAAACTACGTGTACAAACCCTATGGAGAAGAGTCTGAAACAGAAGAAAAAAAGGAACTAGACATGTGTTTGTGGACAAACACAGAGCTGTTTCGAGTTTCTAACATTACTTTCAATATGTGTGTGGTGGTCTATGTGTGTACCAAGTCTGAAGTCGATTGGAGTTACACAAGTGCCAAAGATATATTAGTTGAAAAAAACGTGTACAAATCCTATGGGGAAAATTACACCTTTAATGTGACGTCACATGACACCCGATGATATCACCAAGACGTCATCTTAATTGTTGTCTATAACACATCCCGACATACCTGTATACCAAGTTTGACCCTAATTGGACTTGTACTTTCAGAGATATAGAGTCTTAAAAACTACACCTTTAATGTGACGTCACATGACCCACGATTATGTCATCATGACGTCATCCTAAATTTCGTCTATAACACATCCCGGAATACCTGTATAAGAAGTTTGACCCCAATCGGACATGTACTTTCAGAGATAGAGGGTCCTATAAACTGCACCTTTAATGTGACGTCACATGACACCCGATGACGTCATCATAATGTCATCTAATTTTTGTCTATAACTCATCCCGGAATACATGAATACCAAGTTTGACCCCAATCGGACCTGTACTTCCAGAGATAGAGGGTCCTATAAACTGCACCTTTAATGTGACGTCACATGACACCCGATGACGTCATCATAATGTCATCTAATTTTTGTATATAACTCATCCTGGAATACATGAATACCAAGTTTGACCCCAATCGGACCTGTACTTCCAGAGATAGAGGGTCCTAAAAACTACACCTTTAACGTAACGTCACATGACCCCCGATGACGTAATCATGACAATTTTCCTCTTGGCCCTCCTGAGGATGGTGGTTGAGGTTTACATTAAGTCTAAAGTTAATCGGATTTACCAAAGTGTCAAAGTCAATAGTCTGAAGAAAAACGTGTACAAAACCTATGGGGAAAAAATGCACCTTTAACGTGACGTCACGTGACCTTGAATGACGTAATCGTGCCAAATTTCTCATACGACCGTCTGTGGATGGTGGTCTATGTGTGTGCCAAGTCTCAAGTCGATCGGATTTACTAAGTGTCAAAGTATATAGTCTGAAGACAAACGTGTACAAACCCTATGGGGAAAAAATTACACCTTTAACGTCACGTCACGTGACCTTGAATGACGCAATCGTGCCGAATTTTGTCCAGGACTATCTGTGAGTGGTGTTCTAAGTGTATGGTAAGTCTCAAGTCGATCGAATTCATTAAAGTGTCAAAGTCAACAGTTTGAAGAAAAACGTGTACAAAACCTATGGGGAAAATGTTACCTTTAACATGACGTCACGTGACCTTGAATGACGTAATCGCGACGAATTTCTTCTAGGACCGTCCTTGGGTGGTTGTCTAAGTGTATGCCAAGTCTCAAGTCCATCGGATTTACCAAAGTGTCAAAATGTATTGTCTGAACAAACGTGTACAAATCCTATGGAGAACAAAAGGCAAAAAAAAAAAAAAAAAAAAAACTAGACATGTGTTTGTGGACAAACACGGAGCTGTTTCGAGTGTCTAAAATTACTTTCAATATGTGTGTGGTGGTCTTTTGTGTGTGCCAAGTCTCAAGTCGATCGGATTCACTAAAGTGTCAAAGTCAATAGTCTAAAGAAAAACGTGTACAAAACCTATGGGGGAAAAATTCAACCTTTAACGTGACGTCACGTGACCTTGAAGGACGCAATCGTGCCAAATTTTTTTTTAGGAACATCTGGGGATGGTGTTCTATGAGTATGCCAAGTTTCCAGTCGGTCGAATTCACCAAAGTGTCAAAGACAATAGTCTTAGGAAAAACGTGTACAAAACCTATGGGCAAAATTTCACCTTTAACGCGAAGTCACGTGACCTTGAGTGACGTAATCACGGCGAATTTCTTCTAGGACCGTCCTTGTGTGGTTGTCTAAATGTATGCCAAGTCTCAAGTCGATCGGATTTACCAAAGTACCTAAGTGACCTGTCTGAACAAACGTGTACAAATCCTATGAAGAAAAGTCTGAAAAAGGAGTAAAAAAAAACGAAAAAAAAAAACTTTAACGATTACAAGAGCTGTTTCGGTGAAAAACCGAAACAGCTAAAAAAAAAAAAAAAAAAAAAAAAAAAAAAAAAATTTAACGAAAACAATAGCTGTTTCGGTGAAAAACTGAAACAGCTAAAAAACAACTAGACATGTGTTTGTGGACAAACACAGAGCTGTTTCGAGTGTCTTACATTACTTTCAATATGTGTGTGTGGTGGTCTATGTGTGTGCCAAGTCTCAAGTCGATCAAATTTACGAAAGTGTCAAAGTCAACAGTCTAAAGAAAAACGTGTACAAAACCTATGGGGAAAAATTAAACCTTTAACGTGACGACCCGTGACCTTGAATGACGTAATCGTGCCGATTTTTTTCTAGGAGTGTCTGTGGATGGTGGTCTAAGTGTGTACCAAGTCTTAAGTCGATCGGATTTACTAAAGTGTCAAAGTCAATAGTCTAAAGAAAAACGTGTACAAAACCGTGACCTTGAATGACGTAATCGTGCCGATTTTTTTCTAGGACTGTCTGTGGATGGTGGTCTAAGTGTGTGCCAAGTCTTAAGTCGATCGGATTTACTAAAGTGTCAAAGTCAATAGTCTAAAGAAAAACGTGTACAAAACCAATGGGAGAAAAATGTGCACCTTTAACGTGACGCCACGTGACGTTCAATGAAGCAATCGTGCCTAATTTCTTTCAGGAACATCTGGGGGTGTTGTTCTAAGGGCATGCCAAGTTTCAAGTCGGTCGAATTTACCGAAGTGTCAAATTCAATAGTCTGAAGAAAAACGTGTACAAAACCTATGGGAAAAATTTCACCTTTAACGCAAAGTCACGTGACCTTGAATGACGTAATCGCAACGAATTTCTTCTAGGACCGTCCTTGGGTAGTTATCTAAGTGTATGCGAAGTCTCAAGTCCATCGGATTCACCAAAGTGTCAAAGTGTATTGTCTGAATAAACGTGTGCAAATCCTATAAAAAAAAGTCTGAAAAAGGAGAAAAAAAAAGAAAAAAAAAAAAAAAAGAAAAAAAAAAACTTTAACGATTACAAAAGCTGTTTCGGTGAAAAACCGAAACAGCTAAAAAAAACAAAAAAAAAAAACTTTAACGATTACAAGAGCTGTTTCGGTGAAAAACCGAAACAGCTAACTAGAAATGTGTTTGTGGACAAACACAGAGCTGTTTCGCTTGTCTAAAATGACTTTGAATATGTGAGTGGTGGTCTATGTGTGTACCAAATCTGAATTCGATCGGATTTACCAAAGTGCCAAAGATATATTGGTTGACAAAAAACGTGTACAAATGCTATGGGAAAAACTGCACCTTTAATGTGACGTCACAAGACACCCGGTAGTGTCATCGTGACGTTATCTTAATTTGCGTCTATAACACATCCTGGAATACTTGCATACCAAGTTTGACCCTAATCGCGAGCCTGTACTTCCAGAGATAGAGGGTCGAAACTTAACCTTTAATGTGACGTCACATGACTCCCGATGACGTCTTCATCATGTCATCTTAATTTTCGTCTGTAACACATCGTGGAATACTTGCATACCAAGTTTAACCCCAGTCGGCCTGTATTTACAGAGATAGAGTCTTATAAACTACCGGTACACCTTTATATGCGACATCGCATGACCCTCGATGGATGACGTTAACGAATAAATTGTGTGTTTGAACTAGTCTGTGGGTGGTAGCATAGTCTAATTGTGTGCAGAGTGCCAAGTCCGCGATCCAATTGACAAGTGCCAACATGTAGTTGTTGTTTGTTTTTTAGCTTGAACAAAATTTCACTAAATTTAATGTGTATTTTTGTTGGGACTGAAGATTTATTGTGCTCACGGTACGTTAGAATTTTGCCGATTTTATGCCCATTTTTTGGTTTATTGGGTGTTTTTTTATCGTGAACTATATTAAAAAGCAGCACTATATGAAAGTAAATCTTAGAAATTGTCAATGTCCCAGAATTTTAACTTTGTGAACTAAAAAGTTTTTGCTGTGGTATTTTATAATTATTTTGTGTTTAAAATGAAGTTGTAAAGTATTGGATATTGGTTTACAAATAGTATAGAAGAAAATTGACATGATCGATGGTTATGGGAAATGGAAAAAATTGTCTTTTTGGGCATACGAACGAGTATGTTTACGTCACTCATGTACGTGTACGTGCAGTCATGCATGTAATTTGTATGATGTAGGCCTGACTGCACGTACACGTAAACGGTTTCGATCCAACTCGGCCCCATGCCAACTCGGACCCATGCGGACTCGGACCCATGCCAACTAGGACCGGCCACTACCAACTCGGACCCATGCCAACTCGGACCCATGCCAACTCGGACCCACTACCAACTCGGACCCACTACCAACTCGGATCCACTACCAACTCGGACCCACTACCAATTCGGACCCACTACCAACTCGGATCCACTACCAACTCGGACCCACTACCAACTCGGACCCATGCCAACTCGGACCAACTACCAACTCGGATCCACTACCAACTCGGATCCACTACCAACTCGGATCCACTACCAACTCGGTTCCACTACCAACTCGGTTCCACTACCAACTCGGTTCCACTACCAACTCGGTTCCACTACCAACTCGGTTCCACTACCAACTCGGACCCACTACCAACTCGGACCCACTACCAACTCGGACCCACTACCAACTCGGACCCACTACCAACTCGGACCCACTACCAACTCGGACCCACTACCAACTCGGACCCACTACCAACTCGGACCCACTACCAACTCGGACCCACTACCAACTCGGACCCACTACCAACTCGGACCCACTACCAACTCGGACCCACTACCAACTCGGACCCACTACCAACTCGGACCCACTACCAACTCGGACCCACTACCAACTCGGACCCACTACCAACTCGGACCCACTACCAACTCGGACCCACTACCAACTCGGACCCACTACCAACTCGGACCCACTACCAACTCGGACCCACTACCAACTCGGACCCACTACCAACTCGGACCCACTACCAACTCGGACCCACTACCAACTCGGACCCACTACCAACTCGGACCCACTACCAACTCGGACCCACTACCAACTCGGACCCACTACCAACTCGGACCCACTACCAACTCGGACCCACTACCAACTCGGACCCACTACCAACTCGGACCCACTACCAACTCGGACCCACTACCAACTCGGACCCACTACCAACTCGGACCCACTACCAACTCGGACCCAGCGGCTCCGATGTTTGGGAGGCCTTCTTTGATTCATTCATAAAATTTTGGAATTTAGCTATTTTGGAAGTTATCTGCCAGATTTTCGGCGGTGTTTAAGATCCAACTTTTTCATCGTCGGCATGGATTTTAGTTACCAGATTTTGACATCAATTTTAAGGTAGTGGATGGTCTCTGCGTAGATTTAAACTGCAAAAAAGCGATGCACCGTAGTTTTATAATCATCAACCTCGTGTGTAAATTGTGTCCCTGTACTCGTTATACCGCTGCGAAAATGGCCGGTGTTCACGAGAATAGTGCATGTAGACGGGACTTCAGCCGATAATTCTTCGTCAATCAAGGTATGTGACATATGCCATTTTTCGGTATAAAAAACGTAATGATATACTTTAAAATAAAGTATTTAAAATATTTCATGTGAGATAAACATGAAAATAAAACTTGTAATAATTACATTTACATAATAAGTTTTATAATTTAGTACATCAATCAAAGGCTTAAAAAAATAGTTCCCGTATGAAAATGGAATTGGCCAAGACGTACGCTCGATTACCAAAGGTGGGTCAATCCATTATGACAAATAGGGTGAGGTAAATGATAAATTAAATACAGTTTAATTAATTAGACTTATTTTGAGTTTTTTAACAAGCAACACGTACAGTTTTATTGAAATTGAGTGGGGGGGGGGTTTAGTAAAAAAAAATCATTATTTAAAAAAACAATTCGTTTTTTTCAAATATTTTGTAAATAAAATTGACAATTTTGTTTTGAAGTTCAAAAATGTTCATTCTTTATGTTGATTGCTTTCACTTCAGATTACAACTCCAGCAGGGGATCTTGACACACTGACACCAGATGTCATTACCAATGAGGTCATCGTGTCAATCTCTAAGACAGCAACCGGAATTACGAGCAGGGATAATAAAGCAGGCAACTTCTGAGGCTAGCAGAGATCGGATTAAGGAGAAGACACGGAAAGAGGAATTGCAGATTGCCATGAGAAAATGACTGGATGACTCCCGTAGGGAAATAGAGAGGAAAGAGCAAAATGGAAGAGATGCAAAAGAAAAAATAATTGAAAGTACATGTATGCTAAAATATGGACTGTGGGAAACGGAGACAGATATTGAAAATGGTGTGAAACCCCTAAAGAAAACGCCAGCGTTGGCAGCTCTTGAAGAACAGATACGTTTCAGACTTGATATTTTGGGATGTGTTCATCCAGAGCAGAAGAAGATCATCTTCACTGGAACCAAGCAAAAGGAATTGGAACAGTACTTGGAAGAACCTTTTACCTGTACCTGTACCTGAGTATAAAGCAAAAATTGAGCAAATTGTTCAAGATCCCTCAATTATTGTCGGCTTTGACTTAAACCAAAAGTGGTCTAACAATGGAGTAGATACCATGTGCCGAGGCTCCATGCTTAGGCTAGCAAATCCACATCAACAAAATGCAGCTGAGTATGAATGCTTGTTCGATGAGGAGGAAATCCCAACCTTGCAAACAATATCACAAGTTATAACAGATGTTGCAGTTGGAGATATGTTTCTGTACATGTCATAATCTTATTCTGTGCCATGTTAATCTAACAAGGCTGCCTCACTTGATTAAGTCCACAGACTTCCATGTTGATATCTGAAAAACAAAAGAAAATAACACTATTTAATTAAGGTGTTCGCAACACAATACTCACTCCATTTGAAATTCAAATGAAAGTTTGGCAGCCATTTTGAGATTTTTGCGGTCATTTTGAAAATTGGGCGGCCATTTTGAAAATTTTGTGTCCTTTTTGAAATTTTGGAGCCCATTTAGGATATAAATTACGGTATCCTGTTTTATTTGTTTGAAACTTAATAGATAATAAATTTATGTTGAATACTTGCACTACTGTATCATATACGCAACAAGCCAATCTCCAAACTGTTGACGTTGGTGTACAAATGCTTTAAATTATATAAGATGGCGGCCATTTTGAATATTTAATGAGGTATGTGTTACGAAGTCAAAAGTGCACCTTGACCTCGACACATTCCCCTCCAAATTTGAGTGACATCCTTCAAACTGTTTTAAAGATAATGTAAGTTGATCAGATGTGTGTTAATAATAATCTTGCATAGCACATAATGTGTGCATGGTCACAATATTTTGCCTCATTTTTGTCCATCAAAACAGGTAAAATAGACGAATACAAAGTTACGATAACTTTAGTTCCGAGAACCCTATGACCATGAGAGACCCCTCATTTTAAACCTCAATACAAGCTCTTCAGTTTCATGCCTCCCTATATGATTTAAGCATTTTTCTTGTTCTTCCACCTTGAGAGCAGATAATCTAAAAATAACTTTATTGCTTCGTAACAAAACCGCATATTGAAATTAATGTAAGTTCATTTTGAAAACTGCGTTCGTATTTTTCTTTACATGATGCCATTTCTGAGGCATTCGTTAAATTCAATGAATGAATAAGGAAAATTTAAAATGTAGATATCACTGTATTCGTGTGTGTGTGAGAAATGAGTAAAATCAACGCGGCGCAGAATAATGTACTACACCAGCCAAAAGGGTTGGATGCACCAATTGTTTTAGGGGTGGGGGGCATTGTTGGGTCCGATTTGTAGTAATTGGATCCGAGTTGGTAGTGGGTCCGAGTCAGTTTGGGTCCAAGTCGGTAGTGGGTCCGAGTTGGTAGTGGGTCCGAGTTGGCATGGGTCCGAGTTGGTAGTGGGTCCTAGTTGGCATGGGTCCGAGTCCGCATGGATCCGAGTTGGTTTGGGTCCGAGTTGACCTGATACCATGTACACGATGCCTATGCATTGTTGTACGTGTAGGCTACAGTACAGGTTCATTTTTGGCAAATAACAAAATGGCAGCAAGGCTAGGGCTGTATCGTGCAGTATGATGATGGAGTCCATAATAATTGTTTATGTTTATTTATGGGCTATTTAACAGAATTATAATTCAACTAAATTATAATAATACTGTAGTATTTTGTTGCTATCTCAGTGGTTGTGTGGAAGGGCTGTGGGGAGTCAAGAATATTTGCAAAGTTTTTTTTTTCTTCAAATATAATTTTTTGTCAGTTTCACTCCTAGATTCAAGTCTTTTAAACATTTTTGCCTTTGTTTTGTGTACTGGTTGGACCTATTTGTAAACACCACTGATTGGTTGACCTTAATTGACAGGGATATATTATTATGAAAAAAAAAGTTTTGTCATCAGGTTGCTACATGTTTGGGAAGGTTTAAACTTTATTAGGTATGTTGAAATTGGTTGGCATGGTTGGTTTCATCATCTGTAACGTGATGTTAGGGAAGTCAGTTTGGTGTAGCTTTTTTTTCCTTCCCTTCCACCACTGTGACCTAAGTTTGAATTTGCCCGGGGTAATCATCCTGAGCCACGCAGAGCCGTTACGCGCTTTCTACAATAGCGCCCAAACCCCTGTGGACATTCAACCAGATTTGTGGTTATTAGCGCAAACAATCATGCGCCCAATGAGAGCCTCCGTTACAAACAGACCAAGGCCATTTCCCAAACCCTTGCTCTGGATCTGTCTCCAGCTACAGTTTATTGCTAAACTGTAAGAATGAAGCCTGAGATGAAGACAAAGCTGGGTTCGAAAAACAGCCAAAGGCATAAGAACCACTAGCATTTCTATTGGTCCATTCGCTTGGACATCTGAGGTGTTTTCACAAATGTTTATCCTTCCCCGTAAAAATTATAAGTAATCGAAAAATTTGTAGAAATTAACGTACAGAACGTGAAATAAAGCACTGCTATTATATACATGTAGTATACAGAATAAGAAACATAAAAGACTGAAAAGCTATGTAAACGCCAATAAAATTAAATAAAGTGGTAGAAATTGTCGTTTTACCCGGGGTAGACGTTCATATCATGTATTTGCCAACTTGTTTAATGATTGCTGCGAAGGTCCGCAAGGTTTGAGGGTGATAATTTAATAGCCTATTAAACTCTGCGTGGCTCAGGATGGGGTAATACGTGAATAGGATTTCAGTCCCCATGATATTCTTTTGAGGTTTTCCTCCTACATATAAAATGAACTTTTATGCACATTGTCTTCTCTTACTGATACAACAGTGGATTTCACTGAATGGGTTGCCCACCCGAAATAATAAATAAATAACATAAATAAATGTTAGACCGTCATGATCTGGTTTCATTATTGGGATAGTACACTACAAATGTAGGCCTTTGTTTCTTTTTTGTTTGAGTGTAATTTAGGTGAGCAAATGTTTTCTATTGAATTATATTTTATATTTTTTCCATTTTGTGTACAGAAAACTACCAAAGACAAGCCACCATGAAGTTTCAGAGGGAGTCAGTGATGAGGAGTGTGCGAGGTATGGAGAAGGTGAGGAGTCCCCTGTCTGTCCGTGTTGTGTCTCATTTCATTTCCCAATCATCCATTCCATCATTTCATTCCATTCCTTATGTGTCTTTCCTTCCTTCATCATCACTCACTTCATTATCCAATGTATGCGGGGCTCACCAGGCCGCTAATCCTGGCAGAATTGACGAAAACGGGGCTCACCAGGCCGTTAATCCTGGCAGAATGAATGAATACGGGGCTCACCAGGCCGTTAATCCTGGCAGAATTGACGAAAACGGGGCTCACCAGGCCGTTAATCCTGGCAGAATGAATGAATACGGGGCTCACCAGGCCGTTAATCCTGGCAGAATTGACGAAAACGGGGCTCACCAGGCCGTTAATCCTGGCAGAATGAATGAATATGATGAAAATAGTGATGATAAGACCATTAATTCCTGTAGTTTGAATGAAACATGTGGAACAATGTGGACAAAGCAATGTGAAACAAACCTGATAAAGCGATGCAAAACGCTGTTGGCAAAGCAGAAACAAACTGTGAATGTACAATGTGACGAGTCTGTGTTGTATAATTTGGACATTTCAACAGGTGTAGAAATGATTGACATGAGTCTGCCAGAGATACATGATGGCATGTTTAGCAAAGCATATGTTAAAGTCGAGAAGATGACGAAATGGTTATGGAAGGTAAGCCAGGTACACATGCAGAGATTGCAGAAGTTGACAAAGAGAGTAAGTAAGCATGGAAGAATGATGAAGTGTTTACATGGAAAGAAGTACTGTGCTGGAGGTAAGATACTGGGCTATGTTGTAGAGGAGTTTGAATGGAAAAGTAGACTGAAGTTTGGAAGAGTAAGAACAAATGTAAAGAAGAGGCAAGCTCGCAAGAAGTCTTACAATAGACAAAAAGGTGGCCAAAGAATAGAACAGCGTATGAGTAAAGATGAGAGAAATGTTCATGCATATGCTCAGAAAGTATTTTTTTCCCATACACGGAGTACGTTAAAGATGGTGTTGCATAAGCAGTATCAGAACTGTAACAAAAGAGGTCAGAAGAATCAAGGAAACAAATATGTCAACAGAAAGAGAAGCGCTGATGAGAGGATGGATTTTGGGACAAGTACAAATAAACAACAGTTGTACAAGAAAAGTCAAAAGAAAATGTTTGGGCATACTGAAACCACTGCAGTTAATAAGATGATGGATAATGTGAATAAATCACATAAGAGACAGAGAAGAGAGAGGAAGAATGTCAGGCATGCGACATGTGTAAAGGAACCTGTTGAAGGTGGTCATGCATTAAAAATCAGTGATGAGAACGTCACGGATACACAAACAATGAAAACAAGAGATGACAATACAAACGGCAAGAACACATGTAAAATAACGAGGCCAACTGAAGTGTATGAAATCTGCGATAAACAGTGCTGGTTGTGTGATACGAATATTGAGTCGACCGAAAGTAAAGTTCAGTGTGATGGTTGTAACATATGGTACCATGTCAACTGTATGAATTTCAAGAAGATGGAATATTTTTTGGTGAACAAATCATTTACTTGGTTATGTCTTAGATGTGGAATGACTACTTACTGTAAGTCTCTATTGAATGATCTTGGTATTCCTACAGATACAAACATCTACGAGGTGCCAATACAAGAAAGATTCAGAGACAGCAAGCATTTACCAATGAAGAGGTGTGTAGATGAACCATGCAAAGACAAATTCAATCAAGCACAAGAAAATCACATTGTAAGTGAAGTAAAGAACAATGAGAGTTGTTTTACATGTAAGACCGAAGATAGAACAGATAATCATTGGGTGAGAACTAACGGTATAACAGTATGGGTACAAAAGCAGTCCGGAGGTTATTCTTTAAGGAGCAAAAAGGGGAAAACTACAGAAAAAAGCAAAACGGATGACGATGATCCTACCATAGGAATTGAAAATGAAAATGGTAAAGAGAGTTCTAATCAGGCAATGAAAACTGAGCGTACATGTGATGTGGAGATGGATAAAGTATATGGACAGAGTAGTAGAAAAAGGAGTATAAAGAGAAAAGCATCCCAAGCTCCTGAAATGAAATTAAAAGGGAAAAAACAAATGATGACAGATGAAATTCAAGAAATAGCTGATAGATGGACGACTACAAAAACAAACTATGAAGATAGTTGTACATCAGCGGGAATTATACAAGAAGAATTCATTGTAGATGTGGTAGTACAAAATAAAGAAGATGCAAGGTGTGTGATATTGGCAGAAAAGATTGTACACGGTAGTTTTCATCAAGGCCATCGTAAATTTGGATGTCACAGTGGCAAACAATGTGTAGCAAATGGATTGAGTTGTGTGTTAATAAGTAGGTTGAAGAAACTGAGACATTGGACTTATTCTGACATGGATAGGGCATTGAATACTGGAAATGAGTTATATGGTCATTTATCTCGGAGCTCTACAGTTAATCATGACTACTTGTTGGTGACAGAATTGCCAAATGAGTTGGATCTGCTGAATCATCATTTCAGTATGAAATTTAATGATTCTGTTTGTGGTGCATTCGGAGAAGAATTCAATTTACCGGAATTTGACATGATGCCAATGAATCGTGCTTTGGAACAGACTCTGCAGCAGAATTATGCATGTTTCATAACTTTCCATGGAAATACATTTGCTGTAATAGCTCAAGATGGCATGTATTATATTTTTGATTCACACTCCAGGGATAAACGAGGTTATCAAGTTGCTGAAGGTCAGAGTTTACTGAAACGTGTAGCTACATGGCAAGATGTGCACAGGTACTGTACTGATTTGGCAAGATCTATGAATTTATCTAACAATGAGCAATTTGAAATTACAGGTACATCTGTGTGGTTAGATGATGAGGTAAGGCGGTATGCTAATGGTACTACACAAGAGACTGGACATTTGTTATTAGGGAGCAGTGATCGTAGTGAAGACATAGGTAGAGTCGGTATTAGTTCTGGAGTTGAGCTTGGATCTCATAGTGGCTTGTCAAGTACACATAGTGATATGACAAATAATATGAAGGAAGAGGACAAAGGCAGTTTGCATGGAACGAGTTGCAATAATGAATCAGATGAAGGCAGTGACGTGGAAATCGAGAGGGTGACGCAAATGCAGGGCTTTAAGTTTGTTCCGTTGACATATGATAGTAAGGATGGACTGTGTAGACAACATAGAATGGGCCATGTGTCACTGGATTGCAATGAAATTTCAGGTAATTGTGAAGCGATGGGTCGACCTAATTCAGTGAAGAGAATTAAAGGAGATGGCAACTGTTTTTTCAGGGCAATATCATATGCTGTATCAGGAACTGAAGATAACTATACACAATTAAGAATGGCTACTGTTAATCATCTGTTGAAAAATGCAAATAAATGTAATGGTTTTCTCCGACAAGGCTATGTAAATGTTGAAGAATATGTCACGAGGCAAAAAATGTTTGAGTGTGGAATATGGGCTACCGAGGTTGAAATCATGGCAATGGCTCACATGCTGTGTACTGATATATATACATATGAACATGACAGCAAGTGGTATGTTTTCTCAGCAAGTACCTTTGACAGAGAGGCTGTAACATCAGATGAGGGAGTTTATTTGTATCATAGGCAAAGGATTCACTATGATGTTGTGTTGTCCGTTCATAAAGCAAATAGACAAGCAGATAATAGACAATGTAATGTATTTCCAAGCAACAAAGATGCCGAATTAAAATTTGGAGAAGATAGAAGTGACAGTAAATCCACAAATAATTTGAAGTGTAAACGGCGTAAACGAGCAAATAAAAAATTACAACAACAACAAAAGAGAGAGAAAAATAAGGAAGTGTATAAACAGAAGGTGAATAAAGTAAAAATAGAAAGGAAAGAAATGCATAAATGTACAAACAAATCTGATGATCAAACCACGTGTAGGTCGAGTAATTTAAATAATTTAGATGAGAAGTTGAAAAGGGAACAAAATAGGTGTGATGAGCAAAAGCAAAAGAAAAAAATATATAACCAAACAAACTACAGAAAGAATGCAGAAAAGAAGAAGGAATGGTTTAAAACAAAGTACAGTAGTGAAACCGACTTTAAAACAGAGCGATTAAAGGCTGTTGAAAAAAGGTATGGAATACATAGAAATAGTATTTTGAAGTATCGAAAAGAAAAGTATTGTAACAATCCTGAATACCAAAAAAATAAAATAAACAGTGGGAAAAGAAATTATCGTGATAATCCTGAATACAGAGACAAGCTAATCAAAAAGGGGAAAACAAAGTATTGTGATAATGCTGAATACAGAGAGAAGGTTATTGCCAAGGGGAAAATAAAGTATTGCGATAATGCTAAATACAGAGAAAAGAAAATCGCCAAGGGGAAAACAAAGTATTGGGATAATCTTGAATACAGAGAGAAACTAATTTCTAAGGGGAAAATAAAGTATTGTGATAATGCTGAATACAGAGAGAAACTAATCGCTAAGGGAAAAACAAAGTATTGTGATAATCCTAAATACAGAGAGAAACTAATCACTAAGGGGAAAACAAAGTATTGTGATAATCCTAAATACAGAGAGAAACAAATTGCCAAGGGGAAAACAAAGTATTGTGATAATCCTAAATACAGAGAGAAACTAATTGCTAAGGGAAAAACAAAGTACCACGATGATGCAGGATATAGGGAGAAGTTAATAATCAAGTCAAAAACTAAATATCGTGAGGATGCTGCTTATAGACAGACGATAATTGACGCATCTAAATGTAAATACCAAGGCAATGCTTCATATAGAAATAATCTCATTGCAAAAATTAAAAATAAATATCGATGTGTCAGATCGTACAGGGTAAATTTAATAAAGTATGGAAAAATGAAATATAAAACAAATTTTAAATACCGTAAAAACATGGCAGAGAGGAAATACAGACGTACTGTGATTGAGAAACAGAAAAGACTTAAAATTAGTTTTGTTGTCAAGGCATTTAGAGAAAGCATCTCTAAAGGACCTGAGTATGTGTGTGTTTGTTGTCGTAAACTGTTGTTTCAAAGGCAAGTTGTGAAGTGTAATATGCATAAATACAAAGACCAGAGTGTTTTTAGTAATAGATATCTACATACTTGCAGTGACCATTGTGAATTCAGGTGTATGATTGCAGAATCAAGCAGATCACGTTTATGGATATGTTATACGTGTCATAGGAAATTACTTGTTAACAAAGTGCCCGCTGAAGCAAGTGTGAATAATTTAAATCTGACAGACATTCCTGAAGAATCAGCTTGTTTAAATACACTAGAAGAGCATCTAATATCCATAAACGTTCCGTTCATGAAAATTATTCCTCTGCCTAAGGGAGGTCAATTTGGTTTACGTTGGGCCGGTCATTTGTGTACCGTCTAATATAACAGAGACAGTGAAAGCACTACCAAGACCTGCAAGTGATGATCAGATGATTTGTGTAAAGTTAAAGAGGAAACTAACTTATAAAGGATATTACCAATATCAGTTCGTAAGTAAACAAAAAGTTGAGGATGCTTTACATTATCTTCAACATAACAATAAGTGGTTCAGTGAGATTAAAATTAATCCTGATTGGGACACTCCATTGTGTGATAAAAATAATGATGAAATGGATAAGTCTAGAAATGATGAAAAAGAAGTCAATGATGAAAGTGATACTGATGAGGAAACCGATGATGATCGTTTACGAGGCATGGCATTAGACAGTTGTCTGCAGCCAACTAATGTAGGACAAGAAATACTGGATCAATATTTTGACGATGTAACGAGTGTGGCTCCATGTGAAGGGAATAGTCCAATAAGAGTGTTAATGGAAAAGGGTAATGAGGCAAAATGCTTTCCAGCATTATTTCCATCAGGTCGGCCTATATTTGATGATAATCGTGAAGTAAGGGTGACACTTTGTAGATATTTGCATAATCGATTAATGAATGTTGATAATAGATTGGCAAAGAGTACTCAATACATTTTTTATGCTCAGTATTTGGCAGAAATTCAGAAAGTTATGTCTAGTGTGTCTATTGCATTGCGAAAAGGGTGTGATAAAAAGTACAATGGTGACAGAGTAAATGCATCCATGATCAATGACAGAGATCAGTTAAAAGAAATTTTGAAATCGGACAGTGGATATAAATTTCTTAAACCTATCTGTGGTACACCTCCATATTGGCAAGCAGCACAGAAGGATGTTTTGGCTATGATTAGACAGCTTGGAATACCAACATGGTTTTGTTCATTTTCTGCAGCAGATATGAGATGGCCTGAGGTAATCAATACAATTCTGAGACAGCAAGGTGATTCTAGAGATGTCAAAGATTTGGACTGGAATGAGAAATGTACAGTATTGAAAAGTAATCCTGTAACTGCTGCAAGAATGTTTGATCAGCGATTCCATACATTTTTGAGATATGTTATACTGTCTGGAGCAAAACCGATTGGAAAAGTCAAAGACTATTTTTACAGAGTAGAATTTCAGCAACGAGGGTCTCCACATACACATTGTCTTTTCTGGATTGAAAATGCACCGAAGTTAGAACATGACAGTAAAAAAAAGGTTGTACAATTTATTGACAAATATATAAGTTGTAGTTTGCCATCAGAGAAACAAGACAAAGAGTTAAATGAAATCATCAGTCATGTGCAGGTACATAGTAAAAAACATTCCAAATCGTGCAAGAAGAAGGGTACTGAGTGCAGGTTTAATTTCCCAAGACCTCCATCTGAACGAACGTTCATTACAGAGCCTTTGCCAACAGATGATGAGAATGAAACTACACGTAGTGATGAGAATGAAACTACACGTAGTGATGAGAATGAAACTAATGATGGTGAAAGCAGTGAAAGAAATAAGGCCAAGGAATTACTACAATCAATATGGACTGCAATACAGAAACCCGAGAATGAACACATGACAACCAATGAATTATTTGCTAGTGTAAATATCACGCAAAGTGATTTTGAAAAGGCTAACGATGTATTAAGTCGCAAAACAAGTTTAGTCCATAAGAGACAACCACAAGATGTATGGGTTAATTTATACAATCCACATTTGATAAGATGTTGGAATGCAAACATGGTTATTCAGTACATTTGTGATGCTTATGCTTGTGTTGCCTATGTGGTATCCTACATGTCAAAAGCTGAACGTGAAATGAGTGTACTGTTGTCACATGCTCAGGCTGAAGCACAGAAAGGAAACTTGGATGCTAGACAGAGTATGAAGGAAATAGGTTGTGTGTATTTGCATAATCGTGAAGTCTCGGCACAAGAATCAGTTTATCGTGTTTGTAATCTGAGATTGAAAGAAGGATCAAGAAAAGTGGAATTCATACTTGTCGGTGAAAATCCAATTAGAATGAGCAAGCCACTCAGTGTTATTCAAAGAACATGTGATGAAGATGACGATAGTATTTGGATGACCAGCAGAATTGATAGATACCTAGCAAGACCAAATACTGTTACATTTGAAAAAATGTGCTTGGCAACATTTTGCTCGGATTATAGAGTCCTATACACTAACATAGCTAAAACAAGTCGTTCGCCAATATTTGAATTGAAGAATAGTTTAGGACACATACAGAAACGTAGTCGAACTGATCCAGCAGTCATACGATTTCCTAGATTTTCAGCAGCAAAATATCCAGAAAAGTACTATCAGAGTATCTTGCAATTGTATCTTCCATATCGTGTTGATGTTCAGTTAAAACCGCAGCAGTTTGAATCTTATGAAGAATTTTATAGCAATGGCATTATTAAGTTGAGTGGTGTATTACAACTTGTCAAAAAAATTGTGGAAAATAACCGATCATTGTATGAAGCTAGTGCTCAGGCTGTAGATGAAGCAGAGGAATTGTTGGAAAAGTATGGTCCACAAGAAGATGCTTGGGCATTGATAGCACCAGAATCTGAAATGGAAAGACTTGAATGTGCAGGACAGCGAGAAGAACAAGTGGAAGACGGTGACAGTGATTCTGATATTCCTGATTTGGAATCTAAAAAAGATGACAGTGTGAAATGTACTATTGAGCCACACAGACTAAATGTATCCAAACAAGAAGCAATGAATTTGTTGAGGTGTCTCAATGCTAAACAAAAAGAAGTGTTTTACAAAGTAAGGCAATGGTGCTTGGACAAAGTAAATGGAAAAAATCCTGAACCATTTCGTGTATTTGTGACTGGTGGAGCTGGCACAGGGAAAAGTCATTTGATAAAGTGTATCTACTATGAAGCAACCAGACTTTTTGGAAGAATAGTAGAAAATCCTGATGATGTATCGGTATTACTTACAGCTCCTACGGGTGTTGCAGCATATAATATCCATGGTGCCACAATTCACAGTGCTTTGTCAATAACAACAAATGTGAAATTGCCATATCAACCCCTTGGTGAAGAAAAGATTAATACACTGCGACATAAACTAAGACAACTACAAATTCTAATTGTTGATGAAATTTCAATGGTGAGCCATAAACTCTTGTGCTACATTCATGGTCGTCTGCGACAGGTTAAACAATCACGGGATCATAGTCCCTTTGGAAATGTCAGCATATTGGCGGTTGGTGATTTTTATCAGTTACCTCCAGTAAAAGGAAAATCTTTGTACCAGACTAATGTTACAACTGACTTGTGGAATGATAACTTTGCAAAAGTAGAACTGACTGAGATAATGAGACAAAAGGATGATGCAAAGTTTGCAGAAGTGCTGAATAGATTACGAATAAGAAAGAAAAAGGACAGTTTACAAACTGATGATAAGAGACTGTTACAATCACGTGAAACTGGAGAAGACTGGACTGATGCTGTGCATATTTATCCATGCAATAAGGAGGTGGATGAGTACAACAGACAGACTCTTTTCGCTAAATGTTCAGGTTGTGTACAAACTTGTGTTCTTGCTAAAGATTTCCAGAGAGATGCAAAAAGTGGGAAAATGATACCAATAAAGAAATCAGTGAAGAAATCCTCGAACACAAATTTACCTGATTTTCTGTGGCTTTGTGTTGGTGCTAGAGTCATGCTTACAAGGAATCTTGACGTTTCTGATGGACTTGTAAATGGCGTCTTTGGGACTGTAATTGACATTGTTATGTTACCTAATGATGCTCAGTCACCTAAGTATATCAAAGTTAAATTTGACAATGAGAGGATTGGTTCCAAAGTAAAAAAGCAGTCCTCTGATAATAACAGATACTGTCACTATTGAAATGGTAGAAGAAAATGTGAATAAACAGTGTGTAAGACACCAGTTTCCTCTGAAGTTAGCTTGGGCATGTACAGCTCACAAAGTGCAAGACATGAGTTTAGAAAAGGCAGTGGTGTGTCTGACTCGTACATTTTCAGCAGGACAAGCATATGTTAGTTTGAGTAGAGTTGTTTCATTGAATGGTCTTGTGATAGAAGGGTTTGATGAGAAATATATTTATTGTAATGTGGCAGTAGCTGAGGCAATGAGTAAAATGGCATCGTATAGTGATACAAATGAAATCAAGGATGATAAATGTTATAGTACAAGCATTGCTATGCATAATATTCAAGGACTTCAAGCACATGTAATGGATTTGAAAGCTAATGATGAAATGATGTCTTGTGATTTTATTTGCCTGACAGAAACATGGACTGACAAAGGCTTTGATTGTAATATGGATATGAGTGATTACACATGGTATCATCAACCAAGAAGCATGTCTTATGATAACTCCAGTCATGTGACATGTATGTTAAACGAACAGAGTCGTGGAGGTGTAGCTGTGTGCGGTAAAAAGAACAAAGTGTTTAGTAGAATTAATTTGCCAATCAACAATCTTGAATATATCGCACTTCAGTTACATGCAATTCCAAACGAGTCATCAGTTGTTGTAATTGTTTATCGACCCCCATCATATACATTAAGGACATTTGTAAAGATTCTTGAAGAGTTGTTGAACGAGATACACAAGGTTTCAAACACGTGCATTGTTATGGGTGATTTTAATGAAGATATAATGACAAAAGAATCGAATGTAAATAAATTGATGGATGATCATGGCTATAAGCAGTGTTTAAGTCGTGCAACAACTGAAAAAGATACTTTACTTGACCATGTTTATGTAAGAAATATAGATGATATTCATGTTCAAATTATTCCAACTTACTATAGCTACCACGAAGCAGTTGTCATTCGGTTGTAGTTTTATGAATCCTTACATTTTTTTAAAATCTCTTATTTTTTTGAGATCATTTAATAACATCCATTGTGAATTCGAATATACTCGACAATAGAAACATTTTAGTTATAAAATTACATCTGAAAAAAAAAAAAATAACAATATTAAAAAATGAAGGAATTATTATCATAAAACAAATTAAAAATTGTACATGGTAAAAACAAAAATGCTTAAAAAAATGTTGCAAAGACTATGTAGCGTAATAATCAAGAGCAATGAATAACAAGAATGAGGAAATAGTATGGTATTACTAAGAATAAAAACAGTGGTAAACATAGTATGGTCGATCAGGATAGTTAACCATAAACAGTATGGCAATAACGATAAACAGTTAACTAGGCGGATAAACAATATGGTCAACAGTACGGTACATTTTTAACTTCTGGTTATCACTGGATGATGACAATCACTCACTATAACTGTGGAGCATCGTCTTCACATCCACAGCTGTGTGTGACATTTCACCGGTCCTCCTGGTCATCACTAGATGATGACCATCACTCACTATAACTGTGGACTATCGTCTTCACATCGACAGCTGTGTGTGACATTGCATCTGCTCTGGTCATCACTGGATGATGACCACCACTCACTACAACTGTGGATCATTGTCCTCACATCCACAGCTGATTGTGACATTTCATCTGTCTTCCTGGTCATCACTGGATGATGACCACCACTCACTATAACTGTGGATCATTGTCTTCACATCCACAGCTGAGTGTGACATTTCATCTGTCTTCCTGGTCATCACTGGATGATGACCACCACTCACTACAACTGTGGATCATTGTCTTCACATCCACAGCTGATTGTGACATTTCATCTGTCTTCCTGGTCATCACTGGATGATGACCACCACTCACTATAACTGTGGATCATTGTCTTCACATCCACAGCTGAGTGTGACATTTCATCTGTCCTCCTGGTCATCACTGGTCATCTGATGACCGTCACTCACTATAACTGTGGACCATCGTCGTCACATCGACAGCTGTGTGTGACATTTCATCTGTTCTCCTGGTCATCACTGGATGATGACCACCACTCACTACAACTGTGGATCATTGTCTTCACATTCACAGCTGTGTGTGACATTTCATCTCTCCTCCTGGTAATCACTAGATGATGACCATCACTCAATATAACTGTGGACCATCGTCGTCACATCGACAGCTGTGTGTGACATTTCATCTGTTCTCCTGGTCATCACTGGATGATGACCATCACTCACTACAACTGTGGATCATTGTCTTCACATCCACAGCTGTATGTGACATTTCATCTCTCCTCCTGGTAATCACTAGATGATGACCATCACTCAATATAACTGTGGACCATTGTCGTCACATTGACAGCTGTGTGTGAAATTTCATCTGTCCTTCGGTCATCACTGGATGATGACCATCACTCAATATATCTGTGGACCATCGTCGTCACATCGACAGCTGTGTGCGACATTTCACCGATCCTCCTGGTCATCACTGGATGATGACCATCACTCACAATAACTGTAGAGCATCGTAGAGCAATTAATGACTTCACACTCATCAGGTACAAAGAAGGTACTTTGCTTTACATACAGAGAGTAGTCATTGAAGGAGATATAAGACAATGTGTCCTGATTTCCAGAATTGTATACAATTTGACACCGTTTTTATGACATTGAACACATTTCTAATGTTGACTGATGCAGAGAATATGATTTTCAATTGATGTTTTGAGACAATCAGGTTTACATGTATGCAAGCAGAGTTCCTCGGTGTATTTAACAAAAACATACTGTTAAACATGTCTTATTTTATGTAAATATGCACAAACTGAAAACACTTGTGTAACTTATTCGTTGTAACTCTGTGTGCAAAGAACCTTTGCTATTAGAAATATTGTTTTATATATATTTATTTACTTTCATTTTGTTTTATTCAGAAAAATTTTCTTCAGAAAATATCAAGTCACAATACTGGCTACTATTCATCTAAGCCTGACTACTGTGAGCCGCATCTCTACCACTGCAATGGTAGAGGCTACTAATCACCTGTCATCCAAGCCCGAGTACTGTGAGCCACCTCTTCTACCACTGCAATGGCAGAGGCTATTAATCACTTGTCTTCCAAGCCTGACTATTGTGAGCCGCCTCTTCTACCACTGAAATGGAGTGGAGTGCCGTGGCCTCGTGGTATGGAGCATTGAATTTGTAATCTGTAGGTAAAGCTACAGGTTGGGGGTTCGAGTCCGGCCTGGGACTATGGTTCGTGTGCCCTTGGGCAAGGCACTTTGTCACTTATTGCTTCCCTCCACCTATGAGTAAAATGGATACCTGTGAGGGCAGAGATTGTTAGTGTGGTTGAATTTAGCTGCTTTGCGCCAAAATAGCAGCATCGAGCTGAGATGGTATTTGGAATGTTTCATGGGCCCAATGACCGGGATAATAATGTAAAGCGCTTTGATACACCCACATTGTGGGAGTCTAACGCGCTATATAAGAACTAACATTATTATTATTATTGAAATGGCAGAGGCTACTAATCACTTGTCATTTAAGCCCGAGTACTGTGAGCCACCTCTACTACTGCAATGGCAGAGGCTAATAATCACCTGTCATCCAAGCCTGACTACTGTGAGCCACCTCTTCTACCACTGCAATGGCAGAGGCTAATAATCGTTTGTCATCCAAGCCCAACTACTGTCAGCCACCTCTTCTACCACTGCAATGGCAGAGGCTAATAATCACCTGTCATCAAAGCCCGACTACTGTAAGCCACCTCTTCCACCACTGCAATGGCCGAGGGTACTAATCACTTGTCATCCAAGCCTGAGTACTGTGAGCCACCTCTTCTACCTCCGCAATGGCAGAGGCTATTAATCACTTGTCTTCCAAGCCTGAGTACTGTGAGCCACCTCTTCTACTACTGCAATGGTAGAGGCTATTAATCACTTGTCATCCAAGCCTGACTATTGTGAGCCACATCTTCTACCATTGCAATGGTAGAGGCTACTACTCACTTGTCATCCAAGCCCAACTACTGTGAGCCACCTCTTCTACCACTGCAACGACAGAGGCTACTAATCACCTGTCACCCAAGTCTGATTTGTGTGACTCGTCTCTTGTATCACTATGATACCACAGGCTACTAATCACCTTTCATCTAAGCATAAGTACATGTACTTTGAGCCACCTCTTCAACCACCGCAATGGATAATGACCTTTGATCCAAGTCTGATTTGTGTAACTCATCAGAGGGGATGTCTTATGTAACAATAATATGGAGTGCATTTATGATATAGAGACAAAAGAGGGATATACCCCATGGCACATACAGTCCTGAGTATAACATTATTATACTGCCAGCCGCCAAATAAGATATTTCATACTAATTTAATAGTTTTGTTTGCAAATGGTGTATACTCAGTTTTGTTCTATCACTGCTATGCTGAAGGCTAATTTCTAATCCATAGTAGAATACTTACTTCCTTAACCTAACCTTCGTAAATTCATCCTGAATCTTTTAGGCATTTTCTTTATGATTTTTGAGGGCTGGCAAAAACGTGTTGATTGATTTTAGAAGATGCATTGTGTTGAGTTAGTGAGATGTACCGAGCATTGTTTATATTGAGCTATTCATAAATGACCACTGCATTCTGTTCAGATCAATACCTACCGTACTTTTTTTTAAATCAGCACCGACTAAACCCATCGCAGCGATTATGGACGATTAAAGCATTGGGGACTGTCAGTGTCACTGGAAACACATTCAAGAAAACAAATGGATAATTGGGTTGGAAGATTGAAGATGAATGGATAATTGTGCTGGAGGATTGAAGATGAATACAATTTATGTTACATATTCTAAGTTCGTGGGACAATATCAGTCCAAAATACTGTTTATACAACATGTAGCAGGCCCGTACGCAGGATTTTTAATGATGGGGGGGGGATGCGAATTTGTACTGATGGGACCAAAAATGGAACCAAAATTTTTTGTGTGCCAGTACCGCTATTTCTTCATCAAAATACCATTATTTACCCCGGAAAATGTGGACCTTTTAGTATTTTTGGGGGGTGCGTACGCACACGTCGCACCCCTCCTGCGTACGGGCCTGTGTAGGTTAGCTTTCAACAATTTGTTTTTAAGGGATTTTGATGGATTTTGATGAAACTTTGAGTGGAAAGACACAATTCTAACATTGAAGTCAAAAGTCATGTCATGTCAATTCGTCATTTAAACATGCACAAAATTTGACTGTTTACGAACACAATATGCATGTATAGGGATCGACTGCGGGAGACACTTGCGATCCAATTATCGTTTGTGACATATTGGCAACAAGGAGGATTTTGTGGGATTGAGGATGGTTCCTTACCAAAAGACATAGGGGTTTGGAGCTCAAACTCAGTAGAGTTCATAATTGTTAACTTAATGTTCATTGTCATTGGAGTCTGGTAGTCATACTACAGAGTGCCCCGTTATTGGCATTACATTGTACTTTGTGCTGCGTTTATTGATCATCATACAGGTACATGTACAATTCTGTTCAACTTTAACGGTAATACAAAAGACGAACTCTGTTTAGAAAAGGATGTTAACTCCAGATAAGTATTTACATTTTATTGTCTTTAAGCGAAAACAAATGTGCTTTATATTAGTAACATTTGTAATTTCAAGGAATTTTGTAAAATAGCAGTTAAATTGTTACTTATGATGGTGCTTGAACCTTAACGTTACCCAATACTTCAAAATACTACTTAAGTGAACTGTAGTATAGACGATGTGCCCTCTAATGTCACGTGTTTACATCTGCATTCAAATGTGCCCGTCAATATGCGCACACATCGTGTTTTGCATAAAATTTGGTTGAGGAGTAACGCCATAGGTCAGACCACCTTTGAATTATGTGACCTCTGATGTCGCTTCTTCACCAAATTTATGTAAAACACAATGCGTGCGCATATTGACGGACACATTTGAATATAGATGTAAACAGAGGGCACATGGTCTATACATGCAGTGCTCTTTCTGCACTTTAAAGCCTTTGAAAACTGAGTATTTTGTAAATGCATGCCTCGGACATTACAGATAACATTTCAATATCTTGTATTTCTTTCAACCAAACACTAGTGTCAAGAATCTGTACAAACTATATACAAAACACGAACTCTGTTTGAAAAACAAACTCCAAAAGTATAAACAATACATTTCTTTTAGGGGAAAATAAAATTCACTAAAATAAGGGTACTTGTGACGTTTGTAAATTCAAGCAATTATATAATTACAGGTACAAATACATTTAATTACTTGATAAACAATAGTGCTCTACACTAGAAAAGATACATGTAGTAATTTGTTCAAACATGGTTGTGTACATCCCAATTTGCAATATTGTTTTCTTTGTAAAATATATTTATTGGAAAATGTATTGGTTAATCTGTTTTTGAATAAAAAAATGAAAAAAAATAAAAACCTGGAAATGTGGTGACCATTTATGTACCAGTAGGCCCTAAGACATACATTTGTAATCTCCCCCTCCAAAAATTACCCTTCCTTAACCTATCGCCTGTCGAATTTGATTGATTTTTACATCCGTGCACTTTCTCTTAACGAACAAAAACAATTGCCTCTAAAAATATATCCACATTACATAACACTATATGCACCAGAGAATTGAAGTCCTCTCATAGGACATTTTAAGCGAATACAATTATCCCTGAAATGTCACAAATCTTTCCTAAAAACGATAATGTTTTGACGTTATGTACACGTGCTGTAGGTGATGACTAATACGGGAGGGGTGTCGGGGTGAAAAAGTGAATAATTATTATATCCTTGGTTTCTTCACCACCTCTCGATCGGCCGCTACTAGAAATATTGTAAACTAATAGAATACAAATAAAACGTGAATATTGCCCGCTTCTTTTTGTGTGTGACTGTTTAATACTCGATCTTGAGTTTTGCCCTTCCCTATAAATCTTCATATCCATCTGTCTTCCCTACCCAGAGGTATACCCCCGCCATATCCTGGTGACGCTTATTAGTGCCTGAATAAATGTTGCCTGTAAACTTTATAACACGTTCCATCATTGTTTTAAATCACTTGCTACACTGAGGGCGGCAAACAACTCTAACGGTTGCACGATTCCGGCCTGGTAAGACAGTCAAGAATAGAACAGGTACGGTATAACATACATTTCAGATTATATGAAATACAGACTCAATCGTAATATTGTGCGTGCTTATTTAAGTGATGATCATGATAATTAAGAGTAAACAGTCACGTGAAAAAGTTTATTAAATAATAGGCAAAAAGGAGTCAAATTTTCACAAATAGTCTGATATTCTGGAATACTTGCATACCAAGTTTGACCGCAATTTGACATGTACTTTCAGAGATAGAGGGTCCTAAAAACTACACCTTTAATGTGACGTCACATGACCCCCGATGACGTAATCGTGACGATTTCGCTCTTGGCTCTCCTGAGGATAGTGGTTGAGGTTTGTATTAAGTCTAAAGTCAATCTGATTTACTAAAGTGTCAAAGTCAATAGTCTGAAGGAAAACGTGTACAAAACCTATGGGGAAAAATTGCACCTTTAACGTGACGTCACGTGACCATGAATGACGTAATCGTTATAAATTTCTTCTAGGATCATCTGTGGGTGGTGGTCTAAATGTATCAAGTCTCAAGTCTCAAGTTGACCGGATTTATTAAAGTGTCAAAGTGTATTGGCTGAAGAAAAAACGTGTACAAACCCTATGGAGAAGAGTATGAAACAGAAGAAAAAAAGGGGAAAAAGAAAAAAAAAAAAAAAAATTTAACGAAAACAAAAGCTGTTTCGGCTGAATTGCCGAAACAGCTAAAAAAACAAAAAAAAATAGACATGTGTTTGTGGACAAACACAGAGCTGTTTCGAGTGTCTAACATTACTTTCAATATATGTGTGTACATGTCTATGTGTGTGCCAAGTCTGAAGTCGATCGGATTTACACAAGTGCCAAAGATATATTAGTTGAAAAAAACGTGTACAAATGCTATGGAGAAAATTGACCTTTTAATGTGACGTCACACAACACTCAATGACGTCATCATGACGTCACCTTAATTTTCGTCTATAACACTTCCCAGAATACCTGTAAACCAAGTTTGACCCAAATCGGACCTGTACTACCAGAGATAAAGGGTCCTAAAAACTGCACCATTAATGTGAAGTCACATGACACCCGATGACGTCATCATGACGAATTTTCTGCTGGTCCTCCAGGGAGGCCAGACAGCTGGATAGATCTCAAGATATAGGACTACGCCCATATAGTTTAAGTTACTATTACGTAACATATGATGAAGTCATAATGACTTCATACCAATGTTTATCTCCAATACTTCCCTGTCTACAGGTACACAATTTGATAGCAGTCAATATTTTCTTTGTGTAGGTTTCAAGAAGAACAGCAGCAGGAAAGTTGTCAGTTTGGGTCCATGTTCAAAGTAGGCATATTTTCTGGTGTGTCTAATAGGTGGTTGAGCAAGTGTGGTGTGTATATCTTCAAACAATTATGGGGAGGGGCACGAAATAGGGGTGCATGCACATGTAGAAGAGGAAGGAAGTTTATACACTCGATATATAGAGACTGGGAGAATGGATAATATGAAAGGAACAAGTTTTTAATATAGTGTGAAACAAAGTAGAAACAGTCATAGGACATTTTAAGTAACTAATTTGTAATGAACAAGGTATATTTGGAAGAGTAGTATATATGAAAATAACAATTTTTTGCTAATAAGAAATGCTTTATATTTATGTATAAAGCAAAGTATTGGGCTTCAAAATTTGGATGTATACAACAAAAAGATGTTTAGAAAGTGTAATAATTTTCAGAAATCTACAAGAAGGTAATAATTATGGAAAGACCTAAATGTAGAACAAAATATATAAATGTATACATGGTTTCAGATATAATTATATGAAGTGTAAGGTATGGCAGGATGAACATGATTGGCAACAAGTTTTAAATGTATAGATAAATACAATTTAGATGTATACAAAATATATGATTTTAGGAAGCGTAATATTTTACATAATTCTGCAAAGTAGGTAATAATTATGGAGTGAGGCTAATTGTGCAGAAGGAAAATGTAGATATAAATGTATACATGGTTCGAGATGTAATTACGTGAAGTTTAAGGTATGGCAGGATGAACATGATTGGCAAGAAGTTTTTAATGTAGACAACAATGAAATGTAGATGTATACAAAAATAAGATTTTAGTTAGTGTAATACTCTACAGAAATCAGCAAAGTAGGTAATAAATATGGAACAACCTAATCATGTTGAGGAAAATATATAGATATAAATGTATACATGGTTCATGATATAATTACGTAAAGTATAAGGTATGGCAGGATGAACATGATTGGCAAGAAGTTTTACATTTGTCAACAAGGTTAGTAAAGAACTATTAACATTAAGTGTAGGAACATGGTTAATAAAGAACTATTAAAATTAACTAATGTGCTGAATAGAAACAGATGTGTCGTAGTTGATGAGTGGCACTGTTTACTGGTTTGGATTGTCCAAGTTGTCTTCAGAGCTACATGAAAGGAAGAAAAAAAGGAAGGATAGGTTAATTAAGTGGGCGGGAAGGGGTTAAGATTGGAATTCCATTTGTATTATAAATGGTTAGAATTTTTTGAAAACTCACCTGTCATATGTCACAATGGATGTGACCTTGTTTTTCCCTGCTGTCATTGTTACAGTGATTGTAACAGTGAGAGGCAAGAGGGGAAGCAGTTCTTTGATGTCTGGGCAAGGGATGGAGTGAGAGATGATATCTGGTGTTGTTTCATACTCTGTATCTTGCTCATCAATGAAGATGATCTTGCCTCTAGAGAGAAAGCATATGATATAATTGTGTATAGTTACATTCTACAAGCATTTGTGGTTAGTAGGGTAATCGATACATGTGGTACAAATAGCAAGGTTGTTAGTTTGGTATTGTTTGTATTGTGTGAGTACTGTACATGATTTGTTTCTAGAGGTGGTATGGTATGAAGGGTCGATCATTGTTGTGGTTTGCTGGTATGAACTGAAGATGTTGTGAGAACAAAATAGAGATGAGAGAAAGTGGTTGAGCATTGTATTGATGAGGGATGTGTTGTATATTACCTTTCTTCAGTGATTGCCACAATGGTGACTGTTTGAGATGTACTTGGCACCTGAACTTCCTGCAAGGAACAAGAAAAGAAAAATATTGTGCCGTTTGTACTTTGTAATTTTATATCATTGTTTTGGAGACATGGATTGTCATACATGCAGAGGGACTAGTAAAGAGGCCTTCAGTGAAGGATGAGGTAAAGAAGGAATATGGTGTAGGACAGGGACAGTTTAGAAATAGGTAAGCAGTGGTGAATAATTGCATTACTACAAAGTAAGAGTATTTCTTATGTATTTTGAAAACTGTGGATGTAGGATCGTAACATAATATAAAGTAGTGCTCCGACCTTTAAAAAAAAAATGGATTGGGACAAAGTTTATTAACCCTAACCCTACCTAATGCTACTTTTTACTACTAGTAGTACTCTCACTGACTTGTGTGCAATGCCTGTAGTAATTTTTAGTATTTGGTACTTCACCCCTTATTGCACTCGTAGTACTTTTTAGCATTGGGTCCCTCTGCTTGCTGAGTGTGCATGGCCCATGTATGCTGTGTAAGTTGTTCTAAACTCTACAGCAAAAGTTGTCACTTGGGACACAGCAATTGGGTCAAGGCTGGACTACTGCATTTTTTGCCAGGTAAGTATTACTGACCTGTATTGCCACTATTAGTATTTTGTAGTTGGCAGTATCTGTACTCTGTCAGTACACACCCAATCATCAGTCACAGAGAGACCCAATGCTACAAAATACTAAAGTAGTATTCTGTAGTATGCAGTTCTTTAGCCCAAAGTAAGGCCTAGGGGGTTAGGGTTAAAGGGTGTACATTTTAAATATGTTGTTGTAAGAGGCTGACACTCAGAGATATATCTTACCAGAAAAGTGGTTTCTGGTGTTGCATTGAGGACGACGTTCTCCTGATAGGTAGCAGTGACAACATTCTCCACGATGACAGAAGTACCGGGCTCTGGGATCTGGATGTCTTGTTTGGATTCTCCCCACAGGTTCACTTGCAGCTTTTTCTTGTTTCTGGCATCTTGAATGTCGACAGACCTCAGGTGGTATGTGTCACCATGTTTGACAGGGGACACCTTTATGGAGAAAGTGTAAGTGTAGAAAAGATAGACATAATTAATGATGTTGTTAATAATTTGAGAATTTGTTTACTGTAGGTGAGAAATTAGGAAATGGAATTTTGCCATCATGTTTAGGGGTGAAAATGTGAAAATCTGATGTTGAACAGAGCATTTATATTGCCATGATATGTGTTATGGATAATACTGGTGATGTTAGACTAGAATATTTTGTGTATGTCATATTGTGTGCTGACTGGTGTGGTAGGTACGTGTTTGGAGGTGGACGGAAGTAGTTGTTTAATTTATGAGGGTGCAATTAGAGTGTACATACAGTACGTTTAAAATGTTCAGAATTTGTTTGGGGAATAACATGTGTTTATTAGTCATTTGAAATGCATAATTATATTGAGACATATTTTTGAGTAATTATCTTTAAAACGTGGATGACTTGTTATCACTAGTCATATAAAGGGCAATGAGAATGGAGAGCTAAGACAGATGACATCTGTTTCACTAGACATGGGCAAGTTCAATTATAAAATCAAAAATTCAAAACTATATGTATGTAATTGTGGGCATGTGAAGTTGCCCATAGATGTTGTTTAGTTTTGATAGATACATGTTTAAATATTGTTTTAGGGACAAAATGTGTAGGGTATGTTTGTTTGTTGAAGACAGGTATAAGAAGATATATTATTGTATACTTACTGCTTCAATAGTGCCTTTGACACTGATTCTGGTATCTATGGGAAAGGCAGTTGCTTCTTGCAGTGTGCAGACCTCTGCGTGGAAGAAGCTCTCTTCTATCTGTTGTGATACTTCAAATGGAGCTGTGTAAAAAATCTGGAAAGAAAGGATGAAATAAGTGTGGAATGAAATAGAGGGAGCAGCACTTTGGGGGGAGGTAGGTTTAATATTTTTTGCTGGAAAACAGTCAAAACACAGTAATAATAAGAAGTAATAAATTATACGATATATTTTTTGACAGTAATTTATGGAATGTGTATTGTTATTACTAGTAATTTGTTGGATATGGTTATATACCCTTGTCTTATACTTCACACTCAGTGCAGGCTTGTCTGTTGACTTAACGATGAATGTTGAACATCCAACCAGTTTGTAGAACATGCCTTGTTCAAATTTTGAGGTGAGATCTTGAGGAAGGAACATTTCTCGCTGTTGGCCTTGGTCAGTAATGATCTGCAGTGCATAGTCAAACTTTTTGGGGTAGGCCTCTTTTGATAACACTTTAATATTTACTGTAGACATCTGTAGAAGAAGTGAATAGTAAGAAATGCAATGGCATAAGAAGTCAATATAATATACTTTATACCTCTGAGTCTGTAGCATTTGTTGCTCGATGGTAGGAGCATTGGAGAGGTAGTTAAAGTAAAGATTATTAAACATTGGTCTATGTTTGGAGGTTGATGAAATTTTACTGGTAAGGTTAGTGTTATTTAATTTATTAATTTGAGTAAAAATCATTTCAAAACGTTGGCAAGGCATAATAAGTTGAAGTGAGGCCGTGATGTTAGGTGATATTAACTTATCATATTAACAATATCGATAGTATATTGTTTTTTAAGTTACCTTTTGATTTGTCGAATCGTTGACAGGGAATAAAACGCTGTGGAAAATGAAGTTCTTGAACTTATGTTGCACGTGGACTAGACTATAGCATACAATGTACTTTTGTAGTGTACAGCAGAGAGAGTTAGGTTTTGTGACGTTGTAAATGCGCTGAAATGTTATAGGTTGGGAACCAGCCAAGGCATGCCGTCATATGGGGGCGCTGTTGTATTTTACCGGGAGTTTGGTAGTCTTGGTTCCAAGATCTTCGTTGATTTTGTACGTTTTGTACGTTTGTATAAACTGGTATCGATTCTGCAACGTTTTCGATTCTGTAATATCGATTCCTTTGTACTTTGATTTCGATTAACTTTTATTGATTTTTTGGTACTTTGATTTCGATTGTCGACTTCTCCGTCCGATACAGATCCAATAAATTTACTCGGTCGTCCTGTAAATTGCGCCTTCTGTTGATTTTAACAACCAAAAAGAAATGCGTTTGTGGACACAGTTAGAGCTATTTGAATGTCTAAAATGATTTTTTTTAATATGTGGGTACGTGATGGTGGTCCATATGTGTGTGTCCCAAGTCTGAAGTCGATCGGATTTACCAAAGTGCCACAAAGATAGCATGGTTGACAAAAACGTGGACAAATGCTATGGACAAAAATGAACCTTTAATGAGACGTCACTTGACACCCGATGACGTCATCACGACGTCATTTAAATTTTCGTTTCAAAAACATCCTGAAATACTTGCATACCAAGTTTGACCCCAATCGCACATGTACTTTCAGAGATAGAGGATCTTAAAAACTACACCTTTAATGTGACGTCACATGACACACGATGACGTCCTAATGACATCACCTAGCTCACTTTAGATCTATAACACATCCTATAATAATACCTGCATACCAAGTTTTACCCCAATCGGACCTGTACTTTCAGATCAGAGACGTACAGGGTCTTAAAAACTGAACCTTAATGTGACGTCACATGACACTCGATGACGTCATCATGACATCACCTCCATTTCAGACTTGTACTTCCAGATATAGAGGGTCTTAAAAACTGCATCTAATAATAACTTGACGTCACATGACAATTACCGATGACGTTAACGAATTGTGATCTGAAACTATCATCTGTTGGTGGTGATCTAACTGTTACTGTTAAGTCCCAATTCGATCAGATTTTCAAGGGTCAACATGTATTATTTTGTGTGTTTTTTTAGCTTTAACAGAATTGTCACTAAAATTAATGTTTATTTATGTTGGGATTGAAGATTTATTGTGCTCACCGTACGTTGGGGTGTTGCCGATTTTATGCCCATTTTTTATGTTGTTGTTGTTGTTTTTTCCGTGGACTGCAAGCACCATAATTAATATGAAGGTAAATCTTACAAATTCTTAATGAATGTTAACTTTGTGAACTAAAAAGGGCGCGCCATGTAGAGCTCACATGCACTGAGCCAGTAATTAACGTACGTACGATCATTGATCTCATTTACGTACGACATCTTATCATAGCTGTTAGCACAACAATTTGCTTAGCACCAACAATTAAGTCTTGCTCGTAAAACGGGTTGTCAGCTAAAACTCCATGTGCATTTCATGCTAAGCAAAAACCAACTAAATATAAGTCAGAAAATATATTGGTTACCCTGAAAATTTGTATGTAACCCTGTTTTTGACAAAGAAGAATTGTTATGCTAAGCAAATTTGTGTGCTGTTAAAACCACAGAAACAGCTCTATTCTTCATAAAGTGCGCCCTCTGTTTGTATTGACGTTCAGCAAGCATGCAGTTACCAATTAGTATGGTTCCGCTACAGTCTATGGTATGTGATCGGTTTAACAACATGAAGGCCTGGGAATAAGATGTATTGATACTGCATTCTGCGAGGTGAGGTAAGGCGTGGTCGTTTGTGTAAATTAAATAACTTAAAAGTGTTTGCTTTTGTGGTATTTTATCATTATTTTGTGCTTAAAATGAAGTTGTAAAGTATTAGATATTGGTTTACTGTTAAACGTAGAAGATTTTGAGCATTTATTTAGAACGTTCGGTTTGGAAAGAATGTATAGGCCCGGGCTTTTTTGTGTAGTAGGGGGCGATCCGAGTACCGTACTTTATTATTGTCACATGTCTTTGTAGGCACTAAGTTATCCTTCGAGGCAGTAGTAGTAGTACCCATCATCATGATACTTGATAGGGTATCTAATGTTAGGGTCAGCAATATGTGTACAAAATGGATATAATCCATGGTTTTGGGAAATGAAAAAAACTTTCCTTTTTCGCATACGATTACGAACATACTACATAGTCATGACGAATGAGTATGTGTACGTGTAGGGGTGTACATGCAGTCATGCATGATGCCTATGACTTATCGTCATGTACGTGTAGGCTACAGCTTCGTTATTAGTTGTCAAACAACACAATGGCAACAAGGCTATGGCTGTATTGTGCAGTGTGATGATAGAGTCCATAATAATTGTTCACAACTATTTAAGGCCTTTCTTTTAAACAAAATTATAATTCAACTAAATTGAAATAATAATGTAGTATCCTGTTGCTGTCTCAAAGGCTGTACTGTGGAGAGTCAAGAATATTTTCAAAGTGTTTTTTTTCTTTTCAAATGGAAATGTTTGTCAGTTTCACTCCTAGATTCATGTCTTTTAAACATTTTTGCTTCTGTTTTGCGTACTGTCTCAACTGTTTTGCAAGGTGTGTGTGGATTTATTAAAGTTGCTGCTTAACTGAAAAATTGCCTTTACACCACTGATTAATTGACCGTTAATGACAGGGACATAATTATTATGAAGAAAAAGAGTTGTGTCATCAGGTTGCTACATGTTTGGGAAGGTTTAAACTTTAGGTATGTTAAAATTGGTTGGCATGGTTGGTTTATCATGTGTAACGTGATGTTAGGGCAGTCAGTTCGGTGTAGCGTTTTTTTCCTTGCCTTCCACCACTGTGACCTGGGGTTTGAATTTTGCCCGGGGTAATATTTGGATTTAATTTTCAGTCTCTTCCCCTACTCCGTGGGTTTCCCCAGAATATTCTTCCGAGGTTTTTCTCCCACATAAGAAATTGACATTTATTGACATTGTGTTCTCTTACTGATAGAACAGTTGATTCCACTGAATGGGCTACCCACTATAAATAATAAATAAATAACATAAATAAATGTTAGACCGTCATGATCTAGTTTGGTTTTGTGACGAGACATTTATTCATTTAATGGGACTTCTTGTTTAATGTTTCTAAAAATAAATATGACATGTATAAGGTAAAACAAAATCAAATGTTGGGTAATTGTAATGATTATAAAAATATTTATGTATGTAATATTGGTTCATAGTATGTAACATGCACTTTGTTGTTGCACACGTACATGTACGTCATGAATCAATCATGTACATGTACACACATGTAGAATGTGCATGTATAAATCATGATTGGGATAGTACACTACAAATGCACTATGCAGGCCTTTGTATCAATTTTGTTTGAGTCTATTTTTAAGTGAGTAAATGTTTTCTATTGAATTATATTTTATATTTTTTCCATTTCATGTACAGAAAACTACCAAAGACAAGCCACATGAAGTTCCAGAGGGAGTCAGTGAGGAGTGTGCGAGGCATGGAGAAGGCGAGGAGTCCCCTGTCTGTCCGTGTCGTGTCTCATTTCATTTCCCAATCATCCATGCCCTCATTTCATTCCATTCCTTATGTGTCTTTCCTTCCTTCATCATCACTCACTTCATTATCCTCTGTATGCGGGGCTCACCAGGCCGCTAATCCTGGCAGTATTGACGAAAATGGGGCTCACCAGGCCATTAATCCTGGCAGAATAAATGAAGACGGGGCTCACCAGGCCGTTAATCCTGTCAGAATGAATAAATATGATGAAAACAATGATAATGTATATAGTAAATCTATGATAAATGAATGCGGGGCTCACCAGGCCGTTAATCCTGGCAGAATGAACGAATGTGGGGCTCACCAGGCCGCTAATCCTGGCAGAATAAATCAATATGATGAAAACAGTGATGATAAGACCATTAATTCTTGTAGTTTGAATGAAACATGTGGAACAATGTGGACAAAGCAATGTGAAACAAACCTGATAAAGCGATGCAAAACGCTGTTGGCAAAGCAGAAACAAACTGTGAATGTACAATGTGACGAGTCTGTGTTGTATAATTTGGACATTTCAACAGGTGTAGAAATGCTTGAGATGAGTTTGCCAGAGAGACATTCTACTGATGGCATCTTTAGCAGAGCATATGTTAAAGTTGGGAAGATGACGAAATGGTTGTGGAAGGTAACCCAGGTGCACAAACGGAGATTGCAGAAGTTGACAAAGAGAGTAAGTAAGCATGGAAGAATGATTAAGTGCTTAAATGCGAAAAAGTACTGTGCTGGAGGTAAGATACTGGACTATGTTGTAGAGGAGTTTGAATGGAAAAGTAGACGGAAGTCTGGAAGAGTAAGAACAAATGTGAAGAAGAGGCAAGCTCGCAAGGAGTCTTACAATAGACAAAGAGGTGGCAAAACTGTAGAACAGCGTATGAGTAAAGATGAGAGAAATGTTCATGCTTATGCCCAGAAATTAATTTTTTCCCATACACGGAGTACGTTGAAGGTTGTGTTGCATAGGCTGTATCAGGACTGTAACAAAAAAAGTCAGAAGAAGCAAGGAAACGAATCCGACAACAGAAGGAGAAGCGTTGATGAGAGGATGGAAATGGGGACGAGTACAAATGAACGACAGTTGTACAAGAAAAGCCAAAAGAAGATGTTTGGGCACACTGAAATCACTGCAGTTAATGAGATGATGGATAATGTGAATAAATCACATAAGACAAAGAGAAGAGAGAGGAAGAATGTAAGGCATGCGACATGTGTAAAGGAACCTGTTGAAGGTGGTCATGGATTAGAAAATAATGAGAACGTGATGGATACACAAACAATGAAAACAAGAGATGACTATACAAACAGCAAGGACACATGTAAAATAACAAGGCCAACTGAAGTGTATGAAATCTGTGATAAACAGTGCTGGTTGAGTCAACCGAAAGTAATGTTCAGTGTGATGGTTGTAACATATGGTATCATGTCAACTGTATGAATTTCAAGACGATGGAAAATATTTTGGTGAACAAATCTTTTATTTGGTTATGTCTTAGATGTGGAAGGACTACTTACTGTAAGTCTCTCTTGAATAATCTTGGTATACCTACAGATACAAACGTCTATGAGGTGCCAATAGAAGAAAGATGCAGTGATGGCAAGCATTTAGCAATGAAGAGGAGTGTATATGAACCATGCAAAGACAAATCCAATCAAGCACAAGAAAAGCACAGTGTAAGTGAAGTAAGGAACAAAGAGAGTTGTTTTCCATGTAAGACCGAAGAAAGAGCAGGTAATCATTGGGTGAGAACTAAAGGTAAAACAGTGTTGGTACAAAAGCAGTCAGGAGGCTATACTTTAAGGAGCAGAAAGGGAAAAACTACCGAAGAGAGCAAAACGGATAACAATGATCCAACCAGTGGAACTGGAAATGAAAATAGTAAAGAGAGTTCTAATCAGACATATGATGTTGAGATGCAAAAAGTATATGGACAGAGTAGTAGAAAAAGGAGTAGAAAGAGAAAATCATCGGAAGTTTCTCAAATGAAATTAAAACGAAATAAAAAAATGATGACGGATGAAATTCAAGAAATAGATGATACACCGATGACTACAAAATCAAACTTTGAAGATGGTTGTACATCAGTGAGGAGTAAACAAGAAAAATTTCATGTAGATGTGGTAGTACAAAGTAAAGAAGATAACCAAAGAGATGGAAGGTGTTTGATATTGTCAGAAAAGATTGTACAGGGTAGTTTTCATCAAGGCCATCATAAGTTTGGATTTCACAGTGGTAAACAATGCGTAGCTAATGGATTGAGTTGTGTGTTAATGAGTAGGTTGAAGAAACTAAGACATTGGACCTATTCTGACATGGATAGGACATTGAATACTGGAAATGAGTTATATGGTCATTTATCTCGGAGCTCTACAGTTAACCATGACTATTTGTTGGTGACAGAACTGCCAAATGAGTTGGATCTGCTTAATCATCATTTTAGTATGAAGTTTAATGATTCTGTCTGTGGTTCATTTGGAGAAGAATTTAATTTACCTGAATTTGACATGATACCAATGAATCGTGCCTTGGAACAGAATCTGCAGCAGAAGTATGCATGTTTCATAACTTTTCATGAAAATACATTTGTTGTAATAACTCAAGATGACATGTATTATATCTTTGATTCTCACTCCAGGAATAAACGACGTTATCAGGTTGCTGAAGGTCAGAGTCTACTTAAACGTGTAGCTACATGGCAAGATGTGCACAGGTACTGTACAGATTTGGTAAGATCTATGAATTTATCTAACAATGAGCAGTTTGAAATTACAGGTACATCTGTGTGGATAGATGATGAGGTAAGGTATGATGTTGATGGTACTACACAGGAGACTGGACATTTGTTATTAGGGAGCAGTGATCATAGTGAAGACATAGGTGGGGACAGTATTGGTTCTGGAGTATTGCTGGGATCTCATAGTGGCTTGTCAAGTACACATAGTGATATGTCCAATAATATGAAGAAAGATGACAAAGGCAGTTTGCATGGAACGAGTTTGCAATAATGAATCAGATGGAGGCAGTGATGTGGAAATCGAGAGAGTGACACAAATGCAGGGTTTTAAGTTTGTTTCATTGACATATAGTAGTAAGGATGCACTGTGTAGACAACATAGAATGGGCCATGTGTCACTGGATTGCAATGAAAATTCAAATAAATGTGAAGATATGGGACGACCTAATTTAGTGAAAAGAATTAAAGGAGATGGCAACTGTTTTTTCAGGGCAATATCATATGCTGTGTCAGGAACTGAAGATAACCATGTGCAATTAAGAATGGCTACTGTTAATCATCTGTTGAAAAATAGGGATAAATTTAACGGTTTTCTCCGACAAGGCTATGTAAATGTGGAAGAATATGTCACGAGGCAAAGAATGTTTGAGTGTGGAACTTGGGCTACTGAGGTTGAAATCATGGCAATGGCACACATGCTGTGTACTGACATATATACATATGAACATGAAAGCAAGTGGTATGTTTTCTCAGCAAGTACATTTGAAAGAGAGGCTGTAACATCATATGAGGCAGTTTACTTGTATCATAGGCAAAGGATTCACTATGATGTGGTGCTGTCAGTTCATGAAGCAAATAGACAAGCTGATAATGAACAACGTAATGTATTACCAAGCAACAAAGACGGTGAATTAAAATATGGAGTAGATAGTACTGACAGTAAATCCACAAATAATTTAAAGTGTAAACGGCGTAAACGAGCAAATAAAAAAATACAACAACAAAAAAAGAGGGAGAAAAATAAGGAAGTGTATGCACAGAAGGTGAACAAAGTAAAAATAAATAGGAAAGAAATGCATCAATGTACAAACAAATCTGATAATCAAACAACATGTAGGTCGGGGAATTTAATTAATTTTGATGAAAAGTTGAAAAGTGAACAAAATAGGTGTGATGAGCAAAAGCAAAAGAAAAAGATGTATAACCAAAAGAACTACAAAAATAATGCAGATAAGAAGAAGGAATGGTTTAAAACAAAGTGCAGTAATGACACCAACTTTAAAATTGAGCGAATAAAGGCTGATGAAAGAAGGTATAAAATACATACAAAAAGTATTTTAAAGTACCGTTGTCTGTATCAAAAAGAAAAGTACTGTAACAATTGCGAATACAAAGAAAAGAAAAGAAACAGTGTGAAAAAAAATGATCGTGATAATCCTGAATACAGAGAGAAACTAATCGCTAAGGGGAAAACAAAGTATTGTGATAATCCTAAATACAGAGAGAAACTAATCACTAAGGGGAAAACAAAGTATCATGATAATCCTAAATACAGAGAGAAACTAATTGCCAAGGGGAAAACAAAGTATCATGATGATGTAGGATATAGGGAGAAGTTAATAAAGTATGAAATAATCAAGGTAAAAACAAAATATCGTGAAGATGCTGCTTACAGACAGAAGATAATTAACAGAGCTAAATGTAAATACCATGGCAATGCTTCATATAGAAAAAATCTCATTGCAAAAATTAAAAAGAAATATCGATGTGTCAGTTCGTACAGGGCAAATTTAATAAATTATGGAAAAATGAAATATAAAACAAATTGTAAATACCGTAAAAACATGGCAGAGAGGAAATACAGACGTACTGTGATTGATAAACAGAAAAGACTTAAAATTAGTTTTGTTGTCAAGACATTTAGAGAAAGCATATCTAAAGGACCTGAGTATGTGTGTGTTTGTTGTCATAAACTGTTGTTTCAAAGGCAAGTTGTGAAGTGTAATATGCATAAATACAAAGACCAGAGTGTTTTTAGTAATAGATATCTACATACTTGCAGTGACCATTGTGAATCCAGGTGTATGATTGCAGAATCAAGCAGATCACGTTTATGGATATGTTATACGTGTCATAGGAAATTACTTGTTAACAAAGTGCCCGCTGAAGCAAGTGTGAATAATTTAAATCTGACAGACATTCCTGAAGAATTGGCTTGTTTGAATACACTAGAAGAGCATCTAATAGCCATAAACGTTCCGTTCATGAAAATTATTCCACTGCCTAAGGGAGGTCAATTTGGTTTGCGAGGGCCAGTCATTTGTGTACCGTCAAATATAACAGACACAGTAAAAGCACTACCAAGACCTGCAAGTGATGATCAGATGATTCGTGTAAAGTTAAAGAGAAAACTAACTTATAAAGGATATTATCAATATCAGTTTGTAAGTAAACAAAATGTTGAGAATGCTTTACGTTATCTTCAACATAACAATAAGTGGTTCAGTGAGATTAAAATAAATCCTGATTGGGACACTCCATTGTGTGATACAGATAATGATGAAATGGATAAGTCTGAGGAAAAAGAAGTCGATGATAACAGTGATACTGATGAGGAAACCGATGATGATCGTTTACGAGGCATGGCATTAGACAGTTGTCTGCAGCCAACTAATGTAGGACAGGAAATACTCGATCAATATTTTGACGATGTAACGAGTGTGGCTCCATGTGAAGGCAATAGTCCAATAAGAGGGTTAATGGAAAAGGGTAATGAGGCAAAATGATTTCCGGCATTGTATCCAACAGGTCAGCCTATATTTGATGATGATCGTGAAGTGAAGGTGACACTTTGTAGATATTTGCATAATCGATTAATGAATGTTGATAATAGATTTGCAAAGAGTACTCAATATATTTTTTTATGCTCAGTATTTGGCAGAGATTCAGAAAGTTATGTCTAGTGTGTCTATTGCATTGCGAAAAGGGTGTGATAAAAAGTACAATGGTGACAGAGTAAATGCATCCATGATCAATGACAGAGATCAGTTAAAAGATATTTTGAAATCAGACAGTGGATATAAATTTCTGAAACCTATCCGTGGTACGCCTCCATATTGGCAAGCAGCACAGAAGGATGTTTTGGCTATGTTCAGGCAGCTGGGAATACCTACATGGTTTTGTTCATTTTCTGCAGCAGATATGCGGTGGCCTGAAGTTATCAATACAATTCTGAGACAGCAAGGTGATTCTAGAGATGTGAAAGATTTGGACTGGAATGAAAAATGCACAGTATTGAAAAGTAATCCTGTAACTGCTGCAAGAATGTTTGATCAGCGATTCCATACATTTCTGAGAGATGTTATACTGTCTAGAGCAAAACCGATTGGAAAAGTCAAAGACTATTTTTACAGAGTTGAATTCCAGCAAAGAGGGTCCCCACACACTCATTGTCTTTTCTGGATTGAAAATGCACCAAAGTTGGAACATGACAGTAAAAAAAAGGTTGTAAAGTTTATTGACAAATATATAAGTTGTAGTTTGCCATCAGAGAAACAAGACAAAGAGTTAAATGAAATCATCAGTCATGTGCAGTTACATAGTAAAAAGCATTCCAAGTCGTGCAAGAAGAAGGGTACGGAGTGCAGGTTTAATTTCCCAAGACCTCCATCTGAACGAACATTCATTACAGAGTCTATGCCGAAAGATGATGAGATTGAAACTACATGTAGTGATGAGAATGAAACTAATGATGGTGAAAGCAGTGAAAGAAATAAGGCCAAGGAATTACTACAATCAATATGGACTGCAATACAGAAACCTGAGAATGAACACATGACAACTGATGAATTATTTGCAAATGTAAATATCACGCAAAGTGATTTTGAAAAGGCTAACGATGTATTAAGTTGCAGAACAAGTTTAGTCCATAAGAGACAACCACAAGATGTGTGGGTCAATTTGTACAATCCAGATTTGATAAGATGTTGGAATGCAAACATGGATATTCAGTATATTTGTGATGCTTATGCTTGTGTGGCTTACGTGGTATCGTACATGTCGAAAGCTGAACGTGAAATGAGTATACTGTTGTCACATGCACAGGCTGAAGCACAGAAACGAAACTTGGATGCTAGACAGAGTATGAAGGAAATAGGTTGTGTGTATTTGCATAATCGTGAAGTCTCAGCACAAGAATCAGTTTATCGTGTTTGTAATCTGAGATTGAAAGAAGGATCAAGAAAAGTGGAATTCATACCTGTTGGTGAAAATCCAATTAGAATGAGCAAGCCACTCAGTGTTATTCAAAGTACATGTGATGAAGATGATAGTATTTGAGAAACGTAGTCGAACTGATCCAGCAGTCATACGATTTCCTAGATTTTCAGCAGCAAAATGTCCTGAAAAGTACTATCAGAGTATCCTGCAATTGTATCTTCCATATTGTGTTGATGTTCAGTTAAAACCGCAGCAGTTTGAATCTTATGAAGAATTTTATAGCAATGGAATTATTAAGTTTAGTGGTGTATTAAAACTTGTCAAAAAAATTGTGGAAAATAACCGATCATTGTATGAAGCTAGTGCTCAGGCTGTAGATGAAGCTGAGGAAATGTTGGAAAAATATGGTCCACAAGAAGATGCTTGGGCATTGATAGCACCAGAAGCTGAAATGGAAAGACTTGAATGTGCAGGACAGCGAGAAGAACAAGTGCAAGATGGTGACAGTGATTCTGATATTCCTGATTTGAAATCTAAAAAAGATGATAGTGTAAAATGTACTATTGAGCCACACAGACTAAATGTATCCAAACAAGAAGCAATGAATTTGTTGAGGTGTCTCAATGCTAAACAAAAAGGAGTGTTTTACAAAGTAAGACAATGGTGTTTAGACAAAGTCAATGGTAAAACTCCTGAACCGTTTCATGTATTTGTCACTGGTGGACCTGGCACAGGGAAAAGTCATTTGATAAAGTGTATCTACTATGAAGCAACCCGACTTTTTGGAAGAATGGTAGAAAATCCTGATGATGTTTCGGTATTACTTACAGCTCCTACAGGTGTTGCAGCATATAATATCCATGGTGCTACAATTCACAGTGCTTTGTCAATAACAACAAATGTGAAATTGCCATATCAACCACTCGGTGAAGAAAAGATTAATACACTGCGACATAAACTAAGACAACTACAAATTCTAATTGTTGATGAAATTTCAATGGTGAGCCATAAACTATTGTGCTACATTCATGGTCGTCTGCGACAAGTTAAACAATCACGAGATCATAGTCCCTTTGGAAATGTCAGCGTATTAGCGGTTGGTGATTTTTATCAGTTACCTCCAGTAAAAGGAAAATCGTTGTACCAGACTGATATTACAACTGACTTATGGAATGACAACTTTGTCAAAGTAGAACTGACTGACATAATGAGACAGAAGGATGATGCAAAGTTTGCTGAAGTGCTGAATAGATTACGAATAAAAAACAAAAAGGAAAGTTTACAAACTGATGATAAGAAACTGCTACAATCACGTGAGACTGGAGAAGATTGGATTGATGCTGTGCATATTTATCCATGCAACAAGGAGGTTGATGAGTACAACAGACAGACTCTTTTTGCTAAATGTTCAGGTTGTGTAAAAACTTGTGTTCTTGCTAAAGATTTTCGGAGAGATGCCCAAAGTGGGAAAATGATACCAATAAAGAAATCAGTTAAGAAATCCTCAAACACCAATTTACCTGATTTTCTGTGGCTTGGTGTTGGTGCTAGAGTCATGCTTACAAGGAATCTTGACGTTTCTGATGGACTTGTAAATGGCGTCTTTGGGACTGTAATTGACATTGTTACATTACCTAATGATGCTCTGCAGTCACCTAAGTGTATCAAAGTTAAATTTGATAATGAGAGGGTTGGTTCCAAAGTAAAACAGCAGTCCTCTGATAATAATACAGATACTGTCACTATTGAAATGGTAGAAGAAAACATGAATAAACAGTGTGTGAGACACCAGTTCCCTCTGAAGTTAGCTTGGGCATGTACAGCTCACAAGGTGCAAGGCATGAGTTTGGAAAAAGCAGTAGTGTGTCTGACCCGTACATTTTCAGCAGGACAAGCATATGTTAGTTTAAGTCGAGTTGTTTCATTAACCCTCAGTCAAACGGCCAGCCTCCAAAGGGTGGACAAAAACTATGTGTTTGTTTATATTTTTTTTTTTTTTCAGTCAATGGAGCTGTCCTTTTTTTTCATCTATCCCTAGACCCTGCTGAATGGACTGGGAAAAAAATTCTAACCCAGGAGGTCATTCAGGGGGTGAAAAAAAAAAACCCATCCCTTCAAAATAATGGTTTTGGCCAAAAGCCATAGAGTTGTGCAAACAAATCGAAATCTGATCCCTTTGTGTATAGCCGCTGTCAAAAAAAGTCTCTGACATCTCTTTGAGCGGCCTTGGGGTAGATAACAAACACAGCTGTGACCCAGACATCCCCTGGGGGGTAGTTAGAGCTGTTGGTCGTTTTTATTTGTACAGTGTGTATCCTATTGCTGTTTCATGTATGTATTGCGCAATACTGATTTCAATGTTTACATGCTTGCAATGGATGTCCTTAAAAAAATACATAAAATAGCCAGAATGTTTAAATCTTTGATATGTGTGTCCAGGGTCCTTATATCCATCTGTTCAAACCATTAGAACAAGATTTGGGCCCCCCCAACACAGTTATTTACCCTCCAACATAAAATGCCTACCGATGGATCCCCGTAGTGCCTCCCTGAAAAAATTTTTAGGTGGTGCCTCCGAGGGTTAAATGGTCTTGTGATAGAAGGGTTTGATGAGAAATATATTTATTGTAATAAGGCAGTAGCTGAGGCAATGAGTAAAATGGCATCGTATATTGAAAACAATGAAATCAAGGATGATGAATGTTACAGTACAAGCATTGCTATGCATAATATTCAAGGACTTCAGGCACATGTAATGGATCTGAAAGCTAATGATGAAATGATGTCATGTGATTTCATTTGCCTGACAGAAACATGGACTGAGAAAGACTTTGATTGTGATATGGATATGAGTGATTACACATGGTATCATCAACCAAGAAGTATGTGTTATGATAACTCCAGTCGTGTGTCATGCATGTTAAACGAACAGAGTCATGGAGGTGTGGCTGTGTGCGGCAAAAAAGACAAAGTGTTCAGTAGAATTAATTTGCCAATCAACAATCTTGAATATATTGCACTTCAGTTACATGCAATTTCAAATGAGTCCTCATCGGTTGTTGTCATTGTTTATAGACCTCCATCATATACATTAAAGGAATTTGTACAGATTTTTGAAGAGTTGTTAAATGAGATACACAAGGTTTCAAACATGTGCATTGTTATGGGTGATTTTAATGAAGATATAATGAAAAAAGAATCTCATGTGAAAAAATTGATGGATAATCATGGATATAAGCAGTGTTTAAGTGATGCAACAACTGAAAAATCTACTTTACTCGACCATGTTTATGTAAGAAACATAGATGATATCCATGTTCACATTAGTCCAACTTACTATAGCTACCACGAAGCAGTCATCATTCGATTGTAGTTTTATGAAAAGAATACGTGTCCTTTTTTGTTATAATTATATATACATAGTTACATTTTTTTTAATCTCTTATTTTGAGATCATTTACTTCCATTTATTTTGAATTTGAATAGACACGACAATAGAAACATTTTAGTTATAAAATGACATCTGAAAAAGAACAATTAATCACGATATATTAAAAAATGAAGGAATTATGACATAAAAATTGTACATGGTAAATAAGAGAATGCTTAAGAACATGTTGCAAATACCATGTAGCGTAATAAACAAGAGCAAAGAATAACAAAAATAAGAAAATAGTATGAAGGATAAAAACAGTGGTAAACAGGCAGATAAATATTATGGTCGACAAGGATGGTTAACAACCATAAACAGTATAGCAATTACGATAAACGGTGGTTAACAAGGCGGATGAACAGTATGGTAAACAGTACGGTACATTTGTAACTCCTGGTTATCACTGGATGATGACCATCACTCACTATAACTGTGGAGCATCGTCGTCACATCCACAGCTGTGTGTGCCATTTCACCGGTCCTCCTGGCTGTCACTGGATGATGACCATCACTCACTATAACTGTGGAGCATCGTCATCACATCCAGAGCTGTGTGTGACATTTTACCAGCCCTCCTGGTCATCACTGGATGATGACCATCACTCACTATAACTGTGGAGCATCGTCGTCACATCCACAGCTGTATGTGACATTTTACCAGCCCTCCTGGTCATCACTGGATGATGACCATCACTCACTATAACTGTGGAGCATCGTCATCACATCCAGAGCTGTGTGTGACATTTTACCAGCCCTCCTGGTCATCACTGGATGATGACCATCACTCACTATAACTGTGGACCATCGTCGTCGCATCCACAGCTGTATGTGACATTTTACCAGCCCTCCTGGTCATCAATGGATGATAACCATCACTCACTATAACTGTGGACCATCGTCGTCACATCCACAGCTATATGTGACATTTTACCAGCCCTCCTGGTCATCACTGGATGATGACAATCACTCACTATAACTGTGGAGCATCGTCGTCACATCCACAGCTGTATGTGACATTTTACCAGCCCTCCTCGTCATCACTGGATGATAACCATCACTCACTATAACTGTGGAGCATCATCATCACATCCAGAGCTGTATGTGACATTTTACCAGCCCTTCTGGTCATCAATGGATGATAATCATCACTCACTATAACTGTGGAGCATCGTCGTCACATCCAGAGCTGTATGTGACATTTTACCAGCCCTCCTGGTCATCACTGGATGATAACCATCACTCACTATAACTGTGGAGCATCGTCGTCACATCCAGAGCTGTATGTGACATTTTACCAGCCCTCCTGGTCATCAATGGATGATAATCATCACTCACTATAACTGTGGACCATCGTCGTCACATCCAGAGCTGTATGTGACATTTTACCAGCCCTCCTGGTCATCAATGGATGATAATCATCACTCACTATAACTGTGGACCATCGTCGTCACATCCACAGCTGTATGTGACATTTTACCAGCCCTCCTGGTCATCACTGGATGATAACCATCACTCACTATAACTGTGGAGCATCGTCGTCACATCCAGAGCTGTATGTGACATTTTACCAGCCCTCCTGGTCATCACTGGATGATAACCATCACTCACTATAACTGTGGAGCTTCGTCGTCACATCCACAGCTGTATGTGACATTTTACCAGTTATTAAACAAATCGTATTGATATATTTATTTACTTTAATTTTGTTTATATTCAGAACAATTTCCTCCAGAAAATCTGAAGTCACAATTCTGATTTCATTGTTTGTTTTAATGTTTTTGTGTGTGTGCAGATGACTACTTCATTGTTAGAAGCTGACTATTTGAAATATTTGAACAGTTCTACAGTTAAAGGTAAGATTCAATTGGCTATAGCTATAAATTAATCCTAATCATCCAAAATGTATTTTCAGACTACATTGTGCATGTATTTGAGACGATGAGCCAAAAGCATGTACTGATTAAAAAAAATAGGATTGAGCTTGTATATGTTGTATCAGGCATAATTTAAGTGCAGCTATGGATAATATATAACCCTACCTTATGGTCATTATCATGTGCATGGCATCGATACTCATTATGGTTAAAAATAGTTAAAGCTGAGCACTAGATGTTGATAGTATTGGCCCATGCAAGATGTTCTTAATCAATGTGATTAACCGACATGTGATTAGGTTTGCCAAGATGATAGTATAAGTGGGGGAATTAGACTAATCGTGTAGTTAGTGGGCGCACTACTTGAAAAATATTTTTTGAGACTTGCACAATCAAATATTGATTACAAGACAAATCGTTGATAATGACCAGTGCAGAAAGGGGGACAGCTAGTATCAGCAACGAGCTTATACTGCTTAATCATCGCATTTATAACTGTTTGTTATGATATGTATCTCTATACATACAAAGAAACGTTTATAATCAAAATCCATACAAAAAGTTCAAATCTTCAGTGATTTCTTCAGTGCATCTTCAAATCATCAAATCATTTACAATTGCGTCACCTTATATTTAAGTTTCAGTATACTTGTATTGGCCTCTCAATTCTATCCGAGACATGAATAGGGAAACATATGTAAAGGTTTCTTTTGAACTAATAACACTTGGAAATATTTACATGTACACACTTTGTTCCAATTTTGTGTTCTTTGTGCTACCTACATGTGTACAGTATCACTACGATGCAATGGCAGAGGCTACTAATCACCTGTCATTCAAGCCTGACTACTGTGAGCCGCCTCTTCTACCACTGCAATGACAGAGGCTACTAATCACCTGTCATGCAAGCTTGAGTACTGTAAGCCACCTCTAGTCTTATATCACTGCAATGACAAAGACCACTAATCACCTGACATCCAAGCCCGATTACTGTGAGCCACCTCTTCTACCACTGCAATGACAGAGGCTACTAATCACCTGCCATGCAAGCTTGAGTACTGTAAGCCACCTCTAGTCTTCTATCACTGCAATGACAAAGACCACTAATCACCTGACATCCAAGCCCGACTACTGTGAGCCACCTCTTCTACCACTGCAATGACAGGCTACTAATCACCTGTCATGCAAGCTTGAGTACTGTAAGCCACCTCTAGTCTTCTATTACTGCAATGACAAAGACCACTAATCACCTGACATCCAAGCCCGACTACTGTGAGCCACCTCTTCTACCACTGCAATGACAGCTGAGGCTACTAATCACCTGACATCCAAGCCTGACTAGTTTTAGCCGCCTATTCTACCACTGTAATAGCAGAGGCTACTAATCACCTGTCATCCGAGCCTGACTACTGTGAGCCACCTCTTCTACAACTGCAATAACAGAGGCTACTAATCACCTGTCATCCAAGCCTGACTACTGTGAGCCACCTCTTCTACCACTGTAATGACAGAGGCTACTAATCACCTGCCATCTAGGCCTCACTAGTTGAACCACCTCTTCTACCACTGTAATAGCAGAGGCTACTAATCACCTTTTATCCTGATTTGTGTGACTCATCAGAGGGGATGCGTTATGTAACAATAATATGAAGTGCATATAGTATATGGAGAACAGAGAGGAATACCCCATGACACATACAGTACTGAGCAGTGTTTTTGATAATATTGTCAGGTTTTTCTAACGATTGCCATCCGCCAAATAAGGTATTTCCAATAGTTTGCAAATGGTGTATAGTACCATACATTTCAAGCCTACTTATCATTTTCGTGGGCCACTCTTCTATCACTGCTATGCTAAAGGCTAATTTCTAATCCATAGTAGAATACTTCCTTCCTTAACCTAACCTTCGTAAATCCTAAATCTTCCAGGCATTTTTTTAATAATTTGAGAGGGCCTGCAAAAACGTGTCGATTGATTTTAGAAGATGCATTGTGTTGAATTAGTAAGATGTACAGAGCATTGTTTATATTCAGCTATTCATAAATGACCGCTGCATTATGCTTAGATCAATACCTCATGTACCGTTATTCTATTGAAAAAGTCTATTGGAAAATTCTATTGTGTCTATTACAATAGTCTTTGGATCTAATCTATCTTCTTCTCTGTGGTCCATTGTATTTGATTTGAATGTTAATTTAAATGTTAATTTAAATGTTAGATTTCTATTTTTGATTTTATTTTTGTTAATATGAAGGTAATATGCAGGGCCCTTTTGGAAAGCAGTTTTTTTAACTGATAAGGCTACCCTGGTTAAATAAAACAACAAATAAAACAACAAATAAATATTCAATGTCACCAGCAATGACTAAACCCATTGCAGCGCTTATGGACGATTGAAGCATTGGTCACTGTCAGTGTCACATTAAACACATTGAAGAAAACAAATGGGTTATTTTGTTTGGAGGATTGACGATGATTACAATTTGTGTACCATATTCTAAGTTTGCGGGGCATTTTCACTCCTAAATTCTGTTTATACAACATTAAGGTTTCAAGAATAAATGTTTTGGGAAAAATGTTAAACTTCTACATGCTTTGATGGATTTTGATAAAGCGTAAGGGTTTGAAGCTCAAACTCAGTATAGTTCATAATTGTTAACTTAATGGTCATTGTCATTGCAGTCTGTCAGTCAACTGCAGAGTGACACGTAATTGGCATTACTTTGTGCTGTGTTTATTGATCATCATACAGGTACAGTTCTATACAACCTTAATGCTAATGCAAAACACGAACTCTGTTTCAACAAGGATGTTAACTCTAAGTAGTATAATTATATACCGTATATTGTTTTTAGGAGAAAATAAAATTCACTAAATGAAGTGCTCTATAAGTAGTAACATTTGTAATTTCAAGCAGTTTTGTAATAATGCAGTTTAAATGTTAATTAAGCATAGTGCTCTACACTTGAATCCTAACATTAGCCGATACTTCAAAATACTACTTGAATGAACAGTAGTATGCAGTACTCTTTCTGCACTGTAATGCCTTGGAAAATTGAGTAGTAGTATATGCGGTCCTAAGTGCAGGTCTGGGACATTGCGATTAAAGTATACCAATATCTTACATTTCAAATCAGCTTATTTCCTTCAACCAAACACTAGTGTCAGGAATCTGTACAGACTATAAGGCTGATACAAAACACAAACTCTGTTTGAAGTATAAACAATATATATAAAATAAGTGTACTAGTAACGTTTGTAAATTCAAGCAATTGTAATACTACAAGTACACATATTATTTACATAATAAAAATAGTGCTCTAAACTATGAAAGATACATGTATCAATATCTTACATTTCAATCTACCTTAATTTGTTCAAACATATTTGTGTACATCCCAATTTGAAATATTGGTGTTTTTTTTTTAAATACATTTCTTACAAAAGTTAATTTGTTCTTGAATAGTAAAATGAAAATATAAAATAGACGAAAATGATTTCAACTTGTGGTGACCATTTATGTATATACTTTTTGTTATTTTGAGACATACATTTGGAATCTCCCCCTGCAAAAATTACCCTTTCTTGACCTATTGCTTGTCAAATTTGATTGATTTTTACATCCATGCACTTTCTCTTTAACAATCAAAAACAATTGCCCCTACAAATATATATTACTACTATGCACCAGTGAACTCAAGTCCTCTCATAAGACATTTTCAGCGAAAAAAATATATCTCTTAAATGTTACAAAACCTTTCTAAAAACAAGAATGTTTTGACGTTTTGTACATGTGTAAGTAATTGAGCTAAGACCGGGGGTGGGATGGTCAGGGTGAAGAGTGAATATTATAGTCTTGGTTTCCTCGCCACCTCTCAACCGCTACTAGAAATACTGTAAACTATTTATAAAATACGCACAAACCTTGAAAATTGCTAGTTTCGTTTTGTGTGTGACTGTTTAATACCCGATCTTGAGTTTTGACCCTCCCTATATAAATCGTCATATCTGTCTTCCAGTTGCATACCCCCGCCATATCCTGGTGACGCTTAGTGCCCGAGTAAATGTTACCCGTAAACTTTATAACGCGTTTTATCATTGTTTGAAATCACTTGCTATACTGAGGGCAGCAAACAACTTTAACGGTTGCACGATTCCGGCATGTTAGGACAGTCAAGAATAGAGCAGGTGTAACAGGAATTTTAGACTCTGAAATACGGACTCTTAAGTACTATTGATACGGACTCTTAAGTACTATTGCCCATGCTTATTTAATGATAATCATGATAATTTGGAGAATGAACAGTCGCGTGAAAAAAAATTATCCATAAAAGGCAAAAAGCACTCCGATTTTCATACGTAGTCTAAAGTCGAATGGATGTACCAAAGTACCAAAGTGCCAAAGTGTATTGATTGAACAAAAACTTGTACAAATCATATGGGGTTAAACTACAACTTTAATGTGACGTCACATGACACTCGATGACGTCATCACAACAAATTTGCTCTTGACCCATTTGTGGACGATAGTCAAGGTGTGTCCCAAGTCTCAAGTCGATCGGATTTACCAAAGTGCCAAAGTCTATTGCCTGAAGAACAACGTGTACAAAACCTATGGAAACAATTTCAATTTTAACGTGACGTCACATGACCCCCGAAGACGTCATCGTGACAAATTTCTTCTAGGACCATATACGGATGTTAGAATACTTGCATACCAAGCTTGACCCAAATCGGACCTGTACTTCCGGGGTAAGAAGGTCTTAAAAACTGGACCTTTAATATGACGTCACATGACCCACGATGACGTCAGGGTTACGATTTTTCTCTTGGCCTTCCTGAAGATGGTGGTTGAGGTGTGTGCTAATTCTTAAGTCAATTGGATTTACCAAAGTGTCAAAGTCAATAGTCTGAAGGAAAACGTGTACAAAACCTATGGGAAAAAATAGCACCTTTAACGTGACGTCACGTGACCATGAATGACGTAATCGTTACGAATTTCTTCTAGGACCATATGTGGGTGTTGGTCTAAGTGTATGCAAAGTCTCAAGTCGATCGGATTTACCAAAGTGTCAAAGTGTATTGGCTGAAAAAAAACGTGTACAAATCCTATGGAGAATAGTCTGAAACGGAAGGAAAAAAAAAATAGACATGTGTTTGTGGACAAACACAGAGCTGTTTCGAATGTCTAAAATGACTTTCAATATGTGGGTGGTGGTCTAGTGTGTATCAAGTCTGAAATCGATCGGATTTACCAAAGTGCCAAATATATTGCTTGAAAAAAACGTGTACAAATGCTATTAAAAAAACTAAATCTTTAATGTGACGTCACATGACCCACGATGACGTCATCATCACGAGTTTTCTCTTGGCCCTCCTGTGGATGGTAGTCGAAGTGTGTGCTAGGTATCAAGTCGATCAAATTTACGAAAGTGTCAAAGTCAATAGTCTAAAGAAAAACGTGTACAAAACCTATGGGGGGAAATTGAACCTTTAACGTCATGTCACGTGACCGTGAATTACGCAATCGTGCCAAATTTCCTCCAGAACCATCTGTGGGTGGTGTTCTAAGTGTATGCTAAGTCTGGAGTCGAGTGAATTTACCAAAGTGTCAAAGTCAATAGTCTGAAGGAAAACGTGTACAAAACCTATGGGGAAAACTACACCTTTAATGTGACGTCACATGACACCTGATGACGTCATCATGACGTCAACTTAATTTTCGTCTATAACACATTCTGGAATACTTGCATACCAAGTTTGGCCCCAATCAGACATGTACTTCCAGAGATAGAGGGTCCTAACATCTGCCCCTTTAATGTGACGTCACATGACCCACGATGACGTCATCATGACGAATTTCCCTTGGCCCTCCTGGGGATTGTGGTCGAGATGTGTGCCAAGTCTCAAGTCGATCAAATTTACGAAAGTGTCAAAGTCAATAGTCTAAAGAAAAACGTGTACAAAACCTATGGGGGGAAAATTGAACCTTTAACGTGACGTCACGTGACCTTGAATGACGCAATCGCGCCGAATTTCTTTCAGGAACATCTGGGGGTGGTGTTCTAAGTGTATGCCAAGTTTCAAGTCGGTCGGATTTACTAAAGTGTCAAAGTCAATAGTCTGGAGGAAAACGTGTACAAAACCTATGGGGAAAAATTTCACCTTTAACGTGACGTCACGTGACCATGAATGACGTAATCGTTACGAATTTCTTCTAGTACCGTCCTTGGGTGGTTGTCTAAGTGTATGCCAAGTTTCAAGTCGATCGGATTTACCAAAGTGTCAAAGTGTATTGGCAGAAAAAACGTGTACAAATCCTATGGGGAAAAATGACAAATAAAAACTAGACATGTGTTTGTGGACAAACACAGAGCTGTTTCGGATGTCTAAAATGACTTTCAATATGTGGGTGGTGGTCTAGTGTGTATCAAGTCTGAAATCGATCGGATTTACCAAAGTGCCAAATATATTGCTTGAAAAAAACGTGTAAAAATGCTATTAAAAAAACTGAACCTTTAATGTACAAACCCTATGGGGGGAAAATTAAACCTTTAACGTCATGTCACGTGACCTTGAATTACGCAATCGTGCCAAATGTCCTCCAGAACCATCTGTGGGTAGTGTTCTAAGTGTATGCTAAGTCTGGAGTCGAGTGAATTTAACAAAGTGTCAAAGTCAATAGTGTGAAGGAAAACGTGTACAAAACCTATGGGGAAAACTACACCTTTAATGTGACGTCACATGACACCTGATGACGTCATTATGACGTCAACTTAATTTGTGTCTATAACACATCCCGGAATACCTGAATACCAAGTTTGACCCTAATTGGACTTGTACTTCCAGAGATAGAGTCTTAAAAACTACACCTTTAATGTGACGTCACATGACCCACGATAATATCATCATGACGTCACCCTAATTTTCGTCTATAACACATTCCGGAATACCCGTATACCAAGTTTGACCCCAATCGGACATGTACTTTCAGAGATAGAGGGTCCTAAAAACTGCACCTTTAATGTGACGTCACATGACACCCGATGACGTCATCATAATGTCATCTTAATTTTCGTCTATAACTCATCCTGGAATACATTAATACCAAGTTTTACCCCAATCGGACGTGTACTTCCAGAGATAGAGGGTCCTAAAAAATGCACCTTTAACGTGACGTCACATGACCCCCGATGACGTAATCATGACGTAATTCCTCTTGGCCCTCCTGGGGATGGTGGTTGAGGTTTGTATCAAGTCTAAAGTAAATCGGATTTACCAAAGTGTCAAAGTCAATAGTCTGAAGGAAAACGTGTACAAAACCTATGGGAAAAAATTGCACCTTTAACGTGACGTCACGTGACCATGAATGACGTAATCGTTACGAATTTGTTCTAGGATCATCTGTGGGTGGTGGTCTAAGTGTATGCCAAGTCTCAAGTCATTCGGATTCATTAAAGTGTCAAAGTGTATTGGCTGAAGAAAAAACGTGTACAAACCCTATGGAGAAGAGTCTGAAACAGAAGAAAAAAAGGAAACTAGACATGTGTTTGTGAACAAACACAGAGCTGTTTCGAGTGTCTTTCAATATGTGTGTGATGGGCTTGTGTGTGTGCCAAGTCTCAAGTCGATCAGATTTACTAAAGTGTCAAAGGCAATAGTCTAAAGAAAAACGTGTACAAAACCTATGGGGAAAAAATAGAAACTTTAACGTGACGCCCCGTGACCTTGAATGACGTAATCGTGCCGAATTTATTCTAGGGCCGTCTGTGGATGGTGGTCTAAGTGTGTGCCAAGTCTCAAGTCGATCGGATTTACTAAAGTGTCAAAGTCAATAGTCTAAAGAAAAACGTGTACAAAACCAATGGGAGAAAAATGTGAACCTTTAATGTGACGTCACGTGACCGTGAATGACGCAATCGTGCCGAATTTCTTTCAGAAACATCTGGGGGTGGTGTTCTAAGTGTATGCCAAGTTTCAAGTCGGTCGGACTTACCGAAGTGCAAAAGTCAATAGTCTGAAGAAAAACGTGTACAAAACCTATGGGGAAAATTTAACCTTTAACGCGAAGTCACGTGACCTTGAATGACGTAATCGCGACGAATTTCTTCTAGGACCGTCCTTGGGTGGTTGTCTAAGTGTATGCCAAGTCTCAAGTCGATCGGAATTACTAAACTGTCAAAGTGTATTGTCTGAAAAAACGTGTGCAAATCCTATGGAGAAAAGTCTGAAAGAGGAAAAAAAAAAAAAGAAAAAAAAAAAAAAAAAAAAGAAAAAAAAAAACTTTAACGATTACAAGAGCTGTTTCGGTGAAAAACCGAAACAGCTAAAAACTAGACATGTGTTTGTGGACAAACACAGAGCTGTTTCGATTGTCTAACGTTACTTTCAATATGTGTGTTAATGGGTCTATGTGTGTGTCAAGTCTGAAGTCGATTGGATTTACACAAGTGCCAAAGATATATTAGTTGAAAAAAACGTGTACAAATCCTATGGGTAAAACTGAACCTTTAATGTGACGTCACATGATACCCGATGATGTCATCATGACAATGTCATCTTAATTTTCGTCTGTAACACATCCAGGAATACTTGCATACCAAGTTTGACCCCAATCGGACATGTACTTCTAGAGATAGAGGGTCCTTAAAACTGCTCCTTTATTGTGTCGTCACATGACCCACGATGACGTCATTATTACGATTTGTCCCTTTGCCCTCCTGGGGATGGTGGTCGAGGTATGTGCTAAGTCTGAAGTCGATCAAATTTACAAAAGTGTCAAAGTCAATAGTCTAAAGAAAAACGTGTACAAAACCAATGGGAGAAAAATGTGAACCTTTAATGTGACGCCACGTGACCTTGAATGACGCAATCGTGCCGAATTTCTTTCAGAAACATCTGGGGGTGGTATTCTAAGTGTATGCCAAGTTTTAAGTCGGTCGGATTTACCGAAGTGCCAAAGTCAATAGTCTGAAGAAAAACGTGTACAACCTTAACGTGACGTCACATGGCCCACGATGACGTCGTCATGACGTCATCTTAATTTCTGTCTATAACACATCCTGGAATACTTGCATACCAAGTTTGACCCCAATCAGACCTTTACTTCCAGAGATAGAGGGTCTTAAAAACTACACCTTTAAAGTGACGTCACCTGACCCACGATGACGTCAGCATGACGATTATCCTTGTGGCCCTCATAGAGATGGTGGTCGAGGTGTGTACTAAGTCTCGAGTCGATTGGATTTACCAAAGTGTCAAATTCAATAGTCTGACGAAAAACGTGTACAAAACCTATAGGGAAAACTGAACCTTTAATGTGACGTCACATGGCCCATGATGACGTCGTCATGACGTCATCTTAATTTTCGTCTATAATTTTCGTGCATACCAAGTTTGACCCCAATCAGACCTTTACTTCCAGAGATAGAGGGTCTTATAAACTGCACCTTTAATGTGACGTCAAATGACCCACGATGACGTCATCATGGCGATTTTTCTTCTGGCCCCTCTGGGGATGGTGGTCGAGGTGTGTCTTAAGTCTCAAGTCGATCGGATTCACCGAAGTGTCAAATTCAATATTCTGAAGAAAAACGTGTACAAATCCTATGGGGAAAAATTGCACCTTTAACGTGACGTCACGTGACACCCGATGATGTCATCATGATGTCATCTTAATTTTCGTCTGTAACACATCCTGGAATACTTGCATACCAAGCTTGACCCCAATCGGGCCTGTATTTCCAAAGATAGACGGTCCTAAAAACTAAACCTTTAATGTGACGTCACATGACCCCCGATGACGTCATCATGACGATTTTCTCCTTGACCCTCCTGGGGATGGTGGTTGAGGTGTGTGCTAAGTCTCAAGTCGATCAAATGTACGAAAGTGTCAAAGTCAATAGTCTGAAGACAAACGTGTACAAACCCTATGGGGAAATAAATTACACCTTTAACGTGACGTCACGTGACCTTGAATGACGCAATCGCGCCGAATTTCTTTCAGGAACATCTGGGGGTGGTGTTCTAAGTGTATGCCAAGTTTCAAGTCGGTCGGATTTACTAAAGTGTCAAAGTCAATAGTCTGGAGGAAAACGTGTACAAAACCTATGGGGAAAAATTGCACCTTTAACGTGACGTCACGTGACCATGAATGACGTAATCGTTACGAATTTCTTCTAGGACCGTCCTTGGGTGGTTGTCTAAGTGTATGCCAAGTTTCAAGTCGATCGGATTTACCAAAGTGTCAAAGTGTATTGGCAGAAAAAACGTGTACAAATCCTATGGGGAAAAATGACAAATAAAAAAAATAAAAAAAACTAGACATGTGTTTGTGGACAAACACAGAGCTGTTTCGAATGTCTAAAATGACTTTCAATATGTGGGTGGTGGTCTAGTGTGTATCAAGTCTGAAATCGATCGGATTTACCAAAGTGCCAAATATATTGCTTGAAAAAAACGTGTACAAATGCTATTAAAAAAACTGAACGTTTAATGTGACGTCACATGACCCACGATGACGTCATCATCACGAGTTTTCTCTTGGCCTTCCTGTGGATGGTGGTCGAAGTGTGTGCTAGGTATCAAGTCGATCAAAATTACGAAAGTGTCAAAGTCAATAGTCTAAAGAAAAACGTGTACAAAACCTATGGGGGGAAAATTGAACCTTTAACGTCATGTCACGTGACCTTGAATTACGCAATCGTGCCAAATTTCCTCCAGAACCATCTGTGGGTGGTGTTCTAAGTGTATGCTAAGTCTGGAGTCGAGTGAATTTACCAAAGTGTCAAAGTCAATAGTCTGAAGGAAAACGTGTACAAAACCTATGGGGAAAACTACACCTTTAATGTGACGTCACATGACACCTGATGACGTCATCATGGCGTCAACTTAATTTTCGTCTATAACACATTCTGGAATACTTGCATACCAAGTTTGGCCCCAATCAGACATGTACTTCCAGAGATAGAGGGTCCTAAAATCTGCCCCTTTAATGTGACGTCACATGACCCACGATGACGTCATCCTGACGATTTTCACCTTGGCCCTCCTGGGTATGGTGGTCGAGGTGTGTGCTAAGTCTGAAGTCGATCGGATTTACCAAATTGTCAAATTCAATAGTCTAAAGAAAAACGTGTACAAAACCTATGGAGAAAATTGAACCTTTAATGTGACGTCACATGACACCCGATGATGTCATAATTACGTCATCTTAATTTTCGTCTATAACACATCCTCGAATACTTGCAAACCAAGTTTGACCCCAACCGGACTTGTACTTTCAGAGTTAGAGAGTCTTAAAAACTACACCTTTAATGTGACGTCACATGACCCGCGATGACGTCATCTTGATTACTTTTCATTTGGCCCTCCTAAGGATAGTGGTCGAGGTCTGTGCTAAGTCTCAAGTCGATCGAATTTACAGAAGTGTCAAATTCAATATTTTGAAGAAAAACGTGTACAAAACCTATGGAGAGAATTGAACCTTTAATGTGACGTCACATGACACCCGATGATGTCATAATTACGTCATCTTAATTTTCGTCTATAACACACCCTCGAATACTTGCAAACCAAGTTTGACCCCAACCGGACTTGTACTTTCAGAGTTAGAGGGTCTTAAAAACTACACCTTTAATATGACGTCACATGACCCGCGATGACGTCATCTTGATTATTTTTTTCTTGGCCCTCCTAAGGATGGTGGTCGAGGTCTGTGCTAAGTCTCAAGTCGATCGAATTTACAGAAGTGTCAAATTCATTAGTCTGAAGAAAAACGTGTACAAATCCTATGGGGAAAAATTGCACCTTTAACGTGACGTCACGTGACCACGAATGACGTAATCGCAACGAATTTCTTCTAGGATCATCTGTGGGTGGTGGTCTAAGAGTAGGCCAAGTCTGAAGACGATCGGACTTACGAAAGTGTCAAAGTGTATTGTCCGAACAAAAAACGTGTACAAACCCTATGGGGAAAAGTCTGAAGGAGAAAAAGAAAAAAAAAAAAAAAAAAAAAGAAAAAAAAAAACTTTAACGATTACAATAGCTGTTTCGGTGAAAAACCGAAACAGCTAATAAAAAAAAACTAGACATGTGTTTGTGGACAAACACAGAGCTGTTTCGGATGTCTAAGATGACTTTCATTATGTGTGTGCCAAGTCTGAAATCGATTGGATTTGCCAATTTTCCCAAGATATATAAGTTGAAAAATACGTGTACAAATCCTATGGAAAAAACTGCACCTTTAATGTGACGTCACATGACACCCGATGATGTCATCATGATGTCATCTTAATTTTCGTCTATAACACATTCTGGAATACTTGCATACCAAGTTTGGCCCCAATCAGACATGTACTTCCAGAGATAGAGGGTCCTAAAAGCTGCCCCTTTAATGTGACGTCACATGACCCACGATGACGTTATCCTGACGATTTTCCCCTTGGCCTTCCTGGGTATGGTGGTCGAGGTGTGTGCTAAGTCTGAAGTCGATTGGATTTACCAAATTGTCAAATTCAATAGTCTGAAGAAAAACGTGTACAAAACCTATGGAGAAAATTGAACCTTTAATGTGACGTCATATGACCCCCGATGACGTCATCATGACGATTTTCTCCTTGGCCCTCCTGGAGATGGTGGTCGAGGTGTGTGCTAAGTATCAAGTCGATCAAATTTACGAAAGTGTCAAAGTAAATAGTTTGAAGAAAAACGTGTACAAACCCTATGGGGAAAGAAATTGCACCTTTAACGTCACGTCACGTGACCTTGAATGACGCAATCGTGCCGAATTTTTTCAATGGCCATCTGTGGGTGGTGTTCTAAGTGTATGCTAAGTCTTAAGTCGAACGGATTCATTAAAGTGTCAAAGTCAATAGTTTGAAGAAAAACGTGTACAAAACCTATGGGGAAAATTGTACCTTTAACATGACGTCACGTGACCTTGAATGACGGAATCGCGACGAATTTCTTCTAGGACTGTCCTTGGGTGGTTGTCTAAGTGTATGCCAAGTTTCAGGTCGATCGGATTTACCAAAGTGTCAAAGTGTATTGGCAGAAAAAACGTGTACAAATCCTATGGGAAAAGGTGACTAAAAAAAAAAAAAAACTAGAAATATGTCTGTTCTGTGAACAGAGCATATGGCTTTTTCGCATTTTTTGTTCATTGTTCATTACATTTATGATTCTTTTCATTTAATTTTCATCGTATACAAAATGAAAATTGAAAAAGAAAGTAATTGATTATACCTCTCGTGATTGATTTTTAGGCACTTCCGGTTTGGACCGGAAGGAAGGGTCAAATTATTTTGCCTGGTATACGAAATATGAAGACCTTTGATTATTCTATTAATTACCGTAAAAATCAAAATCGGATCCATTACAGTTGATTTTATATTGATTTTTGAAGATTAAATCTAGTAATCATTGGTTGCTTGTAATCTGATACTGGATGACGTCATCGTGACCTCATTAATAGAACGCTCAGGAGCTGTCTTAACTTTGCTATTTGAAGCAAAAATCGGGATTATATCTATCGCAGTTGATTTTTTACCAATTATATAAGGTTTAAAGGTCTTTTCATTGTAACTTCCGGTCTGGTGACGTCATAATTTTTTCTTTACCACAACCTGTTCCTAACATGAAGTTAATTATATATACCAGTTATAAAGTTATTTGAGCAAACTTCGCCACACACATCAACTGCTTATTTATTTTACACATTTTTCAATCTGCCGCTAGAGGGCGCTATAACAATTTATGACGTCACCGTTAACTTTTGTGTAGAGAGCAGCCTAGCCAGAGACTATCATCGTTGAAAGTAAGTTCATATCATTTTAAACTTTCAAATTATAAGGCACTTCCGGTTTGGACCGGAAGGAAGGGTCAGGTCATTGTAAAGGTTATACGAAATATGAAGACCCTGGATTATTCTATCAATTCCCGTTAAAATCTAAATCAGATCTTTTACAGTTGATTTTATATTGATTTTTAAAGATTAAATCTATAAATCATTAGTTGCTTGTAATCTGATACTTGATGACGTCATCGTGACGTCATTAACATAAATCTCGAGAGTTGTCTGAACTTGTCTATTTAAAGCTAAAAAAAGAATTATATCTATAGCGGTTGATTTTTCAGCAATCATTTAAGGTTTAAAGGTCTTTTCATTGTAACTTCCGGTCTAGTGACGTCATATTTTTTTCTCTCCGCCAACTTGTTCCTAACATGAAGCCGATTATACACACCAGATATAAAGTGATTTGGGCAAACTTCGCCACACACATCAACTGATTATTCGTTTTTAACAGTTTTCAACCTGCCGCTAGATGGCGCTGTAACATGTTATGACGTCACCGGCAATTTTGTTGAGAAGCACTACCTAGCCAGAGACTAACATCGTTGAAAGTAAGTTCATATTGTTTTCCACTTTCAAATAATAAGCCACTTCCGGTTTGGACCGGAAGGAAGGGTCACGTGATTTTACGCACACGAGATAAAATGAAGATCCTCAATTATTCTATCGATTCCCACAAACTTCAAGTTACGGTCATTCGCGGTTGATTTTGTATTGATTTTCAAAGATTAAATTATTAAAACTTTAAGATGACGTCACATGTCACGTGATGACGTCATGATGACATCCGAGTTTTAGGCACTAGCTCAGTATGAGTTCTGAGTATGTGCAAAGTTTCAATGACATTGAAGTCTGTTTAATGACAAAAGTGACCGCCAGAATGAACGTGTACAAAGTCTATGCGATTCATGGCACAAGAACAAGAAGAAGAAAAAATAAAACAAACAGAAGAAAAAGAAAGGCTTTTTCGCTGAAAGCGAAAAAGCCAAAAAAAAAAAAAAAAAAAAAAATTTAACGAAAACAAAAGCTGTTTCGGCTGAAAGGCCGAAACAGCTAAAAAAAGAAAAAAAAAAACTTTAACGAAAACAAAAGCTGTTTCGGCTGAAAGGCCGAAACAGCTAAAAAAAAAAAAAAAAAAAAAAAAAAAAGAAAAAAAAAAAATTTAACAAAAACAAAAGCTGTTTCGGCTGAATTGCCGAAACAGCTAACAAAACTAGACATGTGTTTGTGGACAAACACAGAGCTGTTTCGAGTGTCTAAAATTACTTTCAATATGTGTGTGGTGGTCTTTTGTGTGTGCCAAGTCTCAAGTCGATCAGATTTACTAAAGTGTCAAAGGCAATAGTCTAAAGAAAAACGTGTACAAAACCTATGGGAAACAATTGAAACTTTAACGTGACGCCCCGTGACCTTGAATGACGTAATCGTGCCGAATTTCTTCTAGGGCCGTCTGTGGATGGTGGTCTAAGTGTGTGCCAAGTCTCAAGTCGATCGGATGTACTAAAGTGTTAAAGTCAATAGTCTAAAGAAAAACGTGTACAAAACCAATGGGAGAAAAATGTGAACCTTTAATGTGACGTCACGTGACCTTGAATGACGCAATCGTGCCGAAGTTCTTTCAGAAACATCTGGGGGTGGTGTTCTAAGTGTATGCTAAGTTTTAAGTCGGTCGGATTTACCGAAGTGCCAAAGTCAATAGTCTGAAGAAAAACGTGTACAAAACCTATGGGGAAAATTAAACCTGTAAAGTGACGTCACGTGACCTTGAATGACGCAATCGAGCCAAATTTCTTCTAGGACCATCTGTGGGTGGAGGTCTAAGTGTACACCAAGTCTCAAGTCGATTGGAATCACCAAAGTGCCAAAGTGTATTGGCAGAACAAACGTGTGTAAATCCTATGGGTAAAAACACTGAAAGTGGAAAAAAAAAAAAAAAGGAAGAAAAAAAAGAAAAACTAGAACTACGTCTGTTCAAGGAACAGAACATAGGGCTTTTTCGTATTCCTATTTTTTTAGAGTATTTGTTTTCAAAAAAACCGAATTTAAGTTAATTTAAACAGATTAAAATAAACTCAAACTGATTAAAACGATGACGTCACACGTTTCTGAACTTTTTGTGCAACTATCTATCACCTAACAATACAAACGTATGTTATGTTAGCACGTTCCGTTGCTGAGATATGACTTAAAGGTCGAAAAACGTAATAATTCAAATATAATCGTAATATGACGTAACATTTGTCAACATGCCGCTAGAGGGCGCTATAACATTTTATGAAGTCAACGTTAACTTTGTTTTTACTTATAACCTAGCCAGCGCCTAACATCGTTTTAAATAAGTTTACATCGTTTTCCACTTTTAAATTATAATGCACTTCTGGTTTGGACCGGAAGGAAGGGTCAGGTCTTTTTGCATGTAATACAAATTATGAAGACCATGGATTAATCTATCAATTCTCCTAAAAATCTAAATCAGATCTCTTACAGTTGATTTTATATTGATTTTCAAAGATTAAATTTAGAAATATTTGGTTGCTTGTAATCTGACACTTGATGACGTCATCGTGACGTAATTAACAGAAAAGGTTTTAAGGTCTTTTCATTGTAACTTCCGGTTTGGTGACGTCATCAATAAATCTCTTTCTCAATATGTTCTTAGCACGAAGCTGATTATATATACACCGGTTATAAAGTAATTTCAGCAAACTTCGCCACACACATCAACAGATTATTCATTTTAACCATTTGTCAACCTGCCGCTAGAGGGCGCTATAACGTGTTATGATGTCGCCGGTAATTATTTTGAAAAGTTTATTCTAGCCAGACACTAACATCGTTGAAAGTAAGTTCATATCATTTTTCAGTTTTAAATTATAAGGCACTTCCGGTTTGGACCGGAAGGAAGGGTCACGTGATTTCACGCACACGAGTTGAAATGAAGATCTTTAATTATTCTATCTATTGCCACAAAAATCAAGTTTAGGCCTTTTGCGGTTGATTTGTTATTGATTTTCAAAGATTAAAGCAATTGCACCTTTAAGATGACGTCACGTGACCCCTGATGACGTCACCATGACGTATGTCTGCGAGACACGATTTTTCTATAGGGTCTTCACCTGGGTTAAGTTTTATGAAAATACGACTTTGTTTTCTGGTAAAAGTACTTGTGCAAAAAAACGTGTACAAAGTCTAAGCGACGTTTTAAGGTGTTAAGGTCTTTTCATTGTAACTTCCGGTTTGGTGACGTCATCAATAAATCTCTTTCTCAATATGTTCTTAGCACGAAGCTGATTATATACACCGGTTATGAAGTGATTTCAGCAAACTTCGCCACACACACCAACAAATTATGCATTTTAACCATTATTCAACCTGCCGCTAGAGGGCGCTATAACGTGTTATGACGTCGCCGGTAATTTTTTGAAAAGTTTATTCTAGCCAGACACTAACATCGTTGAAATTAAGTTCATATCATTTTCCAGTTTTAAATTATAAGGCACTTCCGGTTTGGACCGGAAGGAAGGGTCACGTGATTTCACGCACATGAGATGAAATGAAGATCCTTAATTATTCTATCTATTGCCACAAAAATCAAGTTTAGGTCTTTTGCGGTTGATTTGTTATTGATTTTCAAAGATTAAATCAATTGCACCTTTAAGATGACGTCACGTGATCCCTGATGACGTCACCATGACGTATGTTTGCTAGGCACGAGCTTACTATGGGGTCTTCACTTGGGTTAAGTTTTATGGAAATATGACTTTGTTTTCTGGCAAAAGTACTTGTGCAAAAAAACGTGTACAAAGTCTATGGAGTTTAGGTTACTAAAAGAAAAAAAAAAAAAAAAAAAAAAAAAAAAAAAAAAAAAATCAGAACAAAAACAAAGGCTTTTTCGCAAAATTGCGAAAAAGCCAACTAGACATGTGTTTGTGGACAAACACAGAGCTGTTTCGAGTGTCTAAAATTCCTTTCAATATGTGTGTGGTGGTCTTTTGTGTGTGCCAAGTCTCAAGTCGATCAGATTTACTAAAGTGTCAAAGGCAATAGTCTAAAGAAAAACGTGTACAAAACCTATGGGAAAAAATTGAAACTTTAACGTGACTCCCCGTGACCTTGAATGACGTAATCGTGCCGAATTTCTTCTAGGGCCGTCTGTGGATGGTGGTCTAAGTGTGTGCCAAGTCTCAAGTCGATCGGATTTACTAAAGTGTCAAAGTCAATAGTCTAAAGAAAAACGTGTACAAAACCAATGGGAGAAAAATGTGAACCTTTAATGTGACGTCACGTCACTTTGAATGACGCAATCGTGCCGAATTTCTTTCAGAAACATCTGGGGGTGGTGTTCTAAGTGTATGCCAAGTTTTAAGTCGGTCGGATTTACCGAAGTGCCAAAGTCAATAGTCTGAAGAAAAACGTGTACAAAACCTATGGGGAAAATTAAACCTTTAACGTGACGTCACGTGACCTTGAATGACGCAATCGAGCCAAATTTCTTCTAGGACCATCTGTGGGTGGAGGTCTAAGTGTACACCAAGTCTCAAGTAGATTGGAATCACCAAAGTGCCAAAGTGTATTGGCAGAACAAACGTGTGTAAATCCTATGGGTAAAAACACTGAAAGTGGAAAAAAAAAAAAGGGAAAAAAAGAAAAAAAAAAACTTTAACGAAAACAAAAGCTGTTTCGGTGGAAAACCGAAACAGCTAAAAAAGGAAAAAAAACTTTAACGAAAACAATAGCTGTTTCGGCTGAATTGCCGAAACAGCTAAATAGAACTACGTCTGTTCGAGGAACAGAACATAGGGCTTTTTCGCTTTCGCAATTTTTTAGATTACATTTTTCAAAAATTGAACTTGTATACCATCAAAATAATTTAAAATCATCGAAAACGAATTTAAGTTAATTTAAACAGATTAAAATGAATCCAAACTGATTAAAACGATGACGTCACACGTTTGTGAACTTTTTGTGCAACTATCTATCACCTAACAATACAAACGTATGTTATGTTAGCACGTTCCGTTGCTGAGATATTACTTAAAGTTCGAAAAACGTAATAATTCAAATATAATCGTAATATGATGTAACATTTGTCAACATGCCGCTAGAGGGCGCTATAACATTTTAAGAAGTCACCGTTAACTTGTTTGTTACTTACAACCTAGCCAGCGCCTAACATCGTTGAAAGTAAGTTCACATCGTTTTCAACTTTTAAATTATAATGCACTTCCGGTTTGGACCGGAAGGAAGGGTCAGTTTTGTTTGCATGTAATACAAACTATGAAGACCATGGATTAATCTATCAATTCCCTTAAAAATCTAATTCAGATCTCTTACAGTTGATTTTATATTGATTTTCAAAGATTAAATCTAGAAATATTTGGTTGCTTGTAATCTGGCATTTGATGACGTCATCGTGACGTAATTAACAGAAATCTCGAGAGCTGTCTTTACTTTGCTATCTGATGCAAAAATCTGGATTATATCTATAGCGGTTGATTTTTAAGCGATTGTTTAAGGTTTAAAGGGTTTTTCATTGTAACTTCCGGTTTGGTGACGTCATAAATATTTCTCCTTCCCAATATGGTCTAAGCATGAAGCTGATTATATACACCGGTTATAAAGTGGTTTCAGCAAACTTCGCCACACACATCAACAGATTATTCATTTTAACAATTTTTCAACCTGCCGCTAGAGTGCGCTATAACATATTATGACGTCGCCTGATTTTTTTGGAAAAAGTTTATTTTAGCCAGACACTAACATCGTTGAAAGTAAGTTCATATCATTTTTCACTTTCAAATTATGAGGCACTTCCGGTTTAGACCGGAAGGAATGGTCACGTGATTTCACGCACACGAGATAAAATTAAAATCCTAGATTATTCTATCTATTGCCACAAAAATTAAGTTTCGGTCTTTTGCGGTTGATTTGTTATTGATTTTCAAAGATTAAATCAATTAGACCTTTAAGATGACGTCACGTGACCCCTGATGACGTCACCATTACGTTTTTTTGGCGAGACACGAGTTCACTATAGGGTCTTCACCTGGGTTAAGTTTTATGGAAATACGACTTTGTTTTCTATTAAAAGTGACTGGCAGAAAAAAGAAGAAGAAGGAGGAGGAGGAGGAGGAGGAGGAGGAGGAGGAGGAGGAGGAGGAGGAGGAGGAGGAGGAGGAGGAGGAGGAGGAGGAGGAGGAGGAGGAGGAGGAGGAGGAGGAGGAGGAGGAGGAGGAGGAGGAGGAGGAGGAGGAGGAGGAGGAGGAGGAGGAGGAGGAGGAGGAGGAGGAGGAGGAGGAGGAGGAGGAGGAGGAGGAGGAGGAGGAGGAGGAGGAGGAGGAGGAGGAGGAGGAGGAGGAGGAGGAGGAGGAGGAGGAGGAGGAGGAGGAGGAGGAGGAGGAGGAGGAGGAGGAGGAGGAGGAGGAGGAGGAGGAGGAGGAGGAGGAGGAGGAGGAGGAGGAGGAGGAGGAGGAGGAGGAGGAGGAGGAGGAGGAGGAGGAGGAGGAGGAGGAGGAGGAGGAGGAGGAGGAGGAGGAGGAGGAGGAGGAGGAGGAGGAGGAGGAGGAGGAGGAGGAGGAGGAGGAGGAGGAGGAGGAGGAGGAGGAGGAGGAGGAGGAGGAGGAGGAGGAGGAGGAGGAGGAGGAGGAGGAGGAGGAGGAGGAGGAGGAGGAGGAGGAGGAGGAGGAGGAGGAGGAGGAGGAGGAGGAGGAGGAGGAGGAGGAGGAGGAGGAGGAGGAGGAGGAGGAGGAGGAGGAGGAGGAGGAGGAGGAGGAGGAGGAGGAGGAGGAGGAGGAGGAGGAGGAGGAGGAGGAGGAGGAGGAGGAGGAGGAGGAGGAGGAGGAGGAGGAGGAGGAGGAGGAGGAGGAGGAGGAGGAGGAGGAGGAGGAGGAGGAGGAGGAGGAGGTGGAGGAGGAGGAGGAGGAGGAGGAGGAGGAGGAGGAGGAGGAGGAGGAGGAGGAGGAGGAGGAGGAGGAGGAGGAGGAGGAGGAGGAGGAGGAGGAGGAGGAGGAGGAGGAGGTGGAGGAGGAGGAGGAGGAGGAGGAGGAGGAGGAGGAGGAGGAGGAGGAGGAGGAGGAGGAGGAGGAGGAGGAGGAGGAGGAGGTGGAGGAGGTGGAGGAGGAGGAGGAGGAGGAGGAGGAGGAGGAGGAGGAGGAGGAGGAGGAGGAGGAGGAGGAGGTGGAGGAGGTGGAGGAGGAGGAGGAGTGGAGGAGGAGGAGGAGGAGGAGGAGGAGGTGGAGGAGGAGGAGGAGGAGGGAGGAGGAGGAGGAGGAGGAGGAGGAGGAGGAGGAGGAGGAGGAGGAGGAGGAGGAGGAGGAGGAGGAGGAGGAGGAGGAGGAGGAGGAGGAGGAGGAGGAGGAGGCGGCGGCGGCGGCGGCGGCGGCGGCGGAGGCGGCGGCGGAGGCGGCGGCGGCGGCGGCGGCTGAATTGCCGAAACAGCTAATAAGACATTCACTACAGTTTTTTTTATTTATGACTAAATTTAATCCCGTAGTGCATGCTTGGAGAAAAAACGTTGATACTGTAGTATTAAACCAGGCGTCAGTTTTAGACCAATTTTGCAGTGGTTTTACCCATGTGGCCAGTGGCCGACCGACATAGGTAAAACCACTAAAATATTGGTCAATAACAGACGTCTGATTGAAGGTGTTCTGACGTCATAATGACCAGCTTTCAACAATAAAGTGGACTGTCTGCTGACGTTCTTTTGTCTATATTTGACGTCATGTTTGGGGTATTCTACCGATGCCATGTCTAAAAGACGTTCATTTACTGACCGTCCGCCGACGTTGTTCCTTTGTCTATATTAGACGTCATGTTTGGGGTATTCTACCGATGTCTAAAAGACGTTCATTTACTGACCGTCCGCCGACGTTGTTCTTTTGTCTATATTTGACGTCATGTTTGGGGTATTCTACCGATGTCTAAAAGACTTTCATTTACTGACCGTCCGCCGACGTTGTTCCTTTGTCTATATTAGACGCATGTTCGGGGTATTCTACCGATGTCTAAAAGACGTTCATTTACTGACCGTCCGGCGACGTTGTTCTTGTGTCTAAATTTGACGTCATGTTTAGGGTATTCTACCGATGTCTAAAATACGTTAATTTACTGACCGTCCGCCGACGTTGTTCTTTTGTCTAAATTTGACGTCATGTTTAGGGTATTCTACTGACATCTAAAAGACGTTCATTTACTGACCGTCTGTCGACGTTGTCCTTGTGTCTGTATTTGACGTCACGTTTGGGGTATTTTACCGACGTCTAAATGACGTTCATTTACACCATTTACTGACCGTCCGACGACGTCGGATTTTGGTCGGAAAAAGACGTCGGATTATGGTCTAAAAATAACGTCCTACAAACTTTCATATAGAACCATGAGCCGACCGTCATCCGACGTCGGGATTTGACGTCGATATAACGTTATTATGACCAACTTGTGCCTACGGGGTTGATGGACTTCCCCTCTTCAAAATCAGCAATGTACAGTTTTGGCCAATCTTGGGAAAGATTCATTCGAGCAATTCATCTGCCAAATCTGAACCATTTGTGATAGGGCTGTTTTCGGGAAATGAAAAACCCAGAAACCCTGAAGAATACTTGCACGATTTTGTTGAAGAATTTATACTCATCCAATCCAATGGAATACTGTACAACGGTCAAGTTTATTTGGTTGTCATATTAGCATTTGTATGTGACACTCCTGCTAGGGCATACATTAAACAAGTGAAATCTCATTCTGGAGACTATGGCTGTGATAAGTGTAGATTTCGTGGCGAGTATTGTGGAAAAGTAACCTTCCAAGACTTGGATGCCCCACTGCGTACTGATGATTCATTCAGTATTAGGATGGATGAAGACCACCATGTAGGGCATAATCCATTGGCTCGACTGTCTCTGGGTATGGTGACTAGATTCCCCCTCGATTACATGCACTTAGTCTGCCTTGGGGTAACACGACGCCTTCTCGTATACTGGATAAAAGGTCCCCTAAAAAATCGCCTTGGTCCCCTTCAGAGAATGCAGATTTCAGAATCTTTGGTATCACTGCGCCCATATGTATCACAAGATTTTGCAAGGAAACCACGTGCTATCTCGGAGATGGACAGGTGGAAAGCAACAGAATATCGTCTTTTTTTTATTATATACTGGACCAGTTGTCTTGAAGGGGAAATTGCCCAAGGAAATGTACAATAACTTTATGATATTGTCCACAGCTATTAGAGTCTTAGTAAACCCAACGCTGAACAGCTCTCACTGTGATTATGCCAATCAGTTGTTGAGATGTTTTGTTCAGCATTATTTTGAATTGTATGGAAAGGAAGCCCTTGTATACAACATTCATGGCCTCATTCACCTTGCAGATGATGCTAAATTGCATGGTCCACTTGATAGATTCTCAGCATTTCCCTTTGAAAATTATAAGAAAGCCAAACTTTGTTTTGCAGCAAGTCATTCGAAGGTTTTCCGAAAAGTCTGCTTCAAGTGACACAACCAGACATGAGAAAAAGAAAGCTGTTAGTCTCAAGATGGATCACAGTACTGGTCCACTTCCATTAAATAATGCTGATGTGTATATACCATGTTCTCAGTATACACGTGTCACTGTTAATGGGTGTGTTCTCAGTTCAAAGCAGCCTGATAACTGTGTGAAAGTTGGTTCTATAACATGCCTGATAAGAAACATCTTGAATTGTGGTGTGCCCACTGTGTTCAAATTTTATGGTATGTGAGCCGTTTTTTGTGTACCCTTTAGATTCTACACAGTACAGGTTGGCATAGTCAAGGTTTCACATCTTTGTGATTATGTTTTTGTGCGTGATGTAAAGCCAATAACAGAAAAGTGTATGTTGCTCCCATGCGCAAATACATATGCTGCATTCCCTGTAGCACACACATGCACACCCTCAAATTAATATGTTTTCCAAGTTGACTTTAGGTAGGATATACACGGGTAAATGCTTGAATTATTAGGAATGGGTAGATTTGAGAGGTTGTATTTTATAGTAATTATCGTTTAACTGACCTGTCCGAAGTTTTACAATCATCGATGCCGAGTAAAAAGCAAGAAAAACGGCGTTTGTTTTCAACTGGCATTGCAGGCAGTTGTTCTTGTTCTTTTCTATATATTTAATTAAATTTTTCGTAACACAATTACAGCATATTTAGCGCAATCATTTTGCTGGATGCCTAGAATCATTATTTACTTTCAAATAAGGAAGATATTTCCTAATAATTCGGTAGTAAAAATGTTTGATATCTGCAAATTGTATCCGACCAGTAAGTCCAGGGATCATCGAGTCACCAGTAAGTCCACTGATCATCGAGTCACCAGTAAGTCCACTGATCATCGAGTCACCAGCAAGTCTACAGATCACCATCGAGTCATGAGCAAGTCCACAGATAACCAGCAAGTCACAGGCAAGTTCATGGATCACCAGCGAGTCACCAGCAAGTCCATAGATCACCAGCGAGTCACATACACTCCAAATGAATTGAAAGCATTAAGATGTGGGATTAAGATTCTTGTTCAACTTTACTTGATCATGTTGTTTGTAATAATGAAGGCAAGATCTGTCAATCAGGAACTGTAAACCTGGGTCTGAGTGATCACATTCTTATATATTGTACACGTAAGGTGACAAAAAGTGCAAGTGGTTTTGGTCATATTACCACTAATATTAGATCTCTCAGGAACTACAATGTGGATGAATTCTTACTGAGGTTGTCCTCTGCTGACTGGTCTAATGTGTACTGCAGTGGTGTTGACCAGGCATTGGAGAACTTCAAATGTACCTTTTTGAAAATCCTCGACATTGTTGCTCCAATTAAGGAAATCAGATTAAAGACTCGGACGGAGCCATGGTTTAATTATGAGATCCTTGAAAATATCAAGCTTAGAGACCAATTCCTGTATAAATTTACGAAAGATAGAAGTAATACTGCTCTTTATAAAGCATACTGTCAAATTAGAAATAAGATCCAGAGCGATGTAAGGTCTGCCAAAGCTAATTATTTCAGTTGTAAGATCGAAGAACACAAAAATAATTCTAAAGACTTTGGCAACAGTTTAAATCACTTGGGTACAGCAATAAAGCTAAGGGTCAAGCTAGAGTGGTTCTTGAGGTTGATGGTGATCTTTGTTTTGATTCAAATAAAGTGGCAAACTATATCAACAAGTTCTACACTAAAGTTGCCTCTGGTTTGGTGGATAAATTGGCCTGCGCTAAAAATATTTTTGGTACTGAATCTAGAGCCTTCAATGAGTACTACGAAAGTAAAGGTGTCACTCCTGATTGCCTCAAGCTTTCTGCTGTGACTACTGATTTTGTGTATAAAGAATTACTCAAATTAAATGCTAATAAGAGTACAGGTCCAGACAATTTACCGGCCAAATTTATAAAAGATGGTGCTAATGTACTAAGAGACCCTGTTTCGTTTATCATAAATATGTCCATCACTAGTAAAAACGTTCCAACTAAACTGAAATTTGCTAGAGTTAGGCCATTATTTGAGAAAAACAGTAGGTTTGATGTTGGTAATTATAGGCCGGTCAGTATACTGAGTGCAATATCTAAACTTTTGGAAAGAGCAGTGTACAATCAATTGGAAAAATACCTCACTGACAATAACCTCATTTATAACTTACAATCCGGGTTTAGAAGTTCTTATTCAACCGACACTTGCTTGATTCACGTAACTGATTATATTCGATCTCAGATGGCTATAGGTAATTATACAGGTATGGTGTTATTGGACTTACAGAAGGCCTTTGACACTGTAGACCATGTAATTTTATGTAAAAAATTACAAGCTATGGGTACTCATTCCGAATCTATTAACTGGTTTCAATCATATCTCGCATCATTCAGCCACTGCCTGCATGATTCCAGCTCCCTACTCAAATCGGTGGCTATTACTTCAGGGTCTTTACCAGAAATGAATAGGGCACTGTCATCGGCATATAGCAGCAAATTCGATTGGACGCTTATTTTCATGTCATTCACATAACAGAGGAAAAGTAGTGGCCCTAATATACTGCCCTGAGGAACTCCACATGTTATACCCAATGGTTGAGATTCAACCTGATTGACCTGACAATTTGCTGTCAACAAACTTTCTTTGCATCCGGGCAAAACCGAGTCTATCCTTTTTGGATCCAAGAGGAAATTAAGCAGTGCTGGTAATTTTGAAGTGTTTTGTGATGGAAAGATTGTAACTCCTTCAAACTCAGTTAAATATTTGGGTATTACATTTGATCCAAGTCTAACTGGTGAGAACGTTACAAATTCTGTGATTAAAAAGGCTGGTGCCAGATTGCATTTTCTTTACAGACATGTCAACTGTTTGAACGAGAGATCTCGTAAAACACTTTGTATTGCTCTCATAGAATGTCATTTTGACTATTGTTGTTCATCCTGGTGTTCTACATTATCGGTCAAACTGAAAAAAAAGCTGCAAGTTACACAAAATAGGTTAGTCCGGTTTATTTTAAGTATGGATTCTAGATCACACATTGGTCAAACAGAATTGGACAAGCTGGGCATGTTGAGTGTCAATGATCGTGTTACACAACTCAAGTTGAATCATGTTTACACAATTTTTCATGAAATAGCACCAGACTACCTCTGTCATAAATTTATGAAGATTTCAGATATGCATACTTATTCGACCAGGGGTAGCTCTACTAATTTTGTTGTTCCGAGAATAAAAGGGCCAGAGTGCAATACTTCTTTCTATACCGGAATTCATGAATGGAATTTACTTCCCTAATAGCATCAAATGTTCCAATAATCCCCATCAATTTAAAAGGGCAGTGAAAAATCATCTCTCCTCTTAGCCCAATTTTTAAGTAGTTAGTTGATCTTTTGTAAAATTAAGATTTGTTATAATTTCCAGTGTTTTTTCCCTTATTTTTGTACTGTATACGTTTGTTTTTATGTTTTTAAGGACCCCGATGGAAATGAGCCGTGTTTAACAGCTTTTGGGGGCTATCATTGGCTTTGTAATCAGTACATCATTATATACTTATATGTTTGTGAATGTATGGTTTGCCAGAATAAATAAATAAAAAATAAAATAAATAAAACTACACTATACCTTTAAATCCAGTACACACTATATATAATTAATTTCTTTTGAAATGACATGCCTTATAGCGTACACCATGTACACATTTGTTCTATTACATGTTAGCTATTTGGTTACTCATTCACAATTGTAAAACAAACTGTGAACTCTTTAAGATGACATGGCTATTTCACTCCTTAAATTAAACATGGCAACTACGTACCAGTATGCTGTAGTTCATTTTACTAAAAGCGAAGAGGTGGAACTAATGTTGGCTGATGGTAGATTCTGAAGATAAGACACTTTGGCCCCCATTTCGATCCTCACCTGCTGTATCCAAGGCAGTGAAAGACCAGCTAAAGCCAGACCCCAAAACCTGGCTGTCCTACTCGATACCAATACTCTGTCATTGTCGTAAGTACTTATTACAATGTAAAGTGTTGCAGGTGCATATTACATGTACATGTACGAGAAATTAGAATTATGAATCAGTTAGTAACATGTTATACGTACATTCGCCAGCTGTCCACACCAATCTGTCTCCTCCCCACCACCCCCCCCCCCCCCCCCCCCGGCCCCCACCGCGCCAACCACCCTCACCCACTGCGACATCCCTTAACCGCGCCATGCACCCTACCCGCGCCAACCCTACCCGCGCCAACCCTACCCGCGCCAACCCTACCCGCGCCAACCCTACCCGCGCCAACCCTACCCGCGCCAACCCTACCCGCGCCAACCCTACCCGCGCCAACCCTACCCGCGCCAACCCTACCCGCGCCAACCCTACCCGCGCCAACCCTACCCGCGCCAACCCTACCCGCGCCAACCCTACCCGCGCCAACCCTACCCGCGCCAACCCTACCCGCGCCAACCCTACCCGCGCCAACCCTACCCGCGCCAACCCTACCCGCGCCAACCCTACCCGCGCCAACCCTACCCGCGCCAACCCTACCCGCGCCAACCCTACCCGCGCCAACCCTACCCGCGCCAACCCTACCCGCGCCAACCCTACCCGCGCCAACCCTACCCGCGCCAACCCTACCCGCGCCAACCCTACCCGCGCCAACCCTACCCGCGCCAACCCTACCCGCGCCAACCCTACCCGCGCCAACCCTACCCGCGCCAACCCTACCCGCGCCAACCCTACCCGCGCCAACCCTACCCGCGCCAACCCTACCCGCGCCAACCCTACCCGCGCCAACCCTACCCGCGCCAAACTCTCCCAAATCTTCAAACCCCCCCCCCCCCCCCCCCCCGCCACGTGAGGTGTTAAGAAGAATGAACGTGCGTATACACACACACACATTTATTTTCATGTTGATATACAATGCAAGTTGACAATTGATAATCTATGGAGTAAACAATATTATTCATAAAGTTATCTAATTGTAATAATTAAATCAGTAATATAGTGTAACAATTACTATACAGAGCATTACCAACATGTAGGAAGAGCGAAGCAAGCTTTTATGTTCTCCCTATAAGACAAATTACACAAAACTTTATACCCACATAGAGGCACAAATTACACAAAATTTTCTACCCACATAGAGGCAGTGATATTACGAGACCAAATATTATGAGACCAGATTATACATGTATGTAGGATGATACATCAATAATTATTAGTGACAAGTGTTTACGGACAAGGGACAACAATACAGAAATGTACTTGAATGGTATATGATAGGAATTCTTTTTTTTATTAAAATAAACAAGTTGTTACTCTGAACTAATTAAAAAACAAAAAAAAACAACGACTAGTATTGACTTAGAACATTATCTTTAAACTCCTTTGCAAACACTTTCAAACTGGTGGTGTTTTTAAGTTTTCTGTCTAATTTATTCCAAAGGAGAACACCCCGAGTTTTTAAGCTTTGTTTTGCAAGCGATGTTCTGCGGTAGTGTATATAAAGATCACCTTTCGATGCACCACGAGTACTGTATGAGTGAACAGATGAAGACATTGTGAATATGTTGTTGAAGTTTGGAGGCAGCATTCGATGGTTGTACTTAAACATACATTTACCCAAGTTAAGATTGTATACATCTTTAAACTTAAGTACTCTCAGTTTTGAAAACAAAGGAGAGGTATGTGCCAAATAATCGGCCTTTGTAATTATTCTAACTGCTCTCTTCTGTAAAAGAAAGAGTTTCTGACACTGAGTGCTTGAGCTGCCCCATAATAGGATTCCGTAGTTAAGATATGATAGAATAAGGGAATTATAAATTAATAAAAGAATATCGGAGGGCAAAAAGAACTTCAACCTATTCATAACGCCAATATTTTTGGATATTTTGTTGGACAAAGTTTCTATCTGCTTGTTCCACATTAGGTTTTCATCAATATATAGTCCAAGAAATTTGGTATTTTTAACTTGATTAATGGTTTCACCATTTATAATGACAGATTTTCTGCACACATATTTATTTTGTCTACAACTAAATATAATATAATTTGTTTTTGATAAGTTGACTGAAAGTTTATTACATAAAAGCCATTTATTTACTTTAACAAGTTCTTGGTTTATCGTCTCTACAGCAACATTAGCGTCATGGTGGTTATGAAGTAAATTGGTGTCGTCAGCAAAAAGGCAGAATGAAATTATATTACTTGACTTGCAGATGTCGTTCATGTAAATGATAAACAACAGTGGCCCTAGAACAGATCCCTGAGGAACTCCGCATGTTATTACATCTTGCATTGAACTCGTATTGTTGTATGTTACAAATTGCATTCTATTTGATAAATAACTTCGAAACCACTGTAATGTTACACCACGAACACCAATGTAAGCTAACTTATGGATTAAAATATTATGATTGACAGTATCAAATGCTTTTGACAAGTCTAAAAATACGCCAATGGATACTTGTTTATTTTCTATAGCATTGATAATTTGATTTACTACACTTATTATTGCTAATTCAGTAGATCGTTTACTTCTGAAACCATATTGTGAACTTGATAGTAATCCATATTTTTCGATAAAGCATAATAATCGACTATGAATCAGTTTTTCAAAGACTTTAGAAAACACAGGTAGAATGGAGATTGGTCTATAATTGCTAATATCGTGTTGATTACCTTTTTTATATACTGGTACCACCTTACCTATTTTCAGTCTGTTTGGGAAAACCCCTGTCGTAATAGATGTATTAAAAATTAAGGCTAATGGTTTGACTAAAGCACTATTTGCCTCTTTAGTAATAATAGATGATATACCATCCCATCCTGGCGCTTTATCAGAGGCAAGATTACAGATAATTGAAGATATTTCATCTTCAGTAATTGGATTTAGGAATAGAGAATGTGGGCATCTGTCATCAAGAAACGATTCAAAGCATTGATCACACGTCTGAAGTTCACTTGCAATCTTATTACCAATATTAACAAAATAATTATTAAAAGTATTCGAAATATCAAGATCGTTGTCTATTTTGTTACCAAAGATCGTTGTCTAGGTGTTATACCAGTACATGTAAATTATTACACACGTGTACTTTAATTGTCGCTGCTTTAACTTGTGATGGAGCAGAGCTTAATTGAATGATCATGGTACACTAGCTGTAAGTCCCGAAGACGTGACAAAAAAATTGTAGAAATGAAAAACGTTAGAAGTAATAGGCTTCATTGACACTTTTTGTGTGAAAAGGCGACATATTGCACTTCTCATGTTTTTCGTTCCAACAAAAGTTTTCAGGCCTCTCAGTGGTAATTATTATTAATAATTCTTTCTGGTGATGAAACCAAGGATCCCCCAAAAGGGCCCAAGGTAATGTAGCTCGTAAGCCTGAAGAAACATGTAGAGGGAAGACAATAAGAAGAAGGTACAGTTTTAGAGGTGGGAAGAAAACCCCAGAAGAATATCCTGGGGAAAACCCACGGAGTCGGGTAGGAACTGAAAAGACAATCCACATAATTATTGGCCCAGGTGGGATTCAAACTGGGTCACAGCGGTGGGATTCAAACTGGGTCACAGCGGTGGAAGGTAAGGAAAAAACCGCTGCGCCAAGTTGACTCCAGAAAGCATCCCTTGATTTTGGGATACACATTTGAAAACTATATGTTTTTAATGTGCTTAAAGTTTATGTATGATCATTTAATTATCGACTAACAAATATATATATTTTCCCCTGTTGCAGCAAAGGCAATACTCAAAGCAGTGAGTGAAGTTCAGGTGTCTTTGAAGGGGTTTGAAAAACAACTGGAGTCTCAAGGAAAAATATTGCAACATATCCAGAACAATATATCTTCCAGAGATGATGACGACTTCAGTCTACCAGCCGATGTCCATCTGCCTTTGAAGAATACTGACGAGGTCAACAGTATAGAAGAATGTCTGAAGGAGGCAAATACCATGACATCGCTGGTATGTTTAAGTTGTATTTAACCCTAACCCTGCTAATAGGTTCCAACTATTTAACATTTCTGTAGGGCCCTGTTGGATTTAAGCAGTCAAGTCGATATTCCGGAAAGCATTCAGTATTTTGTGCTTTTCTTTTTTCTCTTGTATTGATTGTGTTAATTGTTTTTGTTGGATATATACACAGGTGAGATTTCTTTCCAAAATTGGAGGGAGTGACGTAAACGAGGCAGTAAGGAGAATAATGCGCTCCGTCTTGAGCCACGAGCTTTCCATCAAATACAACTGGGCGGGAAAGGTCGGATGGAAGGGCAATGGTGATGCGAAGCTGGCATTTAGCAACTTGTGCTTGTGTTCCGCGGTAACGAGTAAGTCAGTTTGATTGATTGAAAGGGTACAATTTTAAGCTACCTTGCTGTCAAAAGAACACCTCCCACTTTTACAGAAAAAATTGCAAGCTCTTATCTGCACAATATAATGGTTAATACGTGAAAGTGAGGGAGACTGTGTGCATCCTATAGGTGGCATGAGATTGTACCTGTGTATAACATTGACTCCGCGAGGTGACCATCCATCCCTTTCAAATAATTATTTTATAATTATTAGTTTTATCAAGTTATTTTGGTTGGGCTATAAAGCCAAATGTTTTAGCGGCATCGGACCAGCTTTTTATATGCTACCACTTGCATTTTTTTGGCGATTCTGGCCAAAAATGTGTGTAGCCGCCAATTATATTCAAAGGACCATATAACTTTCCTAACCTAATGACCAAATTTGCTGATTTCTGTGAAAAGGTTTTGGTATTCTCTTTTTGTTTGTGAGCAATTTGACCAACAATGACTTTCGACCTTGACCTTGATTTTGACTCTGTGGATCACGCAACTTTGAATAAACCATACTTTGGTGAAAATTATGCTACAAAAAGTTTTTTACAATAAATTATAATTTTTTGTTGATATAGCTCATGTCGAAGTTGGCAAAATATGATTTTCCTATGTATATTATATGTAGGAATACATGTTGTAACATATGCAAGTGAAAAGTATTATACCCTCAAAGTTTTCAATATATTGTGAAAAACATGTCATTGTAGGTCAAATTGCTCGGACATAAATATAATGCCAACATTTATGAAATAAATTTGGCTAACAGGTAAGGGAGTTATTGACCACTCCCATTTTGGTCAAAATAGCAGGCGATATAAAAAAAAGGCTGCTTGGATGACGCTAAAACTTGAAATTTTGGCTTTTTCACCAACAACTTTTATACAAGGTGTCTCTACAAAAAGATACCCAATTTATATTCATATTACTACTGAATATTTCAGAAAAATGACAAAATGTCTGTATTTAATGGGTAGACCTCTGTCCAATGGTATAAGGTTCATTATGTCATTGGCATGGATGACTGAACAAAAGTGTTTATTTTTATTTAAATTTGTCTGTCCAGAATCGATAATGAAGATGATAAAAAACTCCACCCAGGCAATCACCCACAAAGACATAATGGTGTGGCTGAGGGGAGCTGGGAACAGGAATGGGGGGAGGAAGAAGAGGGAGCCACAGCAGGATCAAAATCAGTAAGACTATAGCGCACCTGTTGGCTTCACAACTGTAACTTCTTCACATTGGGTCGTATTAATAAAAAATGGCAGATGCTAGGAAGTACAAGCAAAATGGAAAATGGAAATTTACTTGGGAGTAAAAGCATTAAGAAAAAACAAATGCAAAAGCAAACTGCAAATGCTAGTTTTTATTAATACGACCTGTTGTCTTCTCTCACTTAATTACCTATTCTGCCATAGAGTTATATTATGGAAACTAGAGAGTGCACTCACTATACTGTGCGCGCTACGTACCGCCGTGTAACCCGTCTGCCATTTTGTAAGTGGGCAACACGATAGTAAAATACCCGGATGTATCATGTACTTCAACGGCGCGGCAGCTATAATTCAGTAAACTTTATTGGCCGTTTAATGTCGGTCTCAAGTGACATTGTTTGTGGTACTTTGACATACAGTTTCATCGGCAAGTATTATCCCTACCGTGTTTCTTCCCCAAGTCAATGGCGGATCCAGGATTTTCAAAGAGCCAGATTTCCCAAGGCTGATGAGATCATGAAGTTGCAGACGCAAAGAGCAAAGGCATTAATTTTTGCCACGCATGTCAACTACGCACTTTTTGCCCACTTGCAGATTGGCGTCCATGCATCCTTGTCCGAACGGGGTCACGTGATAGAAAAGTGCGCTCTCTAGTCTCTATAATATAACTCTATGTATATAGCGCTGTTGAATGTTGAAATAAAAATATACTCTTTTCCAAATTGGATGTTATGATTACATGTTATGCATTGGGCCAGACCAAACAAATACCTTTGGTTCGGGTTGCATGGCTAGAAAAAACCCAAATATAGTCGGTTGGCATGACATGGATGTATAAATGTTTTATTGTAAGTTCAACCAAACACTAGAGCAAGTATTGAAGGAACACGGTTCAACCACTGTCATGTTGACGCTCTTTACGCTTAATTTCTCTGTGGTTCGTCGGGTCAATCCTTCCGTGGTAAGGATGGCCTCGTGCAGATATCAATTGAAAAATCATCGTCACCTTGCTCATGGTATTTCACAGAGAGCTAGTTTCTCTAAATGTCATTTTCAGATTTCACCAGAAAACAAATTCCTTATTGTTTTGGAAAATGTTCAGAGCCAAATACAGTCATTGCAGTCGGAGCAAACATTACATACACGGCCTGCCGCCGGGTACGATGTCTGCACGGCACCTAATGTACATGTAAATGTACTAAGTAAATGCACTACGTACATGCACTTTCCAGTTGTACCATGTAAGAAGTCACCTAGTCTTTGCCAAAGACGACTGTATTCGATATTTGATTGTGCATGTCACGTATTCCTTTCGTGCAGTTCATGTTCCCCCACCCCCCATGCTAACGACACGATTTTAGACCAGATCCGTAACTCACATAGTCGTCTTTGCAAACTTGGTCCAGCAGTTAATTGGTTTTCATATTTCTCGGCAGGCTTTCCTAGTAGGCCGTACGGTGTACACATTTTTCTTTTCATCCCGTTTCGACCCCGTGGGTCTAAGACCCCTTGGTTTTGGACATAGTTTTGTCTGGAGATTATGATTAAAAACAGTTCTCCACAAAAACGCCTGTCGAATTTGAGTAATTATCGACCAAAATCGGCACTAAATGATCAACAGCGACGGGGCATTTGTTCATGGTCGCATTACGCTAGCGTGTCACATCAGTTTGAAATACAATGCGCTCTGGTACCACGCGATCCGAATTCTCCAATCACAACTCAGGTCATAGGCCATTCTATCATTGCGAATCAAAACAATCATGGCGTCGCCCATGTCACGATCGTCGCGTGTCGAAGACTCCATGATAAAACCAGTTGTTTCGTTCACATAAAATAATGTTATGGCCGAGAAAATCTTTGTGAAAATGACAACGAATTGAAAGAGAAGTTGGTGAGCCTAGACCTACTACTGTTAACTGTCCTACGGGAATTGGTCGTGAAAACCAGCCAAACAGTCGTGACACTACGCATCGGGTTTACGCTAAACGTTGCGTGCTGTTAGTACCGCTGGATTATTGATCCCGAACGTCTGACAATTTCCAATATGCCTGGCATGCAGCGGAGTAACGTAAACGTGCAGAGACACTGTCGGAGAAAGCACATTTGCCTCCCAAAACTCAGTCTCGGCCTTGTCGGGTTCGCTGTCATCATCGGGTCCCGTATATTGCCGACTTCCTAGATCAGTACTTTGTGTCAGTAGATCATTATTGGCAAGGAACCAAGCAAGAGGTTGAGTTACCCAATATTAATCTCGGACAGGCCAAAACAGTGAAGATGCAGGTAGGTCATGAACACGTATAGGCTATATAGTAAGGTCAAAATTAACGATCTAATCTGCTTCCCCCCCTTATAAAAATCTACCCTAGTTTTACTTTACAAAAAACTGCAGTTTTATTGTAGTATTACTATAGTGCTACTATAGCTGATCAATAGTAAACCTGAAGTAAAACTGTACTTTTACTATAATATTACTGTAGTTCATACCGTAGTAAAAGTACGGTGTTTTCGACACGGTAAAACCGCAGTTAAACCGCAGTATTACCGCGTTTAAACTACACAATTACTATATTTTACTTCACATTTACTGTTTTATTACTACAGTTTACTGCAGTTAAACTACAAGATCACTGTAGTCATTTTTACTGTAGTATTATTATAGTGTGTACTGCAGTAAAACTATACTGTTACTGTAGTTTTAGCATATTTTTACCTCACAATAACCCATTGTTACTTTATCTTTACTTCATTTTTACTGTAGTATTATTATAGTGTGTACTGCAGTAAAACTATACTGTTACTGTAGTTTTAGCATATTTTTACCTCAAAATAACCCATCGTTACTTTATCTTTACTGCATTTTTACTGTAGTATTATTATAGTGTGTACTGCAGTAAAACTATACTGTTACTGTAGTTTTAGCATATTTTTACCTCAAAATAACCCATTCTTACTTTATCTTTACTTCATTTTTACTGTAGTATTATTATAGTGTGTACTGCAGTAAAACTATACTGTTACTGTAGTTTTAGCATATTTTTACCTCAAAATAACCCATCGTTACTTTATCTTTACTGCATTTTTACTGTAGTATTATTATAGTGTATACTGCAGTAAAACTATACTGTTACTGTAGTTTTAGCATATTTTTACCTCAAAATAACCCATCGTTACTTTAACATTACTGCATTTTTACTGTAGTATTATTATAGTGTGTACTGCAGTAAAAACATACTGTTACTGTAGTTTTAGCATATTTTTACCTCAAAATAACCCATCGTTACTTTATCTTTACTGCATTTTTACTGTAGTATTATTATAGTGTGTACTGCAGTAAAACTATACTGTTACTGTAGTTTTAGCATATTTTTACCTCACAATAACCCATTCTTACCACATCTTTACTACAGTGCTATTGTAGTATTATTGCAGTCTTAACTGCAGTAAAACTACTATGTTACTGTAGTTTTAGCATATTTTTACCTCAAAATAACCCAGTCCTTACTACATTTTTATTACAGTATTACTGCAGTATTTGTACTATAATACATCATAAAGGCCTACTAGTGTATAGCAGTACTGCATTTCAATGCAGCAACACTTCTGTTTAACTGTACGGAAAAACGGCAAATAAAATAAGCAGTACACTATTTTCAGCTAAAAGAAAGGACGCGTAATAATGGACACAAGACATCGGGATTCTTGAGCTTTGTTTTGGTCTTATTATCTCTTCCCCATAGAAAAAACAACCGGGATTCCCGGGATTTGTTGGCGGTATTATCAGGGATCCCAGTTGAACCAGGATTTTTAAACCGGGATCCCGGGAAATTTGTTATCCCGATTGGATTCAACCGGGATCCTGGTTGGATTTAACAGGGATCCCGGTTGGAATAAGACAAACTATTATGATTACAGTATTACAATTGTTAAAACAAAAAGTATCATTATTAAAAACAATTATAAGGAGACAAAGACTGAACGTAGGCCTATATCATATGTTTCCTAGTTCCGGATCATGAGTAAAGTATGTAAGTATACACGCACAAGCAATTTTAAAGTGACGTGTTCTGTGGGTCAAAGTTTATCGATTTGCTGCACCATATGCATGGCCACGTTGCGCGCTGAAGACAACAATTTCCTAAACATTTTTGTGTGCAATTATTTCTTTTAAACTTTAGGCATTCGGTTAATAGGCCTATATAGAGTATAACTATGGACGGATGTAGCCTATATTTTATCAGAAAGGCTGCTTGACTATATCCGCGCAGTTTTTCAAGCGATCCGGAACTAGGAAAAGCATGAAAAGCGATGTCAGTTCGTCGTGGCCTTGGCCAACATGTATTTTCAAAAATAGAAGTAAAACTTTTTACTTAGATTGAGTATTAGAAGCTTTTTAATATTTTTACTCCTTCAAGTACAGTTCATCAATCATGCTACATCATCATGTCTATAGTATTTTATTTGCCATCACTCAAAAGGTGAACAAGTATTAATAATACACCCATTTCACTTGATTATCGAGGATTGGCCTAGGTATAGCCGATATCCTAAAGCAGCCTTAATATGTTTTGCGATCCCGATATCCAGAACAGCAAAACCGTACGTTACACTTGTGTGTGTCCACTTGGCACTCGGTTGCCCGGCCCCGGCCCCGCGCGGCCACGGCGCGGCCAGCACTGCAGCATGTCGACGTCAAACTCAAAGTCAAACTTCTTGATGGTGTCTCCCAATCTCGAAAAGATTATTTCCAAACCATGAGCAGATGAGTAACAAAAGTACGAAAATTGAGTTACAAAACCTTCTTCTTATTCATCCAGACTGCTCGCTTCTTGCCTGATGAAAACCGTTTCAATAGACGTAGTGAACTTCGATTTCAAAAAGTGATCAACACATTTTAGTCAGTTACCTAATACAACGCGTATTTACTCAGCGCAAATTAGGGCTGGGAACTTGACCAAGAATCGGTGTAAAGTTCCCGGATGAAAGAATTTGATGATCTGCTCGGAACATACCATTTTTGAAAGGGGTGTAAGCACGACATTCTTTAACAGAAAATCACTCAAAAAAAATCGCTTTTTAATATTAAAACCCAACTAAGCAGAAAATATTGGATGGATATAATTAAATATGCCAATGAAACATTATTTTTGTTGCCATTTTCGCAATCCTTGGGCTGTATTTTTCATTTGACCCCCTGTATTTTTACAATGGTAGGCCTACGACCAGGTCAACTCGGCCCCAATCCAACTCGGCCCCAGTCAACTCAGCACCGAAGCCGAGACAGCTTGACCGTCGAGACAATTTAACTTTTTCCACCAAAATATTGGTGGGACCGAGCGAACAGCGCACCGTACGCTCTACACGCGCTGCATGTACACATCGATTTCGGGTTGTGTGGACGGTCGAGTTGTCTCGACTTTGGGCCAAGTTGATTTGGGGCCGAGTTGACTGGGACCGAGTTTCCTCTCGCTCAGAAAACAACCGCCGCACAGAATTTGGCGATCTTTTTTCCCCTCTCATAACTTCGTTAATAATGCTTGTAATGGATTGAAACTTTCAGAGATGAGAGATAAGATAAAAAAGGGCGGCTAAAGAAATGTGTGATGACACTGAACTATAGGCATACATTTACATGATTTCTCAAACGTTAACATTACAATTATGTACTGCTCTAGTCTGCAGCCCAGATTACGGACGCAAATTGCCTTTCCTGCTTTTTCTCTCCATATAGCCACTTTTTTCTCTGACGATAGGGTTTTGAAAGGATTTTTAAAGAACATGCAGTCATGAACCCCAAAACATGATTTCCTATTTAGCTATCTTCGTAATCGTAGGAAAATTACAAATTCGCAATGCCTGCTAACGAGGTAGGCGCGGACATGGCCTAGTCCTACTGCCTTTATAAAGAAAGCATCAAAAGTAAAGAAATCATTGAAAAACATTTCGACAAAAAACACGACAATATTACCATTGTTTTACTACAATGATACTGTAGTATTACTGCAGTTTTCATTGCAGTAAAGTTATAGTATTAACAAACATATTACCATTGTTTTACTACAATGATACTGCAGTATTACTGCAGTTTTCATTGCAGTAAAGTTAAAGTAAATCTACAGTAAACTATGAATATAAATACTACAGTATTACTTCCAAAATACTACAGATTCACTATAGTTTGACTTGTGATTTTATTGTAGTAAAACTATAGTAACTTTACTTTAGGAGAAACTTTACTTTTACTTTAATTACTACAGTAAAACTTTATGTACTGCAGTAAAACTATAGTTTTACAATAGTAAAACTATGGTGGATTTTTATAAGGGCAGCTTCCCAAGCTTCCCAGATTGCGATTTTTGAGAGGCTGTTTTAGCTTAAAAATGTATGTTGAATAGACATAAATGTAGACAAAATAAACCTAAAATTAATTTCTCTTACCTTGGCCCCAGAAAATCTGCTTCCGAAGTTCTGGTTATTACCAGATCTACCCCGATTTTGACAGCCCAGACAGGGGGTGGGGGTTGCACGGGTGTGAGGTGAGGTTGGTTGGGGGATTGGTTGGGGTGTTGGAAAATAACCCCTGCTTATATGCTTCAGTTCAGCTTCATCACCATTACTAAACTGCACGAATGATGACCCAAGTGGTCTATATTGACCTTTTTTACATTTTTTGTCTCGTAACAGGTCGTTCAAAAATCCATTATTGATTGTATATTTCCCCCCTCTTGTTTATCACCAGATTCAACCTTATGCAGGTGCTAATCAAGGAACAAACAGTGATGATGGCAGATCTCGAAAGAAGCATTTACTCAGATCCAGTGCCAGCCTACCATCTATAAGCCCTAAAGTTCGAAGCACGTCCTACCAGCCATGTACATCGACTGCCAAATATCGCATGGGTTATTAAAATTGTAACATTAATGTTCTAACTTCGGTGATTTTTTTATTTGTTCTAACGGAAAAGTTGAGAGAATTATGCTCGAACTGGTTATGATTGAACTGGTTGATGATATTTAAGACACGTCAGGAGCATTTCTTGTTGACACTTTTAATTATTTTCATTTAGTTAACTGAATTTGTTTTCAACGCTCTTTCTAATTGAAAAGTGTAACCCAGCTTAAACTTATTGGAACTACACACTGAAACATCCATTATGGAGTATGAATATCCCCCTTTTTGAGAAAATATTGACTAATTGTACTAAAAATGGGTATCACACAAATTTATTCAAATTGTGCATACAATTCACTCTTTCTGTCATTTCAAATGTTATTGCAACATTGACTTTAATCACAATAATTGTTCAGAGACAATTCAGTAGGCCATTGATTACAGTATGCCCAGTAAGGTTAATACAGATCCAGTGCAAAATAAAATAGGCTGGTATACGAAGAGTGGAGATCAATAAGAGGTTGGACAAAAATTGTAACAAAGCTTTTGGACCTGAAATGTGTTCTTTGGTGGTATATCTCATCACTAAAAATTTCCCACCCGAATCCACCAATGGCAAACCTCAGTTTCACCTTAAATTCAAAATGGCCGCCAAATTCAAGATGGCCGACATGGTCAAATATTCAAATTGACCTAATTATGGGACTAAATAACATAGAAAGACATTTAAGGTGTCATTTTCAACTAACTTTAGGATAACAATTCATTTGGTGATACTTTCGAGGAGGTTAGAGGTCAATGTATTAATTTATTTTTATTTTTCAGAAATGTAACAGCTATGTCATCGTGCAGCCGTGATCCAGATGCAGTGTGCATACTCTGTAAGGAGAGTATAACATTCACCGCTAAGGGATATGGGTGCGTAGGACGCAAAGGTCTTCAGACTATCAACGACTTTACTCTTAAACACAATGAACTAAATCCCCAAAACCCCATTCTTATTCATGTTTATGATGAAAATGTAAAACTATATGTTCATCAAGCGTGTCAAAGAGATCACACAAGTTCCAGACGATACGAACAGATGAGTAAACGCAAACATGATTCGGACTTGACCCCAAAACTCCGATCTGATGTCAAAGACTTCTCTTTCCATGCAGACTGTTATCTCTGTGGAACGTATGTCGATCAGGAGAAGGCCACAAAATACCCCACTAATCATGAATTTCAATACAGTCATGTAATGATCCTCTCCATGAAAGAGACTATCCTCCACAAGTGTGCAGAACGTCGTGAAAAACAAGCCGATACGTGGGCTGATGATGTCTCACATAGGCTCACATGCATCCGTGACCTACCGGCAGAGGAGGCAATTTACCATCGTAGATGCTTCCAAAACTTCATGTCTAACCGCAACTTGACTGTTGATGTGCCCCCCAAAAAGCGTGGACGCCCTAGCGGAGCAATTGATGAAGTTAAGAAATCGGCATTCATGCATGTTATTGAATATCTTGAAAACAATGACGATGAGACAATCACTTTGGACGAACTGTATGAAATCATGGTCAGTCAATTCTGTGAAGTATATTCCAAGAAACACCTCCAACGACAACTCTATGCACACTATGGCAAGAGAGTGTCGATTACGTCATCGAAGCAGCAACCACTCATCGTTACTCTTACGTCGAATGTAAAACAACTAATACAAGAGGCGCATACAAAAGTAAAAGAGAACACCGATGATATGGACGCGCTAATCAAGGTGGTTGGTAGCTACATTAGAAATGAAATAAAGAGTGCCCCAAAACACAACGATGTGTACCCAGAGGTGTCCGATATCAAATCAATTGACCATAATCTCGGCATCTTGCCCCCTTCACTGTGCCTGCTTCTACAGACAATCATCAAAAGCAAACAAGCAAACCTGCGATGCGCTTCTATCGGCCAATCCATCATGAGTGCCACCTGTCCAAGAGCTTTCCTCTCCCCTCTACAAGTTGGTATGTGCGTAACACTTGATCACAAATATGGTCATCGCGACTTGGTTGATCTTCTCTTCAAATTTGGCTTCTGCTCATCATATTCAGAGGCAGGCCTGTACAAAAGAAATGTTGCTGTCACACAGGGAGTAGACACTGGTGAGGTCACTGCAGATTCGCTGCTACATTTAATCGCTGACAATGTCGACCATAATGCAAAGACACTGGATGGTGAGCATGTGATTCATATGATGGGTCAGATGGGCGCTATCACACCTGCCAGGCTTGTCAAAAATGAAATCCAAAGAAATACGGTCTCGCTAGAGGACATCCGGAAAATTGGGGAACATTCAATCATATTCCAAAGGGACCCCAAGGCAGTTCTAGCGAATATAAAGTACACCAGCATTCGTGCATGTGTTCAGGATATGCAGAATGCCAAGTTGGACATATTGTGGCAAGTATCGATGCATGTATCTCAGCCGCGACCTTTATGGTCTGGGTACATGCAGTCACTACACACTGGAGTGCCCAATCCAGGGAAAAGCACGCAGTTGTTCCTACCCATGATCGATTTAACGCCAAGCAGCCCCACTTGTGTTCGTTCAACCCTGGAGTACCTCTGTGACGTAGCTGAGCAGCAGCATGTGACTCCCATCATAACTTTTGATCAGCAGTTATATTGGATCGCACTCATGGTCATTGAAGATCAACCCATGTCAAGTCGTCTACGGCATATTGTGCTACTGCTCGGAGGGTTTCACACCGAGATGAGTCTACTAGGCGCGATTGGATCCATCATGGCTGGGTCTGGCCTCAAGGAGATGCTAGCTCAAGTCTATGCTGAGGGATCTGTCGACCAGATGTTGAGCGGAAAAGCAGTCGCCCGTGCGGTGCGTGGCCATTTCCTCATCGATAGCGCTCTCAACATCATCTCTACATCTGCAGCTCTTCAACTTCCCATTCCAGAACTTACAGGTATTAATTATTATATACATAAAATAAGGCAGGTAAATATACTAAACATGTCAGATGATATAATATGAACTTGTCCTTTTTCAGTCATCTCAGAGTCAAGCAGAACGTCCCTGCAATCCACCTCCGTTGACTTGCCGTCGACTTCTTCAGACTCAACAGAGACCATCCCGCAGTTCAGCTCCTCCACCACATCTGATGATACCTCATCTCAGGCACATGAAGGTAAGTTTTGTTATGAACTCAGATGATGTACATAATCATCTTGGACGCATACATGTTATTTGCCTACAACCATGTCAGCCAGGAATCAAGCTTGCTCCATTCATACGCATATTTTGAACGCACGAGGTGCTGTATCGAAATAAGTCAACTATTTTCCTCTCTGTACTTGCTACAGGCCTACCACCAATCACCGTCCGGGTTCAGACAGGCCTGTAGCCAGTATATTTGGGGATTAGTTTTCACTATTTCCCCTTTAGTAATACTGTGGTATTTGTATTTCCGTTGTGTCTTTGCAGGCGATTCAAATGTGACTGCTCTTCTCGCCAGTGTCTCCCAGCTTGTGAAATATGTGCAGGAGGGGAATATGTGCCTGGATGACGTATGTAAGAGCAACACACTCAGCCAAATAAAGTGTATACTTGATGATTGGCGTGCCTCAATGCAAATGTATGGAACTGCCAGACTGTGGATGCAGTATCAGCGAATGATCGAAATTCTGAGGGCCTTTATCCGCTCTGCTCGTATAGGAAGCTGGCCTTTGTATTTACAGTGTCTGCGTGATATGCATCCCTATCTAGCAGCTGCTGGCCATAATAACTACACAAAATCTCTTGCACTGTTCATCCCAAAAATGCTTGACCTTGAGCACACTCACCCAGATGTACACGCAGCTTTCATGAAGGGTCTCTTCCCAGTCAGGAGAAGTGATGGTACATGGTCAGGTATATTCACAGATCTCTTCATAGAGCAAGTTCTGATGGCTGGAATTAAGTCAACTGGGGGTCTAACGCATGGCCGTGGCTTTAAAGATAGTACTCGTCTACTCTTTCTATTCTCGAGACCTGTATGTTCTGATGTCAGCAATTCCATCTTCGAGATAGCAGGGTTATCGTCAAATACAGGAGATGGGCATCGTGACCTGGCAACATCATGCATCCGACGTGACATGTCCGATATACATAAGCTTCTTCAAGTGTTTGTTGAGCGGGGACCATATGACAAAAACTCAGAAAAGCTTGTAAGTCTATCAACAGGGTTGGTGGCAGATGACTCGGTGAATGCTGACAATGCTCAAAGTGTCGGGGATAGCATCCTAACTTCCATAGTGGGGAATTCTGTAGCAGCAACCAAATTCTCACAAAAGAATCAAGTGAAGACTCTAGCCTCAGCTGTTTATGTCAAAAGTCCTTCCGGTGAGCGAATCGAGATGGATTCCCAACGTCTATACCAGCGTCTCCTTCTTACGGGTTCTAACGGCGATATCCCTCTTCATGATCTATTCCAATATGAGTTGTGTTCTTTTCCGCCATCTCTCTTCGACAATCGTATATACATGCGAACAGGGGACAAAGCAGAACTCATACACTACTTACTGAAGCTGGTCCCAGTATCTATCGTCTCCGTTACTCGTAACATGGGCTTGCAGTATATTGTTGATGGAGGAGGATTGCTCCACAAGTTCTCATGGCCCAAGCATTCCAGCTATGCCGATATCGTCCAGATGTACATCCGACATGTACGCAGCAGCTATGGACATGCTTTGGTTGTGTTTGATGGGTATCATGGTTCCAGCACCAAGGATGAAGCCCATCGTCGTAGGACAGGAACTGATGTTGGTGCTTCAGTATCGGTATCAGGAGAAATGAATCTAACCATGAGCAAAAAGGCTTTCCTGGCCAATGCATCAAACAAGCAGGCCTTCATCAACCTTCTTGCAGATGATATGGTCAAAGCTGATGTCACTGTAGAGCATGCCGAAGGAGATGCTGACTACAAAATATGTGTGTTGGCATGCTCTTCTGCGAGGACAAAGCCAACAGCTGTGGTCGCAGAAGATTCCGACGTATTTCAGCTTATGACACATCATGCTAATGTCACAGATAATAACTTGTACATGGTGACCTCGAAACAGACAGTGTGCATCACTACATTGAAAAAGAATATGAATGTTGTCCTCGCAGAAGCTCTACTCTTTCTGCATGCGCTTAGTGGGTGTGATACCACATCAAGGCCATATGGGATTGGCAAAGTTACTGTTCTTGCGAAGTACGCAGCACTGAAAGAGTCGACATCCGTCTTTATGTCGCCATCTTCCACGAAAGAGGACATAGAAAGGGCTGGAGAGGCAGCCCTGCTGGTGATATATGGGTGCACAGAATCTCTCACTCTCAACTCTGCACGAGAGACGAAGTTCATGCAGAAGGTGGCCACTGCTACACAATATGTGTCTCCAGAGAAGCTTCCACCAACGTGTGATGCTGCTGCCTTCCATAGCCATCGGACTTATCACCAGGTACAAGCATGGCGTGGTAACGATATACCCCCTACTGATTGGGGTTGGAAAGCATCTTCTACCGGTTTGGTGCCTATCAGAATGACTCAGCCAGCGGCACCAGACAGACTCCTCAAGGTAATGCGATGCAACTGTGGCGGTAAATGCGACAAGAAATCGTGTACCTGCCGCAAGAATGGACTACATTGCACACCAGCATGTGGCCAGTGCAAAGGCATAACATGCCTGAATGGACCACAGATGGATGTTGCTGATGACGGGGATGTTGATACATGACTTTGAATGACTTTTACTGATAGGTGATGACACCTTAACATATGTTTTGACTTCAGTTTCAAGTTGAGAATACTTAATACCGTACCGTATCATACGTATGAGTGTTTATGAGGGCCAACATGTGTTGCAAAATTTGGAAAGTTATCACCAAATCTTTGTATTTTTCAAACAGTATGGCCTCAGTAAGTGTACCTTGCATGCTGGAGTTGGAAATGACACTTCAAATGCCTTTATGAGTTGATATACTATATTTTGAAATTGTTCAGGGTCAACTTTTAGTCAAATTTGATGTTGATCTTGGCTTTGACTCATAACCTTGACCTCTAACCTCTTCAAAAGTATCACCAAACGAATTAGTATCCTAAAGTTAGTTGGAAATGACACCTCAAATGTGTTTCTATGTTATTTAGTTCCATAATTAGGTCAATTTGAATATTTGACCATGTCGGCCATCTTGAATTTGGCGGCCATTTTGGATTTAAGGTGAAACTGAGGTTTGCCATTGGTGGATTCGGGTGGGAAATTTTTAGTGGTGAGATATACCACCAAAGAACACATTTCAGGTCCAAAAGCTTTGTTACAATTTTTGTCCAACTGAAAATACTAAATGACCAGACTTATAGGGTGGGTCAGGTACTATCACTCGTGGACCACAGCAACCAACACGAGGGTACAGGGCCACAAATTGTGAACATTTATTTGGTAATCCTCAATTGTCATGTGATTCCGTTTATTTCAATGTCACTTTGCAATGTTATGTTCCATAAGTGAGCTCAGAAGATTGTGTAGTGCCGACAAGAATATAATGAAAAACAATAGATTTTGTGTGGATCTTATTTTTGATTTTTTTCATTATGTATTTCATTACAAGCTTGCCTTACACATGAAACCTATTAAATTGACCCCTTTAAACAAAACAGCTGATTACCCATCCCCCCTCCCTCCAAAAATATTAATAATAATAATGTTTTCTTTTTAAATTATAAAAAATAATGCAGATTGAAATTTGAATAGGCCATTTTATTTATCCATCAAACAGAAAAAAACGTATTTAAATAGATCAATCTGGGCACCTATAAAGCCAAAAGGAGTGATTTACAATTACATGTAGACGGGGGAAAAAGTTATATTTGTCACACAAAACGTTGATGTCCTGTGGTGTACATGTGTTATACGGGGCAAGTTGGTTTGAGTCAATATACAATAAGTGGGGGAAAAAAGTGGGCAAAATTGTTATGAAAACTAGGCGAGAAAAACTAACTCGCCCCATGCTAGTTTCGCCCCATTACATTTTTTAAGTGAATAACTCAAGTTTGACTGGATATTTTTTGGAGAACTTTTAGCATAGTATTATAAATAGCTACTAGAAACTATATATGCCTTCAAAAAGTAGACCCATGGGGGTCGAAACGAAACTCATTTTCTAGGCATCTTTTCAGTTACACCATACGGCCTATAGGGAGCCAATCAGCAATCACAAAATGACAGTTTAGCAACATACGCGAAACACGTACTATGCGCAACGCAGGCTCGCGCGACTACTGAATGGGTAGTTGACGGCGTGAAGACGATGTGCATATTTGAATGGTTGAATTTGCATGAAAAGGTCCACCCCATTTAAGCAAGTTTACAAAGTAACACTTGGCTATGGAAGCCTTTGTAGCCGTTGTATGGTTTTTTTCAGATAATAGCCAAGTCTTTTAATTGTGGTCACAACCGTGCATGCTGCCCAAGCAGGTATTGGTCCCAACTTCGGCACATCGCATGCACATATATTTTTCAAAAATGTTGAAAGTACACGCATTGATTGTTAGACCGCTATGTTTTCCTTCAGAAAAGATAATCACTGGCTGAAGCTATACATTTGTTTGGCGGTCAGTATGGTAATGTGTGTTTTTTTCCTCTAAAGTCCAATAAAAATGTGTGTGGTGGCATTTTATCGTTTTCAAAAATAGGGTCGGTCGAGTGACCCGAACCAAAGGTATGTTTTTTTCAGTCTGAAGAATGGATTTGAATTTTAAAGTAAATGTTCAAAGTTGTTGAATTTGTAATGTTTTTCCTTGTGGAAGAAAAAAAGTGTTTGCCCCTCTACTCTAACCACTCCCTCGTCCAAAAGCTTTGTCATTGATATAAGTTTAGGCACGTATAAACCACTTAGTACACCCAAATTATCAAAGTTTACCAAGACATTAAGTGATGGTAAAGAAAAATCGGCCCACGATAAGTTATATATTAATAAATTTCGAATTTGGAGTGGCATACTAGTATTAAATTAATCCAAGCTCTTAAAAAATTAACAAGCCGAGTGAAGTCGTGATTTTGTTTTTAGATCATTCTAACAAATCTGTGATGCGCATAGCATTTCTTTTCTGTAAAGCCTATTGCACGGTGGGAGATCGACAACCCACATTATAATTACCGAGCATTCCAATCCTGGGATCTAAAATAGACCTGTACATCTAGCATCAGTCATTACTTTTGGTCTTAAATTTCGATTAGAGTAGCATGAAATGGGTCTTAAATTTGACTCTCTGAAACGTGCAGATAGTCCACCCCGAAAAAGCGTTTGGGCCTCAATTATAATGTCTACAAATGCAATGAAGTGTTATTTATTTACTTTACTCTTGTGGGCATGCAGTACATTAAAATGTGATTAACTTTTGATTAGGCCTATACGATAATGTTTTTTTGGTTTTTTTTCCCCCAACATTCTGAACTTTTCATTTTAGTTTTGAGATAAGATGAATGATAGTGTTTATAGCTTGGTTCTTAACTGTATAAACTAATAAACCATTTTTATCCATTGTATGTTTTGCCAGTGTACATTGTTTCAACCTTATCTTGTCCAGGTTTTCTCTCTTAAACTTATGGAGTCAAATCGAAACCAGTATTGTGGCGTTGTATAGATGGAAAATAGTATTGTACCCATTAAAGTGCATAATGTGTTGGCCGGCACGAGACCGATTAGCTATATCCCAGTACCGAGCCAGAATCATTACTCAAGTGGATCTGTAAAGGCAAACTTTATTGGCCGTGTTGGACGCCGATGTGCAAGTTATACCGGGCCAATAAAGGAAACAGTATTGTACCCATTAAAGTACATGTGTTGGCCGGCACGAGACCGATTAGCTATATCCCAGTACCGAGTTAGAATCATTACTCAAGTGGATCTGTAAAGGCAAACTTTATTGGCCGTGTTGGACGCCGATGTGCAAGTTATACCGGGCCAACAGGAAACAGTATTGTACCCATTAAAGTACACGTGTTGGCCGGCACGAGACCGATTAATATTATCCCAGTACCGAGTCAGAATCATTACTCAAGTGGATCTGTAAAGGCAAACTTTATTGGCCGTGTTGGACGCCGATTTGAAAGTTATACCCGGCCAATACAGGAAACAGTATTGTACCCATTAAAGTACATGTGTTGGCCGGCACGAGACCGATTAGCTATATCCCAGTACCGAGTTAGAATCATTACTCAAGTGGATCTGTAAAGGCAAACTTTATTGGCCGTGTTGGACGCCGATGTGCAAGTTATACCGGGCCAACAGGAAACAGTATTGTACCCATTAAAGTACACGTGTTGGCCGGCACGAGACCGATTAATATTATCCCAGTACCGAGTCAGAATCATTACTCAAGTGGATCTGTAAAGGCAAACTTTATTGGCCGTGTTGGACGCCGATTTGAAAGTTATACCGGGCCAATACAGGAAACAGTATTGTACCCATTAAAGTACACGTGTTGGCCGGCACGAGACCGATTAATATTATCCCAGTACCGAGTCAGAATCATTACTCAAGTGGATCTGTAAAGGCAAACTTTATTGGCCGTGTTGGACGCCGATTTGAAAGTTATACAGGGCCAATACAGGAAACAGTATTGTACCCATTAAAGTACACGTGTTGGCCGCCGGCACGAGACCGATTAATATTATCCCAGTACCGCGTCAGAATCATTACTCAAGTGGATCTGTAAAGGCAAACTTTATTGGCCGTGTTGGACGCCGATTTGAAAGTTATACCGGGCCAATACAGGAAACAGTATTGTACCCATTAAAGTACATGTGTTGGCCGGCACGAGACCGATTAGCTATATCCCAGTACCGAGTTAGAATCATTACTCAAGTGGATCTGTAAAGGCAAACTTTATTGGCCGTGTTGGACGCCGATGTGCAAGTTATACCGGGCCAACAGGAAACAGTATTGTACCCATTAAAGTACACGTGTTGGCCGGCACGAGACCGATTAATATTATCCCAGTACCGAGTCAGAATCATTACTCAAGTGGATCTGTAAAGGCAAACTTTATTGGCCGTGTTGGACGCCGATTTGAAAGTTATACCGGGCCAATACAGGAAACAGTATTGTACCCATTAAAGTACATGTGTTGGCCGGCACGAGACCGATTAGCTATATCCCAGTACCGAGTTAGAATCATTACTCAAGTGGATCTGTAAAGGCAAACTTTATTGGCCGTGTTGGACGCCGATGTGCAAGTTATACCGGGCCAACAGGAAACAGTATTGTACCCATTAAAGTACACGTGTTGGCCGGCACGAGACCGATTAATATTATCCCAGTACCGAGTCAGAATCATTACTCAAGTGGATCTGTAAAGGCAAACTTTATTGGCCGTGTTGGACGCCGATTTGAAAGTTATACCGGGCCAATACAGGAAACAGTATTGTACCCATTAAAGTACACGTGTTGGCCGGCACGAGACCGATTAATATTATCCCAGTACCGAGTCAGAATCATTACTCAAGTGGATCTGTAAAGGCAAACTTTATTGGCCGTGTTGGACGCCGATTTGAAAGTTATACAGGGCCAATACAGGAAACAGTATTGTACCCATTAAAGTACACGTGTTGGCCGCCGGCACGAGACCGATTAATATTATCCCAGTACCGAGTCAGAATCATTACTCAAGTGGATCTGTAAAGGCAAACTTTATTGGCCGTGTTGGACGCCGATTTGAAAGTTATACCGGGCCAATACAGGAAACAGTATTGTACCCATTAAAGTACATGTGTTGGCCGGCACGAGACCGATTAGCTATATCCCAGTACCGAGTTAGAATCATTACTCAAGTGGATCTGTAAAGGCAAACTTTATTGGCCGTGTTGGACGCCGATGTGCAAGTTATACCGGGCCAACAGGAAACAGTATTGTACCCATTAAAGTACACGTGTTGGCCGGCACGAGACCGATTAATATTATCCCAGTACCGAGTCAGAATCATTACTCAAGTGGATCTGTAAAGGCAAACTTTATTGGCCGTGTTGGACGCCGATTTGAAAGTTATACCGGGCCAATACAGGAAACAGTATTGTACCCATTAAAGTACACGTGTTGGCCGGCACGAGACCGATTAATATTATCCCAGTACCGAGTCAGAATCATTACTCAAGTGGATCTGTAAAGGCAAACTTTATTGGCCGTGTTGGACGCCGATTTGAAAGTTATACAGGGCCAATACAGGAAACAGTATTGTACCCATTAAAGTACACGTGTTGGCCGCCGGCACGAGACCGATTAATATTATCCCAGTACCGAGTCAGAATCATTACTCAAGTGGATCTGTAAAGGCAAACTTTATTGGCCGTGTTGGACGCCGATTTGAAAGTTATACCGGGCCAATACAGGAAACAGTATTGTACCCATTATACTTCGACTCAAATAAACCACAAAGGAGACAAGTTATTGAGTGATGCCACAGCCTCGAAAATGGCAGTATGTTTTATTCCGGATACCAGTTAAAGGGCATACCGGTAGCAAAAGGAAACAATTCAACAAATAAACAATTTGGGCCACCCAGGCCCCCGGGCAACACCAGGCCCGACCATTAAAATGGGCAACACCAGGCCCGACCGGTCAAGGGGAACACCAATCCCCTATGGGCAACACCAGGCCCACCAACACAGGGCAACCAAATGCCCATTGTCAAAGAGGCAACCGTCATGCAACCACAAAGTTGCTTCCATCTACCGATGTTAACTTCGGTCAGGAAAATCTAGCCTCGGGAAATTCGCGAGCGCTATGACAACAGAGCAATTTGCATAAAATATAATTTACTGCCGGATTTGATTATTAGGCCGCTAAATGTGAGGACTTGCGTTACTGGCTGTCTGAATCCGTAATAAATTGCCAGGCAGGGGAAAACATAAAATTTAATGCCAAAGATAAATTCATTATTACAGCCTATGAAAATAGTTTCATGATACCTGCAAACACTGTAGTGAATTCCATGAGTAAAAAGGGGACCTTTACATTTGTAAGTGCTATATTAGAAGCAGAGATGTTTATGCTGAGTACAGCAATATTGGGAACATATTATAGCCTCATGATACGTTCGAGCGCTATTTAGGATTATAAACTATAAAAAGCCAACCAAGGACATCGATGAGTACAGTATAAATCATATATTAGCCTCGGGAAACTTTCGAGCGCTACAGTGTATATTGGAATGTCACCATAAACCCCAGAATTGATGAAATCTGTGAGTACCCTGAACATAGCCTCATGACACATGCGAGCGCTATATTGTGAACAAAAGATAAAATTGCTAGAATCTAATTATGAATATGTACATCATAATGCAACATCAACATGACCGCATGACACCTATGCGAATGCTATAATGGGAACCAACTCAAAAATTGGTGGAGACATTGGGGTGGTGGTGGGATAAAATTTGCTGAACAAAAATTGAGATGTTGACTCTGGAATCGGCTGTGACAGAGTGGCTATAAAACTCTAACCCGCCAAAAGCCCAGCTTACCCACGCGGAACCCATGATTCTCATTGGCCAAAAGTTAACTGTACAAATTTGCATACTGCTGACCTTTTTACCTTTTGCATAATTAACCCTTATATGGGGATAGCATGACATGAACTAAAATTCAATTTCTACCGCCGGCCCAGGCAAGAGTTTGTTGACCTTGCACTTAGTGCTAAATTCGATGAGGGTGTAAATGTCAAAGAAATGCCATGAGAGGGTAAGGAGGCCGCATGAGCTTTCGCTGTGTATAAAACCTTTTACCGTGTAACGGTAAAAGGAGTTATACTTCGACTCAAATAAACCACAAAGGAGACAAGTTATTGAGTGATGCCACAGCCTCGAAAATGGCAGTATGTTTTATTCCGGATACCAGTTAAAGGGCATACCGGTAGCAAAAGGAAACAATTCAACAAATAAACAATTTGGGCCACCCAGGCCCCCGGGCAACACCAGGCCCGACCATTAAAATGGGCAACACCAGGCCCGACCGGTCAAGGGGAACACCAATCCCCTATGGGCAACACCAGGCCCACCAACACAGGGCAACCAAATGCCCATTGCCAAAAAGGCAACCGTCATGCAACCACAAAGTTGCTTCCATCTACCAATGTTAACTTCGGTCAGGAAAATCTAGCCTCGGGAAATTCGCGAGCGCTATGACAACAGAGCAATTTGCATAAAATATAATTTACTGCCGGATTTGATTATTAGGCCGCTAAATGTGAGGACTTGCGTTACTGGCTGTCTGAATCCGTAATAAATTGCCACACGCGCCTGCGCGCCCACCAGGAGAAGACGGACAGGGACCCTCCATAAAAACAAAACAGGAGTGAGAGAGAGTGAGCCCCAGCATAAACAAAAACGCGCGGGAGAATGTCGGACCAGTCATAGTCGGACACCATTGTAAACAATAATCATGTAAGCCGGATAATCATATCGGTCTCGACCCAACTCATCCCGAAGGTCACAAGCGTCCCCCACGCCGGCCCCACCCTTGCCTTTCCAGTGGACATTAGTGCCGACAAATCGTTAGTGCCCAAATGAATAATTATTAATTAGCATGGCCGATGGAGGCCATGGGGCGCGAAATTCAGATCCTATCAACAGTTAAGTTGTCCCAATGGCCTGGACCCCATCAGAGCCCTGTTTCGGCCCTCTTAAACCAAACGACCCCAGGGGTAATACATTTATTGAAGCCGCATGGGCATCAAATGATTTAACATTTCTTTCCCTTTGGAAACAAGAACAATGAAATGCCCGAGGCCCGTAATAAACCCAAAGGAAAGTCCCATAGCGTTTTTAGGAGCACTATATATTGCTGTGCAGTGTTATGTACACAAATAATAAAATTGAGGCTTATTGCCGCGTTTATATGTAATTAACTTCCACCAAGCTGATATTCAATTATGGGAAGGGCGAAAAACTCCTGACAAAACCTCATTTTAAGCTCTGACTTAATCATAAAATTTGAGGAGAAAAAACAGGAGGAAATTCCCTTCCGGCTCCAATTGGCAGCCGAGTATGCATACTCCAGAATTGATACCAGGCAAAAACGACAAACAATGTCTCATCTGACCGACCTTAAAGGTAACATACCCCATTGGTAATTGCTTGAATTATCATGAATGGGTCGATTTGGGGGGGGGGGGGGGGGGTTTGTATTCCATAGTAAATATCGTTTAACCCCAACTCCCTACACAACAAAGGAAGTTGGAGGATTTTGAAGGAATTGTATGGTGTTTAATAACAATGGTGAGGGAGTCAGGGTTAACTGACTTAACCGAAGTTTTACAATCATGGATGTCGAGAAAAACACGAAAAACAGCATTTGTTTTCAACCGGGGTCGAGCCGTTATTCTTATGTTATCTTTGTTTTTTCGCGATCGTCGTCCGGCGATCGCAAATTTTTCTTTATAAAATTCAATTTTTTGGAATAATTACAGGATATCTAGCGCAATCCTTTTGCTGAATGCCTAGAATCATTATTTACTTTCAATTGAGTAAGATATTTCTTAATAATTCGGTATTAATCATTTTCGATTTCTGCAAATGGTGTATACTACCTTTAACAGGAGGCACTGGCAAAATGCTCATACAAGAGTGAGCGCTCAAGTCTTGCGGACTTGACTATACCATACACAAACTTGCTGTCACTCAACAGTTGTCCAAATGACCTGGACCCAACGAGAGCCCTAGCTGTTTCGGCCCTATTTAACCAAACGACCCTATAGGGGTAATACATCATATGAACCGGCATGGGCCTCAAATTATTTAACACGGAATTTAACGGTACCCTTTCCCTTTGGAAACGAGAACGAATGCCCGAGGCCCGTTATCAACCCAAATAAAAGTCCCACAATGCAAAAGGAGCACAATGTATTGTTATGCATTATCCGCATATTAAAGGCTGTGACACAGCTATTGATATCATAATGATATTACACGTACATGTTCCACAAGAAGACAATGCTTCGTAACTGTGCACTGCTCCAAGGAAAGGCAAATAACAAAAACCTGCAGGAAAACCGCATATGGATTGAGAAACAAATGGCTAAACGTATTTCCAGTCCTTAGTGGCGGCGACTCAGTATCATGAAACTCCCATGTGAACCAAATAAGTTGGTATAACTATAGGCAAACGGTAGCCGTGCAATAAAATTAAAAATCCTTAAACACAACCCTCTAAAGTACATTGTACACCAATAAAAACAATGTAATAACAGGAGATTCGTGCAACTCTGTAACCCGAATGAACTCGAAACAAAAATCAAACTTATATGTGTCGCATTGAAATATATTCACATAAGTGTTACTGTTATTACAGATATAGATGCACATGTACATCTACATATGCATCAACGTAGGCTAGGATTAAACGACAAACCATGTCAAAAAGGATACATTGTAACAAACAAGATACATTTAGCCTACATGCAGGTCATACACGCCGCTATGAACGGCCCATGCATGCCATACACGCTGCGCGTGTAACCTGCTACATTTCAAGGTCAAATGGCGGGAGAAGCAATGACGTCGCGCTCCGTTCACATGCGCGCCCCTCTATGAGTCTGTCTTTACGTCGTCTGGCGTCTCGACTTCCCTCCCATAGAAAAACGTACATGTAAACAAACTAGCGATGACGCCACTATAGCTCAGGTAGTAATGGTGGGCTATACATTACTGCATGTTTTGCCACGATAGCTTACTCTACCTGTTAAGAACCAATTAACTATTATAACTAAAATCATACAAAGGATACTTATACATTTGTCGACATATTTCCATCAAATTCCAGTAGTAGTTAGAGATAAATTGTCCCCGCACTTGACGACGGTTATCCACCGATTTCAACTTGAAATCGAAATCCAAATCAATCCATCAAGCAATCAGACAAACTTCTGTCCAAACAGGTCGGACTTGAGGGCGAGAAATGTCCACACTGCGACCGATGTTTATGTCCTGTGTCCGGGTGAATGTTTGAGATCGTGGAACGTTGACTTTAGCCTGCCCTTTAGTCCCTGTTCTTGATGAACTTTTTGGAACCGCGTGGTCTGGCCATCCTGCAAACAAAAAAGAAAACTCAACGCAGCAGTTGTCTGTTGCCAAGTACATAGGCTGTGTTGCTCAAGTTCTGTTACTGGAAAAATGCAGGCTATGGGTTTCACAGTTTTTCTTTGTAATTGTTAATGATAAGCATGAGGACTTCTTGGCCCGGATTTCAGGTTAATCCTGACATTTTGTTTTTATTTATTTTTTATTTCTTAATTAAGATTAAACATCGAAACACAGGGCAGAGATCTGCCACAAATACGTTTCAAACAGTAGATTCGTAGAATTAAACAATTAATGCTGTCGCCTGCGTACAAAATTGCCACAAAATTAGCAAATGTAAATATGTGACTAGGAAGTGAATAGCGAACTTCGGAACAATTGTCACATGATTGTAGACAAAAGCAAGCCCAAGTGCTATAATTATATAAGAGAAAAATTACAACTGTCAAATACAAGGCGCTCAAATATTTAGTAGACACAAAATGTTACAAGCCATGACCACCCTAAGAACCTGTGACCAGATAGCTCACCATGGAGCTAATAAGACCGACCGAAATCAATACGAGTAAGCAGAAGAAACCACAAGCAGCTAAATGGAGGTCTGCCTCAACCTTAGAAGCAGTTTATACAATTCTGCAATAATTATATACTGTATATGAATGGGGAATACTTTCCTACCTACCTACCCCTTTTTAAATGGCATGTAATCGCAAAGAGACCATTTATTTATTTTTGTTATTTATTTATTTATTTATCTATTTTTATTTTATTTATTTTATATTTTTTATTATTATTATTATTTTATTCACGTCTTTTAGGCCTATTTTTAGTCGAAAATCTCATGCCTGTGTGACCAAAATTGCTTTGCTCCTATTTACTAATCCAGCAAAGGAAAAGGTGGCCTTACTACTAGTACTAGGCCCTATATCACAAACCAAATGCAGGAATTGTGGTCAACGCTTGCTTATGTTAGCTGTGAACTGAATATGCTAATTAAGCCAAGCAATACATGCTATACAAGCACATATGTAGGCCTAGGCATATTGATACAGCCTAGGCATAGCCTGTCATTATTATTTTAACTAGGGCCCGATGAATGAGTCTACCCAGTCTATGGCCATGCACATTTGTTAGAACTCAAACGTAAAATCAAATAGCCTAGTTAGCCTAGGGCTAGGCCCATATACTCCTCAGTATTCCGAAAACCTTGTTTAAATTTAGGCTATCCCTTGGAACAATTTTTTAATTCAACTAACTTGTGTAATTCTAACTAACGTTAGACGAACAGGCATGTGCAGCTTAACATCATTTTTTGTCATGTTTTCCGGTTCAAAAGCACTAATCACAAGAGACTTATTTGCGCCAGTTAAGCCGTGGCAGCACAGCCTACATCAAGTCACGTCACTGTCCGACAGTAAACACGGACAATGACGGACGAACTGCAACAACAAAACATTGCCCAGACTGCGGGCTAGACTTATGATAATTGGAAAACCCTCACCTCGAATTCCACAAAATTTGACATGCTTGAACTTGAGTTGAAGCTATTCTGTATTCACGCCACGATGAACTCACAAGTGAGAAAACGTCACTGAAGAGCCCACCACTCACTAGGGTTGTAAGTTTTTGAAAATGAACCATGCATGCTTGCTCCGAGTGGCTCGAACAAGGTGGGCACTGGGCGTGCGAACACACGCCGCCCGTCGACCGTCGACTGCAGCTATGAACGGCGGTGCGTAGACCGGGGCTGTGACGCGGAGTACATCCGCGTTTATTACGGGATCCATCGGTGGTCACAGTTTTGTTTGACTTATCAGGCAGCGACGACCACTAACCAAGAGTAAGCCTATGTGACGGCTTCTTCAGCTGGAGCAGCATAATTGGAGCATCCCAGGAATCGAAAAGAAGAGGAATTCAAGTGACAAAACGTGTAGGCTCTTTACGTTTACGGTGTTTTTTTCTGCGGCTGTATCGCCCTACAACAAGCGGAGCCCAGCTTAGGCCTAACGGTAACCGGCAACTGGGGAGGTCCATACTCGATGCCTTCAAAAGGTCACGAAAGCCACTGATAATATCATCAAACCCGATAATATCGTTCCTGGGATGTCTATGAGACACTCTACTCAGTACATTTTTAAAAGAAAACGAAACAACAGTAGAAATCCGACCGGATATTTTGCTATCTACGGAGAAAATGTTTCTTTTGCTGAACAAAAATTGAGATGTTGACTCTGGAATCGGCTGTGACAGAGTGGCTATAAAACTCTAACCCGCCAAAAGCCCAGCTTACCCACGCGGAACCCATGATTCTCATTGGCCAAAAGTTAACTGTACAAATTTGCATACTGCTGACCTTTTTACCTTTTGCATAATTAACCCTTATATGGGGATAGCATGACATGAACTAAAATTCAATTTCTACCGCCGGCCCAGGCAAGAGTTTGTTGACCTTGCACTTAGTGCTAAATTCGATGAGGGTGTAAATGTCAAAGAAATGCCATGAGAGGGTAAGGAGGCCGCATGAGCTTTCGCTGTGTATAAAACCTTTTACCGTGTAACGGTAAAAGGAGTTAAAGTACACGTGTTGGCCGGCACGAGACCGATTACAGTTTTTCTCAATCGCTTTAATGCACTTTCCCAAACTCTTACCTCATTTTTTTAACAGCGTCTCAAAACCCTACATCATGAATGCAATTGGCCAATCCACTATTTCCAGTTCCCATTGTGTGCACACAAAATGCAAAACTCTAAACGCACTTGCCATAGAACAGATGCAATGTTTATTCTTTTTCGACATTCTAGGCAACACAGGTTGTTTTCTTCTCAACTGACTATGTACATTTTCTATTCGAAATACCGCAGTTGTGCATTGGGTAAATCATTGCATGCAAAATACTACGTACAATGAGCATTGTGTTTGTACAAGATAACGCCAGCACGATGGGAGTGAGTAACTGCTCTTCACTGGCACAATTAAATAGGCCTACTACCAGTGCATAATGCTGTCCATTCCATCACACAAGGTGAAAATGCTGAATGTTCAAGTACTCATAAAGTGTATGGGTTCCACTGCGCGCACTAGTTCTACGTAAAATGGAGCGAGAGGCAGGTATGAACGAGCGTCGTGCAAGAGACGGTGTCCGTATGCGTGGTGGTAGGGCAGGAGAAAGAGTCTGCCATCTCTAACAACGGCGTAATCCACCATGTTCCCCTCATCGGACCTTACAACACAGCCTGTCTTTTGGATTTCTTGGGGGGGGGGGGGGGGGCTGTACAATGCGCTCATCCCTGAGAATGAGAGGGGAGTGGTGAATCCTGACTTGCCAAATTATGTCGTGATTTGGGATAATGTCTCATTCCACCGCTCCCTTCTTGTCGGGGAATGGTTTGCTGCCCGTCCACGAATGCTGAGGGAGTTCCTTCCACCCTATTCACCTTTCCTCGATCCCATTGAAGAATTTTTTTTCAGCATGGAGGTGAAAGGTGCATGATCACCGGCCCCAAAACCAATTATCTCTACTGGACGCCATGAATGCTGGTTGTGGGGATATCTCAATCGAGGACTGCCAAGGTTGGATACGTCATGCCAGAAGGTTCGTTGTATCTATTTCTTTAGTATTTGATGTGGGTAATGTGTGTAAATGAGCATTACTTTATTGTTTAGCGCAATAACATTTTCATCTGTTGTCCCACAGGTTTTTCCCTCGGTGCCTTGAGAGGCAACACATCAGATGCAATGTGGATGAAGTGCTTTGGCCAAACAGGGAGGAGAGAATGGATGCCCAATGAAAGTTCTGTGGAGCATGACTACATCTGTCAGCAATGGGGCGATTGTCTCAAAAACTATACATAATTGAAGAGATAAGAAATAAAGCAACAATACTACATGTACTTATATTACACAATATGTAATAAACGTAATACATTCAAGATACACACCATCACAAATGTGTCTTTTCTTATATAGTGTGTCCATTTGTTGTTTACATTGTCAGCAACACTATCACTCTGTCCAGTTTGATGCAACTACTTTGCCATTTGGGTGTCGGTGTTCACGCAGTGATCAGAAAGAGCTGTGCATTTGGTTACATTGATGGAGCAATCGACTGACTTAGTGTATTTTGACGCCTGTTAGCATTTTGATTGTTATAGTTAGAATCATTACTCAAGTGGATCTGTAAAGGCAAACTTTATTGGCCGTGTTGCACGCCGATTTGCAAGTTATACCGGGCCAATACAGGAAACAGTATTGTACCCATTAAAGTACACGTGTTGGCCGGCACGAGACCGATTAATATTATCCCAGTACCGAGTCAGAATCATTACTCAAGTGGATCTGTAAAGGCAAACTTTATTGGCCGTGTTGGACGCCGATTTGAAAGTTATACCGGGCCAATACAGGAAACCGTATTGTACCCATTAAAGTACACGTGTTGGCCGGCACGAGACCGATTAATATTATCCCAGTACCGAGTCAGAATCATTACTCAAGTGGATCTGTAAAGGCAAACTTTATTGGCCGTGTTGGACGCCGATTTGAAAGTTATACCGGGCCAATACAGGAAACAGTATTGTACCCATTAAAGTACATGTGTTGGCCGGCACGAGACCGATTAGCTATATCCCAGTACCGAGTTAGAATCATTACTCAAGTGGATCTGTAAAGGCAAACTTTATTGGCCGTGTTGGACGCCGATGTGCAAGTTATACCGGGCCAACAGGAAACAGTATTGTACCCATTAAAGTACACGTGTTGGCCGGCACGAGACCGATTAATATTATCCCAGTACCGAGTCAGAATCATTACTCAAGTGGATCTGTAAAGGCAAACTTTATTGGCCGTGTTGGACGCCGATTTGAAAGTTATACCGGGCCAATACAGGAAACAGTATTGTACCCATTAAAGTACACGTGTTGGCCGGCACGAGACCGATTAATATTATCCCAGTACCGAGTCAGAATCATTACTCAAGTGGATCTGTAAAGGCAAACTTTATTGGCCGTGTTGGACGCCGATTTGAAAGTTATACAGGGCCAATACAGGAAACAGTATTGTACCCATTAAAGTACACGTGTTGGCCGCCGGCACGAGACCGATTAATATTATCCCAGTACCGAGTCAGAATCATTACTCAAGTGGATCTGTAAAGGCAAACTTTATTGGCCGTGTTGGACGCCGATTTGAAAGTTATACCGGGCCAATACAGGAAACAGTATTGTACCCATTAAAGTACACGTGTTGGCCGGCACGAGACCGATTACAGTTTTTCTCAATCGCTTTAATGCACTTTCCCAAACTCTTACCTCATTTTTTTAACAGCGTCTCAAAACCCTACATCATGAATGCAATTGGCCAATCCACTATTTCCAGTTCCCATTGTGTGCACACAAAATGCAAAACTCTAAACGCACTTGCCATAGAACAGATGCAATGTTTATTCTTTTTCGACATTCTAGGCAACACAGGTTGTTTTCTTCTCAACTGACTATGTACATTTTCTATTCGAAATACCGCAGTTGTGCATTGGGTAAATCATTGCATGCAAAATACTACGTACAATGAGCATTGTGTTTGTACAAGATAACGCCAGCACGATGGGAGTGAGTAACTGCTCTTCACTGGCACAATTGAATAGGCCTACTACCAGTGCATAATGCTGTCCATTCCATCACACAAGGTGAAAATGCTGAATGTTCAAGTACTCATAAAGTGTATGGGTTCCACTGCGCGCACTAGTTCTACGTAAAATGGAGCGAGAGGCAGGTATGAACGAGCGTCGTGCAAGAGACGGTGTCCGTATGCGTGGTGGTAGGGCAGGAGAAAGAGTCTGCCATCTCTAACAACGGCGTAATCCACCATGTTCCCCTCATCGGACCTTACAACACAGCCTGTCTTTTGGATTTCTTGGGGGGGGGGGGGGGGCTGTACAATGCGCTCATCCCTGAGAATGAGAGGGGAGTGGTGAATCCTGACTTGCCAAATTATGTCGTGATTTGGGATAATGTCTCATTCCACCGCTCCCTTCTTGTCGGGGAATGGTTTGCTGCCCGTCCACGAATGCTGAGGGAGTTCCTTCCACCCTATTCACCTTTCCTCGATCCCATTGAAGAATTTTTTTCAGCATGGAGGTGAAAGGTGCATGATCACCGGCCCCAAAACCAATTATCTCTACTGGACGCCATGAATGCTGGTTGTGGGGATATCTCAATCGAGGACTGCCAAGGTTGGATACGTCATGCCAGAAGGTTCGTTGTATCTATTTCTTTAGTATTTGATGTGGGTAATGTGTGTAAATGAGCATTACTTTATTGTTTAGCGCAATAACATTTTCATCTGTTGTCCCACAGGTTTTTCCCTCGGTGCCTTGAGAGGCAACACATCAGATGCAATGTGGATGAAGTGCTTTGGCCAAACAGGGAGGAGAGAATGGATGCCCAATGAAAGTTCTGTGGAGCATGACTACATCTGTCAGCAATGGGGCGATTGTCTCAAAAACTATACATAATTGAAGAGATAAGAAATAAAGCAACAATACTACATGTACTTATATTACACAATATGTAATAAACGTAATACATTCAAGATACACACCATCACAAATGTGTCTTTTCTTATATAGTGTGTCCATTTGTTGTTTACATTGTCAGCAACACTATCACTCTGTCCAGTTTGATGCAACTACTTTGCCATTTGGGTGTCGGTGTTCACGCAGTGATCAGAAAGAGCTGTGCATTTGGTTACATTAATGGAGCAATCGACTGACTTAGTGTATTTTGACGCCTGTTGTTAGCATTTTGATTGTTATAGTTAGAATCATTACTCAAGTGGATCTGTAAAGGCAAACTTTATTGGCCGTGTTGCACGCCGATTTGCAAGTTATACCAGGCCAATACAGGAAACAGTATTGTACCCATTAAAGTACACGTGTTGGCCGGCACGAGACCGATTAATATTATCCCAGTACCGAGTCAGAATCATTACTCAAGTGGATCTGTAAAGGCAAACTTTATTGGCCGTGTTGGACGCCGATGTGCAAGTTATACCGGGCCCATAGAGGAAACAGTATTGTACCCATTAAGGCACACGTGTTGGCCGACACGAGACCGATTAACTATATCCCAGTACCGAGTCAGAATCATTACTTAAGTGGATCTTTAAAGGCAAACTTTATTGGCCGTGTTGGACGCCAATGTGAAAGTTATACCGGGCCCATACAGGAAACAATATTGTACCCATTAAAGTACACGTGTTGGCCGGTACGAGACCGATTAATATTATCCCAGTACCGAGTCAGAATCATTACTGAAATGGATCTGTAATGGAAAACTGTATTGGCCCCGTTGCACGCCGATGTGCAAGTTGTAACAGGTCCAGTACAGGGAATCAGAAATGGGCCTTTACAACTAAATATACTGGACAGATACCGGACCACTAACTCAATGTTTGCTGGGTATAGGCTAGGCTATGGAAAATATAATAGGCCAAGGCTAGGACATTATAAAGCTTTGGTTTTAATTTGTAACATTTAATATTACGGCCTAGTTTAACAGTGATAAACGCTCCTACTAGGCCTGCTGCTAGTACTAGGGCCTAGCCTAAGCCTACTGTCATTACAAAAATGAAGCAATCCAGCTTTATATTTTTACAACATCCAATAGGAAAAAAATATATTTGTTTACTTTGAATTTTTTTTTGTGGCACTGGCAGGTGCAAAGAAGTCCCTTGTGCTGTTCGACGTCGATGGGAAAACAACAATTTTGAAAACAAGTGAGCTGCTTTTCCATGGCCCTCCACAAAACATCAAGCCCGGATCGGCTGTAAGCATAAACTGGGGTGATGAGCTACTTACTGCTGAATTAATATTAAGGTAAGCTAAATTAATCTGAAAACATATGATCTGAAAACAGTTTGGACTGTGTATGGCTGAAAGTATTAGGCCTAGAATTGACATTTTGAGATATTTTGAGAGTACAAGATCTCTCTGGAAAAAAATCATTAGTAAAAATAAGTGTTCCATTACGTCGAATAAAAAACAATTTCTTGTTCTTACACAAACTGTTTTTAGTCTGTGATGCCAAACAAAATTAATTGTGTGCTCAAATCCATGCAACGAAGCCCCTCATTTTGCTCTTTCTTAAAGTGTCAGTTATTTAAAAAAAATTGTATGCAAGTTAACACGAATTGTGTAGTATAATAGGCTACAAAATCTTGCTGTCATAATTGTCTGCCATTAAATGTTATGTTCTAGGGCTCTAAATTGTTTTAGCAATGTCAGTTTAGATTATAGGTGTCAATATTATGAACATTACCACAAACAATTTTGTTTTTTATAATTATTGTATTAATGTATTATTGTATATCATTGCATGATATACAGCATACCGTACATTCTCACAATACAGGTCTAGTGACTAAAAGTTAGACTGTATACTCTGAGTGAATAGACCCAATTAAGTTCTGCTTCCAGTTACATGCCATTTGAAATTAGGGAAGGTACCGGTAGCTAGGAATTTTTGGGTGAATGTAGTATAAGGTAAAAGGTACCGGCAGTAGTAATTGATGGTTTTGGTAGTTCTTTTTCCCCCCAAAAAAATATATTAAGGTCGAGGCTGTCAAAGTAGGGTAGGTAGGATAACCAGAAACAGAACAATTTTGTTGTTGGCCTAATAAAATACATTTCAAATGATTGCCGGTCGGTAATCATTTGGAAAAGATGCAAAATTCCGCTAATGGATTTATTGTGAATTGTTTGTATGATTTCGTTCATTTATGATTTTGTATCAATCTTTCCCAGATATTGAAAATGTACAAACACTCACAATTAAAGTTTTTTTTGTTTAAATCCAGATGACAGAACAATCCTCAATGAGGCGGACCGGAACCACTGTAGAGAACTGGAAAAAACAAAAAGACATCAAAAAAAAAGGTAGCTACCAAATAAGTGCAAAGTTTCCCCCTTTTTAATACACAGATGATATTAATGTTTTGAGGTTCAAATGATTTAATTTATAACCGGATCTCAAGTGGGTTGTTTTGTGAGTATTTTTTTTAAGGATATATATTGTGGCAGTATATGGTAATTCTTGTCAAATCACTTAAATTTATAAAAAATTGTTAGAGGTCCGATTCAGGTTTGGGTAAACCTTTTTTTCTAACAATATCTGAGCTTGTATCACGAACAAACATACAATTTTAGTGCCCACTTCCAAAACCCTAAAGATGATAAAAGTACACGTATTCTTTCTCTATTTTCCTCCCTTGTAGTAGGGCACAAAACATGTACGTGTTTTAACCAGTTCGCGCCGTGATTATTTTAACATCACCAATTCGAGGCGAGGGATTATTTTTAAAGAAACTCGATTCGAGACGGGTTCAGGCTGATGGTACCGGGAAGCACACCCACGCATTTCCGGCCTTGCTCCCTGCTGATAGACATTTCCGGCCTTGCTCGTGATGTGTTTATGCGTCATCCGTTTTGAATCTGGGGAAAATTTTGCGTGTATATACCGGCGCGAACTGGTTAAACAAATCTGAACTCAGACCCTAACTCTAGTTGATTTTGCATTATAATTATTTTTAACAATACGTTTTCATTTGATATGTTTCAATATCCCTTTCTAGCCAAAGGAAGCTCCAAAGACCAAACAAATTAAAAAGAATGTTGCTTCAGTGGTGGGCATTTTTCCATCATCAGGTATGGGATTAAGCCTGATCGACTCAGCTGAGGCACAAGGTTTTAACCTCCCCACCGAGGAAGAAGGCATTATCCCCACCGAGGAAGAAGGCATCATCCTCACCCAGGAAAAAGGCATCATTCCCCACCCAGAAGGAAGGCATAATCCCAACCCGGGAAGAAAGCATCGACCCCTCCCCAGTGAGATAGTTGTTCAGTTGGGTGATGAATTGGGAGATTATATTTTTGGGGAAGATTTGCAGGAAGGAGGGGAGCAGGAAGAGGGGGAGCAGGAAAAAGGGAAAGGGGGGGGGGGGGGGGGGGGCAGCGAGAAGGACAGCTGGAGGGAGGGCAGCAGGAAGGGGGAGGATGAGCAGTGAGACAGAGGACATCGGGGGAGGGGGGGGGGGGGGGGCAGGAGGTGGGGCAGCGGGAAAGATGGGAGCAAGAAGGAGGGCAGCAAGAAGGAGGGGAATGGGAAGGAGTGGTGCAGGGAAGATGGGACAAAGATGACGAAGAAGAATGGATGGGGTGGCAAGAAGAAAGAGGGGGGGGAGGAGGGTACAGGGATTAGACAGTTATTACAAAAAATAAAAACTTGTGCCTTCTCCGTCTTCGGGAGCATACGGGAGCATTGGCCCGTATATCGGCTCATCTCGTAGGCCAGAATAACCCTTTGAGGGCCAATGCTCCCCGTGCTCCCGGGGCGGAGGAACCAGTTGGTGATCTCACTGTAGAGGAGCTGCGCACAATATATGAGAAATCGGGCTCACCTGCCAATTTTGCAGTCAATCTTGCTCGATTTTTTTTTACCGCGCATGAACTGGCACATCGCAGAACTTTGCTAGAAGGGCGGGGGGCGAAAGCTCTGGGCAATCATATAGAGGGTCCTCTTGGTTATCGCCTTAAAGGTAGGATACACCATTGGTAATTGCTTGAATTATCATTAATAAGTAGATTTGGGGCGTTGTATTTTATAGTAAAATATCGTTTAACCGAGCTGTCCGAAGTTTTACAATCATGGATGCCAAGAAAAGCACGAAAAACAGCGGTTTTTTTTCAACCGGCGTCGAGCAGTTATTCTGAAGTTATCTTTGTTTTTTTCGCCGGACGGCGATCGCAAATTGTTCATTATAAAATTCTATTTTTTTGAATAATTACAGGATATCTAGCGTAATCATTTTGCTGGATGCCTAGAATCAACATTTACTTTCAAATGAGTAAGATATTTCTTAATATTTTGGTAGTAAATATTTTAGATATCTGCAAATGGTGTATCCTACCTTTAACCTTGTAAAGGAGATAGTCCACGCTAGGCCCCACAGGGAAAGGCCCGAACTGTTTTTTTTATATATACATGTACAATGTTTTTTTTATGTATTCTTGTCAATTAGAGGGTGCTGATTCTAAATCCGACGAGTGCCAGACTTAAAACCTTGAGCATTTTTCGTAAAATTCAAAAATTCAAAATGGCCGCCAAGATGGCCGCCAATTTATGAAAACATTTATTCTATGGCTATTTATCAGGTTATTTGATGGTTTCTTGTCAATTCGAGGGTGCTGACTCCGAATCCGATGAGTGCCACACGTAAAAACTTGAACATTTTGCAGAAAATACGAAAATCCAATATGGCCGCCAAATAAAATTAATTACACCTTAAAACCATTAATGAGCACCATTTAAGACCTCGGAGGTTTTTTTTTTAATGTGAAATTACCATCCGCAAACAAATATACAAACACCCACACACTCGTGAACCACATAACGACCGAGGATCGATATTGTGTTTTCCTTTATCCCTTTACTATACCCTAACCCCATTACTTAGCGCTTGCCCCAACGATCAAGGACCGAATTCGGACAAGCAAACCGTCCTTCGTGGATCCTTTGTTCCCTTTGTTCTCTTTTGTGTTTCGATCCTCGATCGTAATACGATACAAGAACACCCATGTAGCCCCTCACACACAAAACAACCATATACCACAAACATCACATAAAGTACACTGCCACATTTTTATAATGCATGACACAAACACAAATTTAAGACTTATCATTCTAGTTGGAGCCAGCTGACTTGTCACATGACTAGTGCGATGTGCTTCATATTCACCATGAAAACAAGCATCTGAGAACTAGACCCATGGTTAACTGGTTACCGCGTGTAATTGATATATACAACAGGTAAGATGAAAGCTATGTTTGAATGTTCCGTTAGAATATATGCGAGTATGACACAATTTGATTTCTCGTATAATCTACGAAAGATATAAAACATTACCGGTACTTATTGTGTTTGTGTGGTAGTTTTGATAAAGTCATTCTACATAGTGCAGCTGCTTAGGTAACAATTGTGCACTTTGTGGTAAAAGCATGAAATTTGCCATTGTGCTTGGTATTGGGCTAAATATCATTTTTAGACGTGGACCCACGTTGGGTCTCACCTATTTGGGGGCGGAGCTTCATTTGCATAAAATGGGGGGTCTCAAATGTAAACAATGATAAAACTGAATCTAGAATTGAAAGATTGTAATTTTGTTGGCAATAAATATAAGCTTGAACAGCATAATAATTTGTTTGGTACAAATAAAAGTCAAAAATTGCCCTTTTGTGGGCGGAGTTTCGATATTCCTAAAAGTGGGCGTCCTTATTTTAACAAACTTGTATCTTTGTGCATTATCACTATTGTTTTTTCATTTATGTTACTCAAATAGGCACAGAATAAATGGAAATTGATCACAAATGAAACTTCTCTTATTATACCCCCCTTTTGTGGGTGGGGCTAGATTTTTAAACACTGGGAGACACGCCTTAATATGGGTATGCATGTCTATCTAGCCTATGTCATTCCACTGCAGAAGAGAGGCCTCTACATCACCATTCCACCTTGATCTTTCTTGTGCTTGTCGCATCCATGTAACGCTTCCAAGTTCTCTGATGTCGTCCATCCAACGCCTACTTGGTCTGCCTCTTCGTCTCGCTTTGCAAGATGGCCTACCCATCTCCATGTCTTTGTTTTTATTTCCTGTATGATGTCCCTAGCATTTGTTTTCTTTTGTAATTCCTCATTTCTGACCCTGTTCTTTCCTGTAACTATGATCCTCTCCATTGCTCTTTCTGAGACTCTATGTTTCTTTTCCAATTTCTAAGTTTCTGCCCCGTAGGATAGTACCAGAATTATTCATTGATTGAAGATCTGACTTTTAAGGGAGAGTGGGAGATCCTCGTCTCTGAGTATGATGCCGAGTTTCCCAAATTTCACCCAAGCTAACTGTATTCTTCTTCGCACTTAACCTTCCGTTTTGTTTTCAAGGGTGATGTTTTTACCAAGGTATATGTAGCTATTCACCTTCTCGATTGTCGTGCCATCAACTGTTATTGTATTGTCTTGTAGCTTGTTGCTCATCATTACTTTGGTCTTCTTGATGTTCATTTTGAGTCCTGCCTTTTTACTCTCTGCACTCAACTTACGAATCATTATCTGCAGCTCCTAGGGATTATGACTGACAAGCATGATGTCATCTGCAAACCTTAAATGAGTCAGATGTTCCCCATTTATTGCAATTCCTTTCGATTGCCAATCCAGGTTTCTGAATACATCCTCCATGGCTGCTGTTAAGGTTGATTGGTCTTCGTGTTTCTGTGAGCCGCCGTATTATGTGCCACTTCACGTTCTCTACTTCTTCAAGGAGGGTGTCTAGGTCTTCTTCTGACTTCAGTGTTCTCACATTATAGGTGCAAATACATAGATCTGTGTGGTTCCTGGTGATGTTTTTTCAGAGCTGACTCTTCCTTGCTGGTTTGGACCCAGCTCGTCATACTTTGGCTTGACACCAGAAGGATCACCATTTACTGGTTTCCTAGCTCTACCTGTTGAGCTGGGCCCGTTATGGCCATAGGCGTTAAAGCCGGCCTCTTCTTGTCTCGTTTCCATGTTGATGAAGGTTAATTGCCTACTCTGCCGCACTGGCAAGATAAATTGGTAGAGGCTGGATAAACTCCTTGTACTCTTGCCCGATCTAGAGGAGCTCTTAAGTCAGACCTTGGTCTTAAAAAAACCAAAACATATAAAATCAAGCTGAAAAACGGAAAATCATGCCTCTCACTTTTCAAAAATGTAACTCCGCCCATAAATGGGGCAGAAATAAACAAAACTATTGATTTCAAAAGGATCATTATACTGTTATTATGTATTACAGTCATAAAATGTGCAGGAAAAAAACTTAATATTGTAATAATGCCAATTTTTGTGATTTCCCCCCCACTTTTAGAAAACATAGCCCCGCCCCTAAAATGGGCAAGATCCGAGGTGGGTCCACGTCTAAAAACGACATTTAGGGTATATATAACAACTGTAGAAAGTTTCATGCTTTTACCACAAAATGCACAATTGTCCCACATTATGGGCCTTAGCAGCTGGACTAACAGTCCCACATATTACTTTGCAAGTGCAGTATTTCATCAACATACGGCATGTTAAATGAATACATTATTTTCTTCCTGACTCCATGCAATTGAAATATTGAGGTAATCCAATATATTATGACACTTATTATGATTATAATGAAAATGTAAAGCTAACAAGGTTGAATTTATTTCTTATTGTGATAGACCTAATTTAGTTTAGTTGAAAGACAACACAGAAGGAATGACACTTCAAGTATTTGCCTTTTTACATTTACTATTGGTTTTGCAATGATTACTTATCATTTTGTACAATTTTATTTTGACTGGGCGGTGATCTACATAATGGAGGAAGTACGCATTATCTGCCAAACAAGCGGATTAAAACCGCTGATCCTCTCATCAAGAGTAGAAAGTTTCTGCATTGCAAGCCGTCAAATGGGAGATGGCTTGAGTGATCTTCTTGAAACAGATGCAGAATCATTCAGATGCCACAAAAACTACATTAGCATGTACTGCTCTAAAGACCATATCCAGAGATTCTTGAAGAGGAAGAACAGTTAGTGTAGGCATATTCGTCATGAAAAAAAAGATTCGTGTATTTTTTTTGTTAAAAGCAAACACTCACTTGATTTTGGTAGATAATACTATGAACATGAAAAAAAATTAGGGTGTCATTTTTTCTGAACATTCTAACGGCCTGAAATCCAAGATGGCCGCCACCGTAGCAAAACGCCCTAAATTTGACACTAAAATTAACTTAATGTGATTTAATTTGTTTTTCAGCATGAACTGCTTGGAACCACTCTTAACAAGACCCGAACCATTTTGTTTTACTATCACCGCAAAATCTTCCGATAAAACTATCTCGCTGTATAATAGGATAATGCATAGAGGATTTTCCGGGAAAGGCTTGGATGTGGTGGAGCTTAATAAATTCATCGTTAGATCATGCCGTAATCACTGTGAATGAGTTTGGCTTGGAACTTGTATATAGAGGTGATATATAATAACAATAACTTTCACCTGACTACTAATCCTTTTATTTAATATAATCTTTTTATTTTGCACAATTTGAGATAGAGGCTGCCCTTTTATTTTAACATGGCGGCCGGAAAATGGCGTTCAAAGGCTATAGATCACCTCGACAAAACAGGCCGCTATCCCAACATCATGAAGCTTGTTGAATTTATTGGAAGGGCTGCCAGGGAGGCCAGCGATCCTGTGTATGGGTTTGAGGAAAGAAGCAGCAGGGAATCCAAGAAGGGATCAAACTTCAACGTCCAAGCCAAGACTACATCACAGCCATCTACTCAAAGAACCTGACCGAGCAAAGGAAATGGATACCAGCATGCTCAGAAACAGTCTTGTCCCCTGTGTTCTGGAGGGCATAAGTTAGTTGAGTGTAGCCAGTTCGCTATGATGAGTCCACATGATCGTCTCGATGTAGCCCGAAAGAACAGGTTGTGTTTCAATTGCCTGACGGCTAGACGCCACTTTGCCAGAAGATGTGATCAGGGTGCATGTGGAGTTAAAGGTTGCAAAGTGAGATACTCAAAACTACTGCACGATGTGTTCCAGTCTTCCAGTATCAACGTTCAAGCCCCGACAGAGCTACGGTCAACTGACAGCCAGAACATGGGAGCTACCGTCTTGCATGCGGAGTAGACCAGGTTACTAACAAGGTGGCTTTGCCTATCGTTGCGGTAATCGTGAAGGGTGTCGGCAAAAGTGACAGCATCAAGACTCATGCGCTACTCGACCCTGGCAGTAACAAGAGTTTCTGCTCCGTAGATCTGGTGAGAATGCTTGAGTTACAGGGTAGTCCACAAGCCCTGTCCCTCGACACGCTGAACAAGGGATCACAGGTGGAGACACTGGCGGTCGCTCTGAACATATCCGGTAACAACACAGGCAAAGTGTTCCACCTGCCACGAGTCTACGCCTTGAAAGACTTTCCTACCCTGCGAGACAGCTGTGCCACTCACAAAGATTTGAGCCCTCACAAGGACCTAAAGTACATCCCGTTTCCTCGTATATCTAAGGAAGGTGTCACCATGTTAAATGGCCAAGATGTACCCGATATATTAGTCCTTCTTGAGGTACGACATGGCAAAGAGGGGATCCCTATGCTGTCAAAACATCACTCGGGTGGACTCTTAATGGTCCGTTGGGTTACAAGGGAACCGGTAGTGCTGTATCTAACTTTGTCCAAGGAAACATTGAGGCTCAGGTAGAGAAGTTTTGGAAGTTGGATATCTGCCTATCCTTGGCAAGTGACTTGCCTGCTATGTCAGTTGACGATATGAGGGCGGTAACAAATAAGCATAGGGTCAATAAGCATAGTCAATGGCCATTACCAGCTAGCCATTCCCTTTAAGCGCGACCCCCCAGACCTGCCTAACAACAAGATAATGGCAGAGAAGCGTCTTTCGTCTCTCGGCAAGAGATTAACGAAAAAATAAAAACTCCAGAAAATAAGATATACCAAAGAGATGAACCAGCTGGTTGAGAAGGGCTACGCCGAGAAGGTGGCAGACGAACAGCTGAACAATTTTCCCGGTGCAACCTGGTTCCTGCCTCACCACCGAACGGCACTGGGTCAGGTGGTTGGAAGATCTTTCCATGATGAATAGGTTTACCATGGATAGGTGTCTTGTTCCAGACTGGTTTGGGCAGATTTGTGAGTGTCAACTCCATCACTTATCCGATGCCTCACAAGACGCATACGGTAGCGTTTCGAACTTGCGTCTTGTTAACACCCAAGAAGTTGTCTGCAGCTGTAGTAGCAGTTAGGATGGAAAAGATGCTGAAGAGAATTAAGACTGGAGGTACAGGAGTCAACGTTTTGGACTGACGGCATGTTGGTGCTTCAGTACATCAACAACCAAACAAAGCGTTTCCATACGTTTGTGGCAAACATGGTAGCTGTTATCCACGACGGTTCAACAGCAAATCAATGGAGGTACGTGCAATCCGAGCTAAATCCTGCTGACGACGCATCCAGAGGTCGTGATGCTCGGGACATGATTAACAAAGATAGGTGGAGAGAGGGTCCGACTTCCTTTGGCAGGATGAGGCCACATGACCGATGACACAGGAAGCTCCAAATCTATTTGAGAGGAACAAGGAGGTGAAGAAGGAAGCAGTATCCAGAGCAATTGACTCGGCTGAACAAGATGACATCATAGACGGACTGATCAATAGATTATCATCTTGGTACCGTCTCAGAAAGGCTCTGGCATGGCTCCTTCGATTCAAGCAACGGCTCCTTGATCATAAGCCTCAGACTCTGGGTGGTGATGAAGGCACAATAAGACTGACGGTCGTCGAGTTGCGAGAAGCGGAACTAGTCTTGGTGAGATATGCCCAGAGAAAGATCTACATGAAGGAACTCCACGACCTACAGATGGGCAAGACCTCAGTACAGAGACAAAGCTCAATCCAAAGCCTTGAGTCGTATCTTAATGAGAGGGGTACACTAAGGCTTCGAGGTAGGATTCGACTTGCACTAATTGAGGAGAATATAGCAAGTACCCAGCGACACTACCTCGAGATCACCACTTATCAAGCTTGGTTGTTCGACATGCACATGAGTCCTTGTCTGGTTATTCTGGCAAAGAGCATGTCCTCTTCTTGATAAGAGGCTGCGAGGATCACCTGGAGAGCAGCGCATGGCTAATCTTTCCGCGTGCTGCAGAGTAGTTACCCCCGGTGAACCACCATTTACATATGTTGGAGTGGACTGTTTCGGGCCGTGCTACGTCAAACAAGGCCATAGCAGAGTACAACGATACGGATGTTTATTCACATGCATGTCCATAAGAGCTACCCACTTGAGATGCTACATTCGCTGGAAGCAGATTCCTCCTGAATGCTTTCACGGTTCACTGCAAGGCGAGGGACACTAAAAAGGGTCCACTCTGACAACGGTACAAACTTCGTCGGTGGGAAAAAGGAGCTCCGAGCAGCGATCAAACATCTTGCTGAAAATAAGCAGACACAGGGCTTTCTTCCGAGCACGGAGATAGAGTGGGAGTTCAACCCACCAGCGGCGTCCCATATGGGCGGGGTTTGGGAGCGCCAGATACGCACAGTCCGCAAGGTTCTCTACTCACTTATGCATGACCAAGTTTTGGATGACGAAAAACTACTCACTCTGTTCTGCGAGGTCGAGTCTATTGTCAACGACAGACCAGTCACAGCCGTTTCTGATGATCCAAAAGACTTAGAGGCTCTTACACTAAATCATCTCCTGAAGCTGAGAGCTAGCTAGTCACCCAGTCCCACTCCATAGTATGAAGGGAACTGACAAGTATGGCAAACGTTGGAAGCATGTCCAGTACTTGGCCTGTCAGTTCTGGGAACGTTGGATCAGGGAGTATCTTCCTACACTGCAGCGTCGACAACGATGGATCCATCCTCAGATAAATTTTCGGACGGGGGATATAGTGCTGGTGCGGGATGACAACCTGAACCAGTGGCCGCTTGGAAGGGTGATCAAGACTTTCCCCGGAGGAGATGGGCTTGTCCGCTCTGTCGAATTGAAGACAGCTGCTGGTAGCCTTGTGAGGCCTATCACTTAGCTGTTCATCCTGGAAGGCGTCCTGGAGTAGTTGTCTCCAAGTCATATGACTTACACCTCCACAGTTCCTTATTTCATTGTAAATTAGCATGCGTTCACGTGTTCACGATAGTTTTGGTAAATGTAAGTTTAATCCTACATTTAAGGGGCCGGGATGTAACGCAGGTCCTTCCTGCTATCTACATTTGTGCCTACCCTTTTATGAAGATCATACATATAACATAAATTTGATGATTCTATTAGATTCCTGGTCTCAGAAAACATATTTAGACACTTTATTTGTAATTGTATCACATGTATTCGCAAAGATATCGCATTATTAGTGTTTGGCGGCCATTTTGGACGCCATCTTGGATTTCATACCCTTAGAATGTTCAGAAAAAATGTCACCCTAATTTTTTTTAAAGCTTATGATGCCTTCTTACAAAATCAAGTGAGTTTTTGCTTTTAACCAAAAAAATACACGAAATTGCAAATATGCCTACACTAAGTGGTGAAAAAGCATTAGATCAATCAAACGCTCCAAAGCGATTAAGGGGAGCAGCAAGCGAATTTAATTTTCTTAAGCAATGTCTTTTCTGTGGAGAAGAATGTGAATTGGAATGGTCTAGAAAGAATCCAAGTCGATGGAGGAAAGCATACTTGTGTCGAACTGCATATAGGAATGACAAGTTCGCATGGAAAGACAATATTCTGGAACACGCCATCAAACGTGGTGACACTTGGGGTAGTGATGTTGCATTTAGAACCAATAGTGCATTGAGTGATCTCCATGCAGCAGAAGCACGGTACCGTACAAGGACTGCATGGTAAAGTTTTTTTAACAAAAAACCTGCAGCAAACACAGACTACTTGATGGAAAGAGCTTTGGACGAACTAATCACTGAAATGACATCCGATCACTCACGCATCTGGAACAGTAGAGAACTGCATACTTTATATCGGCACCTGGGGGAAAGAACCTATCTCGACGCTCGCTCATTGATTACCTAGAAGATGCTCTTCTTCCGGATATTCTGGTACACTCTAAAAACAGAGTGTAAATTGTCGTTGTTTAAAGTTATTGCGTAATAAAATTGATTATTTTTTTTAAGCAATAAACTGCGTTAAACTCCAAAACGTTTCGAGCAGGGCACTGTGTACTCGAGTTATACAATTGCTAACAATGAAAACTGCTTAATTTGTTGAATTTTGGATGTTACAAATTCTAATCAGTACAGACTCCACAGTGAAACTGATAAATGGACCAGAAACAATGAGAGTACTTTATGCATTCGTACTCGAGTTATACAATTGCTAAAAATGAAAACTGCATAATTTGTTGAATTTTTGATGTTACAAATTCTTAAAACGAGTGGAATTTTCAGATTTACAACCTTTTTAAGTACACTATTCATTTTATGCAGATAACTATTTCTCTGTTGAAAAAAGCTAGATATTGCAAAGCTGGCTTGCAACTGTTTGTAAAATTGTATACAGAATCAAAAGCCTCAGATGTTTTGCCACTTTATTCAGAATGTAATTCATAATACAAACTAATTGCAGTTTTATACAATAAACACTTGTAATTTCAAATTAAATACAGTGTATTAATGTTTATGTTATTGTTTATACCTTTACACAGAACAGGGTCAAAACAACATATCGTTGGAGTAAAAATGAAACTTTTACTAAAACTTGAGTAAAATGTAGCACAACGTGTGCCCAAAAGTTTGGCCTAGCACGAGTTGGGCAAGAATTACTCAACAATTGGGTAAACGAAAACATTACTCTCTTGGAGAGTACACTTTTAAACAACTTTTTAGAGCAAGACATTTTACGTCTTTTATAGGGTAAAACGACTACGCAGTCCAAGAGTAAAAATGTACACAACCTTTGTTGTGTCAAGTTTACCCTCATAACGACCATGTTCCCTTCTTACTGTCACAAAGAGTAAATTTTTACCCAACATTGAGTCATTCTTTCTTAGAGTGTACTCACGTCGCCTGGTGTCTCTTCAATCATTGTTTTCAAGAACAACGCATCATCATGACTTCGTATTGAAGATGATGTTGAGGATGAATTTTTTTGGAAGAGCTATCGCAAGCCTTTTCAAGATCACCAGCAACCTGATCCTATACATATCAAACAAGACTGACAACAGACTTGGTATCAGGTAAATATTACACTGTTTATGATATTCACACGGTTTTGTTTATTGGGATGTGTGTTATAATACATTTTAACCCTAACTCCCTACACAACAACGGAAGTTGGAGGATTTTGAAGGAATTGTATTGTTCAATAACAATGGTGAGGGAGTTAGGGTTAATGGCAGTTTCTGCATTTGTCTCACCTGATAGTTATGATACATTTTGGGGGATTACATGATTATCATACGTGTCCAGACAATTAATTACCCGCTACGGCAATTCCCTGCCGTGGTTAGAATTAGGATTAGGGTTGGGCTAGACGTTAGGCTTAATATTTGGATTAGGATAAGGTTAGTACTAGCTTAGTAGGAATCATTCTGGTAGACATAAATCCTGATGGAGAACTGTACTATGAAGCAGAATCAGTGTCAAAAAGATCGGACGTGTTTTTACAACTCGGATGCTTTCCTAATTTACTTCGAATGCTTTTCTAGTTCGAATGCTTTTTATAAACTCGGATGCTTTTTTAATTCGGATGCTTTTCTAGTTTGAATGCTTTTTGTAAACTCGGATGCTTTTTGCAAACCGAACATATTCGCAAAACGGATGCTTTCACAATCCGGCACTAGGGTGGCCCTGAAAGGACATTACACATCGCAGAATCTGCGATTTCGCGCATTCTGCGCGAATTTGAACGATGACAAACATGTTATCGTATATATCTAAGCATATATCTGAGATGTGGAAGATTTTATTGTAAATTTCTGCATAGATTTATGTGATGGTAAATATTTTCTGGGCAGATTTTTGAAAAGTCGCATATTTTTATTTTAGATTTCAAGTTCTGCGCAGATTTCTTAGTACGCAAATTTGTGCGATGTCGAACGGATGGGCACTACATGTACATTTTCATTGCACATTCTGCGCAGCTATATGTCGCACTCGACTCACGTACAGAGATTTATATGCAGATTTATGTGCACATTTCTGCCGCGATGTCAGCACATACGACGTTTTGAAAGTTGAACCACGACGTCTTGAAAATTATCATTGCTGTATACTTTCTTTTTCTTTTGCCACATGATCTGCAGTTGTCGGTTTCTGTAAAGCACACCCGCAAGGACAATATTTCCGTGCCCCACTCTTTCTATCTGGCAAGTGTTCTTTCAAGCACGAGTGGCAGTACGGAGTTTCCAAGATTCTTTTATATGCTAATTTTGACATATAACCTTTGTTCTTTGTTTACATTTTATGTAGTTTTAATAATATCTGCTTATTTGCACTCGACCTTAGAAACTTACATTTAACCCAAGTGTGCTTTATATCGCAAAGAATTATGGGGCGATATAATTAGGTGGAAATAAAAAAACAATTGGGACACGGTCTGAAACCGTCTTTTACCTAACGATCTAAGCTGACAAACTACTAGGATCCGTCTAATGATGCAGAACGTAGTTGAAGGGCTGTTGTGTTATTAAATAAAGTAACAGTTATCGTTCTCATAAAATCTGGCGTGGTGAAATTAATTGTTGAAATTGTTGATTGACGAAACTGATTCACCGAGAACATTGCAAATAAGCCCAACCAAGTGCGAGTGCATTAATTACTGTTCGGCTGAAGCCTATACCAAAATTAAGTGTGCCCATATCTCGTAGATCATGAAATACAAATATGAGGTTTGAATAACATGTGATGTACACTTTGTTTTAAAGAGGCAGATATACTCGCAGCCGAAAAACGCATTACATTGCTGCATTGAAAAGGGGATTTGTTTAACGGGCTAATTAGGCACTAATAAGTGTTCGGCTGAAGCCTATACCCACATTAAGCTTGCTCAGTAACATTATCTTGTAGATTATGAAATAAAAGTATGAGTTTTTGATAACATGTTAGGTATAATTTGTTTTAAATGTTTCATTCTCATTTCCAAATCTATAAAAATAACTCGAAGTAGGATTACTTAGTTCATTAGGCAGCTAATTTAACTGTAATTTGTCATCAAAATTACAGGAAAGGTTAAACAAGTGTGGCTAATATGCTGTATGATTTGAAAGGGTTTGAAAAAGTATTGTTATATTTACGGTTTATTTCGAAAAATTCTTTAAATAAATTGACATAAAACTTTTTAGAAAATGCATCACCTTTTGCAGCATGTATTAAATATTTGTCGCCTTTTGGTGAATGCGGACTGAATCCGCGCGGAGAGATCCGGCCGAATACGCGGCTACCTTGAGCCAGGTAAAACCGCACGACGTTTTGAAAGTTGAACCACGACGTTTTAAAAGTTGAACCACGACGTTTGCCTGTCCGTTTTAGAACACATATGTAGGTGCATGCCCATCCGTGCGACATCGCACAAATCTGCATACTTAAAAATCTTCGCAGAACTTGAAATCTAATAATAAAAAAGGGGCCTTTTCAAAAATCGATCTGCGCAGAAAATATTCGCCTTCAGATAAATATGTGCAGAAATCTACAATAAAATCTTCCACATCTCAGATATATACTTAGATATATGCGATAACATGTTTGTCATCGTTCAAATTCGCGCAGAATGCGGGATATCGCAGAATCTGCGATGTGTGATGTCCTTTCAGGGCCACCCTAGTGCCGGATTGGGAAAGCATCCGATTTGCGAATATGTTCGGTTTGCAAAAAGCATCCGAGTTTACAAAAAGCATTCAAACTAGAAAAGCATCCGAATTAAAAAAGCATCCGATTTTATAAAAAGCATCCGAGCTAGAAAAGCATTCGAATTAAAAAAGCATTCGAGATTACAAAAAGCGTCCGAACTAGAAAAGCATCCGAATTAAAAAAGCATCCGAATTAAAAAAGCATCCTAGTTTACAAAAAGCATCCGAATTACGAATTCATCTGAATTAAAAAAGCATCCGAGTTTGCAAAAAGCATCCGAATTAGGAATACATCCGAATTAGGAAAGCATCCGAGTTGTAAAAACACGTCCGATCTTTTTGACACTGATTCTGCTTCATATGTACTACATGCATTTTATATTTACTATGCCATATTATCTTTTTCATATATTTGTGAGAACAAACTTTTCTCTATTTTGTTTTCTTTGCAGATGTATGCAGTGAGAAATTACTTGCTCTGCTTGCTAGAATAACCCCGAAGCTGGATTCCACTCTGCAGGCCGTGATGATCAGTCACATTGTTCTTGGTGTTGTGTGAGTGGATATGCAACATCTCTTCAACTTGGGCTTAGTGTGCTTCTTGAAGGTAGTATACACCATTTGCAGATATCACAAATATTTACTGCCTAATTATTAGGAAATATCTTACTCATTTGAAAGTAAATAATGATTCTAGGCATCCAGCAAAATGATTGCTCTAAATATTCTGTAATCGCGAAAAAACAAAGATAACACAAGAATAACTGCCCGACGCCGGTTGAAAACAAAGTTGTTTTTCGTGCTTTTCTCAGCATCCATGGTCGTAAAACTTCGGACAGGTCATGTAAACGACATTTACTATAAAATACAACCCCTCAAATCTACCCATTCATCATAATTCAAGCAATTACCAATGGTGTATACTATCTTTAACAAGCAGAGAAGTGTAATGGATCAGTTTCATAACTATGGTGTAACATCTTCATACAATGAATTGCGACGTTTCAGAATATCTGCTGCAACAGAAATGGCAAAGAATAGGGGATTAACAGAGTTTGAGAGTAAAGAAGGCCTCGTTCAAGTTGTCGCTGACAATTTTGATGCCCAGACCTCCTCCCCTAATGGACAAAAGTCTACTCATGGCTTAGCCTTGGTGGTCACCCACGCAGGAAGAAAGAACCGTACCTCATCTCATGACGTCAAACAAGTACATGTACTAGAATAAAGCGACTGAAATGGGAGGAGACAAAAGCAACCAAGTTGTCCCTATAGTGGGGCGGATACGTGCAATATATCAAACAATTGTGGGTTTTGTCATAGAAGCATGAAATTTGGCAAAGTGCTAGATAAGGTCCAAAGGAAGAGTTTCAGAAATGGAGCCACCGTAAAATAATCCTGTGTGACCGCCGGCAGCCATTTTCCAAAATGGCGGCCAAACTCCAAACAGATACATGGCGTGACATTGTAATGTGTATATAAAGCAGCGTGGCCACTCCTTGGGATTTTTCCCAAGATCTTGGGAATTTGGGCAAGACCTTGGGATCTTGGGATTTTGTATCCAAATTTCACGAAATCTTGGGATTTTTGCAAACAACTTGTATATACATTTTAGGCATTTTTGTTAACCGCAAACAACTTTTTTCTATTTATGGCACTCATCTAAACCGCAAACAACTTTTTAAGTGTGGACAGCGCTGTACATTTAGATTATTTGTTTGTATATAGTACGTCGAACCATGGTAATAAGAGCACTGTTGCACAAGGTACCTGTTATAACAAGATAATTTGTAAAAGGACCTTGTTATAAAGGCGTTTGACTGTACTGTACAGATATTCACAAAATTGGGCCTTTTCGCGGGTTCTCCGGTCCGTTTATAGCACATCTTATGACATCTTGGGAATTCTTGGGAATTTTACTGCCTTCATCTTGGGATTTTTAAAATTGATGAGTGGCCACGCTGATATAAAGTGTTCCAATGGTACTAAATAGTCACCAATTCATGTCATAGTACCACACAAATAATAAATAAACATTGAATATTGTGTTCCATGATTTTTTTCTCATTATTATTGCTAATTAACAGTATAATTAACAGGAATTACTTTTAAAAAAAGCCATAAGGTCAAAAAAGTCAACTAGTCATAAATGTATCATGTGCGAGGAAATGCTTTGATCACTGCTAGGATAATATAAATGCCATAATTCCATCATTTGTTCTCTTCAGCATGTTTAACATTTAGGTATGTTTCGTATATTGTTTGACATTGTTTGAAATTAGTATTCATTGATGTTTGATACAGAGGGCATATAGCCAAGGTTGGCATTATACCAGGTGCACTGGCTGATCAACTGGGGCAAGGGCTACATCCATGTTTTGCCGCTTCTAAAAGCATTTGCTGGTGTACACACACTGATTTATAGACATTACCTAGCTACTACCAGGATGCAGAGAATCAGTGTCTAGTCTTATTATCAAAAATAAAAAAACGTAAAATGTATGCGCTTCATCTGAAAAGAGGGAATTCCCGAGGTGATAGAAACGGGCTCGCTCCATTGTTAAATCATATAACTAAAGTGTGTATATATAATAAACAACCCAATCTCTGTCACTTAATTTAAGCATAAATGCTAATACTATATCCCCCTGCTATCACAGCACTGTTGCCTCTATTTTCTGATGACTCCAAGTCTGTTGCAATACGACACTCGATGGACGTGGTTAAGCAGGCTGTGCAGCAACCCAACCCTCACCAAGTACCAGTGATCACTGTGGACCAGCCACTATATACACAATCTCCAAGCAGATACAGTGGAACTGGCCAGCAACCTACAGAGAAGAACACTTCATCATCATCCTGGGAGGATTGCGTATTGAGAAGACTAGAATAAAAGTGCTATGAGACTGGCTGGAAGACAGTGGTTGAATTGGAGCGAGGCACTTGTCCAGGCTAAGGTAGCATTAGCAGGGACCGCATATTCCTTTTTGAAGGCATCCCATGGTCCTCGAACCAGATACGCACATCAAGTTACAGCGAGCAGCTTGCACATCTTGCTGAAAAAGGCCTACACCCACTACACAGATACATGGGAACCTTGAGACGAACCAGAGACACTTGATGACTGGTGTGTTCAACAGAATCGGGCAATTCCACATTTCCAGTTCTGGCACACAGGGATACAGCTGGAATTCCTGGTCTTGACATACGTCAGGTCACTGATAACGGCAAACTTCCCTCTGTATGTAGACTGCTTAACCAAGCTTGCACCATGTTTTTTTTCCAGCCTGGACCGCACCAACTACGCGAGATGGGTGCCCATTTACATTTGAGACAAGATAAGTCTGAGCAATGCCCATCCAGAGAACGCTTCTGAATTCAACAGCGGAAACTTCACGTTCACAAGACCTGCCGGGTGTTCTCATCCATGGCCATTGACCAAGCCCATGAACAGAACAATGCTGCTGTCAAGCCAAACCCCTGAGGCTCTCAGACGATGGATGGTTGCTGGGCCTGAACTGGTGAGAATGACTGCAGAATTTGAAGCATCAATCAAAAGAAGGCACAAAGAAACAACTCAACAGACAGAGCACCATGAGCAGACAAAGGATTCCCAGGTCCTCTTTGAAAGAACAACATCCATGGCAGAACCAATCAAGAAGAACAAACTGCACCTGTTCAGTCGGCCTCCTGCTAAAGAGACATCGAAAGCAAAACTCCAAGTCTCTTCCCTGAAGAGTGACTGCGCACTTTTCTCACGACTCTACATTGCCTGCCAGACACGAGGTGGCAACCTGGATGACTTCTTTCGTCACGAGAACCAAAGCCTGTCCCCCATAAATATATCTAAGACTGGGTACCAAATCTGACCTGGTGGGATGTTTGGAGAAATGCGAATAGTCCAAAAGCGATGTCCCAGATACTGATTTCATCATCTTAGATAAGGCTGTGGTTGTCAACTTCCTAAGACCTGGCGCTGCCAAGACCTTTGATGACTATTCAGTAAAGGTCTTCTTGCCATATATTCAGGGTCAGCTACAGCATGTGGATTGATTTAAATAAGACCTTTAGAACTAAAGCTGTCAATCAAGACTTTGGTCCATACGACAACAACAGCTACAGCATGCCAGTCAAGTGGACGTGGTCTGGGTCCAGTACTGTGAAAACAGCCTGCAATCTCAGACCAGAAACAAGCAGGGGAAGGGCATCAGGAAAAGAGTTTGTGGATCCACGAATCTACCTGGAAACTGGCAGCAGTTTCTGCGGATAGATGCTAACAAGGTTGAGTTGTTTGCCTTCTTGGCGAAGCCTGGAAACTGACAAGCAGATAGTCACCACAAACGGTTCATAAGTTATGTGCAGCCTTTCAGAGGATACTAGTGGTCTCGTCCTATGCAACCATGAGGAGGCTGATACACGGATGACGCTGCACCTGGCAGATGCAGTCATTAACCTTGTGTTCCAGAAGATTCTATTGCGCACAGTGGACACAGACCTGGCTGTCTTCGCTGTGGCAGTAGTATCCAAACTTGCAATCCAGGAACTGTAGGTGACATTCGATACAGCTGCACACTTCAGGTGCATTCCTACTCACGACATCGCTGCATCTCTTGGTCCCGACAAGCCAAGCTCTACACGGGACGAGAAGGCAGCCTGGGAAACTTTGAAGGTATGTGAGAAAGTGACTCCAGCATTTGTTGCTCTGTCCACAGGACCAGCACAAATAACTAAAGAGAACTTGGCTTTGCTGGAACGATTCAAGAAAGGACATCACCCCCCGACCAAAGTAGCCCTGGCGCAGTATATCAAGGGGGCAGTGTACCAGGGTGGAAACTGCTGGGGCAAGGCTCTGGAAGTGTATGTTGACATGCCATCCCCAGCTGACTGGGGTGGGTTGACCCCGACAACTGGAAACCACTGTGGACCACCCTGTCTGAGGCCAGCACTTCATCTAGAGAACTCATGCACTGCGGTTGCAAATAAGGATGTGCAGGAAAGGGGCAAGTGCAAGAAGGCAGCATTAAAGTGCACTGCTCTGTGCCAGTGTGGTGGACGAGACTGCAATGTACAGGGTGTATCAAAAAAAAAGGAAACCCAATTTTAACTAGCTACTGTGGCAAAGATATACATTTTCTAGCTATAACCATGGTACCATCCAAAAGTAGACAACAAATGCTTTCCGCTGATACCTCACACATGAATTTACAATTACGCATCACTGAGCACCAGCGTTTTGAAATTTAGGTCAATTATTCGACGTGGCTCACTTTCCAAGTCAATGAAATCAACATGGCTCCTTTCATAATTGATTTGGGTGTAACTGGAAATGTCTTTGTTGATTATGCGACCACTTGTGGATAAGCCTAAGAGTTCTGACAGGCCTTCAGACAGTGTGTGTACCTGAGATCACAATGGTTCAGCTTACACCAGAACAGAAAATCTTTGTGGTGAAGACTTACCACGAAACCAGAAGTTTTCAGGCCACTCAGAATGCGTTCGCAGAAACTTTCCCTGATCGAGAACCACCCACAAAGAAAGCCATCTGGTCAAACGTAAAAAAATATCAAGACCACGGAACGAGCCTTAACCGTAACAGGGAGCACTCAGGGAGGCGGAGGACCGCAAGAACTGAAGAAAACATTGCAGCCGTACGACAGCAATTGGCCGAACATCCCGCGCAAACAAGTGCCAGACGGAATGGAGTTGGACTGGCCCCTGCGACCTTTAATCAAATTACCCGCCTCGACCTTCATCATCAATGATCATCCCTACCACACCCACATCCGTCATGAGCTGCTGCCAGCGGACCTTGAGCGAAGACGAGCTTTTTGCGAATGGTTTATTGAACGGTGTGCCAGGAACCCTAGATTTCTTCGCTACTTCGTGATAGGAGTTGAAGCAGGCTTTGCAATGAATGGTGAGGTAAATGCCCACAACACCGTCCGATATGCCCCTGCAAGACAGCCACCTGCTTTCAAATTTGAAACAAGGATGAGCAGAGAGAAACTGACGGTCTGGCTCGGACTGGGTGGAAATGGCAGGATCATTGGTCCATTTTTCTTTCAGCGGAACGTCAATGGCCAGGCCTACCTCCGAATGATTGACGAAGAGGTTGTACCCCAGATGGAACTCCACTTTGACAGACAAAATGAAAATGGAATGTTCCGTTACGTGTGGTGGGCTCAAGATGGTGCCCCAGCTCATCGCCTCATTGCAGTTCGCGAACGCCTCAGAGAGCTCTTCAATGAGCGCGTTATTGCACTCTATCACCCAGTGGAATGGCCCCCCCAGGTCTCCCGACCTGACGCCTTGTGATTTTTTTCTGTGGGGGTATTTGAAGGATACAGTGTTTGTAACTCCTCCACGCAACCTGCAGGACTTGCAACAGAGAATTGAGCACGAGGTTGAAGTTTTGCGACAGAACCCAGGTTTTATCCGACGAGCCGTGAACGACACGAGACGTCGATGCCAACTGTGTCTTGAGAGGGGAGGGGGGCATGTGGAGGGCATTGGACAGTGAAAAAAGTGAATTATGTGTTTGGAAATTTCTTGAATAAAATTTCAGAGAAAAAAACACGAGTCAGTGTTAATTTTGTTGCATATCAGAGTGAGCCACCTCCAAAAATTGACCCAAATTCCAACACACTGCTGCTCAGCGATGCGTAACTGAAAATTCATGAATGAAGTATCGTCGCAAAGCATTTGTAGTCTACTTTTAGATGATACCATGGTTTCTGCTGTAAAATGTATAGTTTTGCCACAGTGACTATTTTAAGTTGGGTTTCCTTTTTTTTTATACACCCTGTATAGACTAAACGAACGCATAATGCTAGCAAATCATTTTGCTGACTCAGCATTTGTCCTCTACCAGTTTGCAGCTCCCTGATACTGATACGTTTAATAGTTCCACATGCATTGATAAATGGTTAACAATATTTTACTATCCAATTGCATGGACATGTGTTCATCATTGCTGCGTGTTTTTGTGTGTTTTAAATAGTAGCGTTTTTAAGATTGTGCACGTTTGATATTTTGCTGACTCGGCACTTATTCTCTCAACATGCAGACCTGCATATCTCACTGTCTGCATTTTAGAGACAATGTTTTAACATTCTGGAATGCTACTGTGATAAATCGGAACCTCCAAGATCCTTTCATTGCAAGATAACCCCAAATTCCCTGTGTCGCTAATGGTTTATCACTGCCATTTTTCAAAATGGCCGCCAAGACCGACCTAGAACTATTTCGCGGTGGCTCCATTTCTTAACATATTTTATGGGTCATAAACTACAACTGTGCCAAATTTCATGCTTCTAGGAAAAAAAACACGATTATTTCACATATCCGCCCCACTACTAGGAGAAGTACAAGTTCAGCGCAACCAGGGGAACAAAAAGGCTGAGATGCCGAGAGAGTTTGCTGAACGATTTGTTCTAAAGCTGTCTATGATCGCAAGTATGCAAGTCTCCAAGAATAGAGCAGCAGCAAAAGATCTTGCTTTCCTACAGGCAGTGACAAAAAAACGAGGATTGCCCGGAATTTAGCGGTTTCAATACTAAGCATGTACGGGACAGTGGACAGCAACTGAGGCATAATACTAAAGTAGTCTACACTCCATTCTTGGATATGACACCAGCAGAACCTGACACAATGATGACCGCAATGGTACAGGCACAGTACCTGACATCACTAACAGGTCAAGAATGAACAATTCTTACGTGCGATCAGCAACTCTACCAACTCGACAACAGAGAGGGCGCTGTCATGAGCTTGACACGAATTTAGTTCACGCTATCAAACAGACCGGATTTTCTTGAATTTTATCGTCTTTTTGTACTGCCGCTACTTCTAAAGTCTGCCAACGTTTGTATTGTCTACTGTAGTACACAATTAGTGATAAATTGGCCCAGAGGAGTACTCAGAATGCCACCTAAACGTGATAACAAAACCGATAATGTACGATCTCCGTCCAGCACTGAATCAACCACATCCAAGATGGCGTCTTGCGCTAAATCTCCAACAGCAATGACAACACGTGCACGAGTTGGTACAGTTGCAATAGACAAATCTCCAACCTCACGTAGTGAATTCGACATTCTTCGAGACGACTTGAGATCTATGACTGGTGATATCCATGCTAAACTCGATAATGTTATTCTTAACCAGGAAAGTTTGCTCGGCAGAGTTGATATTATCGAGGCCAACCAGGTGGAGTTTGAACGATCACTTAGCTTCACCGATGACTCGGTTGAGAATCTTCGTCAGCAAGCTGCTACATCGACTTGTGTTGTCTCCAGAACTGAAACGCAACTTCAGATGGCAGTGAGGAGTCTCGAAAAGGTGCAAGATGAGGTGCTTCAACTCGAGAGATATTCTCGGAGTTATAACCTGCGTTTCGGAGGTGTTCCTGAGGTACATGTATCATCTGAGCACCCTTCACATGCACTTCAAGCTGTGAAGGATATATTGGCGGATAAGTTTAAACTTCCTGACATCATCATTGAGAATGCTCATCGTACTGGTCATAACAAGCCTAAATCACCTTCAGATAAACCCCGACACATCATTGCCAAATTCATCCATAGACCAGAAAGGCAAGTCATCCTGAGTCAAGCAAGGAAAGCACTTCGAGACACAGATATTTTTGTGATACAGGACTTGCCTCAAGCTGATGCAGCCAAGAAGCGATCACTCAGTGACGTCATGAAACAAGCCTATGAAAAGGGCCACCAGGCTGTTTTCCGTAACGGCAAGCTCTACATTGTTGGTAAGGAGCATCGCACACCTCCCCCTACCATGCCTGCAGCTAGACCTACTCCCCCTACCGTGCCTGCAGCTAGACCTAACTGAACATTCATCTGATTCATCTTGTCTGGCATTCATTGAGGATTGTTCCTCTTCTTGTAGTACATGCATTGTGTTATTTCATATATTCATGTATGGTTATAAGTCTATTAATACCGGTTCTGTTTGATAGAAGTTTGAATCATTTTTTCTTTTTCTTGTACGTAGTGACCAGTGCTCTATAACTTTGTATTTATTTATTCATGTGTGTGAATTGTGTTGTATTTTGTGATATGTTGTGTATTATATGTGTGATACAGGTTGGCATAATGGATTATGTATATCAAGCATCTCAGGGTATTGAATTCAACATTTTTCAAATTGTAGTACATGTAATAATGTATGATGACAGGTATTGAAACTGAAAGCAATGAGCATGTGATAAATATTGACGATGAGGATGTTGATATTATTGACAATCCATTCTCCTTATCCAATAACTCCCAGTATTATTCTGCTGATCAATTTCCTAGGACTGTTAATAACAATTGCATTTCTTTACTGCATATTAATATAAGGAGCCTCCCAACAATTTTTGATCAACTAAATATCCTTTTGCATTCTATTAATTATACATTTTCGGTTATTGCACTCTCTGAAACTTGGTTAAAAACTGCCCCTCATAGTTACTATTGTTTGCCTGGTTATGACCTCATTGTGAATAATAGACAGGGTGATAAAAGCGGTGGTGGGGTTGCCCTTTATGTTTCTTGTGATTTGAATATTGTTAATAGGGAAGATCTATTTTTTTCAGATAACTCACTTGAATCCTTATTTATTGAGATTTTAATTCCCAAAGCCAAAAACATTATAGTGGGTGTTGTATACAAAGCACCCTCTGTTGTTCACTGTGAGTTTATGAACACTTTTCAAAGCGTGTGTTCTCGTATTGCCTGTAATAACAAACCTTGTATAATTTCTGGAGACTTTAATGTTAATTTACTCAACCATGCCAACGCTAACTCGCAGGCCTTTGTTGATTTAATTACATCTTATTCCTTTCTTCCCTTAATTGATAAGCCCACTCGCATAACTGATTCTTCTGCGACACTTATAGATAATCTCTTTTGTAATATTCTTCCCTCCCCCAAATCAGGTGTTTTATTATCCGATATTTCAGATCACTTTCCAATTTTTATGTTTGTACACTCTCCTACCTCAACCATTACCCATGATAGCAACATTTATAATTCTTCTTTTTCTCGTAAATTCACTAATGTCAATCTCCAAAGCTTTAATAATGATTTATACTCTAGTGATTGGGGGGATGTGATTTCTAGTGATAATCCAGAAGTTGCTTTTAATATGTTTATGGATAAATTCAATTATATATATGATAAAAATATTCCACTTATTCAAAATAAACGCAAATCTAGAACTAATCATAAATCGAATTCACCCTGGATCACCAATTCACTCCTTAAATCCATAAATAAGAAAAATAAATTGTTGTGAACTTGTCAAGATATCAAATTTATCCAAAAAACGTACAGTACGGACATAAACGCATTTTTCAAAAATCTTAGAAAAGCATGTGAGGACAGAGATAGGTCTGTAGTTATTGACACAATTAGGATCTCCCTTTTTAAAAACTGGAATAACTTTAGCAATTTTTATTTGTGAGGGAACAATACCAGTTGAAAACGAGGCATTAACAATGTGCGCAAGTGGCTTACATATGGCATTAATAGAATTCTTAATAATAGATATATTAATTGAGTCATGACCAGAGCTTTTCTTATTTTGCAAATTGTGAACAATATCAACTATCTCATATTCAGTGGTCGGAACAAAGAATAAAGAATTTGGATTAGGATGAATCAGATAATCTGTAAAACTACTAGATGGGCGAGTAGATTGAATGTCACTTGCAAGATTAGGTCCTATGTTTACAAAGTAATCATTAAAGCAATTAGCAATTTGATTAGGATCACTGATTATTTTGCCATCAGAAATGATACTACTAATAGTGTGGGAAGACTTCTTATTGTTTAAAACAGAATTAATTACTTTCCAGGTATTACGAATGTTGTTTTTTTCCTGTTCAAACTGACGAGCAAAATAATTTTTTTTTGATGTACGTAAAAGACTAGTTAAAATATTTTTATATTTAGTATACTTGCTTTTGTGTGTATTCGTGGGATGCGACAAATATTGACGATTTTTGGATTTCGTAGTAAACATTCTACTACTCATGCTCTTCTTGATTTTATAGACAAAGTTTCCAATGCAATTGATGACTCGAAACACACTATAGGGATGTTCCTCGATCTGTCAAAGGCATTTGATACAATCGACCATAATATTTTATTGTACAAACTTTCTTTTTATGGCATTCGTGGAACTTCCCTAGAGTGGTTTAAGAATTACCTATCTAATCGATCTCAATATGTGTCTATCGATGGTAGTAATTCAAAATATAAGGAATTAACATATGGTGTACCCCAAGGATCAATTCTTGGACCATTACTTTTTTTAATATATATTAATGATTTTACAAAATGTTCTAACGTACTTTCGTTTATATTATTTGCAGATGATTCAAATTTATTTGTTTCACATAGTAACCCCAGATATCTTATTGATACTGTGGCGAAAGTGTGACATAATGTAGGCTGGTTAGGAGGCTAGCAAAAGTTAGGGAGATTCCCCCAGTGAGCAATGTCACGGGGCGGAGTTTCAGTGTACGTGACTGCGTGTGGAGATTGGATTGGCTGCGCGTAGCCCAGCATTGTTCTGTGTGCTGGTATTTGTACACACCGGTGAGATATTTATCGAACAGTTCTAGTGGAGAGTTGAGAGCGGTAAGTTCGCTAGAAGACTGGTTCTGCGAGGTTGGTCGGAAGGATAGTAATTTAAGGTAAGCACGGACTTTGTATAATTTGTGTGTGGTTTACTAGGAAGTGGCTTGTGCCGTGTGTAGCGTTGACCAGGGAGCATAGATCGCCAGGTGGTTTACCGGCGAGCTGGCTGTAATTGTCCCGGTAGTGAGTCGTTCTCCGTTGCAGCGGAGAATAAGTAAACCGTGCGTTAGGAGTGGCATCAGCCAAGCGGGGTTGAGCGTGCCGAATGTTGGGACTGGTGTCGGTGTTTACTGCCGTGGTGTACACCTTTACGGTGAATAGCGGTAAACGTGGCTGACCCAATTCACATACGGTTGCGTTCCCTGTGTGGCTGACTAGCAACCCTGACGGTTCCAGTAAACCACGTTCATGCCAGTAAACTACGTTCAGAGTCCGTAGCTTAATGAATTACCACATAACTTTGTAGTATAGGCTTATTGACCGCAATAAATTGTAGGCATTGTAGTCAACCAAACAGCAAGGTAGTCAACCTTGCACATCGGGTGGTAAGCCATACGGCAGGTCCAATTAATGAATAAAGATTCCCCAACCCTTAGGACTCAATCAGTTCATTGCATTATATATCATTATATATATTATATATCAAGTCAATTGTTGGAATCAATAAACCATATTTGAGACGTGGTGGTCCGAAATCAGGTATCCCGTTGTGTTTATTTGACTTATTGAGCAGAGTTGGACAGTCAATTCCTTCGGCGGTATATTTCCACCAAAACGAACTTGCATCCCTTAGCCTTGAGACTGCCTCGTTGGTCTCCGGTCCGAGTAAGCAATTGGGTTCGGGAGATTCTCGCCACAAATGGTGTCAGAAGTGGGATTGGAATTGACTGAGTAAATTGCCGATAAGTCGAAAGCTTCCGGAGAGCTTAAGAATCTTCTGGTTGGATAGTCCCTTTGGGGATATCGTTGTCATGAGTTGGCAGCGTGGTGCGGTTGCCTCACCAGGTGAGAGCAAAGTGCAGGCACTCGAAGAGGAATTGAGTCGCCTTCGAATGGAGCATCAGTTGTTGCAGCTAGAAAAGTCTGCAAAAGAAGCTGAGCTAGAGAAGTGTCGGTTTCGGGTTGACCCAGAAATTGAGTTTCGGGTCCCAAGTGAAACAGGCTATGAATCGTTTAGAGCCAAGGCGATGATGCCAAGTATGGGCATGTCGCCAGGGACAGTCAGAGAGGGCAGGAAAGAGGTGAGCATTAAGGAAAGCACACCCTTTAGGAACCCTGCAATGGACATACCGGCGGAGGTAAAAACACCAATGGCTAAGATGCCCGGTGTGTTTGAGGGAGATGGTCTGAGTCACTTTGTCACTGACCAGAGTGCTTCGGTGCGGAGGAATCCCTTTGCAGAGGAACAGGAGGTTTTGACTCCTGAGAAGTTGAGGGTAGAACTCATGAGTTTTGCTACCCGATTAGGTGATACATTAGACCGATCTGGAAAAGATGAAGTTGTTCCGTCGGTAGACCCTTGGCCATTGAAGAGGGAGCCAAGGGTTTACAATGAGACTGAGGCAAACGTGCAGTTGGGGCAGAAGCGGCACCGTCCAAACATCATTCCTGATAGGTATAGTGGTAAGGCCTTGTGGAGGGAGTACCACAGACATTTTGAGTCTTGTAAGAAGGCCAACAACTGGGATGATGAGGACGCCGCTATCTTTCTTGCTGCAAGCCTTCAGGGAAATGCTCTCAGAGTACTGGGAGAAGGGTCTGCAGGTGAGCATGACTATGGTTATGCAGAAATGGTACAGTTGCTGAAGAGGAGGTTTGATTCCGGCTTACAGGCCGAGAATTATTTAGTTGAATTGAGACACCGGCGGCAAGGGCCAAAGGAGTCCTTGCAAGAGTTAGGGCAAGCAGTGCGTGAGCTTACAGTAAAAGCCTATCCCGAGTTAAAGGAGGACGCACGAGATCGACTTGCCAAGAATCATTTTCACAGCGCCGTGATGAGTCAGACGGTGCGTGAGGGGATTCACAGAGCGCGTCCAAAGAACATGGACGAGGCCATACAAGCCGCGTTAGAGACAGAGAATTATGAGAAGGTCGAGGGACATAGAGCACTTGAGGGAAGGCCAGTCAAGTTTACCAGGGCTCTTGATTCGGCAACTGATAACCGAGTTGAGAAACTCGAGTTGACTATGAGTGAGCAGTCTCAGGCTTTTGGGAAAGTCGAGACGGAAGTGGGCAAATTACAATCTGAGCTTAGTGAACAGGGCCAAAAGTTGGATGCCATCTTGGCCAGGTTGTCAGGGCCAGAAATAAGGGGGGGTGCCTCTTTTCAGGTACCACCTAACCAGTCCAAACCCCAAGGTCTAGGTAAGGAAATGTTGTGTTTCAATTGTGGTGGGAAAGGCCACTTTGCAAGGAATTGCAAAAGGCCACCCAAAGAGAGGAAGGCCCAGCAGGGAAACGGAGGCCAGCCAAACGGGGGACCCGCGGGCAGGCTGGAGAATTCGCAGAGTCCACTACAGTAAAGTACTCCAAGCTAGCTTGGGAAGATGGTTCGCAAAAATCAAGTTGCGAAAAGAGAGTTATTGTGGCCCCAAGCGTGGTTCAGAGTCCAAAGCATGGCTTATTCGTGGAAGGAATTGTTAGGAAGACAGCATGCAGGTTTTTAGTTGACACTGGCTCGACTGATACGCTGATTAGTAGTAGGACCTACTACCAGATGCCAAAGGAGCAAAGACCTGCTCTGCTCGCACCTGAGGTTAGCGTCCAGCAGGTTGATGGTAAACCACTGGAAGTGCTGGGAGTAGCATGGGTAGATATTCAAGTCGGTCGCACTACTTCTCCGGTAAAGGCAGTGTTTGCCGAGATAAGATGTGCTGGCATCTTAGGTATGGATTTTTTGTTGGCTACGGGTGGAAATTTGGACTTCCGTAGCAAGCGTTGGATGTTAAATGCTGAGAACATCCAATGTACTGATGGTGGAGGCGAGCCATTTATTGGTAGGGTGTTGGTGGCAAAGACCACCGAGGTACAACCAGGTCACGAAGCTGTCGTGCCTGGAGTAGTCGCTGGGAGATGTCACGAGCTGGTTGGACCGGCAATTGTTGAGCCTCTTGAGGGAGGAGGCGAGTTAGCCACAAAAGGCTTAGCGCTAGGGCGATCATTGGTGGAAGCAGGGACTGGGTACGTCCCGCTTAGAGTTTTCAATCCTGGTCGCGAGACCAGGACGGCTAGAAAGGGAACAACCGCAGGAGTTATCTCGGCGGTGGAGACCTGTGCTGTGCAGCCAGGCAACGTGGCTACTTGTCACTCATGCTCTGAGTTGCCCAGCCATTTGGTCGATTTGTTCGAACGGTGTAAAGCTAATGTTGACATTGAACACCATGGGTTGGTCCAAGGGTGTTTGAGTAATTTTCAGGATGTGTTTTCGAGTGGCGAGTCTGACATTGGTCGGACTAACGTGGTTCAACACCACATCAATACTGGGGATGCAAGGCCTGTTAGAGAACGGCCAAGGCGTCACCCCTATTGTTACCGGGAGGAGATTCAGAGGCAAGTTAATGACCTCCACAAGAGAGGAGTAATAGAGCCCTCTGACAGCCCCTGGGCGGCGAACGTCGTTCTAGTGGGTAAAAAGGATGGGACGAAGCGTTTCTGCGTTGATTATCGGAAACTTAACGCTGTTACCGTCAGAGACGCGTATCCAGTGCCACGCATTGAAGAGACATTTGATGCGTTGCATGGGGCGAAATGGTTCTGTACCTTAGATTTGGCGTCAGGGTACTGGCAGGTTGCTCTTGGTGAAGACGCCAGCCAAAAGTCATCCTTTGTGGTAAGGAGTGGTCTCTATCGCTGGAAGTGCATGCCCTTTGGGCTGTGCAATGCCCCAGCGACATTTGAGCGGCTTATGGAGCAGGTCATGAGGGGCCTGCAATGGGAAATCTTATTGATTTACCTAGACGACATCATTGTGTTTGGTCGAACGGTTGAGGAGACCCAGGAGCGTCTCCGTGTAGTATTGGAAAGGTTGAGGGGTGCCGGGCTAAAACTGAAGCCCAGCAAGTGTCATTTATTTCAACGGTCAGTGATGTATTTGGGCCACATTGTCTCGGCAGATGGGGTTGTAGTCTAGCCCTAGACCCTTGTGTTATTTCGGCGCCCACCACGCGCGCAGATTCGTTAACGCTGTCTCTTTTTCAAATCCCGGCTTCGTGTGCGTTCTGGTCTCACGCATGCGTAGTTTACAAAATGCGGCTGGATCCATGTTCGCACTGGAGCCGACGTTTGACAAACGTACATGATTTTGGATTCCCCAATGGGTCTAGCACTAGTTGGCAATCAATTGTTAACTTTAACCTTAGTTTTCGACGAATCTCCCTCGCTTTTCCGAGGGATCCAATCAGCGACCGAGTTTGAGCCTCATCATGAATTATTCATTATACACAAATATAAGATACTGTGTGTGTGTACACAAGACGGTGTACATGTACAATGTACATGTATGTGATGGTGACTGTATGCACGTGCATTGCGCGAAATGTGCAGACTTTTAATAGCATTGTACATGTACGTGTGTCCGATCTTTCGGGGCATGGCAGTGCAAGCTAGCTACAGCCGGCCACCGGTACCGTACCGCGGGTCTGCCCGCTGCAGCATCGCTATGTTATGGTGCTTCAGCGCGGTGCGTTTTTTTGTATTCCAGTGTATCGAACGTACAGTACGTCAGTATTAGCCTCAAATCTAGTGAGGTCGTGCTTCATTTTGGCAAACAGTTAATTACCTGCAAAAACTACCTTTCCCTGAAATAAAAGGGGAAATTTATGGTGGCTCTGCATGGAGGGACATAAAAGTCGTGAATTTGTTTGCGAGTAGTTGTGAAACTATTCGCGACTTGTCGTGAATTTATTCGCGACTGGTTGTTAATATTTTTGCGACTAGTCGTATAATTCGTGATTATTATTGAATATTTTCGCTACTAGTCGCGAATTTTTTTCGCGACTATTGAAAATATTGACGACTATTCGCGAAAAAATATTTACGATTAGTAGCAAAAAATATGTCGTAAAAAATTCAGGACTCAAATTTGCGACTTGTCGTTAATTTATTTGCGACTGGTCGTAAATATTTTTGCAACTAGTCGCAAATAATTTCACAACTAGTCGTGACAAAATTCGCGACTAGTCGCAAATTTTGTCACGACTAGTTGTGAAATTATTTGCGACTAGTTGCAAAAATATTTACGACCAGTCGCAAATAAATTAACGACAAGTCGCAAATTTGTCGCGAAAATGTTCACGACTTTTGATATCCCTCAGGGCCACCATATAAATTAGTAGCCCCAGTCCCACTGAAGCCGGATATGCTACGGATCGCCCCGGATCGCCCCGGATGACCCCGGATGAAACTACGTTTGATCCGGGGTGGTCCGGGAAGGCAATCAAAAACAAAGTGACATGTTCCCCGATCCTACTACGGTTCTACTACGGTTTGACTACGGTTCTGCCACGAATGGGCCCGGATCACCCCGGTTCAAGCCTGTTTTTCCCCCATGACCCCGGATGGTCACGGATTCACTACGGTTCCGCCACGGTTTCACTACGGATGCGCCACGGTTCATCCCGGATGTGCCACGGTTCACCCCGGATGACCCCGGATACACTACGGTTCATCCCGGTTCATCCGGGAAATACCGTGGTGACACCGTAGTGAATCCGTGGTGATCCGTAGTGGAACCGTAGTGGAACCAACTCCCGTTTCATCCCGGATAAACACGGTTACACTACGGTTACGCTACGGTTTATCCCGGATACACTAGGGATCATCACGATCGCACTACGGTTTCACTACGGTTCTTCGCCGCCCCCCTCTCCCTTCCCGGATGGCCCCGGATCACTCCGGATGCTAGATGCTGAACCAGGGTGACGCTCGACTTCCCGGACTCACTACGGATGTCCCCGAATGGTCCCGGATGCATGGCCCCGGATAGTCCCGGATAGTCCCGGATTATCACGGTTTGACTAAGGTTCCACTCCGGATGACCCTGGATATGAATCCGGGTTGATCCGTAGCGTATCCGGCTTTCGGTGGGACTGGGGCTTTGGAGGTTTTCACCATAGAGCAAAGTTGTTTCAATTCACCCGCAGTCACAAATAAATGCCGGGGCAGCTATGATTTGCTGTGTCAATGTACATGTAAAGTACATGTACATGTACATGTACATGTACTGTATGGTGCGAAATACGGTACCTCTGGAGACGTGAACACAATGGGGACAATGGGAGTAAAAAGGTCTCCAAAGGGTGATTTATATTTAGGTCTCCATTAGGAATTTCACGAATTAGATTTTTGGATTGTACTTAAATTACTCAAAAGCTAGGGTTAGGATGTGGGTTAGTGTTTGGGTTAGGGTATAATATAGGGTATTATTGGTTGGAAATTTCAACCCAGGAAAATAATTGTGGTTAAAATGGGAGCATTTTGAAAAAAGTGCTCGACTTTCTAACCATTTTGTACACGAGAACATGTCATGTTCGGTAAGGGAAGCCATGTCTCCGTCCACAGTGATACAAAAATGCGAATACATGTACAGTATAGTACATGCACATCACGCCGACCGGGTCAATCGCGGCGTGTAACGTTTTGCGTAACCCTCGCACAAATTTGCCTATAACCGTCCATCATTATCACGTGATATGAATAATGCATATATTACAATAGTCTGACCACGCCCCCTGTGTGCCAACTTGTCCAAGACCTTCGAGTGAGTCCACCGAGTTCGCGGGTGCGATTCGTCTGTAGAGGGCGCCCTCTATAACATCGGTGGTTTGTGTCAGTGATCGCGGAATAAACAACACGAAGGTCTTGGAACCAAGACTAATGGGGTTGCAACAGACCCCAAGAAGGTCCAAGCCGTTGCCGATTGGCCAGTCCCTCGATGTGTAAGGGATGTGAGAAGTTTTGTGGGCCTCGCATCCTATTATAGGAAGTATATCAAGGGTTTCGCAGAGATTGCGAGTCCGCTCTACGCCCTAACAGAGAAGGCTAGGGAGTTTGTTTGGAGCGAGGCATGCCAGGCGGCATTTGATGAGCTTAAGGCTAAGCTCCTGTCTGCCCCGATATTGTCCTATCCAATCCCGGAGTGTGATTTTATCTTGGACACAGATGCCAGTGGAGACGGCATAGGTGGGGTTTTGTCCCAAGTCCAAGATGGAGAGGAGAGGGTTCTGGCTTACGCTAGCCGTAAGCTTAGCAGGGCTGAACGTAATTATTGCGTGACGCGACGAGAGTTGTTGGCAGTTGTTGTGTATCTCAAGAACTTCAGGCAGTATTTATACGGCCGGAAAGTTACGTTGAGGACAGACCATGCCGCACTTCGGTGGTTGCTCAACTTCAAGAACCCCGAAGGTCAAGTGGCAAGATGGATTCAGATTATTTCTGAGTACGACGTTGAGATTCAGCATAGACCGGGCAAGAAGCACGGCAATGCTGACGGGCTGTCTCGACAGTCCTGTAGGCAGTGTGGCCTAAGTGAGGCTGCTGCTGAGAATACCGAGGTCAGTGAAGATTCTGGGAGCCAGACCAAGCCGGATGAATCTTTGGCTAGGGGCATAGTGGCTCAGCCGACTTTGTCGAATGAAGACTTAAGGAGGGCCCAGTTGGCCGACAAGTCTATGGGTTGGGTCATCCTAACCAAGGAGAGTAGTGAGAGCCGTCCAGCTTGGTTTGAGGTGTCTCATACCCAGTCAGCTAGTAAGACACTCTGGTCTTTGTGGGACCAGTTGGTTCTGAGAAATGAACTTCTCTATCGGAGATGGGAGTCCGATGAGGGGAAGGTGGTGAGATGGCGGTTGGTGCTGCCCGTAGACCATCGGGGGAAAATTTTGGAAGAGTTGCATGGAGGGCAGCTTAGCGGCCACCTTGGAGTCAGGAAGACTGAAGCCAAGGTGAGGCTAAGGTACTATTGGCCGGGTATGGCGGCTGATATCAGATCATTCATTCGTAGATGTGAGCTTTGTGCTAGGCGGAAGTCGCCAGCCAAGAAGGGTAGAGCACCCTTGCAGCAGTACAGGGTTGGTGTGCCCATGGAAAGGGTGGCTATAGATTTGCTCGGGCCACTCCCCAAGAGCGAAAGTGGAAATCGGTGGGTCCTAGTAGTCGCTGACTACTGTACAAAATGGATGGAGGCATATCCGATTCCAGATGCCACTGCCACTACAGTAGCCCTTAAGTTGGTTAACGAGTTTGTTTGCAGGTTCGGGGTTCCTCAGGAACTGCACTCGGACCAAGGCACTAACTTTGAGTCTGAGGTTTTTGCCGAGGTGTGTCGGTTGTTAGGCATCACTAAAACCCGTACCACCGCCTACAACCCGAAATCTGACGGGTTAGTCGAGCGTTTTAACAAAACGCTTGTGAACATCGTTTCAGTGTTGATTGATCCAAAGAGACGGCAACGGGACTGGGACGAGGTCCTCCCGTATGCCACATTCGCATACCGGTGCACTCCCCAAGATTCTACGGGTGAGTCACCGAATATGATGATGCTAGGCAGAGAAGTGAGTTTGCCTATTGATTTGGTGACAGAGTGTGAAGGAGTCGAAGTTGGTGACATTGGGCTAGATTTTGCCGAGAACCTGCGCAAGAATATGCAGGCTGCTCACCAGAGGGCTCAAGAGTGTCTCGGGAAGAATGCCCAAAGACAGAAGCGGAACTATGACCGCCGGGCGGCTCATAGAGGGTTTAAGGAGGGTCAGTTTGTTTGGCTCTTCAATCCAGCGAGGAAAAAGGGCGTGTCCCCCAAGTTGGTGCTTAGGTGGGAGGGGCCATGGCTAATTGTCAGTCGTTTGTCAGAGGTGACATTCCGCATTCAGTTGCGGCCAGGTAGCAAGCCTCGCGTGGTACACAGCGATCGGCTGAAACCATACGTGGGTGATTCCCTTGTACCCTGGGAGTACACAAGGGGACAGAGCCCGACCGAAGAGGCTCCGGCAGTTATAGAAACTGCAGCAAAAGTGGTTAGTGAGCCGCAAGAGATTGTGGAGATTTCGGTTGAACGGCCGTGCCCAGAGGAGGCACTGCCAAGTATTATACATGAGGCTCAAGCGATGGAGCCCGAGTCAGATTTAGGAAACAGGGAGGGAGGACTGCCAAGGCGCAATCCGATACGTAATAGACGAGTCCCCCTTCGTTACCAAGATACTGTAGAGTAAACTAGCTAGTTGTAAGGTAGTTCTGTTATGATCAGTATGTGCAACAGTTCTAACCACGTAATTTTGTTTGTTTCCATCAGGCCTAAACCGATGATGAAGCCCCCAGCTAAGAAGCGCCAGAAGAAGCCCAGACAATTCAGGTGTACCATGTGCCAAAACTGGTACTGGCAGCGACAGGGTCTGTGGAGACATATTCATGAGTCCCACGGTCCGGTGATGTACTTGTACTGCAAGAGGTGCCAGTACAAAGCCACACGACCTGACACGTTGAGGCGTCACTACCTCGGATTCCACTCCGGGTTCCAGCAGGAATGTGACAGCATTCGACCAGAGTTGGAGCGGTCGGACAGGCCTGCGATGGAAACCAGGGCGTTAGACAACTCCGGATGGCGGAAGTCCGAGCCCGCTGTAGCCCCAGCTGCACCTACACTACCCGTACACGAAGACGGAGCAGTCCACCCTGGGGAAATCGACCCTGACGCCCTGTCCCTATCCCCGTGCCCAATCTCACCGCTGGTGAGATCAGAGTCCCCAAGGGCAGCGACCCCACCACCAGCCCAGCAGGCTCCGGTCCCTTATGGATCTGGAAAGCCCCGCTCCATGTTTCGGATGGCAGCTGCACCTGAATCCCCAGAGGGATCGTCATCCTCGATGCCAGCACTGGAGGCGTTGACACCACCCCCGCTGAAGCCGCAGCGGAAGAGGAAGCTGGCGACCATCAAGGAGCATGTCTTCCGGGAGGTCTGGGTGGACGGGAAGATGGTGAAGCAGGAGGAAACCAGAAACACCTACCAGGCCAAGGTAGAGGCTGTCTGGGAAAGCCCAAGCAACTAACCAGGAACTGTGTCTTAGGTGCCAAACCTGATCATTTAATGATTGTGTGTTTAACTTGATTTACCCAGTGATTTTCTAGCATATTTATACTGTTTTTCATATTTATACATATTTATTCTTGTTTTGTTGTTGTTGTTAGCGACCACTTTATGATTGTTAAGAAGCGAAGAACGACGTGTAAGTCCACGTTAGTAAAACTAAAGTAAGACTCGGTAAGTAAATCTTGGCACTTTGGCAGTGTAAAGCAGAGTATATTTTGTACACTTTATACTGTGTATTAAGAGCAATTCAGGGTATTTAATTACTTTTACATGATTTCTTGGTGGAACATCGTTTACATTTTAGAGATTCATTAGATTTGGATTTTTCTAGGTTAAAGGTTAAATGTGTATAAATTTAGACTTGGAAAAGGACATGTCGCCCTTTCTTTAGAATTTTGTTAAAGCTTTTCTGGACGAGGACGTTCCAGGCTTTGCCCGGGCCTTTGTGGCGAAAGTGTGACATAATGTAGGCTGGTTAGGAGGCTAGCAAAAGTTAGGGAGATTCCCCCAGTGAGCAATGTCACGGGGCGGAGTTTCAGTGTACGTGACTGCGTGTGGAGATTGGATTGGCTGCGCGTAGCCCAGCATTGTTCTGTGTGCTGGTATTTGTACACACCGGTGAGATATTTATCGAACAGTTCTAGTGGAGAGTTGAGAGCGGTAAGTTCGCTAGAAGACTGGTTCTGCGAGGTTGGTCGGAAGGATAGTAATTTAAGGTAAGCACGGACTTTGTATAATTTGTGTGTGGTTTACTAGGAAGTGGCTTGTGCCGTGTGTAGCGTTGACCAGGGAGCATAGATCGCCAGGTGGTTTACCGGCGAGCTGGCTGTAATTGTCCCGGTAGTGAGTCGTTCTCCGTTGCAGCGGAGAATAAGTAAACCGTGCGTTAGGAGTGGCATCAGCCAAGCGGGGTTGAGCGTGCCGAATGTTGGGACTGGTGTCGGTGTTTACTGCCGTGGTGTACACCTTTACGGTGAATAGCGGTAAACGTGGCTGACCCAATTCACATACGGTTGCGTTCCCTGTGTGGCTGACTAGCAACCCTGACGGTTCCAGTAAACCACGTTCATGCCAGTAAACCACGTTCAGAGTCCGTAGCTTAATGAATTACCACATAACTTTGTAGTATAGGCTTATTGACCGCAATAAATTGTAGGCATTGTAGTCAACCAAACAGCAAGGTAGTCAACCTTGCACATCGGGTGGTAAGCCATACGGCAGGTCCAATTAATGAATAAAGATTCCCCAACCCTTAGGACTCAATCAGTTCATTGCATTATATATCATTATATATATTATATATCAAGTCAATTGTTGGAATCAATAAACCATATTTGAGACGTGGTGGTCCGAAATCAGGTATCCCGTTGTGTTTATTTGACTTATTGAGCAGAGTTGGACAGTCAATTCCTTCGGCGGTATATTTCCACCAAAACGAACTTGCATCCCTTAGCCTTGAGACTGCCTCGTTGGTCTCCGGTCCGAGTAAGCAATTGGGTTCGGGAGATTCTCGCCACAATACAGTCAACACTGAACTCAAATCTGTTGCAAATTGGTTTAACGTTAATAAGTTGTCCCTCAATATCAGTAAAACCAACTATATGCTGTTCAGTAATTCTATTAGTGACCTTCCTGGTGATGTAGAAATTAATAATGTTATCATTAACAAGACCGACTGTTGTAAATTTCTGGGACTGTTGATTGATTCTGGATTAACATGGAAATTTCATATTAACAATGTGTGTAAAATTGTTGCCAGGAATATTGGTGTGATAAATAGGATCAAACATTTTTTTCCTGAACCAGTTCTTGAATCTCTGTATAATACTTTAATTTTATCATATCTTAATTATGGAATTCTTGCATGGGGGAATAGTTCTGTCACAAATTTAAACAGGCTACTCCTTTTACAGAAACGGGCTTTACGTTCAATTAATTATGTAGATTTTTGTACGCACTCGGACCCTCTTTTTGTTAAACATAGGATTTTAAAATGCAAAGATGTATATAACCATCAGCTTGGGTCCCTTATGTATCAATCCACCTGTAATACTTTACCATTAACAATTCAGAGTATATTTACTCGGAATCGTGAAATTCATACTCATTTTACTCGTCAAGCTTCCAACTTTCACATCCCATTTACTCGCACTTCTTTTGCTCATAAAACTATTAAATATGAGGGACCCAGACTTTGGAACTCATTTGATGAACAACTTAAAACATCTAAAAATCTCTCCATTTTTAAACGTGGGTTTAAATCTGTCTTGCTGAAATCCTACTGTTGAATCTAATTGTTGAATCATTGTAATTAAACGTCAAATCCCTATAATGTAGTAGATGTACATTGCTATAACCTCTTGCTGACCTGTTAGTCTGTCCAGTCCTTGTCTATTGTTAGTGTCCGATTGTACGTGTATTATGTAACTTTCCTTATTGTACATGTACATGCCATGCATTGAGTCCTATTTACAGTAGTTTTGCAGTTTTGTTCTATTAACATTCTTCCCTTAGGCCTCAATGCATGTGTATGCTAGGGGCCATGCTTATAAGCTTTGCTTCATAATGAGCCCCTCCACAATATTACTATATGTTTGATTTAATTACATTTTATAAATTAAGACTCTCTTCTGTGTTCTTGATAATATTTGATATTGTGGAAATAAAATGAACTATGAACTATGAACTATGAACTAAGTGATGGTAAACATAGTCTGGGCTAACCAAGACAGATTTGCCAAGTTTGTACCCAGACTAGGTGGCATGCACATGATAATGAGTTTTCTAGGAAGTATTGGCTATTTGATGTCTGGAAGTGGGCTCGAAGACATACTGAAGCCACGATTTGCTGGAGTTCCAAAACTTCTGTCTGGGAAGAAATTCCCACATAATTTCAAAGCGCTTCGACTTGTCATTGAAGAGATATTGAGATCAGTACTGGAAGACCACCACTTCACTGACTTCGACGAGTTGATTGAAGTAGCCATCAGGCAAGGCAGTCGAACTACTAAATTGTGGATGAACTGTCTTGTAAAGCCCATGATCATATGTATGGTGTTTGTTAGAGCTGAAAGGGAGGGTGACTGGTCTCTCCATCTGCAAGCTGTCGAGGAAATGCTTCCCTATTTCTTCGCTTCAGGGCATACCAATTATGCACGCTATGGGCTGTATTATCTCCGCTCCATGCAACGTCTGCCACCAGCATTACTCAAGCAGTTCTTAGATGGAGAACATTTGATGTACCATCAGGATGGCATTTGGAACGGTATCTGGTCCGATATGTACACTGAAACGACGTACACGTGCTATGGAAAGGGACCTTCTGGCATCATCGGATCAACTTTGAATGAGTCTACCCTTGCTATCTGGGCTTTGTCTCTCAGCCTCTTTGGACAACTAAAGAATGACTTGGAAGCCATGCAAGAAGGGGAAGATCAGAAAGTTGTCACTTGTCATAAAGAAGAGAGTCTCAAAAGAATCAAATCAGATGCGGCTGACAGAAAGGGAATTCGCGAAGCGCTTTCGACTTGTATATAAATATTTGACAGTGAGAAGCACCCTCCTTCAAGCCTGGTGAACATCTACACTGGACAGGTTGTGGATGATCCAGCAGTAAATTTCGATGATGCAATCAAGATTGGAACTGATCAGATGAACGAGTACGAAAGAAAGTTGCCGAAGGGGTTCCATGACACAATTAAGAAGAGAGTCAAAGGAATGGCAAAAGCTTCTGATATGTCATCAAGAGGTGAGGTATCTACAGTTACCAATACAAAAATGATCTACGCCCGGGTAATCGGGATCATGGCATTATCAAGGAAAGCGATTTCAACCAAAACCTTGTTCTCTTATGAATTGGCTCCCTATCCACCCGCACTGTTCGACAAGAATGGTGATGCACGTTCCACAAGTAAGTCTGTCTTGAGGTCAAGGATCAAAGTTGAGTGTAGTCAACGAAATGCAGAGGTGCCAGATGTTATCATTCTTGATGGATGTGCTCTTCTTTGGACCGTTCCTTGGCCTGCGTCTCCAGCAAAGGTGTGTACCTTTGTAGATATTGCTGTAACAACGTTCATGCAATATGCAGACAGTTGTCCAGTTCTTCATGTGGTTTTTGACAGATACTACGAGAGCAGCATCAATTCCTGTTGCTGAACAGCACGTGCAAAATGTTGCAGCCGTATATACAAGCTGAAGAGTGAGTCACCTCTGCCAAAACAGAACGTCATCCTAAATGTAACTGCAAACAAGCAACAAGTCATCAAGATGATCGTAGATCAGTTGTGTTCCATGCATCCAATTGTTGTTGGTGTTGGTGCACTTGAAGAAGAGGTGACACACAAAGAGGCAGATGTAATAATGGCCTACCACATGATAAAAGAGGCCAGGAATGGTCACTCACCTATCAAAGTTGTGTGCGATGACACAGATGTTCTGGTCATTTTGCACATCATCTATATTTCCAAACTAATGGCATACCACACACAACAAAGGTGGTAATGGAATCAACGTCTCGCACTCGAGCAGTCATAGATGTCAATGAGGTTATCGAGAAACACAAGAAAATCATGCCCAATCTACTTGGAGCCCATGCATTGACCGGATGTGACACCGTTTCCTGTTTCTATGGAGTAGGAAAGGCGTCTGCACTGAAGAATTTAGAGCTCTATCCTGATTCTCTACCCCTTGGGAATACTGAAACGCCTCTCGATGAAGTAATATAATCCTGTTTGAGATACGTACGTGGTATCCCTGTACCAATAAGAACCAAATGACTCTCTTGACACAATGCGAAGGAACATTTTCGCAAGGAAGGCTGGTGGCAAGCGCCTAGTCCCTCCCAAATGGATGAGTCTTCCACCAACTATGGCCGATTTTTGGCCACATTGCAAGCGTGCCCATTATCAAGTGGCGTTGTGGGTGGCTGCTGGCAAGCCAGTACCCCCAGCCCTAGACCCATTGAAGAATGGATGTAGGAAGAAATCTTCGACGATTCAACCTGTATATCTCGAAAATGATCAGCCAGTCGCACCGGAAGAAGTCCTTAATATAATTAAGTGTGGGTGTAGGAGCGACTGCAGAACAGCCCAGTGCAGCTGCATGAAATCTTCACTCGCATGCTCGGAATTTTGCCGCTGTAAGGGCGATGTCCGCTGCCAAAATCTAATGAACAAGACATCAGAAGAGAGTGACAGTGACAGTGACATTAGCAGTTGTGAAGACTAGTGCGATTTGACATTGTTCGGCACTGTTATTATGGAGGTGTTAAGACTAAAAAGACTTTAATTATGGTAAATGATTGTTAATGGAAAAATATATGGTTTCCAATAAATATCTTTATCATCTATTTATTCATTTATTCATTATTTTATTTATATATAACTTTCCCATTACACAAAGTATACTTTGTTGTTTTCTAGCTAGCCTGCTGGGTTCACTGTACCGGTATCTACTGCAAAAACGCAGGTGTTCAAGCAACACAACTGATATATCGGACCACTCGGATAGATACAATTTGCTGTTACGTGTATTATCACTCGAATTTTCCAGTATACTGTAGTTGAAGCACTGGATTTTTGTCTTTAGCTAAATCAAAATTGTTGACCCTTTAATAATAAACCATCCGATGCTCACAATGGTTAAGCTACGCATATTAAAAATAACCTTGGGAATGTGAGTAACTTCTAGATAAAGCACACACTCAGTATACTATTTCTATGAATACAGTTGGCATACATTATTGTACATGTTGGGTATGTCGGCCATTTTAATTATAATTGGACAGGACAAAATCTAACTAATAAAAGAAAGTTTCTTTGTTTGCAGATAAATGAGCTAAAGGTAAACAATGTGTACACTATGATGATGAGAATTAAGAAACTGCGTAATAATAAGTGATGTAGAGAGATTATAGGAACAACAAATCCTGAATTTTCGTATTTTACGAAAAATGCTCAAGGTTTCGCGCCTGGCACTCATCGGATTTGGAATCAGCACCCTCGAATTGACAAAAAAAACACCCAAAAACATTGTATATATAAAACAAAACAAGGTTCCTTGCTCTCTAGCCTGGACTAAGAGTTTTTTCAGATGAAGCCCAGAAGTGTTGAAGCCTGGGAAAAGGCTTGTAAGGCTATTGATGCCTCAGGCAGAAGGCTGCTCATGAATGAGTTCCTTCACTAAGATTTAGAACAAAATATAAAGAAAAAGGGAAAACATATTTGTTATTGTTTATAATATCGGAAACCTTAAAATCTAAACATCTTTCTGAAGAAAATTATGCCATAAATATTGGAACTTTAAATGTCAGAGCCCAATAAAAGTCGAAACATAAAATTAAAGCCTGAAAGTCAAAATACGAAAGTCGAAAAAACTAAATGACCAGTTTTATACTCCACCCAGAGAAAACAATTGTCCATGGAAAAAATAATATAAATATTTCAGTAACTACGCCAACCAAAATACAAGCGTTTCGTTATGAGAAAAAGCAAATTTCCCAAAATTGTAAAATACCAATGCATTATAATACATAGTTGAGCCCTATATCAAATAAAAGCTTATTTCCTGCTTTGGAAAGCCCAAGTCCTAGTCCTCCTCTACATATTCCCATTTTTGAGGTGAGATCAGATTATCGAAAACCTCTTAAATTACGCGATTTTGCGTGTTTGCGCAGTTAGTGTTTGGATTAAAGTCCATTAGTGGTCTAATTAACACAGTTATTAAATATTAGTCCTGGGCGAGTATCTTGAGTACTCGCAATCAGTCTTTGCTACTCGTAGCACTACTTGCATTTTTTTAACTAGTCGATTACTCGTAATAGCCCGAGTAGCAATAAAACCTCGTGAGCAGTGATTGTTAGCAAGCGATGATTGTTGACAAGTATCGATTAAGTTGTGGTCAGACTCTACTACTTTACTAATGGCAATTGGGATGGTTTTAGGATATGATTTTTTTGATTTTCAATTCTAACTTGAGCGATAAAGGAAACAAAATTGCAGCAGAAGTCGCTGTGAAATTACTGTTATGCTTTAAATGAAAACACATGGTGATAAACACATGTGTGACTGTCGTTTTACCCCTTGTGAAAAATGTAACAACTACTCGCGAGTACTCGATTACCCGCGAGTAATTTCTTTGTGAGTAATCGAATGGGAAAAATCACTACTTGCCCAGGACTATTAAATATGCAAATGAGGAGCTCGTTACTGTCCCACGTTTTTTAAATGTTGATATTTTGTTGTTTACACAAATAACACAATAGTTTGTATCTGTGGCAAATGTCAAGAAGAAATAATGATTAGAACATAGCGAATGCTATGACTAACCGAACCTTACTGGTCCTGATTTGTAATCTTTTGCTTGTTTTGTTTAAGATATTTAAAGTAAGTTTTCTCACAAACACGTTTTGCGAAACCCATGACTTTCTTGAGCGCTGTAAAAACTATTTATAAAAAAAGAAGGTTATATACCATTGAAAAGCTCTCTTTTTCAAGATTTTGAAAATACCAATATCTCCATTTTCAATATTTCCGACTTGACTCTCATTTTGTGGTGACAGGTCACAAATGTCAATAACAGCCAGTATCAGTTTGTCACTACATAAATAGACACAGTGACGTACGTGGCAGTTGAATTAGCTGTTGTTATAATCCTAAATCTAACAAGTAAATTTACCGCAGGAAACGTCTTATTCCTCTTCCCAGAAACGGAACCAAAACAAAGTGGAAACGAAACGAAGCATTAACACTTAATAATATCTTTAATCACACAAAAATAAAGAATTGTACAATTAAATACAGACTTAATGTAATAAAAGGGCATTACCAGTATTTGCTTGAACTCAATATGAAGGGGCGAGCAGCTGGCGTTAACGAAACAGTGTTTCAAAGCAATGATGCATTGAAACTCCGGGCTCACGGCGACAACGACTCCTGGCGACAACGACTCTAGGCGACAGCGACTACCGGCGACAGGAAATGGGGGGGGGGGGGGGGGGGGGGGGGTAGGACTCTTCTAACGGGTTCTTCCGTTAACTAACAGCACGGCTAACATGCCGTGCTCGATGAACTGTCACGCACGTCGGACGACACACCCATAGCAGGTTGACTTTAGGATCCGATAACTCGGAATCCAAGTCCCAATGTCCGACGAAATCGCCAGTCCCGGACCAGGCAGCACAAAGTGCAAAGAACCGCGCTGCTGTCTACATCGCCGAGCCACCAAACAAACTGGACAGCAGACTCCCGGTCTCGGATCCTCTGGCGCGTGCCCCAGGGGAACCTCCCCCAAAACAGCCGGCAGTGCGGGCACAATCGTGAAACAGCTCACGGTTTTTTCCGTCCGATGGTGAGGGATGAAAGGCATGCCCCATCATGTGTTCATCCACTATATACTGTGACGAACATTCTATTTAGCGTGCCGTAAATTCCGGCAACTCGGTCGCTTGAAAGTTTGTCAATTGTTTGATAATTTGCATAAGTTTAACTGCTCGCCCCAATTGGGTTCATCTGCTCGCTACATCAATCAAATAAAATAAATGCGCCAACCCGCATGTAACAATTTGCATCAAGGTTTGTCTAAAACATTAGAAAATGGGGAGGATAAACCATTTTATTAACAAGGTCGAAGCGATGGTTTGCAATTTAAAATATGTACATGTAATAGAAATTGATTTCTTGTAAATGGGAATAATTTTCGACGGAGATAGGCCATAGTTATGTCATACGTTCAAAGGTCCTAAAAGTACTACTAATGCACAACTTTAAAAGGGCTGGTATACGTACTACATGTATTTTACATTCGCTAACTCGCCCATGCTGTCCTGTCGTATACCCGTGTAGCAAAAACGGCAGAAAAACCAACAGAAATTTGTTTTGTTCCGAGTCCGGTTTGACATGTGATAATGAAACCGTTTAGGGTTTAACAAAAGGCTGGTATACTTTTGACACGGAATAATGACTACTGACGCTAAGTTACACCATAAAATGGGGCTAAAAATAATAAGCCAAAATGAGCTGCTGATGAGAGCTAAGCCAAATGTTGGGAATAAAAAGTTGTTGTTTTCTTTTCTTGCTTATTTTCCATCATTACCTGACCTGTTACAAGGAGTCCAAATCAACCACGTGTATAGGAAGTTGCTTCACCTCTTAATCGGCCGCTTTGTTGTAAATCCTCATCGAATATGTCCCAAAATACTGGTTTAAATCACCATCAAAATAAATTGGCGAGTCAGTTCTTGAGGTGACACAACATATATTCCAACGTATTCCTACTCAAAAATATGTACGGATCATCACTGGAAGACATTTTAGCGGAGATAGCAGAGATACACCGACGCACAATAATGTATGGCATCAAATGACTTCGATGTCGAATGTACTGGGCATTTTAAACACCCTCATTTTACCCAACCTTTATTCAATTGTTTGGTTATGCAACACAAACAGGACAAAACTTTCACATACCTAGTAGCTTCTACCACTAAACAATGGACTTAATTCATCTCATACTTTAAAGCATTAGTAAGAATTGACACTTGTTGTTCCTTTTAAATATCGACAATGGGTGTAAAAGGGACGTAGTTTAAGTCGGAGAAACGACTCAAAAGGTGGACATTCTTTGATTCAAATTGGGCTCGGACGCTGCGCTTCCTCGCCCATTCGAATAAAAAAAAATGTTTACCTTTTCATCATTTCTCCTTAACTGAATTTATTTTGAACAGTTACACGATACTAACAATAATTGGGCCAAGTATCATAATTGATTAACGACTGACGGTCGAAATTTGTTTGTAGTGATAGGCCTATGCCTATATATCATTTACAACATAACAAAACCAAAATTAAATACGGAACATAAACACCTACCGTCAACGATGGCATATGGAGAAAAACATCCTCGGCGAAATGATTCATCTTGATCCACACATTGTTTCAGAGTACAAGACAAGATATTTACCCACGATGAAATCATGAACTGTTCCCGAAGACTGCCCTGTTTCGTAGGGCCTTTGTATTATCCTATTGACCGGCGCTCTGATCGACAATTATACACGTACGCAACAGTCAAATGTGCATGGTCATTCCATGTCAGACCAACGCAATTTTTTTTTTCTTAGGTCTTCCGATTTTGATAAAAATTGCTGTGCTTGTAGGTCCTAATGAGCAATGAATGCACACCAATTTTTAGCCCGATCCGACCTACTATGTGGTCAGGGCCGAAACCACCAACAAATGACATTTAAAAAAAAAAAAAAAAACCTTTTGGTACAAATATGTCAAAACCATGTAAATTTTCATCAAATATATGCAAATTTTGTATTAAAATAATGAGAATTGCATGCTCAAATAAATTATTTTGTCCAAAATAATTTTTGTGAAAAGAAGGTCACCGTGAATGTTCATATGTTACCATGACCTTTGACCCAATTTTTGTAACAATGTATCATTCCGAAAATCAACGAAATGAAAATGACTTGATAGAGCATGTCTTCCTCTATCAGAATAAGAAACAATTGGGCTCTTTAAAATTTACAACTTTATGACTATTTTTGTACTGTTGGTAGGTTACAAATTAGTCAATGTATAGACTTTACATTATAAATCGACTAACACAACCTACTGTTCTGTTTCAATTGTTACTAAAGTTATTCTTGGTTGGGGAATTTCTCATGTTGAGGGCTGATGTGGTCTAACCAGACTCATACTTTAAATTTTTAGCACCAAGGATTTGGCTTGGGGGGGGGGGGGGCCCAAAAAAAATATTTTTAATTTTCTTTAGAATATTGCAAAAGAAAATGACCAAAACATCAAACAAACAAATTGACACTCGGAGGGGTGGGCTCAAGCCCGCCGAATCCCCTGCCCCCCCCCCCCCCCCCCCCCCCCCCCCCGCCCCCCTTCCCCTTGGGTGCGCCACTGATAATTAGTTATCCCACGAGCGCCTGATGAATACAAAAAAATATTTTTAATTTTCTTTAGAATATTGCAAAAGAAAATGACCAAAACATCAAACAAACAAATTGACACTCGGAGGGGTGGGCTCAAGCCCGCCGAATCCCCTGCCCCCCGCCCCCCGCCCCCTTGGGTGCGCCACTGATAATTAGTTATCCCACGAGCGCCTGATGAATACAAAATACTAAAACGCTGCTGTGACCCATATGCCACCCGACGCATAGTCTAGCCCTAGACCCTTGTGTTATTTCGGCGCCCACGCGCGCAGATTCGTTAACGCTGTCTCTTTTTCAAATCCCGGTTTCGTGTGCGTTCTGGTCTCACGCATGCGTAGTTTACAAAATGCAGCTGGATCCATACTCGCACTGGAGCCGACGTTTGACAAACGTACATGATTTTAGATTCCCCAAAGGGTCTAGCACTAGTTGGCAATAGCAATTGTTAACTTTAACCTTAGTTTTCAACGAATCTCCCTCGCTTTTCCGAGGGATCCAATCAGCGAGCGAGTTTGAGCATCATTATGAATTATTCAAATATAAGATACTGTGTGTGTACACAATTCTTGTGGGTGTACATGTATGTGATGGTGACTGTAAATAAAAGGGGAAATTTATGGTGGCCCTGGACGGACATAAAAGTCGTGAATTTGTTTGCGAGTAGTTGTGAAACTATTCGTGACTTGTTGTGAATTTATTCGCATCTGGTCGTGAATATTTTCTGCGACTGTTCTTGAATATTTTTGCGACTAGTCGTATAATTCGTGATTAGTAGTGAATGTTTTCGCTACTAGTCGCGAATTTTTGTTCGAAAATATTGACGACTATTCGCGAACAAATATTTTAGACTAGTCGTGAATAAGTCGTACAAAATTCACGACTAGTAGCGAATTTTGTCACGACTAGTTGTGAAATTATTTGCGACTAGTTCTGAATTTATTCGCGACTGGTCGTGAATTATTCACGTAATATATTCCAGCCAGTCGCTTATGAATTTGCGACTAGTCGCAAAAATATTCGCCACCAGTTGCAAAAATATTTACGACCAGTCGCAAATAAATTCACGACGAGTGGCAAATTTGTTCACTAGTCGCGAAAATGTTCCCGACTTTTGATATCCCTCCAGGGCCACCATATAAATTAGCATTCGTTTAAGCCCCAGTCCCACCGAAAGCCGGATACGCTACGGATCACCTCGGATGCACTACGGTTCATATCCGGAGTCATCCGGGAGTGGAACCGTAGTCAAACCGTGATGAACCGTAGCCAATCCGGGACCATCCGGGGCCATCCGGGACCATCCGGGGACATCCGTAGTACATCCGGAAAGTCGAGCGTCACCCCGGATCAACATCTAGCATCCGGGGTGATCCGGGGCCATCCGGGGCCATCCGGGAAGGGAGAGGGGGGCGGCAGAGAACCGTAGTGAAACCGTAGTGCGACCGTGATGATCCGTAGTGTATCCGGGATAAACCGTAGCGTAACCTTAAGCCCCAGTCCCATCGGACAGCAGGATACTCCAGGATACTCCCGGATACGAGTCCTTGAGTATCCTTGAGTATCCGGTGGCCTATCCGTGAGGTATCCTTGAGAGTCCGTGAAGTATCCTTGAGAGTCCTTGAGTGTCCTTGAGCATCCGGGAGTGTCCGGCGCTGTCCGGGAAGCCGAAATTTAAAAGTTGGGAGGTTTAAAAATTAGAATTTGTCCGGGAGTATCCGGGAAGAAGTCGCCCGATCCGGGAGTGTCCGTGTTGTATCCTGGAGTATCCGTGTTGATGCCGGGACTATCCGTGACGGTTCCGTGTTGATTCCGGGTATATCCGGCCCCTATCCTGGAGCGAAAAAGACGTCCCGGATCATCACGGATATGCACGGAACCGTCACGGATAGTCCCGGCATCAACACGGATACTCCAGGATACAACACGGACACTCCCGGACACTCCCGGTTAAGGACGAAAATTTTGGGATTTCCAGCCGGATGGTCACGGATACTCCAGGATGCAACACGGTGTCAACACGGATGTGACGCCGGATAGTCCCGGATAGTGACGGATAGTCCCGGATAGTCACGGACACGACACGGATTCAACACGGATTCAACACGGATAAGACACGGACATACCCGGATAACCAAGGATAACCAAGGATATACCACGGATATACACGGATATACACGGATGCGTCACGGACATGACACGGATACTGACGGATGCTTCACGGATAGTCACGGATAGTCACGGACTATCACGGATGCGCCTGGATGAACGCTGAAAAGCATATAAAAAGAGCCATTTTTTGACTTTCATCACTTCTTCTCTCGGGAGTATCCTTGAGGTATCCGTGTCATGTCCGGGAGTATGTCCGTGAGTGTCCGGAACTATCCGGGACTATCCGGGAGTATCCTTGGCTGTCCGGGGGTATCCGGCGCTGTCCGTGGTGTATCCGTGGTGTATCCGGCGGTGTCCGTGTTGTATCCGGCGGTGTCCGTGTCGTATCCTGGACTATCCGGGTAACATGCTTGTAACATGAAATTGCCTATCCTTGGGTATCCGTGTCATATCCGGGACTATCCGTGTAGTATTCGTGTAGTATCCTGGAGTATCCGTGTTGTATCCGGGATTATCCTTGACTATCCGGGCCCTTCTATCCGGCTGTTTTTCTCGACTTTTATCCGGCGGTGTCCGGGAGAAAATGACCCCCCGGATAGCCAAAAATGACCAAGGATACTCAAGGATACTCCCGGATCATGTCCGGGAGTATCCTTGAGTATCCTTGGCCGATGGGACTGGGGCTTAAGTGTAACCGTGTTTATCCGGGATGAAACGGGAGTTGGTTCACACACGGTTCCACTACGGTTCCACTACGGTTCCACTACGGTTCCACTACGGATCCACTACGGATACACTACGGATCACCACGGATTCACTACGGTGTCAACACGGATTCACTACGGTATTTCCCGGATGAACCGGGTTGAACCGTAGTGTATCCGGGGTGAACCGGTGGCACATCCGGGATGAACCGTGGCGCATCCGTAGTGAAACCTTGGCGGAAATGTAGTGAATCCGTGACCATCGGGGGTCATGGGGGAAAAACAGGCTTGAACCGGGATGATCCGGGCCCATCCGTGGCGGAACCGTAGTCAAACCGTAGTAGAACCGTATAAGGACCGGGGAACATGCCACTTTTTGTTTTGATTGCCTTTTTTTGGACCACCCCGGATGACCCCGGATCCAACATCTGTTTCATCCGGGGCCATCCGGGGCGATCCGTAGCATATCCGGCTTCAGTGGGACTGGGGCTTTATGCCCCAGTCCCACTGAAGCCAAATTATCCGGTTATCCGAATGGGCCCGGATCACCCCGGTTAAAGCCTGTTTTTCCCCCATGACCCCGGATGGTCACGGATTCACTACGGTTCCGCCACGGTTTCACTACGCGCCACGGTTCATCCCGGATGTGCCACGGTTCACCCCGGATGACCCCGGATACACTACGGTTCATCCCGGTTCATCCTGGAAATACCGTAGTGAATCCGTGGTGATCCGTAGTGTATCTGGGGTCATCCGTAGTGGAACCGTAGTGGAACCGTGTGTGAACCAACTCCCGTTTCATCCCGGATAAACACGGTTACACTACGGGAATTACGCTACGGTTTATCCCGGATACACTAGGGATCATCACGGTCGCACTACGGTTTCACTAACGGTTCTTAGCCGCCCTCTCTCCCTTCCCGGATGGCCCCGGATGCTAGATGTTGATCTAGGGTGACCTCGACTTCCCGGACGTACTACGGATGTCCCCGGATGGCCCCGGATGGTCCCGGATTGGCTACGGTTTATCACGGTTTGACTACGGTTGACTCCCGGATGACCCCGGATATGAACCATAGTGCATCCGGGGTGATCCGTAGCGTATCCGGCTTTCGGTGGGACTGGGGCTTTAGGAGGTTTTCACCATAGAGTAAAGTGGTTTCACTCATAACAAATTTAAACACCATAGAGAAACACCTCTGCATCCGCAGTCACAAATAAACGCCGGGGCAGCTATGATTTGCTGTGTCAATGTACATGTACATGTATGTGTGTACTGTATGGTGCGAAATACGGTACCCTCTGGAGACGTGAACACAATGGGGACAATGGGAGTGAAAAGGTCTCCAAAGGATAATTTATATTTAGGAATTAGGAATTTAGGAATTTCACGAATTAGATTTTTGGATTGTGCTTAAATTACTCAAAAGCTAGGGTTAGGATGTGGGTTAGGGTTAGTGTTTGCGTTAGGGTATAATATAGGGTATATTGGGTCAAAATTTCAACCCAGGAAAATAATTGTGGTTAAAATGGGAGCATTTTGAAAAAAAGTGCTCGACTTTCTAACCATTTTGTACACGAGAACAAAGCCATGTCTACAAAAATGCAATTACATGTACATGTACATGTACATGTACATGCACATATACGGCCGAGTCAATCGCGGCGTGTAACGTTTTGCGTAAACACAATAACCCCCGCACGAATTTGCCGTCCATCATTATCACGTGATATGAATACTGCATATATTACAATAGTCTTACCACGCCCCTATTGTGCCAACTTGTCCAAGTCAAGTTCGCGGGTGCGATTCGTCTGGAGATAGCGCCCTCTATAACATCGGTGGTTTGTGTCAGTGATCGCGGAATAAACAACTTGAAGGTCTTGGAACCAAGACTACCCGACGCACTACAATATTCTGTGTTCCGCGAGCGCAAGTGGGATAACGAATTTATGTTCAAGCAAACTTGACGTCGAATGCGTATGTGGTGAGAATGTACGTGCATAGTGTGCATGAAGCAGGAAATAAATAGCACACGATACAGCTGTGCAATATTATATAATTATACTTCGACTCAAATAAACCACAAAGGAGACAAGTTATTGAGTGATGCCACAGCCTCGAAAATGGCAGTATGTTTTATTCCGGATACCAGTTAAAGGGCATACCGGTAGCAAAAGGAAACAATTCAACAAATAAACAATTTGGGCCACCCAGGCCCCCGGGCAACACCAGGCCCGACCATTAAAATGGGCAACACCAGGCCCGACCGGTCAAGGGGAACACCAATCCCCTATGGGCAACACCAGGCCCACCAACACAGGGCAACCAAATGCCCATTGCCAAAGAGGCAACCGTCATGCAACCACAAAGTTGCTTCCATCTACCGATGTTAACTTCGGTCAGGAAAATCTAGCCTCGGGAAATTCGCGAGCGCTATGACAACAGAGCAATTTGCATAAAATATAATTTACTGCCGGATTTGATTATTAGGCCGCTAAATGTGAGGACTTGCGTTACTGGCTGTCTGAATCCGTAATAAATTGCCACACGCGCCTGCGCGCCCACCAGGAGAAGACGGACAGGGACCCTCCATAAAAACAAAACAGGAGTGAGAGAGAGTGAGCCCCAGCATAAACAAAAACGCGCGGGAGAATGTCGGACCAGTCATAGTCGGACACCATTGTAAACAATAATCATGTAAGCCGGATAATCATATCGGTCTCGACCCAACTCATCCCGAAGGTCACAAGCGTCCCCCACGCCGGCCCCACCCTTGCCTTTCCAGTGGACATTAGTGCCGACAAATCGTTAGTGCCCAAATGAATAATTATTAATTAGCATGGCCGATGGAGGCCATGGGGCGCGAAATTCAGATCCTATCAACAGTTAAGTTGTCCCAATGGCCTGGACCCCATCAGAGCCCTGTTTCGGCCCTCTTAAACCAAACGACCCCAGGGGTAATACATTTATTGAAGCCGCATGGGCATCAAATGATTTAACATTTCTTTCCTTTTGAAAACAAGAACAATGAAATGCCCGAGGCCCGTAATAAACTCAAAGGAAAGTCCCATAGCGTTTTTAGGAGCACTATATATTGCTGTGCAGTGTTATGTACACAAATAATAAAATTGAGGCTTATTGCCGCGTTTATACATGTAATTAACTTCCACCAAGCTGATATTCAATTATGGGAAGGGCGAAAAACTCCTGACAAAACCTCATTTTAAGCTCTGACTTAATCATAAAATTTGAGGAGAAAAAACAGGAGGAAATTCCCTTCCGGCTCCAATTGGCAGCCGAGTATGCATACTCCAGAATTGATACCAGGCAAAAACGACAAACAATGTCTCATCTGACCGACCTTAAAGGTAACATACCCCATTGGTAATTGCTTGAATTATCATGAATGGGTCGATTTGGGGGGGGGGGGGGGGGGGGGTTTGAATTCCATAGTAAATATCGTTTAACCCCAACTCCCTACACAACAAAGGAAGTTGGAGGATTTTGAAGGAATTGTATGGTGTTTAATAACAATGGTGAGGGAGTCAGGGTTAACTGACTTAACCGAAGTTTTACAATCATGGATGTCGAGAAAAACACGAAAAACAGCATTTGTTTTCAACCGGGGTCGAGCCGTTATTCTTATGTTATCTTTGTTTTTTCGCGATCGTCGTCCGGCGATCGCAAATTTGTTCTTTATAAAATTCAATTTTTTGGAATAATTACAGGATATCTAGCGCAATCCTTTTGCTGAATGCCTAGAATCATTATTTACTTTCAATTGAGTAAGATATTTCTTAATAATTCGGTATTAATCATTTTCGATTTCTGCAAATGGTGTATACTACCTTTAACAGGAGGCACTGGCAAAATGCTCATACAAGAGTGAGCGCTCAAGTCTTGCGGACTTGACTATACCATACACAAACTTGCTGTCACTCAACAGTTGTCCAAATGACCTGGACCCAACGAGAGCCCTAGCTGTTTCGGCCCTATTTAACCAAACGACCCTATAGGGGTAATACATCATATGAACCGGCATGGGCCTCAAATTATTTAACACGGAATTTAACGGTACCCTTTCCCTAGTTTGGAAACGAGAACGAATGCCCGAGGCCCGTTATCAACCCAAATAAAAGTCCCACAATGCAAAAGGAGCACAATGTGTTGTTATGCATTATCCGCATATTAAAGGCTGTGACACAGCTATTGATATCATAATGATATTACACGTACATGTTCCACAAGAAGACAATGCTTCGTAACTGTGCACTGCTCCAAGGAAAGGCAAATAACAAAAACCTGCAGGAAAACCGCATATGGATTGAGAAACAAATGGCTAAACGTATTTCCAGTCCTTAGTGGCGGCGACTCAGTATCATAAAATTCCCATGTGAACCAAATAAGTTGGTATAACTATAGGCAAACGGTAGCCGTGCAATAAAATTAAAAATCCTTAAACACAACCCTCTAAAGTACATTGTACACCAATAAAAACAATGTAATAACAGGAGATTCGTGCAACTCTGTAACCCGAATGAACTCGAAACAAAAATCAAACTTATATGTGTCGCATTGAAATATATTCACATAAGTGTTACTGTTATTACAGATATAGATGCACATGTACATCTACATATGCATCAACGTAGGCTAGGATTAAACGACAAACCATGTCAAAAAGGATACATTGTAACAAACAAGATACATTTAGCCTACATGCAGGTCATACACGCCGCTATGAACGGCCCATGCATGCCATACACGCTGCGCGTGTAACTTGCTACATTTCAAGGTCAAATGGCGGGAGAAGCAATGACGTCGCGCTCCGTTCACATGCGCGCCCCTCTATGAGTCTGTCTTTACGTCGTCTGGCGTCTCGACTTCCCTCCCATAGAAAAACGTACATGTAAACAAACTAGCGATGACGCCACTTCAGCTCAGGTAGTAATGGTGGGCTATACATTACTGCATGTTTTGCCACGATAGCTTACTCTACCTGTTAAGAACCAATTAACTATTATAACTAAAATCATACAAAGGATACTTATACATTTGTCGACATATTTCCATCAAATTCCAGTAGTAGTTAGAGATAAATTGTCCCCGCACTTGACGACGGTTATCCACCGATTTCAACTTGAAATCGAAATCCAAATCAATCCATCAAGCAATCAGACAAACTTCTGTCCAAACAGGTCGGACTTGAGGGCGAGAAATGTCCACACTGCGACCGATGTTTATGTCCTGTGTCCGGGTGAATGTTTGAGATCGTGGAACGTTGACTTTAGCCTGCCCTTTAGTCCCTGTTCTTGATGAACTTTTTGGAACCGCGTGGTCTGGCCATCCTGCAAACAAAAAAGAAAACTCAACGCAGCAGTTGTCTGTTGCCAAGTACATAGGCTGTGTTGCTCAAGTTCTGTTACTGGAAAAATGCAGGCTATGGGTTTCACAGTTTTTCTTTGTAATTGTTAATGATAAGCATGAGGACTTCTTGGCCCGGATTTCAGGTTAATCCTGACATTTTGTTTTTATTTATTTTTTATTTCTTAATTAAGATTAAACATCGAAACACAGGGCAGAGATCTGCCACAAATACGTTTCAAACAGTAGATTCGTAGAATTAAACAATTAATGCTGTCGCCTGCGTACAAAATTGCCACAAAATTAGCAAATGTAAATATGTGACTAGGAAGTGAATAGCGAACTTCGGAACAATTGTCACATGATTGTAGACAAAAGCAAGCCCAAGTGCTATAATTATATAAGAGAAAAATTACAACTGTCAAATACAAGGCGCTCAAATATTTAGTAGACACAAAATGTTACAAGCCATGACCACCCTAAGAACCTGTGACCAGATAGCTCACCATGGAGCTAATAAGACCGACCGAAATCAATACGAGTAAGCAGAAGAAACCACAAGCAGCTAAATGGAGGTCTGCCTCAACCTTAGAAGCAGTTTATACAATTCTGCAATAATTATATACTGTATATGAATGGGGAATACTTTCCTACCTACCTACCCCTTTTTAAATGGCATGTAATCGCAAAGAGACCATTTATTTATTTTTGTTATTTATTTATTTATTTATTTATTTATCTATTTTTATTTTATTTATTTTATATTTTTTATTATTATTATTATTTTATTCACGTCTTTTAGGCCTATTTTTAGTCGAAAATCTCATGCCTGTGTGACCAAAATTGCTTTGCTCCTATTTACTAATCCAGCAAAGGAAAAGGTGGCCTTACTACTAGTACTAGGCCCTATATCACAAACCAAATGCAGGAATTGTGGTCAACGCTTGCTTATGTTAGCTGTGAACTGAATATGCTAATTAAGCCAAGCAATACATGCTATACAAGCACATATGTAGGCCTAGGCATATTGATACAGCCTAGGCATAGCCTGTCATTATTATTTCAACTAGGGCCCGATGAATGAGTCTACCCAGTCTATGGCCATGCACATTTGTTAGAACTCAAACGTAAAATCAAATAGCCTAGTTAGCCTAGGGCTAGGCCCATATACTCCTCAGTATTCCGAAAACCTTGTTTAAATTTAGGCTATCCCTTGGAACAATTTTTTAATTCAACTAACTTGTGTAATTCTAACTAACGTTAGACGAACAGGCATGTGCAGCTTAACATCATTTTTTGTCATGTTTTCCGGTTCAATAGCACTAATCACAAGAGACTTATTTGCGCCAGTTAAGCCGTGGCAGCACAGCCTACATCAAGTCACGTCACTGTCCGACAGTAAACACGGACAATGACGGACGAACTGCAACAACAAAACATTGCCCAGACTGCGGGCTAGACTTATGATAATTGGAAAACCCTCACCTCGAATTCCACAAAATTTGACATGCTTGAACTTGAGTTGAAGCTATTCTGTATTCACGCCACGATGAACTCACAAGTGAGAAAACGTCACTGAAGAGCCCACCACTCACTAGGGTTGTAAGTTTTTGAAAATAAACCATGCACGCTTGCTCCGAGTGGCTCGAACAAGGTGGGCACTGGGCGTGCGAACACACGCCGCCCGTCGACCGTCGACTGCAGCTATGAACGGCGGTGCGTAGACCGGGGCTGTGACGCGGAGTACATCCGCGTTTATTACGGGATCCATCGGTGGTCACAGTTTTGTTTGACTTATCAGGCAGCGACGACCACTAACCAAGAGTAAGCCTATGTGACGGCTTCTTCAGCTGGAGCAGCATAATTGGAGCATCCCAGGAATCGAAAAGAAGAGGAATTCAAGTGACAAAACGTGTAGGCTCTTTACGTTTACGGTGTTTTTTTCTGCGGCTGTATCGCCCTACAACAAGCGGAGCCCAGCTTAGGCCTAACGGTAACCGGCAACTGGGGAGGTCCATACTCGATGCCTTCAAAAGGTCACGAAAGCCACTGATAATATCATCAAACCCGATAATATCGTTCCTGGGATGTCTATGAGACACTCTACTCAGTACATTTTTAAAAGAAAACGAAACAACAGTAGAAATCCGACCGGATATTTTGCTATCTACGGAGAAAATGTTTCTTTTGATAAAATTTGCCGAACAAAAATTGAGATGTTGACTCTGGAATCGGCTGTAAAATTTGCTGAACAAAAATTGAGATGTTGACTCTGGAATCGGCTGTGACAGAGTGGCTATAAAACTCTAACCCGCCAAAAGCCCAGCTTACCCACGCGGAACCCATGATTCTCATTGGCCAAAAGTTAACTGTACAAATTTGCATACTGCTGACCTTTTTACCTTTTGCATAATTAACCCTTATATGGGGATAGCATGACATGAACTAAAATTCAATTTCTACCGCCGGCCCAGGCAAGAGTTTGTTGACCTTGCACTTAGTGCTAAATTCGATGAGGGTGTAAATGTCAAAGAAATGCCATGAGAGGGTAAGGAGGCCGCATGAGCTTTCGCTGTGTATAAAACCTTTTACCGTGTAACGGTAAAAGGAGATATCACACTGTTGTTGCTGTGGATAGACTAATCAGAATATACATGTAGGATTCAAGTTTGCTTGAAGAAAATACTCAATATCGCAATCAAAGTTACCTTACTCATTCATCACTGCGCTTTTTGAATTCAATGACTCTCACAGACTTGGCATTTTGTTCCTTTGAAATGAATTTCAACTGGATGTGAGTCCGCTGAACTGGGTGCGGGTAGAAAGCATGGAACTGTTGCGTACCCTGAACAGTCACTCAATCCATTACACGGTGGCGAAGAAATGCCACTCAGCATACGATGAAAAGTCATCCTTGTGACAGGTCAAGTTTACACAACAAATTATATAAAGGGTATAATGGCTGAGGAACACGCCAATACCAGCAGGATAATCGGGCGAGGCGCGCAGCGCAGATACCGATTATCGCTGGTATTGGCGTGTTCCGAAGCTATTAGCATATGTAAAATCCAGACTCCCATTGTTAGTGGGAATGTGAACAACAAAAACCGAGTACTGAGGCTACAATTTTTATTTATTCCATTTCTTTACCCAGGGTGTGCCCAAACAGTTTAAAACTGGTTTTCATTGGGGCCCTGCATACATCATCAAATAAAATAACATTACATATTATAAATACAAGGATATTACAGGAAATCTAAACATTAATACTAATTCTGATTTACGAGATAGGCGAAAACCCGCCAAATAAAAAAACCTTTTAGGTGAAAAATAAGAAGGGGAAATTCCTATCCGGCTCCACATTATAGTGGCAACCAAGTTCTAACTCCGTAGATCAGCGCAATTGGCATATTATACTCAGACTCATTAACGACCAAAGAGACAATTCTTGAGTTTATGGCCACAGCCTGAGATAACGCTTTATTCATCCGGATACCTGATTATGGGCATACCGGTAAATTATTAGTAAAGTTATTTTAATAAAATGGGCAACACCAGGCCCGACCAGAAATGGGGCAACAACAGGCCCCTGGGCAACACCAGGCCCGACCAGTATGGGCAATACCACATGCCCAAAGCTACATGTACATGAGCCAAATTCACTTAAAATGCTGTATAATTCACAGTTTACATGTGGATTAACACACGATAGCTTCCCACCGGTATTACGTTCAGTCGGGAAAACATAGCCTCAGGATACTTTCGAGCGCTATGGCAACCAATTCAATTTGCATAACAAATAGACATAAACCTGAAGTGATTTAAATCCCCCCAAATATGAGAACTTGGATTACTGGCTGTCTGCATCCGCAAAAATTGCCACCCGCGCAGAGCGCGCCCAAGGAGAAAGACAACCAGCAACCCCAACTACCAGGAGAGGCACTCACGAATTTGGAAGGGAGTCTAAGAGGAAATATGGGATGAGATAAACTGTTGAATATTCGACTTGAAAATACGATTGCCCAACGGCGATAAGTGGACCCCGTCATACCTATACAAAGAAAATTCAGACCAATTAAATTGGGGGTGATGCAAACACAGCGCTCTTGGCAACTTTGCACATTGCGATCTTGCCCATCTATTTATAGTGCGGCGCTTGCGTTCTAATGCTGGCTGAGAATAAGCTCCGAAATAGTAAACTCGGGGAAGAATGTCCGACCATATGATTGTCAAAGTTCGGCACCATTCCAAACAATCGCGAAGCATGACCGCAACCCTTTGACGCAGAGCAAACTCATCCACCTTAACCAGGTCATTAGTACCTAAATGAACAATTAGAAAAACTGGAGGAGGAGAAATTTTACTCAACTCATCCCTGAGGTCAAAAAGATCACCTACACCTGCCCCACCTTTACCCTTCCAGTGAATTTGAACTGGGAGGGCAAACCCACACTCAGCACGGCGGATGATCGAGTCACCGACTATCCAAACGGTATCTGAATAAAATTATAAGCAAAATAAAATTAATCACAAACCAACCTGATCATGGTGTATGAATTTATTTCTGACTTCTATAAGACCAGCTGCGCCGACTAGCAAAGGTCGGAACCCGAAGTATTCGCTATGCTGCAAACCGGTATTGGGCGTATATAGGATAAGAATGCATTAGAACGCCAGCGCCCCATAGTCTGAATGTCAGCATTGGGAACCCCCATATGCGAGGCCGAAGATGCCGCCCCAATGCGAAACGAATGCCCTTTGATATGGGCCCCTTCTAGACCCAAAAACGCAAGAGCCTTCTGTAATACAGCATTGAATTGATGCTGTGTAAGTGGACTCCCATCAAAGTGACAGAAAAATGGACCTGAAATGCAAGGGCGAAGGGATGAAAAATGTAATAAGGCTGACACGGGGCAAAGGGCATTGTCGCTAGACTGTACTAAGCGAACGCTCTGGGGGAGGCCACGCTGATTATTCTTGGAATTTCGAAAACTAATGACCACAGAAACAGACTTGCTGTCATCATTAGCTTGAGAAAACTGTACATCTTTTGAACCCAAAACAGAGTCACCAAGGCTCTGCCTTGAACAAACTGCAAATTCGCTAACTCGCATAAAACCAAAAAAGGCACTCAGGAACACAGCTTTAAATAAAACTGCCTCGAAATTTGAAGAGCATACTGCAGGTAGAGAACCAAGAATGTGTCGCAACAAAGGCAAGGAAATTGGTAGCCGAGAATCTTTACTCGGGCGAAGCCGGCGCGCACCCTCTAATAATTTGGAAACAACAAAATCTTTGGTAGGGTCCACCCACCCGTATAATTTGTGTACATAACCCACACCTGACACATATGTAGCAATTGTGGAAGGAGATAAGCCTCTTAGTGAAAGCCATGCGACAAATTGGCAAATCTCATCAGCGGACGCCGGTACAAGTACTTGGCTTGACCGAGGCTGCTGCCTAAACTGGCTAAAAGCCCTCCAGCCCGAAGCATAGGTTTTGTGCGAATTAGCCGAAATTGCTGCAGACAATAATCGCTCCACTTCATCATCTACCAAACTAGAGGAAAGGGAGGAAGTGGGGTCATAACCTGGTCCGCATGGGGGGCTGCACGACGAAAACGGTCCATCTGAAAACGGGACAAAGCATCTGCGATGTCATTAAACTTCCCTGGCACATGTACAGCTTTAACTGAAATATTAAAATGTAGGCACTGCAGCACAAAGGGGCGCACTAGTTGCATAATACGTGCACAGTGTGAAGATTTCTTGTTAATGATTTGTACCACTGCCGTGTTATCCGTGTGAAAAATGACCTTGTGGCCAGCTAGCAAGGGGCCCCAGCACAGCAAACCGACATACAGTGGAAAAAATTCCAACAAAGCAATGGAGGGGCAGAGGCGCAAGAGGTCGGCCGGCCAACGGCCTTGAACCCATTTCCCACGAAAATATGCACCGTAACCAATACTAGCGGCAGCATCTGTAAACAGGGAAAGGCTAGCATTAGATTCCCATTCCGCATCCGGAAAAACGGAAACACCATTGAAATTTGTTAGGAATTCAAGCCAAGTTAGCAAATCCAGCCTAGCCCCTTTAGAGATGCGAACCCTGTGGTATGGCTGGGAGAGACCCGAAGCCAAAGCGATTAAGCGGCGCAGAAAAGCCCGCCCTGGAGGGATGGCCCTGCACAGAAAATTAAGGGACCCAACAAGTGATTGAATGCCCTTCAAGGAAATTTTTCGCTTGCCTAATACCTGCTCAATTAGACGGGAAGTGGTTAGTACTTTCTCTGTTGGGACACAGACTGTTCTATCTACGGTGTTGATGTCTAGACCTAATAATGTTAACACTTGAGCAGGACCAACAGTTTTTTCCTCTGCCAATGGGACCCCTAATGCAGCACAGATGGACTGAAAACATGTTAATAAGTGCGCACAAGCAGGTGCTGAGGGGGCAACAAACAAAAAATTATCTAGATAATGTGTTACTAATGAGGAACGGGTTACGCGTTTCAGCTGATGCTCGAGCAAAGAGCTAAATTTCTCAAATAAGGCACAAGAAATGCTACACCCCATTGGTAAACATTTTTCGTAATAAAACATGCCCTGAAAAGTGAAACCTAGCAACTCATAATCGTCTGGGGATATAGGAAGTAAGCGAAAAGCTGACTTGATGTCAGCTTTAGCTAACCAAGCGCCCTCTCCTGCACTGATGGCAAGAGCCACCGCTGTGTCAAATGAAGCATAATTTACTGCACAGAGATCCCGGTCAATGAAAGCGTTAATTGAATGGCCCATCGGAAAAGATAAATGGTGAATGAGACGAAATGAATTGGGTTCCCGTTTGGGCACTAAACCAATAGGGGAACACTGCAAATTGGGGAAAGGGCGCTCTGCAAAGGGCCCAGCTATCCTACCCAAAGCTATTTCTGAGGACAATTTGTTGTGGACAACGTTAGGTCGTTCAGCCGCTGAGGCCAACAAAGGGAGTCCCGAGGTAAACGGGGACCAGCATAACCTACAGTGAACCCCTTCAAAAACCCGTTGAACAATACCTCCGCATCGGCAACTAGAGGATAATCTACCAGGAATTCCCGCAAAACCGACACCTTAATTGGGGTTGGAAGGTCGAAAAGAGTGAGTTTGAGCAGCATTGCTGGATGCTGGCACAGGCTTGGAATTGGTGCCAACTGATGCACGCCTAGCCCCCGCATAGGGCTGGGCTCGAAAAGCCCCCCCGGCAGCTTGGGAGCTGCGAACATGTTGCATACCTAATGAGGTACCTCCACCTCCGGCATTTGGATGCACCCAGCGCGGTTGGCTGACTGCGCGGCAACGAGTGGCTCCGTGACCGGCACGCATGCATTTTTGGCAAGTGTGCGCAAATTTGCATTGGGGAAAAGTGCAACCCGCTGAAGAATTGTATGCAAAGCAATTGCCCGGCCTCATTTTGGGCCTAGTATTTGCAGACTGGAAATTACCGGCCTGGATAGCACCCCTCATCACGGGAGAAGTGACGCTTGCTGCCGCAACTGTGAGCCAAAGCTCGTAATCAATAACCCCCCATGACTGCGCTGGGTGAGCCTCCTGCCTAAGGCGAAATTGCTCGTCATAAGCTTTCCAACCAAGCCCTGGGAATTGCAAGGAAGCAGTGCGAATTATCTCTGCATATTTAAGCAGCTCTGGCCCACGACCTGGATGTTTAGCAAGATAAATCGACATAAAGACATGAAATGCGGATTGCCACATGTCGAATGTGTCAATCTTCTGGCGCTGCGCTCCCGGCTTTTTCAAGACCAAATTTCCCCCTTCGACAGACACAGTAAAATTTTGGCTGCGCTGTTCATTGGATTTTGCAATGACTGCAGTTGCAGCGTCGCTGTACAAAACCGAAAAGTCAACAAAAACTCCTTGCCAAATTTTTTCGCGCACCGCTTGGGGAACGTGTAGGCCCAGCGGGGAGGCAACGCTGACCGCAAGGGCCGGGCAGCCTGCCATAGGATCTGGTGAAGCAATAATGTTAGCAGGTGACATATTAGTGCTAGAAATGCATTCATGCCCAGCACTAGTCATGACACTGACAGGGGTAGTTGTGGGAACAGAAAAATATGGCCGAAATGGAGGCCTCAACTCACCCCCAGGCACCAGACTGTTAGTGCCAGACATCAAAGAAACAGGAGAATTCCCCTGAACCACTGATTGTGGTTGGGTATACACAGAGTCAGAGTTCACTGCAGTAGTGGCAGTATGTCCACCATTGTTCGATGACGGCACTGCCCAATGACCAGCAGCGGTAGCGGACGACACCCGTGGTTGTGGTTGCATGACCCCCGCTGGAGCCGGGTACAACCCCGCACCGGGAACGCAAGATGTAGAGGGCGGTAGCTGGTGGTAGCGGTACACATCAGGCCCGTACGCGTGTGGTGGTGGCATGATGACGTCGGACTGCTGACCTGGCTGACGATAGTTTCCCCCGGAAACCTCCGCTGCAACACCCGCATGACCCAGCACGGCAGGCCCTGGTGGGACGCCACTAACGTCAGCATAGCTAGCAGTAGACGCAGGCATCGCAGGCTCGCTGATGTTGCTATAGTTACTGACGTAACCAGTCTGCGCAGACCGAAATGGAACCATGGGCACTGCGTTGCTCGACGAAAATACCGGCCGGGTTGGGACGTACAGCGTGGAGCCGTCTCCAGTGGGCGGAGGCACGGCCAAGCCCACGGCCGGGCTAACTAGTGGAACACCCTCGGAGAGCGGGAAGGATGAGCGAGCTCCACGTCTCGGATACCTGGCCCCGCGACGCGTCACACCGCCGCCGGACGTCTGGCGCCGGGTTCGCTGACTGGTAGTGGTAGTACTGGTGGTGTTGGTAGCACTAGCAGTGCCGTTGCTTCTCACGGCCGAGTCCCTAAAACGGGCCGGTCGCCGACGAGTACGGTGAAGATCACCTCGATTCATTTTTTGGCTTAAAATAACTGGACGAAAGTCGGCAAAATCAAGACCAAACAAAGCCACACGTGTCGGCGAAAAAACAGACGGGAAACAATGACCGGTGAGAAAACAAAAACAGGAAAATTCAAAGGAACAAAATGAAAATTTTGGGATGAACAAAATTGTGTCTGTGCACAAAGGATGGCTGTGACAGAGTGACTGTATTTTTCAGCCAGCCGAACGCCCAGAGACGCGACGCGCGCCCGGAGAATCTCATTGGTTAAAAGTTTAACCAGCTCAATTAGCATATCAGTGACCTTTCACATTTTGCATAATTATCCCTTATAAGGCAACTACCTTACCGGGCCTGTAATCATTTACGCCCACAACCCCAGACGGACAAAAGTTTGATGACCGGGAGATTTTGGTCTTATTGACAAACTGTTGGCAAGATTGATTTATACTGACGGCCTGGTGGCTACATGTCGGGATAAAGGGCTGTCGCTGAGTATAAGGCCTTTTACCCTGCAAGGGTAAAAGGAAATATCTAACACTCAGATGGCATGTCGGAGCTCTGATTTAAATGTGCTTAATGAGTCCAATGTTCGCAATTGTTCGGGCAGATTATTCCAAATATTTGCACCACTCACAGCGAAACTTGTGGCGTAGCATTCTTTTTTGGCGAAAGGAACTTTCAGTGCCGTGTGGGTTGATTGCCTTGTTTCGCGAATTACTGTAAGTGGTTTGAAAATATTTGTCATGTACAAAGGAGTCATTTTGTTGATACTTTTGAAGACAAGAATAGCCTTTTTTGACTTGACTCTTTTTGAAAAGGGGGCCCAATTAAGACGAGCAAACATATCCTCTGAAGGGGTGAGGAAGGTACATTTAAGGATTATCCGTGCGGCTCTTTTGAGACATTTGTTTAACATATTATCGTGAGATATGTACCTTCCTCCCCACACAGTACAACAATACTCTAATGTTGGCATAACTAGACTTACAAATAGTGTGTGCAAGCTGTGCTGAGGAATATAATCACGGATTCTTCTTAGTATACCTAATTTAGACACCACATTTTTTCTTACGTATTCGACATGTGGGCCCCAACTTAATGCTTCATCAATAATTACACCCAAACATTTATAAGACTTCACATTTTCAATACGACTACCAGCAATGCATACATTTAAAATAACATTAGATATTTTCTGCCTAGTACCAATAAGCATGCATTTGGTTTTGGTGGCATTTAAAGCTAGCTTGTTTCTTCCGCACCAGTTGTGAAAACTAGTAAGAGCTGTATTTAAGCTACTTTCTATTATATTAATGTTGGAGGAGCTACACGTTAATGTGGAGTCATCTGCATACATAAATAAGTTGCAGTTTAGGGCAATACAAGATGGAAGATCACTAGTATAAACAATGAATAAAAGTGGACCTAGTATCGACCCCTGCGGAACACCAGTGTTTACGGACAGCACCTTTGATATGGTGCCGCCAATATTCACAGACTGACTACGTTCACTTAGGTACGACTTAAACCAATTTATTACAGAAGATGACATGTTCATCCTTTCTAGTTTCTTTAGTAAGATTTCATGATCAACACAATCAAATGCTTTACTGAGGTCTATAAACACACTGCCTGTAACTTGTCCATTCTCCATGGCCGCAAAACACTTGTTTGTTAAGTCATGTAGGGTGCGTAAGTGTAAGTGCGCTGCCATTGTAAGTTGTTTGCACCAGTTTTCACACATGTCGACACAACCATATCCACCACACACGCTTGATCACGTCACGTCAGTTCGCTAGTCGCTACAACAATTTTTAAACCATGGCATCTGTCGTTCCTCGTATTGTTTCTTTTATAATTGGTTACATCAACTTTAAAACAAATCTTGAAACTTCAAAATCAAGTGCGATGTGCAAATTTTGCAAGCGAAAAATATAAAACTTGTTGGCTACCTGCCTTTCTGAAATAACTAAATCAGTATATAATTTGTTATTTTGAAGAAAACAATAATTAAAAGATATTCTGGAGAAGGGGCAAGGAGTATTGGTAAAACCTAAAATAAAATGTTAACTGCAGGCACATTTCCAATTCTTATTTTACGACATAATATGCGATCAATAGTGATCCAGTCATCTAAGTGAACTGGTTGAACTAGTATTTTAACTATTAATTATTTAAACAAGTGACTTATGACTCGTGACTCGGACTCGAACCAAGTGACTCGTGACTCGGACTCGGACTCGGACCAAGTGACTCGGGACTCGGACTCGGACTCGGACCAAGTGACTCGGGACTCGGACTCGACATAGGTGACTCGACTACAACACTGGTCATGGGTGAGGCTGTTAGAGATTACAACAAAGTTGAGATGGAGAGCTGGCTACCTTTGTTTAAGTAGATCACAAACGGATGCAGTGTTGCTTGGTCATTTGTCCAGTGAAACCCCCGTGATGAATCTTTAACCAGTTCGCGCCGGATGACGTGTATAAATTCCCCCAAATTCAAAACGGATGACGCATAAACACGCCAAGTTCAAGTTCGGAAATGTATGTCAGCAGCGCGCAAGGCCGGAAATGCGTGGGTGTGCTTCCCTTAACTATCAGCCTGAACACGCTTCGGATCGAGTTTCGTTAAAAATAATCCCGCCCGTCGGCTCGGCGATGTTAAAATAATCCCGGCGCGAACTGGTTAACAACAAATGCACAATTTTCTGAGAAATCACCAAGAACAATGAATTCACCATGCTGCAACTGTGACTTCAGGTGATTCAGAAACTTTGCCTGCTGGTCGGCTATAAATTCATGCCGTTTCAGCTGAAGAAGCTTCTCTGAAAACCGATCACAGAATGAATCAACCTCTGCTGCCATGGTTTATAATATTGATCGGCATGTTGATATACACTGCTTGTAACATATTTCTATCTTGTAACATCTTCAATCTCCTTCATGATTTTGCTGCTTCAGTTCAGCAACCTGGGGACATAACAATTTCCCATGAAACAGTCCGTTGTGCCAGGATTACAAAGTGATTTCAGCAAGCAGGTTTTTGAAGGATCCCAAAAATGAGGATTGTCAACGGCATGGATCATCATCAGCTTTACATTTTGATGATTGGTACAGATCGACACACACAGAATGTGTACCAGTCTTCTAGCTAGTCAAGGTTGTCAATTTGTTTGTTTGATTTTTTGGTCAGCCCTCAACATGAGAAATTCCCCAACCAAGAATAATTTTAGTAACAATTAAAACAGAACAGTAAATTGTGGTAGTGGTTTTCTAATGTAAAGTCTATAAATTGACTAATTTGTAACCTACCAACAGTACAAAAATAGACATAAAGTTGTAAATGTTAAAGAGCCAAATTGTTTCTTAGTGGATTCTGATAGAGGAAGCCATGCTCTATCAAGTAATTTTCATTTCGTTGATTTTCGGAATGATACATTATTACAAAAATTGGGTCAAAGGTCATGGTAACATGAAAAGTCATGGTGACCTACTTTTCACAAAATTCATTTTTGAAAAAAGAATTTATTTGAGCATGCAATTCTCATCATTTTAATACCAAATTTGCATATATTTGATAGAAATTAACATGGTTATGACATATTTGTACCAAAAGGGTGGTATTTTACTTTAAAAATGTCCGATTTTTGTGGTTTCTGCCCTGACCACATGGTACGTCGGATCGGGTTAAAAATTGGTGTACATTCATTGCTCACTTAGGACCTACAAGCACAGCAATTTTTATCAAAATCGGAAGACCTAAGGTAAAAAAGTGCGTTGGTCTGACATGGAATGACCCATAGGCCCCTATGCGTTTGTTTATGGTGTAAATGGGTGTAAATGTACTTATACAATGTATACACATACAAACACACCCATCGGGTCCCTGGACGCTGACAAACAAAATACAATCTCTAGAACGAAAAGTGCAAAGCCCTAGATATTATATAACCTTTTGTTTATGTCCTTTTTTTCCTGTTTTTTTTTAAATTATACATACGAAAAGAGAAAAAGTGCAAATGTATCAAATGTTTCGTCCACCTATACCCAGTGCCCCATTATTTTTGACCTTGACATGTACTTGGCTTTAAATAATATATTAATACAATTATATTAATATAATTAATATATTAATTTGTTTGTTACTAAGTAGTATTAGTTTGGTAAAATATAACATATTTTTAACCCAAATGTACCCTCTCTTAGAACGAATTTCCCAAGGGGTTTTCAAATGGCTGATAATATTCTTGAATATTAAATTAAAAGTATACTTATTTCCTAACTCGTTCCTCGACCGTGAATAAAATATTTTCTCATACGCCTACCTACCGTAGAATACACCTGCAAAAGAAAACATGTTAATAATACACACCTGTTTTGGGGAGCACCGATCTTGAGGCAAAGCCCGGAGTGCAAAAACTGCTCGATGTGAAGAGAAAACGAGCCCATATAGATGGTCTCGTTTGCTTACCTGTGCCATAACGGCGCCTTACGAAGATAACTGCACTTGCTAGTGTAAAGGCAAACAAATCGACAAATTAGAACCTTGTAAAAAACTTCACAATCATCATTCATTTCATTCACTTCACTTTATTTTCCACATAAACAATTGAGACAAACCAACAAAGGGTGTGTATACATAATATGTGGATGGGGATCCCTAAAAAGCAAAGCTTGTCGAGTAGAGATCCCCATTTACAATTATACAAGAAAGACAGACACACGAAACGACAAATACATGTAACACTAGACATAAATATGGGAAAGACATAATTAAGAAAACAGTAGCCTATCCTGTAGCTGTAACCCCGTGAAATAATAAACACTTACTTTACAAATAATAATTATTCAATAGCATATTTTTGTATTTACGCTTAAAAAGCGAGAGACTAGATATATTTTTCAAGGAAAAGTCGATCGAGCTCCACAGCTTGGGACCCTCATGCTTCACAGTTGCTTTAGAGATTGTAGTGCGTGCATAAGACCGATGAAAATCATGACACTGTCTTGTAAAATAAGGGTGGATGTCATAATTTTTTGAAAACATAGAACAAACGGATTTGGGTAAACTATTAGTGTTAAGTTGATGCATAAAGGAGCCCAGCTGGAGAGAGTAAATATCGTTAACCTTTAAAACATTACAATTATAAAAAAGTGGATTACTATGTTCATAAAAGTTAGCATTGTTAATAATACGCACAGCTTTTTTCTGTAATTTGATAATTCTATTAATATGACCAGTACCACTATTGCCCCAAGCAAGTATACCATATGTTATATAAGGTAGAACAAGGGTATTATACAACATCATTAAAACATCCTGGGTGAAAGTACATTTTAGCTTGGATATAATACCTATGTTTCTGGAAATAACAGTAGAAATGTGGTTAATATGTTTGCTCCAAGAAAGACCGTCATCAATATACAACCCCAAAATTTTTAAATAATTCCTTTTACCCTTGCAGGGTAAAAGGCCTTATACTCAGCGACAGCCCTTTATCCCGACATGTAGCCACCAGGCCGTCAGTATAAATCAATCTTGCAAACAGTTTGTCAATAAGACCAAAAATCTCCCGGTCATTGAACTTTTGACCGTCTGGTGTTGTGGGCGTAAATGATTACAGGCCCGGTAAGGTAGTTGCCTTATAAGGGATAATTATGCAAAATGTGAAAGGTCACTGATATGCTAATTGCGCTGGTTAAACTTTTAACCAATGAGATTCTCCGGGCGCGCGTCGGGTCTCTGGGCGTTCGGCTGGCTGGAAAAAATACAGTCACTCTGTCACAGCCATCCTTTGTGCATAGACACAATTTCGTTCATCCCAAAATTTTCCCCCATCACCACCCCCCCATTCATTTTAACCACACAGCATATTGCAATTTTCCAATATAGTGCTCGCAGGTGTCATGAGGCTATATAATGGTTTCCTTTCGAAATGTCTGCGGGTTAAAGTTCAATGTACATTGCTCATCCCCATTGGGGTGCTCGGGTGGCAATTTTTGCGGATTCAGACAGCCAGTAATCCAAGTTCTCATATTTTGGGGCATTTAAATCACTTCAGGTTTAGGTCTATTTGTTATGCAAATTGAATTGGTAGCCATAGCGCTCGAAAGTATCCTGAGGCTATGTTTTCCCGACTGAACGTAATACCGGTGGGAAGCTATCGTGTGTTAATCCACATGTAAACTGTGAATTATACAGCATTTTAAGTGAATTTGGCTCATGTACATGTAGCTTTGGGCATGTGGTATTGCCCATACTGGTCGGGCCTGGTGTTGCCCAGGGGCCTGTTGTTGCCCCATTTCTGGTCGGGCCTGGTGTTGCCCAATTTATTAAAATAACTTTACTAATAATTTACCGGTATGCCCATAATCTGGTATCCGGATGAATAAAACGTTATCTCAGGCTGTGGCCATAAACTCAAGAAATGTCTCTTTGGTCGTTAATGAGTCTGAGTATAATCAGTTTTTATAATGTTTGTATTGTGGCGCAAATTACTATAGTGGGCGTAGTCAATAGAGGGCGCGCCAGCAGCTGCGGGCCATATATAAGGCCGCGGGGCAGTTGCGCACGGAGGAGTTCCTTTTAGCTCATCGCAGCAGATGCAGAGAATTCTACGGAACGGTAGGCACTAGCTTGCGGGGCTAACGTGGTGCTGAGCAGTACGGTGAAGTCGGGCTGGGGTCAGGAGTAACGGGTCCGCGGAGGCTACTGGAGGCGGAGCGACGTACAGTTATCTGCCGATTATAATAGGACGGGGCCGGGAGCGCGCGCTCACATACCGCCGCCTCAACGGAGGAGACTCGGAACGGTCGGAGGCGGATAGTGAGGCGGACTACGCGCCATAACGCTAGAGGCGTACGGTTTCACGGGACTCGGAGGCTAATCCCCAGCTACGCATCGCCATCTGCCCAGCACTGCCATACCATAGCGCACAGTGCGAGGCTACGAATGTAGAACTAGGAGGCTCAAGACCAGTAGTACTCGCCAGAGGCTAACATTATAGTTCGATGAGGGGTCCATCACATGATGTTATATGTTAATAAATCTATCAGTAATTGAGGTTATTGAAGCGTTGTGTAGTAATTGTCTTTCCCTGTCCATCTTAGAGGTTGAGAGGCGTGGGTGGGTGCGGCCACGCGTATAGGGCGGTATATTTCCATCCAAACGGGCCTGCATTCCGGCTGCTGGGGTACTGATCCTAAGCTAGAGGGTTGTCTCGGAAAGGGACTACGGATCGGGTAGTATATTTGCCACAAATGGTGTCAGAAGTGGGATTCTTACGCTTGGCTACCATTTGCCCACGTTCTCATCCCTGGAAGGCTTGGCGAGGCTATGAACATTATTCATTAATAAATAGGACGCCTCAAATAGAGAAAACTAAATCCAATTAAGACAGTATAGAGACAAACTAATAATGACGGACCAGAACGCTGAGGAAATTCAAGAGGAGGTTGACAGCCTCCGAGTGGACCTCCAGGGAAGGGAGGATGAGCTCCAGCGTTCAATGGAGGTGAATACACACTAGGAGGCTACGATAGAGCAATTAATGAATAGGATATCTCGACTAGAGGAGGCGTGGAGGAGCATAAGTCAAGTGACTTCGCTGGATTCGGGTTTACACACCGGACCTGCCTCTGTTTCCCAAGTACCAGGACAAGAGCCTGCTGGAGGCGACTGGACGCCTCAAAGGAGTATCATGAAGATGAATCGGTCTTGGATGCCACAGGCACAATCTACTGGCATTAAGGGAGACACAACGCCACCTATGGAGGAAATTGTCGAGTTAATGAAGCCAGTAGAAGCCATAAGTGAACTAGAGAAAGGTGATAAACCAGGCTGTAAACTAGGAGGCGCAGGAGCCTCAAAGGAGGCGCCATGGCCTCTCAGACGAGACCAACAAACAATAGGAAATAAGCAGTTACAAGAGAGACTGACAAAGGGCTCGGGTCGTCCAAAAATTGTCCCAGACCGCTTCGGGGGTAAACAGCCGTGGATAGACTACAGAGAACATTTTGAATCATGTAAAATAGCCAATGAATGGGACGACGAAGAGGCGGCGGTGTTTCTGTCAGCGAGCCTCCAGGGCCCGGCACTGAAGGTACTTCTTCACCATGGGGATGGAGAGAAAAAAAGGCATTCGTACAGCGAGCTTCTCAGTCTTTTGAATGGGCGTTTTGGGCCTGGGGAGCAAGCAGAAAATTTCCTTCTTGAGTTAAGGAATAGGAGGCAGAGGCCGAAGGAAACAATACAGGAGCTCGGTCAGGCGGTACGCGAATTGGCGTCATTTTCGTACCCGGAGTTTACAGAAACCGCAAGGGACCGTCTTGCACGGGGACACTTCTCTGATGCGATAGCTAGTCAGTCTATTCGAGAAGGGGTATTCCGGGCTAACCCTTCTACGCTTGATGAAGCAATCCGGGCAGCCTTAGCAACTGAAAACTTCGAGAAGATTGAGGCTCAAAGAAATGGGCCCAAGTTCGGCAACGGAAAATGCAGGATGCTGGATGAGGCTGCGAAGGATGTTCGGCAGCCCGTAGAACAACGGATGTGCCAAACAAGGGATAGGCGTGACACCAGGGAATACCGTTTCCGCCAGAGGCGACCTGCAACACAAGGGGACCAGTGCTACAATTGTCAGGGACATGGACACTTTTCACGGGATTGTCCAGAAAAGAGGAATAAGTCAAAGTATCAGGGAAACGGCAACCAGCCTGTCCTACGACCCGAGGAAGGGCTGGAATCGCAGCAGGGTCAACCGTCAATCTAAAACCAACTCCGAGTAATAATTTACCCGGAGTAGGACGGGAGGTACTGGTACCAACAATCTCTCCTAAGAAAGGACTTTATGTGACGGGAAAAATTCGTTCTCTTGACATTCCGCTCCTTGTGGATACCGGAACCACTGATACAATTATTTCAGCCGAAGTTTATTACAGAATTCCGGCTGAAAGGCGGCCGAGGTTGGAGACAGATGGCTTAAAAGTGTCTCAGGCGGATGGGACACCGATAGAAACTTTGGGCGTGGCGCAGATTGAAGTACAGGTCGGGAGAACTGTTTTTCCGGTACGTGCAGTTTTCGCAAAGGTGAAAGCACAAGGAATTCTTGGAATGGACTTCCTCATACCAACGGGAGGAATATTGGACTTTAAGACCTTGGAGCTTGTGTTGCATGGAGAACACATCAAGTGTACAAGCCGATGGGGGACAGCATTATGTGCAAGGATTGTGGTAGCCAGAACTACCGTCATACCGCCGGGACATGAAACCATTGTACCAGGGAGGATAGATAAGCCATTTGAAACGTGTCAAGTTGGTGTAGTGGAGCCAGTCGAAGGAGGCGGAGTAGTTGCCAATAAGGGCCTTATATTTGCGAGATCACTAGTGAACATGAATGGCGGTATACTACCAGTGCGGGTACTAAACCCTGGAAGGCGGAAGTGCGTTCTGCGTTGTGGGGTTACCGCCGGCTGCCTCACACCAGTAGATGAAGAAGATATAGATGAGGCGCGACAGGAGGCAATTGAAAAAGGAACGAAAGACGTACATGTCCCCGGACACCTTCAGGACCTCTGGAAGCGCAGTGTTGAAGGTCTAGATACTCGCTATCACTACGCCGTTGCTGGGTTGCTGTCGGAGTTCTCGGATGTATTTTCCGCAGGAGACCACGACATAGGGAAAACTGACCTGGTAAAACACACCATCGATACCGGGAGTGCTAAACCTGTGAGAGAGAGGCCGAGGCGACAACCCCCTTGTAATCAAAAGGAGATCGACAAACAAGTGGTCGACTTGTTAAAAAGAGGCATTATAGAGCCATCCGACAGCCCGTGGGCGTCCAACATAGTTCTTGTCCGGAAAAAGGACGGAACCCAGCGGTTTTGTGTGGATTACAGAGGACTCAACGAAAGAACGATCAAGGACGCTTACCCAGTCCCACGAATCGATGACACCCTGGACGCGCTAGCGGGGGCAAGATGGTTTTCGACCCTGGATCTTGCCTCCGGCTATTGGCAAGTAGAACTTGATGACGAGGCGCAGAAGAAGTCTGCCTTTGTTGTGCGCGGGGGATTGTACAGCTGGAGGGTTATGCCTTTCAGTCTGTGCAATGCCCCCGCCACATTCGAGAGGCTGATGGAGAGAATAGTGCGTGGCCTTCAATGGGAGACATTGCTAGTGTATTTAGACGATGTTATAGTGTACGGACGAACCATCATGGAGGAAATCAACCGTTTGAGGGAGGTCTTGCAGCGGTTCCGTGAGGCTGGACTTAAATTAAAGCCAGGAAAATGCCACCTTTTCCGACGGCAGGTCAAGTATCTTGGGCATGTGGTGTCCCCAGAGGGAGTATCTGCCGATCCGGACAAGCTGGAGGCGATAAGATCTTGGCCAACTCCGACTGACGTCCGAGGAGTGAGGAGTTTTCTTGGGCTAGCCTCGTACTACAGGAGGTTTATCAGAGGTTTTTCTGACGTGGCACGCCCGCTCCACTGTCTAACTGAGAAAGCGCGTATCTTCCACTGGAGCGACGAATGTCAGGAGGCATTTCAAACCTTAAAGACTCACCTGCAAGAGGCGCCAATACTAGCATACCCGGAATCCGACGGCAAGTTCATATTGGATACAGATGCCAGCGGAGTCGGCATAGGGGCTGTTTTGTCGCAGGTACAAGATGGAGAAGAGCGCGTAATAGCATACGCGAGCCGTACACTCTCCAAGCCTGAGAGGAATTACTGCGTGACGCGCAGAGAGCTCCTCGCGATTATTGTCTACCTCAAACACTTTAAGCAATACGTATACGGACAAAAAATAACTGTCCGGACGGACCATGCTGCATTGAAGTGGTTGGTCACTTTTAAGAACCCGGAGGGGCAAATAGCTCGATGGCATGAGGTGCTTGGGCAGTACAACTATGAAATAGTGCATCGCCCTGGTAAGAAACATGGAAACGCGGATGGTCTGTCGCGTCGACCATGCAAACAGTGTGGACGAGTAGACGACGATAATTTAGAGGCACCTATGCCGGCGGATGTGAGAGTAGTTGTTGCCGAGCCAAACGTTACCAAGGACGACTTGCGGGAGGGTCAGCTGAACGACCCATCCATTGCCTGGGTAATACTGGCGAAGGAGGAGTCGGATCAGAGACCAGATTGGAAGAGCGTGTCATCCCGTGCACCTGCGGTCAAAGTTTATTGGTCGCAATGGGGTCAGCTAGAGATGAGACAGTCAGTGTTATGTCGGCGTTGGGAATCAAACGACGGTAGAGAGGTAAAGTGGCAGACAGTTATCCCATTCAACCTTCGAGAGGTGAAGATGGATGAGTTACATGGAGGGAAAACTGGAGGTCACTTTGGAATCAGTCGTACACTTGCCAAGTTGAGGTTGAGATATTACTGGTCAGGAATGGCGGCGGACGTGAGGACTTGGTGCCGTAAATGCAATATCTGTGCAAAACGGAAGTCACCTATTCGGAGGAGGCGTGCACCACTCAGACAGTACCGGGTTGGCGCGACAATGGAAAGGGTGGCGTTGGATCTCGTCGGCCCAATGCGGAAAACCGAAGGAGGCAACAAATGGGTATTGGTTGTCGCCGACTACTTTACAAAGTGGATGGAGGCTTACGCCCTCCCCGACAGTACAGCTGAGACGGTAGCCAAGGCATTTGTAGATAACTTCGTTTGCCGATATGGCGTACCGAAAGAATTGCACTCAGATCAGGGTCGGAATTTTGAGTCAGATGTCTTCGCCGAGATGTGTCGGATACTAGGCATTCAGAAGACACGTACGGTTGCCTACAACCCCAAATCGGATGGACTAGTGGAACGGTATAACAAAACACTTATCGATACGGTGTCGATGATGCTAGACCCCCATAAAAACCAGAGTGACTGGGACCAGCAGCTCCCCTTTGCTACATTCGCATACAGATCGGCACCACAAGAATCCACAGGCGAGAGTCCTAACATGCTCATGTTGGGTAGGGAGGTTAGGCTCCCAGTAGACCTTACCACTGAAGTGCCTCTTCCTGACGAGGCTATGGAACCTAAGACAGACTACGGAGAGGAGTTGCGCAGGAGGATGCAAATGGCCCACGAGCGAGCCAGAAAACAAACCAAGACTAGCGCTAGACGCCAAAAGATGTCATATGACAGACGAGTCGAAGGTGCAGGGTATGATTTAGATAACTTCGTCTGGTTGTATAACTATGCAAGGAAGAAAGGGGCCTCCCAAAAGTTGGTTTCCAGATGGGAAGGGCCGTACCTCATCATAAAGAAGCTGTCGGACGTAAACTATAGAATTCAGGACAAACCCAGAGGGAGGATGCTTGTGGTCCATTTCGACCGATTGAAGCCTTACCAAGGCCCTCCTATGGAGTCGTGGCGGATACAACCTCCGAGCAAAGTAACGGGAACTCCACCTCATGTGGATCAGAGGCGATCGCCTGTAGGGAGGCATCACCAGAGCAGTGACGAGGAAACGATTCCTGACAGAGTTGTAGGGAAGGATACGCAAATTCACCTAGCACTTGACATAGGGAGTGGTGACGGTGACGTAATTACTGAGACTGTAGAGGACATAGAGAATGTTGCTATGAATCAGGATCGAAGAAACCCGCGAAGGGAAAGGAGGTTACCTCTCCGTTTCCGTGATCAGTAATTTTGTTAGATTAAATTACCTAACAAGTTTTTGTTTTGTTTGTTTATTAAAGCAACGACGTCGACTGTACATAATGAAGGATCAGGAAAAGAGAAAGTTCCAATGTGACGGGTGCTCGCTGACGTTCCAGCACAGAACCAGCCTGGCCCGACATAGACAGGTGGGTCATGGGCCTCAACTCTTGGTTTGGTGTGTACGATGTCCCTTCAAGAGTACGAGGAAGGATAATCTGAGGAGACACTACCGCCAGAATCACGAGACCCACGTCGAGGAAGTAGATATGCTTCCCTTGGAGACTGAGGAGGAGCGTGCACAGAGGCGACGTCTCAAAGATGAGGAAAACGAGTCAAAGGAAACCAGACGGGTGGTGGTAAAGAAGGTAAAGGATCTCGGAGATGCAGAGACATGGGAAGAGGCACTGCGTATACTTGACCAGAAAGACGAAATCGACGAGCAACCACGAGGAGAAAAGCAACCTGCTCAAGGCGAACCAGAGGAACAGAAGGAACCACCAGCCAACTGTAAGTCTACTGAGCCGCAAGCGGTCGCTCAGGGAAGCCCCCTTGATCTCCCGAATGTGGAACCGGAGGCGATTGGAGGACTGTCTTTGTCACCGGCCTCTTTGTCCTTGTTGGAAGAGGGTATGCCAGCCCAAGTGCGTAAGCCACTTGGTGGTAAGCCTCGGGGAATGTTCTTCATGGCTCAGCAGGATGGCGCGGAGAGCAGTGAGGAGGAGGCTGTGTTACCACCACAGGAGCCGGCTGAGGCAGCATCCAACCACGGAGCAGCAAAGCGCATTAGAGAGGATCTGCGCCCAATCCACGTGACATCTCTGGAAGAGGTACTAAGAGGCAGGGTTTCCCGGGTGAAGGAGGTATCGACCACTCTCAAGTTCCGGGAGGGCGTAAAGGTTCGTGAGCAGCGGTTGGAGAGGGTGTATGATGTCCAGTTCGACCAAGATTTCCACAAGAAGTAACATCGCATCCGAGGAGTACAGAGGCAACGTGTTTCGTACGGTTTCCTAAGTTAGGCTCGCTTCTCTAAGCCGCCGTTTCAGTTCATAAAGTTTTATATACAGTTTTCATAAAGTTTTATATACAGTTTTCGTAAAGTTTTATATGATGTTTTCGTAAAGTTTTATATACAGTTTTCATAAAGTTTTATATACAGTTTAAGGTTTTATAAAGTTTACTATATATTTTTGATAAGGCGCATGTATAAAGAGGCGCCGATGTGTTAAAATGATGGACCTTATCGTTGTTTTAAATAAAAGCTAGAAGGAATTGTTTTAGTAATTTGCTTTGAATCTGAGGTCTTAAGCTGTTATGAACGAGGACGTTCATGCTTAGAAGGAGGCTTTGTGGCGCAAATTACTATAGTGGGCGTAGTCAATAGAGGGCGCGCCAGCAGCTGCGGGCCATATATAAGGCCGCGGGGCAGTTGCGCACGGAGGAGTTCCTTTTAGCTCATCGCAGCAGATGCAGAGAATTCTACGGAACGGTAGGCACTAGCTTGCGGGGCTAACGTGGTGCTGAGCAGTACGGTGAAGTCGGGCTGGGGTCAGGAGTAACGGGTCCGCGGAGGCTACTGGAGGCGGAGCGACGTACAGTTATCTGCCGATTATAATAGGACGGGGCCGGGAGCGCGCGCTCACATACCGCCGCCTCAACGGAGGAGACTCGGAACGGTCGGAGGCGGATAGTGAGGCGGACTACGCGCCATAACGCTAGAGGCGTACGGTTTCACGGGACTCGGAGGCTAATCCCCAGCTACGCATCGCCATCTGCCCAGCACTGCCATACCATAGCGCACAGTGCGAGGCTACGAATGTAGAACTAGGAGGCTCAAGACCAGTAGTACTCGCCAGAGGCTAACATTATAGTTCGATGAGGGGTCCATCACATGATGTTATATGTTAATAAATCTATCAGTAATTGAGGTTATTGAAGCGTTGTGTAGTAATTGTCTTTCCCTGTCCATCTTAGAGGTTGAGAGGCGTGGGTGGGTGCGGCCACGCGTATAGGGCGGTATATTTCCATCCAAACGGGCCTGCATTCCGGCTGCTAGGGTACTGATCCTAAGCTAGAGGGTTGTCTCGGAAAGGGACTACGGATCGGGTAGTATATTTGCCACAGTATTATCAATACGTATTGAAGAAAGCTGGCAGTATTTCCTATTGCTGAACAACATATAATTAGTTTTTTTAATGTTAAGAGATAACTTATTTGCTTTAATCCAGGCAGATACGTTTTTCATCTCATGATTAATTGTATCAAAAAGAACATTCATATTACTGTGGCTATAAAATAAATTACTGTCATCAGCAAAAAGAATAAAAGAAAGTACATCCGAGGATTTATCAAAATCATTAATGTAAACAGAGAATAAAAGGGGACCTAAAATAGAACCCTGTGGAACTCCACAAGATATTTCAGAATGAGTAGACTGGGTTCCATGAATAGATACAAATTGCTGACGATTAGAAAGATAACTCCTGAACCACTCCAAGGCAATTCCTCTGATTCCATAATATTCCAGTTTAGATAAAAGAATATCATGATCAACTGTGTCGAAAGCCTTGGAGAGGTCCAGGAATATACCAATTGTCGCAAAAGAGGCATCTAAGCCAGTTGTTATCTTGTCAATTAATTTAATAATGGCATGTGTAGTAGAATGATGTGCCCGAAATCCATATTGGTTATCTGATATTATACAGTGTTTATCAAAAAATTCAATGGTGCGTTTGTAAATAACACGCTCAATAATCTTAGAAAATGAAGTAAGAACTGAAATTGGTCGATAATTACTAGCAATGGTTGGATTGCCACTTTTAAAAATTGGAGTGATTCTGGCAATCTTCATCTTCTCAGGCACAACACCAGTTGACATAGAATAGTTGATCATGAAGGTCAGAGGCCTGGAGATTGCCCGAATCACTTGTTTAATCAAGGTACAGCTAATTAGATCAAACCCGACACTTTTTTTGTTAGGCAATTTACATACAATATCAATTATTTCTTCTTCTGTAACAGGAGATAAAAACATAGAATTAGAGTTTGGATTTGATAAATAATCAGCAAAGTTCAAGCCACTCAAATTAATTACACTAGACAGGTTTTTACCGATATTTGTAAAATAGTTATTAAAGTGGTCGGCAATAAACTGAGGATTATTGACATTTGCACCATCAATATGAATTGTATTTATTTTGGATTGCTGCTTATTATGAATTACACTATTGATTATTTTCCATGTGTTTTTAATATTACCTTTAACTTTTTCAAACTGTTTAGTATAATAATTACGCTTGGAATTACGAAGGACATTGGTAAGTATATTCCTATAACGTACATACCTCGAACGATTGAAGTTTGTAGGACTTGCAATGTATCTACGATAAAGCTTATTCTTGTGGCAAATTGATTTACATAAACTAACAGTGATCCAAGGGCATTTGGGAGTTAATTTAGATGATTTTGGTTTATACGGTTTAATAGGAATATGTTTATCTAAACTAGCTTTAAAAATATCTATAAAATTGTCAAATGATGAATTAGCATCTCTGGCATTCAAAACTAAACTCCAATCACAGGAGGAAAGTTCATGTTTAAGGTTAGCTATATTATCATTTGAGTAATCACGAGTCGGGGTATGCTGGGGATTAAAGCGATTTTGTTTAAATGGGAAAGAAGTAAATATTGGAAAGTGATCAGACAAATCAGTAATGATAATTCCAGATTTCGGAGGAGGTAAAATATTTGAAAAAATGTTATCAATGAGAGTGGCAGAAGTGTTTGTTACCCTGGTGGGTTTGTGAATTAATGGTAAACAAGACGACGAGTAAATTATATCCAAAAATTCTTGTGGCTTTCTACTATTATCAGAACTTAGTAAATTTAAATTAAAATCACCGGTAATACAACAATGTTTATTTGCATTAGTAAGTTGATTGAATAGTGTTTGAGAACATGTTAAAAAATTGTCAACATTGGCATTTGGGGCTTTGTAAACAACTCCAATAATTATGTTCTTAGTAGTGCGTGAAGTAATAATCTCTGCAAATATACATTCAAAAGAATCACCACCTATATCATTCAAATCGGATCGTGGAATATATTGTAAATCAGTGGATAGATACATTGCGACCCCACCACCAATCCTAACATCTCTATTTCTGCACATTAATGAATAGCCCGGTATATTAAATTGATTCATACATGATTTATCATTTAACCAGGTTTCAGTCAATCCAATAACATTAAAATTATGATTTAATGGATGGAGAAAAGTCTTGAGTTGGTCAATATGTTTAGTTAAGCTTCTAATGTTTAGATGCAAAAGTGAAAAATGTTCTATAGGGTCTTGATTAAAATGACTAATAAAATTGTCTAGTGAATAGTAACACGAGTTTCTAATAATAGGGTTGTCCAGATCTTCATCGGTAAGTAAATCAAGCGAGTCAAGATCGAGGTCAATCAGGGTCTCAAAGCTCATGGATTGATTTGTACTTGAATTCAAGTCAGTAATCACTGAATCAAATTCATGAAAATCAAGCCAATTGAAAGGAAGGGCAGTGCTGAGACACTGAGGACAAAACCAATTTCCATCATCACGAGCTAAATCTAAATGATCGATAAGATCTAGACCAGTACATTTTAGATGTGTCCAAAGTGTACAACAATCACAAAAAATACTATTCTGGTTATTTTTCACGGGGTTACAGCAGACACTACAAGGACATTTAACAGGCATAGTACATCAACTAACATATAAACTTAACAGAAATTTGTTTTTATATATATGTGTATACACACACATACACACACAAATAGGTGGGTTCGGACGCTAAGTTGCAAAAAAAAGAAACAACTGAAAAAACACTGCTTCCGTAATTATACATAAATATTAGGCTACACCAGAGAGATACACTTCATAGACAAGTGTTAATGTACATACATATCAACACTATATTATATTATTACTAATACATATTATTAAGGCTATAAGTGTGAGCAGCACGTATGAACACATCAAACATGTAAACTACTGCAGAAACTCAGTTGGATCGGACTCCAGATGATGGTTCTGTGTCGAGTGGTGGGATGTATTTATGACCACTGATGTACAAGTTCCCATTGCGAAACACAGGTTTCTTGCCCGCAAGGAAGGACTTCCGCATCACGTCTTTAAGACTCCTCTTCTTAGCCACGTCAACAGCCGGCAAGTCATCTAGCACGAAGATTCCACAAGCAGATAAGGTTGCTCGAGCTCGGAGCATTATTGCTTGACGTTCTGGGCGGTAAATAAACTTCGCCAAGATATGGCGAGGTTTATCTGTCGGAGATTTCGGAATACGACCCGAACGATGAGCATTTTCAATCTTCGGCTCAAGATTGCATTCTTTAGCTAGGATTTCTTTTATTTTTCCCTATGGGTATGATGGAGATTCGTTCGGAAGTTCGGGGATACCTCCGAATCTAAGGTTGAAACTCCTTGAGTACCGCTCCAGCCGCAGAGTAGACTCCTCCAATTGAACGATTTTGTGATTGGCAGATTGGAGCATACTGGTACTGTCAGCGAGATTTGATGAAACTGATTTGTTTACTGCCTGCATATCTTCTATTGCTTGGGAAGTGAAATCGACAGATTTTTCAAACTGTTGATGCTTGGCCTCTATTATTGACATTCTCGATAGGAGAGACTGTTGGTTAGAGATGACTACATCGAGTTTCCCCTGGATTTCAGATCTCATTGACTGCAGTTCCTGGCGAATCATCGGCAGCAAACTGTCGGAAATGGACGGTGATACGGCCCCTCCACACAACTGCTGGTCATGCACATCAATCGGATCAGATGATGCCTGTTGTTTTTTGTCGCTTTTGGGCGGCATATTTGCGTCAAAGATCACTATACCTTGGTTGGAGAAAGATATGTTGACATTGACAGGCAAATCTGAAGGAGACCCACAGTAGATGAAGCGGATGGAGACGGATTTTGGTGTAAGTTATAATTTTGTTACGGAGCAGGTTTCAGAACGTTGTTAGCCCATCAATAGCGCCCTCAATCATGATTAAATTCTAGCCATAGAAAGAAAACTTGGCTGAACGTAACACGCTGCAGTAGCTGTAAATATGGCGGCAAAGGTGGCCGTTATGTTTGCACGTCCGTGTGCTAGTGCGTCAAATCGGTAAGTGATCTCACACACGTCTTCTACGTTGGCTCTATACATGCTTGAACGCACAGCACACATGCGAGCAACGCATTCCTTTCTATTGTATTCTTCACTCCGTCCGACTCCTATGAGAAAATACATTAGTATAGTATGCAAAAAAACTAAGACGGTAAGCCAAGCGACAATATCGATCCGCGCATGCGCGAAACCGAACACGTTAGGGCCCAATTTCTTGGCTCTGCCTAGTCTTGGTGCAAGACGTTCTTGTTGAGTTAGTAAAACCATAAAACCATAGGGCCTATGCACTCAACACTATACGCGTCGCGACTATTCCACCGATAGAGGGCGTATTCTGGAAGCCGCGAATCTGTCAAGAAGACCGTCTTGGCGCTGGCCAACTCGTTCAATCTGCCCGGAAAATTCCGGGCAGATTCCTCGCATACCTGTGACGTACCTAATTTGCATAAACAGTTTATGTATTGCAGAACACGTGACGAGTCTTGTACCCACACGACTTTCACTCTGACCATTGATGGTGTGCATTAATGATCTCTGTGTACATAGAGATTATGGCCTTGTGTAGTAGTATTGTATAATTGGACTCGGCGAGGTTGAAAATTGCGGTATGCACGATGTAATCGAGACTTGAACACACAAGGAGAGTAATAAAATGGCGAAGAGTGTTGATGAGGCTCTAGATTTTGCAGCACAAAAGTTAGGATTCGGCAAGTTTAAAGACCATCAAACTTCAGCTCTCCGACAATTTGTACAGGGACACGACTTACTTATAAATTTACCAACAGGCTTTGGTAAAAGTGGTATTTTCCAGGCTGCACCAGTTGTTTTAGACTTATGTAAATAACGCCAGTGAAGACGACAAAGCTGTTGTCATCGTAATTCTGCCACTGAAAGCTCTCGCAGCAGACCAAATACATCGGGTTAACCAACTTGGATTGGAGGCTGTTGACATCACCTCAACTGATATTCCCGATGTTGTTTTGGAGGACTCGCATAAGTATTCAATTTTATTTGCAAGTCCAGAGTCACTATTTACAACAAAGGGAAAGGAGCTGCTGAAGTTGGTGCGGTCAAGATGCCGTGGTGTATTTGTTGACGAAAGCCATTGTGTAGCAAAGTGGTGAGTACTACGACTACTATAGTACTAGTACTAGACTACATATAAATAGTAACTACAAAATATACAGGTTTATGGTTATATTTAACGCTGACTTACACTGTTCATTTGTTGGGGAGATTGTTGTAATATTTTCGACCCATGTTGAATGCCACAGTTTTCAACAGTTTGTGAAAGGTTTTGTGTTTGTGAAAGGTTTTGTGTTTACGAGTTTGAATAATTATTATTGATACTATTTTTAATTTTATTAGCAAAAATAGTTAATGTGTCGATGTTTCGACCTTGAGGTAAATCTGGTCAACTCGTACCAAAAACGACTCGAACCCGAAAATTGTATGATACCCAATTCAACTCGACAAATTTGAACTCGTACCCGAAATATTATACCCAAGTCAACTCGTACTCATTATCCACTCATTAACCACTCGTACCGTCTGACGCATGTTGTATGCCGCTACATAACCAATACTATTATAAATATTTTGCGTAATTTATAATTATTTTAAGGAGAAAAACATACACACAACACAGCAGTTATTGCAATTAAAGCATTAATGCCAGGTTTTCGTCTATCGAATATTGTGGTAGTCCAAGCATTAAATTATTAAAATGATTGATTTTTATTTTATTTTTTCAAAATCCACAGGGGCCATTCATCTGGACAAAGTGCGGCTTTCCGCAAAGTGTATGGTCAACTTGGTGAATTGCGTTCTACATTACAATCTTCAACATGTATGGTGGCAATGACAGCTACAGCTACTCTGAAAGTAAGACAGGTGATTATCAACAGCCTAGGAATGAGAAACTTTGGACTCATTGAGGAAAGCCCGGAACGTGTGAACATCAAATACACTGTTCTAAAGTCACCAAGCAAAAACTTGGATTTCATATTCTCCTGGCTGGCAAACAACATTGCTGAAAATGGTGTTTTGGCTGACAGAACCATTGTATACTGCCATTCAAGGAAAAACGTGAGCGACCTGTACACTTTGTTTGCTTCGCTGTTAAGTAAAGAAAATTACTGCTATTTTAACATGTACCATACCAACACCGAAAAAGATGTGCAGAAAAGAATTGTCAACAGCTTCTCAGAGAGAGACGGTGAAGTTCGTGTTCTGTTTGCTACAATCGCTTTCGGACTAGGCATCAATGTGCAAAATGTGCAAACCATAGTTATGGTTGGACACCCAACTGAGCTGGATGATGTCATACAGCTAAGTGTACGAGCTGGGCGGGAATGGAACACAGAGTGTCTCCATTTTGATAGATTATCCTGGTGCTAGTGCTGGATTAAAAACCAGTGATGATATGAAGGCATTCTTGAAGGGGGACGTTTGCAGACGAGAAGTGATCAGAGCAAGCTTCCCAGCCAACAAGGAAACCACTGTAGTTGGACACAATTGTTGTGACATTTGTGCAGAATTATGCACTTGTCAGGAAGGAGACTGTAAAGTGCCATCTCCTTTTTCTGAGCAGCAGTTTAGGGACACTCTGACTCATGGTTTGTCCATGTCATCAGAGATGAGGGTTTTGTCCATCTCAGACAGTAAGATTCAGGAGGTAAGAGAGCAGCTTGACAGTCTGAGGGTGAGCCTCTTGACAGACAGCAGTAGTCATGTTTACACTGGTGAAGACTTAGCATGTGGCTTTTCTTTGGATACAATGAAAGAAATCATCAAATAATGTAACATTGTATTTCCCTTTGACAAGTTTTATGAAAGATATACCTTCTCGAGCAAAGATATTTCTTTGGCAGCATGGAACATTGTAAAAGTGTGTGTATTTAACAATTTTGACAGTGTTGACACTATCTCCGAAACTGATACAAATTCTAGTATTTCAGATGAGGAAGATGTGTTTTGTGGTGAGTATGGGGAACTGGGGTACAGCAGTGAGAGTGACTGAATAACTTATGGGAATGTTCAGTGCCGATAAAATTTACCTAAACAAAACCAAAGTCACAACCTTTTCAATTTATAAATTAGGTGATATCCTTTTTTATGAAACGTTTTGTGGGAGTAATTATGTTATTAATTTTCTTGAACATGAACAATTTGAAATAAAGATACTCTTCAAAAGCAATACAGTAACTTTTATTATCCCTTCATTAACATTAAGTGCTTAAAGAAAACCGTGGTGTTAGGGGAAAAGTTCTGTTGCAGTAAAACATTTTCAACTTTAATTATGATGGAATGGGCAATTACAGTTATTTAAATTGCACTGAGGAATTAAGTCCTCATACTATCTATCGATGATTAAAAATCAAACAACCACTTGATAACTGATAGATGATAATAATTGTGATAATAATTGATAGTTGATTTTGTTTATGCTTGATAAGTTATTAAAGGCAGTGGTAATTGTAGAAGACCAATATCCGCATTCTGTGTATTGACAACAAATGCATAAATAAAAAAACTTGGGTTCAATTAGTTATCTATTCTCTCTATTCTCTATTTTATTTCTCGGGAAACATCAACAAATGCACAGACCAAAATTACAAAGAAAACATAAAATAAAAGCTTTAGATGCAATGTACAAAACATAACCAAGACAAAGACAAAATGCCATTCAGCTCCCGAAGGATTACCCAAAAGAAACATTGTTCCTGTCGAGGGGTTCTCCAAGCTGAATGGGATACAAGGGGATCCAGCGCAGTGGATAGATTTTCTAGATACCAGCGCTATACAAGTTTTTATTATTATTATTATTATTGTAATTATAATTATAAAAAGAAAAGTGAAATTAAATTAAATAATACGTTAAATAAAGTTCAGACCAAGTAAAGGTAAATATAATGAATTAACCCAAACATTTGTTTATACTGTATACAAATTTAAAAAATATATATATATATTTTTATTATATATACAATAATTACAAAAAAAATAAAAATAAATAAAAAATAAATAAATAATAATAATAAATAAGTACAAAATATAGTATAAAAATAATAATAATAAATAGGTATTTCTTTAATTAAATAAACATTACATTCTTATCGACGCTGAAAGAAATAGTGGCACCCCCCCTTAAAAACCTTGTTGCAAAGAATTGTTTGGTTTCAGATGCCTGAGAAAATGCTTTATGCCTGAAGCCTTTCTCAGATCAAAAATTGGGGTTGAAAATTATCGCTTTCTCTAAAACTACATTACTTCAAAGGGGGTAATTTCTAACAATGTTATACAATAACCAGCTCTCCAGTGCTCTTTACAAAGTAACTTTGATAACTTGTGGAGTAAATGCCAAAAGTATACCCTGCCTTCAACCAGTTGACTGCAAAATGTGTACATCACAAACATCTACATGTAACTCTAATTTTCAAAAAATAGACATTTAAGGCATCTAAGTAAGATAGTAAATTTAATACATCCTTAAATGATTTAACACAAAATGATGGTTTGATACATTTTGTTAGTTTGCTATTGTTGTTAAAGACGTTACTACATGTACACTGATGAAGCTTTCACTTCAATTGTATCTCAGGGAGTGATAATATGAACCGTTGGTTATTCCCCCCCCCCCCCCCGAACAAAAAAGAAAAAGAGAAACAAATGTAGTATGAGGGTTGTCACATTTTTAAAATACAGCACAGTCGCCAACCAAATTGAATGGGTTTAATAAGATAACCATGAGACACAGACAGTAAATGGAATAATCTCATGTAATCAAATGTTGATACAGATTGTTAAGGATGCCCCTTAATTCATATGTACAGTAGGTGCTGTAACGCAAACACAGATAACATTGGCATTTCAAAAGCCCTGGGACCAATTTCTTATGCTTAAAAAATTATGCTTACCAGAATATGGTTACCAACTAAATTGCCAAGTTACATGCACATTTCTGACTAGTGCCCTGCTAACATTTGATAAGCACAAAATTTGTAAGCAAAATTGTCTGCTTAAACAGCTCTATGAAATTGGGCCCAGGTACTAAAATGTAATCTCATGTTATGCCTTTTTTTTATCAAGTTCAGAATATTAACATGTAGGTTTGTTTTTGTATATACTGTACATTATTGTCGTTACGTAAAAGTTTCAGAGTCTTTTCGTAACTTACATGAAACCTGTTTTTATAAACATTTTCTGTGAGTGACTACTAAAAGTATTTTCATTTGTCAATATTGTAACGTAGATTTCGCCTGGGGTCGACACAACACACAAGAAGGAATCTGGACACAAGTGTTCCGTGATTTACGGTGAATACCTGCCGTTTATTGTGGACTCTCGCCTCAAAACACTGACATGAAGCTCACACAATCACGCGGTCTCTAGAACTGGTTAGAACCGGTTCGGCGTATGCGCGATCCAAAGACGGGTTTCCGGGGCGCACCAGCAGGAGCCACCAGGGCGATCCCACCACCGTGGAATCGCTCTAGTGCCCTCTATCAGCCAACCGGCACAAACGTTACACAGCCCCCCACGAAGACCTTGTTTGCCCCCAAACAAGACGGTGGGCTCTGCCGCCGCACACCCGGAAGACCCGCACCGGAAAGCGCACAACGCCAAAAATTATACAACAATTTACATTAACAATTTACATTACAACAATTTACATTACAACAATTTACATTACAACAATTGTTGGGGCACACCCCTGGCCCCGGCACACCCCTGGCCCCGGCACACCCCTGGCCCCGGCACACCCCTGGCCCCGGCACACCCCTGGCCCCGGCACACCCCTGGCCCCGGCACACCCCTGGCCCCGGCACACCCCTGGCCCCGGCACACCCCTGGCCCCGGCACACCCCTGGCCCCGGCACACCCCTGGCCCCGGCACACCCCTGGCCCCGGCACACCCCTGGCCCCGGCACACCCCTGGCCCCGGCACACCCCTGGCCCCGGCACACCCCTGGCCCCGGCACACCCCTGGCCCCGGCACACCCCTGGCCCCGGCACACCCCTGGCCCCGGCACACCCCTGGCCCCGGCACACCCCTGGCCCCGGCACACCCCTGGCCCCGGCACACCCCTGGCCCCGGCACACCCCTGGCCCCGGCACACCCCTGGCCCCGGCACACCCCTGGCCCCGGCACACCCCTGGCCCCGGCACACCCCTGGCCCCGGCACACCCCTGGCCCCGGCACACCCCTGGCCCCGGCACACCCCTGGCCCCGGCACACCCCTGGCCCCGGCACACCCCTGGCCCCGGCACACCCCTGGCCCCGGCACACCCCTGGCCCCGGCACACCCCTGGCCCCGGCACACCCCTGGCCCCGGCACACCCCTGGCCCCGGCACACCCCTGGCCCCGGCACACCCCTGGCCCCGGCACACCCCTGGCCCCGGCACACCCCTGGCCCCGGCACACCCCTGGCCCCGGCACACCCCTGGCCCCGGCACACCCCTGGCCCCGGCACACCCCTGGCCCCGGCACACCCCTGGCCCCGGCACACCCCTGGCCCCGGCACACCCCTGGCCCCGGCACACCCCTGGCCCCGGCACACCCCTGGCCCCGGCACACCCCTGGCCCCGGCACACCCCTCTAATGTTAAGACTTGACTGCGACTGTGACTGCGACTGGTGCCTTCGACTGCGGCTGGCTCTTGCGACTGCGACTGTGGTTCCTGCGACTGCGACTGCGCCTGGCTCCCGCGACAGGCGACTGCGACTGCGACTGCGACTGGCTCCTGTATCTGGTGCCTGCGACTGCGACTGGCTCTTGCGACTGCGACTGTGGTTCCTGCGACTGCGACTGCGCATGGCTCCTGCGACTGCGACTGGCTCCTGTGGCCGCGACTGTGACTGCCTCTTGCGACTGCGACTGATTAATGCGACTGTGACTGTGACTGACCGTGACTGGCACCTCCGACTGCGACTGGCTTAGGGAGCGTGGGCGTCCGGGTGAGGCCCCGCCCCTACTGTGCCGACGGACTCGACTCGGAATCGCCCCGAGCGGAACGAAACGTCTGCCGTGCCGCCGTTCACAGCATGGGCCGCCCCCCCCCCCCCCCCCCCCCCCCCCCGGACTCGGTATAATTCCTGTAGAAGATCCAGGGAATGTCCCGACGAGGCCCCGCCCCCACTGCATTCAAGGGCACAGCTCGGAATCGCCCCGTGTGGAGCGAAACGTCTGCTGCGCCGCCGTCTACAGCATGGGGCGGCCCCCGTCAGATCCGGTAGCGGCCCCGGACAAAATATGGGGAAGGGCGCCCTCTCTCCGAATCGGAGTGGACGCACCGGCAACCCACAGCACTTGGCGCATGTCCCGAAATTTCCCGCTATCCTTCCCTAACTCCTTCCCAAGGAAATACCCAGACTCCAGGAACCCCATAACCCCCCTAAAGTTCCCCAAAACATCCCTAAAGAAGGCCTCCAACTCCCCGGCGTGATGCACAGAATGCACCGAATCCTTTCCAAACTGGGCCCCGCTCCGCGGGCCCGCACTCCAGCCCGCCTCCTCGCCGCAGGGCGAGTCGGCCGCCACACCATCATGGTTTTGCGAAAACATGAACACTTCACCTGGTCTTTTCTGTCCTCTTGTATGCCGACCGCTGTCACCAATGTAACGTAGATTTCGCCTGGGGTCGACACAACACACAAGAAGGAATCTGGACACAAATGTTCCGTGATTTCCGGTGAATACCTGCCGTTTATTGTGGACTCTCGCCTCAAAACACTGACATGAAGCTCACACAATCACGCGGTCTCTAGAACTGGTTAGAACTGGTTCGGCGTATGCGCGATCCAAAGACGGGTTTCCGGGGCGCACCAGCAGGAGCCACCAGGGCGATCCCACCACCGTGGAATCGCTCTAGTGCCCTCTATCGGCCAACCGGCACAAACGTTACAATATTGTTGAACATGAAAAAATTGAAATAAATATACTCTTCAAAAGCAATGCAGTAACTGTTATTATCCCTTCATTAACATTGAGTGCTAAAAGAGAACCGTGGTGTTGGGGTATTTTTTTTTATTTGTAAATATTGTTGAATATGAGAAGATTGAAATAAACATACTCTTCAAAAGCAATGCAGTCACCAGTATTATCCCTTCTTTAACATTAAGACTGAGTTGCTCTAAAAATCAAAGAAGTAGTGGCGGATTTTTTTTTATGGATTTCGTTTATTCTTTGCACATGTGAAGGCCTTCATCCAAAGTGTAAAAAGAAAGCATAAATTGCATCCACACTTTGGTTGCCATGGCAACAGGTGAAAATAGAAAGTTACCATATTTCACCTAATTTAGCTCTTTTTATAAGTAAAAATGACCGAAGGTTGTGAGCTTCACTGTATAAAGACCAAATATTTTGCTTACCTCTCAGCTAAACATGGTAAAGATACATCCTTAATCTTTCCAAAACTGCACTTGATACAAGTACAGTTAATTGTGAATGGAAGATTCCATTATTCCATATAGGGGTGTTTTGAGCAAAAGTCAATTTTGGAAATAGAGGTGGTTGCTAACATTGTCAGAAGTCCGAAAGTGGCATATTTAGGAAAGTTATGCTTTCAAGATTGAAAGATAAGATGCTGGTCTGTAAGAATAAGGAAACAAAAGTTTTGGTATTTTTTGTACGGGGGAGCAGTGTTGCCAGAAACTTCATGCTTTATTTATTTTTAAATGTATATTTTCAGATTTTATATATGGAAAATAATGCTCTTAAATGACTTTCTACATGCTGACTGACAAAATACCAGGACCAAATATAGTAAAGCAGCTTACAAGTATAAAAACAAAACTCTAAATTGTATAAACATGCATCGCAAAGACAGTGTTGCCAGAAAGGTAGCATTAAAAGACCGAAACTCGTAAAAACAACTCAATTTACATAGTTGTGTGACAAGGTTGGCAGTGACATTGTTAGTAGTGACACAATTGGTAATGATGCAGTTGGTAATAACATACATGTAGTTGGTGATGACATAATTGGCGGTGACATAATTGGCAATGACATAATTGGCAGCAACAAATGTTGAACAAGTCTTTCAAAAAGGCTTTAGCCATACATATACAATGACCTTCAAGTTCAATGGTGCATCTGTTCATATGCAGTTTATACACTAGATTGTGCATAACAAGTATACATTGCATGATAACATTTGGACATGCTGGAAAAGCATCGCATTTGATGACTCTTAGGAAGATGCAATAATGCCAAAACATCTTTGAAGTTTCATTCACAGATAAAGTGTTTAAAATAAATGGCCTCATTTTTCACATAAAACAGCTCAAAACACTGTATGTAAAGTTTACCCCCGTGTTGTGGACATCCGTTACTTGCCTTGGCACAGAGTAGAGTATGCACAAAGTCTATACCGGTACATAAAGATACTTCCATATCCGAAATAGTACATATAGATAATTTCCATATCAGTATCTCAGATAGTACATATAAAGTATATGATTTGAACAGTGGATCATTTTGATTTCAGAGTATCGTCTCTGTATACAAGATCACACAGCAGACTTCTATAAAGTTGTAGGTATCAGACCTTAGTTACACTTTTTTCAGCATTCTCCAACATTAAAAAGTATTATGAATATTTTGAGATAAAAAACTGTTCTCCTTGCTAGAAAGTCCAATATGTTGCCTGTTCCTAGCAGTTGAACTTGATCTATATGTAAAGCAGTAAAGCTACAGGATTAATACCACTTTAGTTCTTGTAGTATAGTAGCAAGTTGGTTATTACCAGTATGCGTGTGTTGAGGGCAATGAGGGGTGGTCACTATAGCCCAAGGTGCAAGCATGTATAGTGGGGATCTAATGTAAACAGATGTCTGGGCCAGGAGATATAATGTAAACATAATACTCCCTGAGTCAGTGGTCAGCTTCTTTGAGCAGACGGTCAATTCATTGAGCAATTGTATTTAGTTCAAAGAACATAAACTACTACATTTAAACCCTCTATAGGTGCCGTGTGTAAGGAATGCTAAACAATGTAAACAATAAGATATGACATTAATTTTGTTTAAAAAATGCTAAATAATTTTTTTTTTTTTTTTAAACATGTATGTTTCATTCCTGAAATGTCAATGCTTCACTATACATGCTTGATATAATGCCAACCTTTTGATGGAATATAGGGCTATAATGTGGATTACACTAGATGTTACAACCAAACTAGGCTTAAAGACGGGTTACATGCAACAGTGTTGCAACTTTGTTTTATTTTGTATCCATGTATACTGTTATATTTTTAAAAACTGTAGTCCAGGTCCAAAAGAAAATGTTTGACATAAAAAGTCACTTACCAATTCCATGTTTCTTAACTATTATATGCCTATATATCAAGGTTCAAATTTAAAAATCATGTCTCTGGCAACACTGACTGCCTTTAATGCCATTTAAGTATTTTTTCTCTTCATATTGTAACGCAATTGAACCAATCTTGCTAATCGAGTAGAGCGCGAGCGGGCGCAAGTCGCTCAGCGAATTTAACTATAGAGGGCGCTAGCGCGTCACTGACTATGGTGTACGTGTACGGCGCGAACAGTGCAAGTTTGGATCTCGTCTGGGACGGACGTGTGAGTGTCGACTCTCAGGTAATAAGAGGCTACAGTGTGCGCTACCTCGATTCGAGCGTGGGCCACTGTTACCATTACTTGGGTGGGACCACGGTGGGACACCGAAGAGGAAACTAGTGATTAGTTTCTGGGGAACTAGGGATTAGTTCTGGTCCGCGTATAGGGGAAAGGAATTAACTTACCGTTGCGCCCTAGCGAGAGGCTCGTAGCTTGGAGGCTACAAATAAAGACCCAAACCAAGAGGCGCGTCATACCAATCATGTTAATACTTGTGGGTACTACTTAAACTGATAATTATGTACTGGAGGTCCGAGAAGCAGTAGAGAAGTAATTAAAGGAGGGTACATGCATGAAGTTTTCTTGTCACTCTTACTCTTGTCCTGTAGTCTGTCTTGTCTGTCCCCATGGAGCTAGGTTAATTGAGGGTACAGTTGTCAGCCCTGTGCATTAGGCGGTATATTTCCGTCCAACGGGCCTCGCCACCGGTCTTGGGTTTCCTGTAGGAGTACCACACTCGCTGGGTGACCACCGGGGGAATATTAGTCCGGGGTAAATCGGTAGATCCGTTACAATGGTGTCAGAAGTGGGATAAATGCACTCGACTTCACACTGGACCAAAGTTGCCTACGAACCACGTACATTCTGGGACAGAACGTTAGCCTCAGCTATGGATAGGGAGGACACTAAAGAGACGACAGGAGCCTCATGTCATGATGTTGTTGACAACGAGGACGAATTGCATTTCCTGCGGATGGAGATGCAGGGGAAAGAAGACGAATTACAGCGATCATTCCAGCAGAATAAAGAGCTTGAGCTAAGGCTTAGGGTCTTCGAGCAAGAGGTGGAGATCGAGAGGCTACATGAGAAAATAGCTAAACTAAATACAGAAGGAACACAGGAGAGGCTACTCTTCGATGACGGACGGCAACACACAAAAGAAGGTGACTCAACAACAGTTAAACTCGAGGTGGACTCGAGGTGTCAACGGTCTATGGACTTATCAATGGAAAGGCCGGAAGTGGGTGTCTTGGGAGGCTCTTGGACGCCTCCTGCTGGCATACTGAAAAAGAATAGGACATGGACGCCTCGGGCACAATCTACATTAGTAGTGGAGGGTACAAACAGTTTGACATCGGAGCCTCCTGTGCTACAGAAGGGAAATACGCAGGAGGGAGCTCCAAAAGAAAAAGGAACAATAGAGGACAAGTTCCAAAAGGGGGTTGGACAACCCCGGATTGTACCAGACCGATTCAAAGGGAGGGAACCATGGAAGGATTACATGGAGCACTTTGAAGCTTGCAAAATTGCCAACGCGTGGAATGACGACGAGGCAGCTGCATTTCTTTCGGCGAGCCTCCAGGGTCCAGCACTCAAGGTACTTCTTAATCGCAAAGAGGATGGAAAGAGGAAGTCATATAGGGAGTTGCTTAGCCTGCTGAATGCCAGGTTTGGGCCTGGGCAGAAGGCGGAGAACTTCTTGATGGAGTTGAGGAGTAGACGACAGACTCCCAAGGAGACCATACAGGAACTGGGCCAGGCCATCAGTGAATTGACGGCAATGGCATACCCCGAATTTTCTGAAACCGGTAAGGACCGCCTCGCGGGGGGCCACTTTTCTGACGCAATTGCTAGCCAGTCGATTCGTGAGGGTATCTTTAGAGCCAACCCAACGAGTTTGGAGGAAGCAATTAGGGCAGCCTTGTCTACAGCAAATTTCGAACGCATGGAGGCCCAGAGGTCAGGTCTGAGTGAGTTTCAGAGAAAGACGTGCAGGATGAACGATTTAGACGAGCAGGTGCGGGGCACAGTGAGAACCCTAGTGGACGAGCGGCTATCTTCCAGAGGACCACTACCACTGCCCGAGGCTACTTCAGCAAAGAAGCGTGATACAAGAAATTACCTTCCGCGGCCAAAGCGGCAGGCAACATCAGACGACATATGTTTTGGCTGCCAAGGACGAGGACACTTTGCGTGGGAGTGCCCTGCGAAAAGGAGCAAGATACAACAGGGAAACGATCTGCAGCCCATCCCGGGACCCGAGGAGGGGCTGGTTGTAACACAGGGTCAACAAGTGACAACAAGTGACTAGACCCACCTGTATCGGATACAGCACGGAGGATTTTCGCGCCTCTGATGTCGGCCAAGGACGGACTCTTTGTTGAAGGAGAGGTCCGTTCATTGCAAGTTCGGATGCTGGTTGATACTGGAACTACGGACACAATCATATCGGCCGAGATTTACCACATGATACCACCTGAGAGGAGACCAAAGCTGGAGGACCACGGTGTGAGGGTACTCCAGGCGGACGGGAAGCCTTTGGACACGCTAGGCGTGGCGCAGGTTGAAGTGCGGGTTGGAAGGACAACTTACCCCATTCGAGTAGTGTTCGCCAAAGTTAATATTCAAGGAATACTTGGGATGGACTTTTTGCTTCCGACGGGAGGCAAGTTGGATTTCAAGAGGCGTGAGTTAGTACTCATTGGAGAATATCTGAAATGTACAACACGATTTGGAGTCTCGTTATGTGCTAGGGTCGTTGTCTTACAGACCACAACAATACCACCCGGACACGAGACTATAGTTCCGGGGAAAATGTCCACGCCATGGGAGGCTTGCAGTACGGGCATTGTAGAGCCAGTTCGGGGCGGTGGAGATTTAGAGAAGAAGGGACTTATACTAGGGAGGACCCTGGTTAACACTAAGGAGAACACCTTCGCTTTGCGGGTACTTAATCCAGGACAGCGAGGGTGTGTCCTCCGATGTGGGTTAACGGCGGGTCAATTAACGCCTGTAGACGATGAGGATTTCGAAGAGTCGCACCAAATTCAGGGAGGCGCCGAAACGGATGTTCAAATTCCATCCCACCTTCAGGATTTATTTATTCGGGCAACTGAGGAGATGGAGCCGTGTTATCACGCCGCTATTGCTCGGCTACTTATCGATTACGCTGACGTCTTTTCCAAGGGAGACGATGATATAGGGAGGACAGGCTTGGTAAAACACAGTATAGATACCGGAAGCGCCCACCCCATCAGAGAGAGGCCGAGACGACAGCCGGCCTGTAATCAGAAAGAGATTGACCAACAAGTGGGCGATTTACTTGCGAGAGGCTTCATTCAGCCATCAGACAGCCCCTGGGCATCGAACGTGGTCTTAGTGCGGAAGAAAGACGGTACCCTGCGCTTCTGTGTAGACTATAGGAGGCTCAATGCCGAGACCGTGAAAGACGCCTATCCAGTGCCCAGGATTGATGACACGTTGGATGCACTTGCCGGTGCCAGATGGTTCTCTACACTGGATTTAGCCTCTGGTTACTGGCAGGTGGAACTGGATGAGGACGCAAAACGCAAGTCTGCCTTCGTTGTGCGCGGGGGATTGTACAGCTGGGGGGTTATGCCCTTCGGTCTGTGCAATGCCCCCGCCACATTCGAGAGGCTAATGGAGAGGGTAGTATCGGGCCTACAGTGGCAAACATTACTTGTGTATCTAGACGATGTAATTGTCTATGGTAAAACTGTGCGGGAAGAGATCAGTCGGTTGCGAGAGCTTCTGCAGAGATTTCGTGTGGCGAGGCTCAAACTTAAACCTAAGAAATGCCATCTCTTCAGGCGGGAGGTGAAATATCTGGGGCATGTCGTTTCCCCCAATGGGATATCCACGGACCCTGAGAAGGTGGAGGCAGTGAAGTCATGGAAGGCCCCGGCAGATGTCAAGGGTGTGAGGAGTTTCTTGGGGCTAGCCTCATACTATAGGAGGTTTATTAAGGGGTTTGCAGATATAGCCCGCCCGCTGCATAGGCTTACGGAGAAGGCCCGACCATTCAGCTGGGGTGATGACTGCCAGGAGGCCTTTGAGGCATTAAAGCGACACCTACAGGAGGCGCCTATTCTGGCATACCCCGAGCCGGAGGGACAATTCATATTGGACACGGATGCAAGTGGTTTCGGTATTGGAGCTGTGCTGTCGCAACTACAGGAGGGACAAGAGCGGGTTATCGCGTATGGCAGCCGGACTCTCAATAGAGCTGAGAGAAATTATTGCGTTACTAGGAGGGAGCTCCTGGCGATCATTGTGTACCTGAAACACTATAAGCAGTATATATATGTGACGAGGATATTAATCCGGACAGATCATGCAGCGCTCCGCTGGCTAGTTAATTTTAAGAATCCGGAGGGCCAAGTAGCACGCTGGTTGGAGGTCTTAGGGGGGTATAACTATGAGATTGTTCACCGTCCGGGGAAAAGACACGGCAATGCCGACGCGCTCTCTCGCCATCCATGTAAACAGTGTGGACGTTCGGATGAGGAGCCTCAGAACCCCGTCTTAGACGAGAAGAGTGTGACTAAAGGAGTGGAAACTGAGGGTGTAAATACTTGTGCCGACAATGGACCGGAGAAATGCCCGAACAAGAAGCTGGAGTCATGTGGAGATGCGACGACAAGAGTCACCGAATTGGAGCCTCACGTCACCATGAGAGATTTCCGGGAAGGCCAACTGAGAGATCCGACGATCAATTGGGTGATAGAGGAAAAAGAGAAGTCTGGTTGTCGCCCGGATTGGAACGAGGTGTCCTCAAGAGCAGGAACTGCTAAAGTCTACTGGTCACAGTGGGACCAACTAGAGATGAGGCATTCGGTTCTGAGCAGGCGTTGGGAATCAAATGATGGTCAAGATGTTAGGTGGCAAGTGATCCTGCCCTTTGAATTTCGCGAGGCGACACTAAAAGAATTACATGGAGGAATAAGTGGAGGCCATTTTGGTGTAAGCCGAACACTAGCTAGGTTGAAAGCCCGGTATTACTGGAGTGGTATGGCAGCGGACGTGAAAGCATGTTGTCGTAAATGCGACGTTTGTGCCAAGCGGAAGTCTCCTAGAAAGAGGCGGGCGCCTCTTCGGCACTAGGGCGCTTTAGTAACGAGACGGTACGCACAGGAGACGGAGTGTTTAACCAACTGTGACGGGTCCCGCACTCTTGTTACCGTCGTGATATTTAAGCGCTTTCGCTGTGGTGCTAAAGGCGACGGGGACGCAAAGTGCACAGTGCACAGCGTGCAGGCACGTCATGCATTACGATGAAAAAGGGCCCCCAAAGTGGGCCTAAACGGCCAAACCATCAATTTATTGTATATAGATTGAGGTATAGAATAAGCTACTTACCGAACAGACATCGCCAACACTAATTGATTCCCTGTTGTTATCTTCATTCATTGTAGTACCCTCCATAGTCAGCATAGATATTTCTAGATACAAATTATTTGTTCAGCTCTCTCTCTCTTACGTCGTGTTTAGGGAACGAACGCTATGTTGGCCGAGTACCGTTCCGAAAATCAACGGGACGGAGAGATTTCAGGTTGGCGCATGCGCAGTTTGTTTTTTTCGCTGGCGTTACCGTCTCCTTGTGCGTACCGTCTCGTTACTAAAGCGCCCTAGTATCAAGTAGGGGCCCCTATGGAAAGGGTGGCCCTCGATCTTGTTGGTCCGCTACCGGAGACAACGGGAGGTAACAGATGGGTGCTCGTCGTTGGAGATTATTTCTCTAAGTGGATGAAGGCCTATGCTCTCCCCGATGGCCGAGCTCCCACCGTGGCTAAAGCGTTCGTAATGAACTTCGTGTGTCGGTATGGAGTACCTCAGGAGTTACACTCAGATCAGGGCCGGAACTTTGAGTCTGCTATCTTTTCGGAAATGTGCAAGATCCTTGGAATAAGAAGAAACCCGGACAGTGGCGTACAATCCAAAATCAGATGGGTTAATCGAGAGATTTAATCGTACCCTGATTACTACAGTGTCAATGATGCTTGATACTAGGCGTGGCCAGAGGGACTGGGACGAACAGTTGCCATTTGCGACATTCGCCTATAGGTCCGTCCCTCAGGAGTCAACAAAGGAGACACCGAATATGCTCATGCTCGGACGAGAGGTTGCGTTGCCGATAGACTTGACGACGCAGACACCACCCCTAAAGGGAGACGGACCCATCACAGATTATGGAGAGGAATTAAGGCATCGCATGCAGGTGGCTCATGACCGAGCCAGGCAAGAACTCAAACTGAGTGCGAGGCATCAAAAGCGCACGTATGATAGGCGAGCGACGGAGGCGAATTACAAGGAGGGAAACTTTGTCTGGCTGTATGACCCATCTAAGAAGAAAGGGGTATCGCCTAAGTTGGTGAGCCGATGGAAAGGTCCCTACCTAGTACTCAATCGACTTTCGGATGTAACATTTAGGATACAGAAGAAACCACGGGGGCGACTGCAAGTAGTGCATTCAGACAGGCTAAAGGAGTATCAGGGTCAGCCATTGAAAGCGTGGCCAGTAACGCCGTCACAGCCAGTACCCTCACTTAGGGGGCGTTCCCACGATCAACAAGCTCCATCTGAACCAGAGGTGCCATCCGCTAGTTTTGTGAATTCGGAAATAGATGTGTCACCCGACTGTGTGGTCTATAACTCACAAGGAGAGAGTGGAGGCAAGCTGGACGGAGGACTGCACCGGCAACACCCACATGTTGAGGACACCGGAAGCTTGAAGCTCAATGCGGATGTTGGCCAGGAAACCCAGACCAATCGTGGACCCGTGAGGAGGAATCTGCCAAGGCAGAGACAACTACCCTCTCGCTATAGATAAAACTCTGTGGGAATCTGGAGTGTTGTCCGTGTGTACTCAGTGTAAATTGATTAGATTAATTGAATGGACTGTTTAATTAATTGAATGTTTGTTTCTTTTCTTCAAACTTAACTCAGAGACGGAAATGGACAGGCCAGATCCACTGCCAGAGTTCACGTGTAAGCAGTGTGGCCGCACCTACCAACAGCGGACCAGCCTGGCTCGCCCTATCCGGATGGAGCACAGGCAGAAGTCCCTGTTTGCCTGGTGCCGCCGTTGTTCGTTCAGATCTAACAGGAAGGACAACCTTAGACGCCACTACAGTAAGGACCACCCGGAGAATCTGATGGAAGTGAGCCAGATAGCTTTGGAAACGGAGGCCGCAAGGGCGGCGCCACCGATGAAGACGATGCGTCTGGAGATAGCCCGGCAGGATCTCGGGGACTGCAAGTCATGGCGTGAAGCACGGGAGGTGCTTGACCGGGAGCGGAAGGACCGTTCTAGCTCGGGCAGGAGCCATGCACCTCAACAGAAGCTGAAGGAGAAAAAGGAACCGCCCCCTACAGAGAAGGGAGGTACTAAACGGCGCCAGGCCCCGCCAGCCACTGTGTCCTCTGCTAGCCATGCCGAAGGAAACGCTCCACTGGATCTCTCGGCTCATGCTCCAGCAGAGATATCCTTGTCCCCATATTCGATGTCAGTCTTCGGAGAGGCCCCGGAGGCGCCTCGACCCCTTGTCCACGGAGGCAAGCCACTAGGGATGCTAAAGATGATGATGTCCCAAGCCGAGGTGAGCGAGCCCGAGACCGGATCGTCTCCAGAGATCGCTCCGGCCCAGCCAGTCCAGCTTCCAACCCTGAGGGGGCGGGTGAGGAAGGTGGTGGAGAACACGACCACATACCGGTACAACGAGGACGGCAACAAGATAGAGGAGATAAGGCAGCACCGGGTCTACAACGTTGATTTCGAACACGATTTCAAGAGCACCAGTTCTAAAGTTCTTTAGGTTTATTTAAAGTGTCTTACAGTTTATCTAAAGTCTCTTAATGTTTTAAAGTTTCTTGCAGTTTATCTAAAGTCTCTTAATGTTTTAAAGTTTCTTACAGTTTATCTAAAGTTTCTTAATGTTTTAAAGTTCTTGAAGTTTATCTAAAGCGTCTTAATGTTTTAAAGTTTCTTGGATTAAATTTGTGGAGGCACCGTGATGCGCGTTGGAACGTCTTCAGATAATTTGTTATTTAATCATTTGCTTATTATTTGTTATTTAGCTTTTTGATCGGGACGATCAAAGCAATAAGGAGGCTTTGTAACGCAATTGAACCAATCTTGCTAATCGAGTAGAGCGCGAGCGGGCGCAAGTCGCTCAGCAAATTTAACTATAGAGGGCGCTAGCGCGTCACTGACTATGGTGTACGTGTACGGCGCGAACAGTGCAAGTTTGGATCTCGTCTGGGACGGACGTGTGAGTGTCGACTCTCAGGTAATAAGAGGCTACAGTGTGCGCTACCTCGATTCGAGCGTGGGCCACTGTTACCATTACTTGGGTGGGACCACGGTGGGACACCGAAGAGGAAACTAGGGATTAGTTTCTGGGGAACTAGGGATTAGTTCTGGTCCGCGTATAGGGGAAAGGAATTAACTTACCGTTGCGCCCTAGCGAGAGGCTCGTAGCTTGGAGGATACAAATAAAGACCCAAACCAAGAGGCGCGTCATACCAATCATGTTAATACTTGTGGGTACTACTTAAACTGATAATTATGTACTGGAGGTCCGAGAAGCAGTAGAGAAGTAATTAAAGGAGGGTACATGCATGAAGTTTTCTTGTCACTCTTACTCTTGTCCTGTAGTCTGTCTTGTCTGTCCCCATGGAGCTAGGTTAATTGAGGGTACAGTTGTCAGCCCTGTGCATTAGGCGGTATATTTCCGTCCAACGGGCCTCGCCACCGGTCTTGGGTTTCCTGTAGGAGTACCACACTCGCTGGGTGACCACCGGGGGAATATTAGTCCGGGGTAAATCGGTAGATCCGTTACAATATCAACATTCATTTTATGTATTCTATCATAAATATGACCTATTTGTTATATAATTTGGCAATTAGGGCTTTCTTTAATGTATAATTTGTGGCCATTCATTGCGGGTTTTTTCCAGCCAAAGTGCTAACTTGAAATACCAAAACATTTTATTCCATGTTTATGTAGGTTGGTATCTTATCTACCAACTATGAAAGTGGCATTATCTACAAAGTGCCACTTTCGGCTTCATGGCCCAATTCAATACTCCATTTTTCGCTATGAGAAAATATGATGACAACACCCCTATTTAAAATAATGGTTTGACCCAAAGTGGAACGCACACATTACATTTTAAAATCTTTTTCTGAAAGAGTAAACATGGTTGTGCAATATGTGTAAAAGACAAACTTCTACTCTTTCCCCTTTAGATGTACCAGTGCTTCTAATTTACCTATATTTCATTACTTAAATAAATGTAAAAAATTGAAAAATTGTTGGAAATCTTATTTTGGCGGTTACCATAGCAACAAACATCTAATATCATTTTTTCCCCTATTTTTGTAATTCATGTACCCGTATCTACTCATACATGGAGTATTGCCAAAATCAATTTTTTAAAGTCTGCCACCTTTTAAAAAATATCTTTGATTTTTACAGCAACCCAGTCTTAAGTGTTTAAAAAGAACTGTGGTGTTTAGGGGAAAAGTCACATTTCACCTCTTGCCATCTGCTTTGTGGAAGATTTAATCCATTTATGAAGTTCTGTAACATTCAGTGTAGAAAGTACTGAGCAGGGGAAGTCAGGAAAATGAAAATGTTTCCTACCAGGTTGTGTATCAAAAACCTTATTTTGATACAGTTCCATAGCTAATGCTATTTGGTCTTTGGTGGGGTTTTTGGTGGGTTTTCCAGACGGCTTCTTTACAAGTGCTTGCTGGTTGATTGAGGCAAGTAACGCATCACAGGCTTGTGCTGAGTGACTTATTCTATCAATACTCTTACTTGTGACTTTTCCCCTCAAACCAGCACAGTTCTCTTTAAACACTCGGTTTTGGTGTTCAATTTCGCGATCGACTTCAATGTTGTGTTTGGCTTTGCCTGCTTTATTGATGAATCTGTTCCACTTCAGTTCGTAAGCTAACCTTGGGGTAAGGAAACAATGAACTTGTGCCAGCAAGCGCAACACCTGGTAACTGTATTTCGGTTTCTTTGCAGCTTTGAAGTGCAGTAAAAGAAATGTGTACATCCTGATGACTCTTTCTCCATCGCCCATTTGCCGTGCATCATTAAAGTTCATGGCCAAGAGACAAAGGCTTAGTGCTGCTCGTGTGTAATTAAATAGTGCATTTGTACTTGGAGGTAGTCCTTCCTTCTGCTGTGTAGGCGGTTGAATTCCAGAGTGTTTTTGCTTCATGTGGTTTTTGAGGCCTCTCTGTGTCTGATATGTTTTCTTGCAACATGGACAAGACAACACTGGGGAATCTTTCCTCACTTCATCATTACTGGGAATTGCATAATTATCCACAATTTCTTCTAACACATTATAGACATACGGAGTTCTGTCTTTGTGTTTTTCATACACAAAATCATTGCGTGTCGGTTGATCTGATATTGCATCCAGTCCAAAGTACTCCATAGCAGCAGCAATAACAAGAGCAACAGTGTATTGTGAAATAAGATCAGCAGCCGCATTAATGTTCCTCATTGGGTCGCTGGTTACCTTGCGCACTTCCAGAAAGTTCCTTGCTGCATACAATGTGCCTTTGTCTCCACTTGATGTGGTGTCATACAAATGTAACCATATCACCTGTTGAAAATATCAAAACACAAAATTAATTTTAACAATCACAACCTATATTGGTTTCATGAGGATGGAACATTTTTGTGGCATTTGCCCTAATTATTCGAGGCTTTCTTACATTTGACTCAATTATTTCATGTAACTTTCTGTGAAAGTGTTTGTAAATGTTTGATTTTGTGTAAATTTATTTCCTTTAAAAAATGTGATTAAAACTGTGTTCCATTTTGATGTAACAAGGACACGTTCTTGTTATGCCAGTTTTGAAATATTTTTAAAGCCATTTTCAACACAAATTATTGTGCGATGAAGAAGAAAAAAAAGGGAAAGAAGTCTTTTTGAGATACATTTCTTTACATTGTGACATACCTGATAAAAATTGGTAATCTACTGAAGCAAAGCTCAAATATGGCGTTCCTCAGGGCTCAGTCATCGGCCCTCAGATGTTCACTTACTACTCCCACACCATTGGTCAACTTATTCGACGTCACTCTATCCAGTATCACATGTATGCTGACGATGTACAGTTGTTTTTACCATTCAACCCCTCCCGTCCTGGTGATGCGGCCTGTGCTTTGTTTCGTTTGTCTCGGTGTGTCAACGAGCTTCAATCCTGGTTGGTCATCAATAAGTTAAAGATGAACCCGGATAAGACAGAATTCTTCATTGCAGCCTCTCCCACTCACCTCAAAAACCTGGACCACCTCACCTTTAATCTCAATGGCACTCAAATTCATTCCTCTCCATCTGTCAGAAACTTGGGTGTAGTCTTCGATCGCAGCATGTCCATGTCTGCTCACATTACTCAACTCTGTCGTTCTCTTAACTGGCATATACGCAACCTAAGCCGGATCAGAAGGTTCCTCGATTTCAGCGCTTGCCATAATGCTGTCCGAGCCTTAATTCTGTCCAAGATGGACTACGGCTGCTGCCTCCTGAACGGTGTTTCCCAGAAAGATGTTGCTCGCCTTCAACGGCTCCAAAACCGATGTGCCAGACTTATCTTTAAGCTGCCCAAATACACTCACACATCTCCACTTCTCAAGCAATTACACTGGCTTTCAGTCGCCCAACGCATTCAATTCCGCACAATGGTCCACACGTATAAATCCCTCAATCACTGTGCCCCGGATTATCTCTCCTCTCTTCTTTCACTCCAGACTTCTTCTTACTCTCTTCGCTCTTCCACTGGTAAATCCCTCTCCGTTCACAGAACCCATAAACTTGCTGGTGACAGGGCTTTTTCAATTGCTGCTCCCCGTCTATGGAATTCCTTACCTACCCTAATTAGAACCTCTAACAGTGTCCCAGCCTTCAAACGTGCTCTTAAAACCCACCTTTTTGCCTCTTCCTAGCTGGTCGTCTTTTTCTTTTGTCTTTTTCTTCCCCCCTTTGTTTTCTCAGCGCCTTGTATCCTTTGGCAATTTGGCGCTTTATAAATACTGATATTATTATTATGACAGGTACCATTCCTTCCAAACGTTGAGTGGGTGTTGTTGAGTTACATTGCTCCCTCTTGCAGGAGCTCTCTCTTTCACAACTCAACAGATCACCAGCACTGATTATTGGAGTAGGTGTCTCGGTATCATGGCCTGGTACATACTTGTGCAAGTGATGCATGATGTTAAATATTCCCTGTGCAGTATTCTCACTCTCCATGAGCACACCAAGGTTCACCTAATGATTTAACATTTAAAATGCAAAGATTAAAAAAAACAAATTCAAGATCGAAATTATCTTTTTTCATTTGTTTTTCCTCCTTCAATTTAATACTATGGGTTTTATGATTTAGCTATGAGCTTTTGCCAATAAAAGAAAAATTTGCACTTATTTCCAGCACTCAAAGAAAAACAGAAAACAAATGGAATTGAACAGGAAAACTGTGTTTAAATGTAGCTGGAAACATTTCTGTGGAGAATTAATACTGGTATGAACTTCTTAATCAGTGAAATAATACAATCAACTGATCTGATCATTTCTTTTTTGATGATTACAAATGTTATTTGTAAGTGCACTTGTTAATATTGAAAAACATGTTTTTAAAATTATTTTTATTATTTTATACATTTTAGGTCATAAACAGAACCACACATTTTTTCAAATAAAGGGCACTTTTATGAATGGAAAATCACTTCAAATTTTTAAACAGATTTTGACTTCACTAGTACAACAATGGTCAGCTTATTGGTAATCAGTTAGTATAGTTAGTATAAATCATTAAGTGTTTAATCAAGTACAACAAGTAATTGTTTAAACACAAAAACATTCTGCTCTTACAATTTGTGATTTCTTGCTGATATCTGACATGTGTTCATGATGAGGTTGTGCTGGGACATGTCCACTGATCCACTTGAGGGCTGGAATATGACTGGAAATAATGTTCCCAATGAGCAACATCCACTCATGCTTGAGAGTTTTGTTGTCACTGAAAGTAGGCAGAAAATCTTCGACATTAATGGACGATACTGTTGAAATGGGTGCATCATTGGGCAAGTGATAACCCTCTACTCTGTTCTTGACTGCTATTGCATGAGCCATATGAAGATCAGTTCCATACTTTTCACGAGACGTGTGCCGAGGATGTATGACAAGATCAACATTGTCCATGATGACTTGAAACCCATGATCTGTCCTCTTTTCCTGATGATTTCTCCACTCCTCATCTGTTGATATGGCTTTGATAATTCTTTCTTCGGCATCTGCTTTAGACTTCTCCTCTGCCCACTTCTTTGTTTCACTATCAAAGTCTGATCCAAAATCAACTTGCCGTTGCAAGGTTGTGGGGTAGCTAGAGCAAACAAATCTGGCACAAAGGTGGCTAAAGGCAGACTTTTTGGCACCACTCTGTTTCAATATCAAAGATGTCAGGACCTGGTGAGTGTTCATGGTTTGTGAATGACAGTTGAGGAGAATTCCTGCTGCCGTTGTGATTCCTGGGATGAGTGTTTCCTGTGTTTTTCTGACATTTCTTTGCAATCCCGGACTTTCTGCAGCTGCATGCAAGACTGCAGACAACAGAGGGGACTTGTCTTAGAGTTCCTGTTGTTGTTCAGCATAGCTGAATTTCTGGAGATCTTTCAGACTTGAACCACGGAACAGAGACGGGTTGTCAGGATTGCACAAATTAGTCACTTCTTTGACTACAGTGTTGACCAGTGCAAATCTAAATTCTTCTTTAGCTTCTTCCGATTGTACAACAATGCTTAGTGCTCGCCGTCTGTCTCCTGCACAAAGTGCAGCAGCAACGTACAATCCACATTCCAGTCAGATCCTTCCTTTCTACTTGATGTTCATAGTGCATTGTCACCTAGTGTGAAGATAAAGAAATATAAGACACAATTAAGCTTTACTACTCTGTAGTGAGACATTAAACCATAAAATGAGGAAAATATGTTGATAAACAAACTCAATGGGCACGAACTGTTGTTGCCACAGATGAAACTTATAAAAAATGTCCTAGAAGGTTACATAAGTCACTGAATTGTTCATGTCAAAGCTTAATTCTGATCATCATTCTGAAAAATACATTCCATTAAAGTACAATGTATTGGGGTCCGCTCGTAAGTCCGACGCCTCATAGGTCCGACGCCTCATTAGTCCGACAAAATACCAAATAAGGTCCATAAGTCCGACGCCTCGTAGGTCCGAAGCCTCATAGGTCCGACAATTAATTTTACTTTTATTTCTGTCCATAACTCCGACGCCTCATAAGTCCGACACATCATGAATACAAGCATTGCGATCGAAAAATATGAAGCTGTAAGCTACAAGTTCCAAATACTTGATCTCCAGAAATATTTCTACAATCTATCTCACATATAGGCCGCGAAGACCGCTTTATACACCGAATCATTGGTGAAATCGAAAAATAACAATAAACGAGCTCGCGTGCAGGAGTTTACAGGGTTATGGTGGTCTGCACCCATAGACATCTAAATAATTATTTAGATGTCTATTATTTAGATGTCTATGTCTGCACCCCTAATTCGTGCTTTGCACAGTGCGCCCTCTCACGTTTTTGCCTTGTGGGACAAATGAACCTTCTCTTATAATAGTCTATAGCTCCGACGCCTCAACAGTCCGACGCCTCATTTGTCCGACGTCGGACTTATGAGGCGTCGGACTGTTGGGGCGTCGGACCCATGAGCCCGAGTTTATGAGGCCAGTGCCTCAAAAGTCCGACGACTCATAATTCCGAAATTCGGACTGATGGGGCGTCGGACTTATGAGGCGTCGGACTTACGATACGGCCCCAATGTATTAACAATTTTAGTAGAGAAAGACTCTGAGAGTATTGAAACGCAAGGCCATTAAAACTTATTGTCTTTATACCATAGGTACCATAGGTACTATTGGTTTGTTAGCCATTAACAACAGCTTAATTTTTTGTTGCATATTAAACTATAATCAATCAGACAAGGATGTTTGAGAGAGTCATGTTTTATTTATATTCAAAGTGAATATTTCTAATGTCAAAGTGGGCGATGTCAACATCTCACCAGTATTAACAGCTCGCAATCTTGGTCTTTGGTTTGATTCAAAGTTTAGTATGGCTAAACAAATCAGCAGTGTTTGTTCAATAAGCTTTTTTCATATTCACAATATTAGACATATCCGTAAATTTTTATCTAGAGACACCCTTAACATTTTGGTCCATGCTTTAATAACTTCCCGACTTGATTACTGCAACAGTCTTTATTTTGGCTTACCAAAATCATACTTGGATAAACTACAACGTGTTCAAAATACAGCGGCAAGACTTGTATATGGTGCTTCTAGATACGCTCACGTTACCCCCCTGTTACAGACACTACACTGGCTTCCCATTCCAGCTCGTATTCAATTTAATGTATTGTTACTGACATTTAAAGCATTTCATAACCAGGCTCCCAAATATCTTTGTGATTTTTTAACAAAAAGGGCGAATTCCCGTTATTCCTTACGATCTCAAACTTCTAATCTGCTCAGTCTACCCATTGGAAAGATGTCAAAAACACTCGGTGACAGAGCATTTGTTGTAGCTGCACCCACTTTATTGAACCGACTGCCCCAAAATGTCCGCTCAGCTCCGACTCTTGTAGATTTTAAGCGTAAGTTAAAAACACACTTGTTCCTTTAGTTAGTGCATATGTATAAATTATTGATTTATAGGGTATTCGATCGATCTATGTTATCGTACTTTTTATGTGTTAATTAATAATTTGTATCTTTTTATTTTAACCAATTCTTTAGCTGTAATGTAAGTACACTGTATTGTTATGCGCATTTGAACATAATTTCTTTTATAGAATTTGCGCAATATAAATTATTATTATTATTATTATTATTAATGTCTAAAATAAATGACACCCACATTTCTGTTCTTTCTGTTTGTTTGCAGTCAGGTCTTTTTGTTTTAATTTGGAATAATTTATTAATTGAACACAATTTTAAGATATACAAATTAATTGGAAAATGTAGCAGCCAGACTGGTGATGATTTAACAAGTAATTATGTTTATTCTAGAGTTCTGTATTGAGTTGTGTTCTTAACCAGTAAGCTTAACCCATGACCCGTGGTTCTACAAAATAAATAAACAAATAAAAATCCCCATAAGTCTACATGAAATGGAGGCACAAAACATTAGAACAAACAGGCTTTTCAACTTACACCAATCTTAATAACCTTGGAAGTAAATAATGGCTATAAGGCCTACTCTGAACACAGTTTAAGGATTATCAGCACCACCCCACATGCAGCTTGCTACCCAAATCAAATTATATGTATGGACGGGTGTAAACAATCTTACAAGCCTAACACTAACACTATTCAACCACATGGGCTTAACATCCAACTAGGAAATGATTAACTTCTATTTTTTTCTCCATTTGTCATCTGTTTCAGATTCATTCCTTGCCAGAATTTTGTTTTTGTTTGTTCTCACTCCTCTGGTTTTCCTCAACCCCCGCCCCCCTTTCACATTACTCCTATTCATACTTCTTTGTTAGTTCTTCCCTTTGATCTCCACCCTGGACCATCTCCATCCTTGTGGCTCAACCCCTTCTGTTTTTGTTCTTACCCTGCCTTTGATCCTACCCACACTGACCCCATGTACCCTTTAATCCTTCAGCCTAATCCTCCTTTTGTTGTTTGTTCCATTGAACTCTTTTGGTTTTTTCAGCATCCATAATGTGCATCATTCTGTATGTTACCCTATATATGTTTGTTTCTTGTACATTTAGTCTCTAAAGAAGATCTTGTTAAGATCGAAATATTAGGCCCTCTTAACTTATTTGATTTGTATATTTCAGGTCATTCCAGCCGGTAAGCAGTTTGCATCAGTTTTAATCTTATTCACTTTATTGTCAACATAGAGCAGTAGTTGTGTCAGTAGTAAAGCTGTGTAAATCAGTCAAAAGTTGTTTCGGAGCCTGTACAATCAGCTTTGTTAGGGAGCCTGTATAATCAGCTTTACAATTGCTCTACACAATAAACAAACAGTCTAGTAAACACACATGACAAGAAATCATTCTTCTGCTATCTGTATCAAAACCACATGGGAATCATTCTGCTTTACAAGAACATTTTGGCTGTGAATTAATTGAACTACTGTGTAATCAGAAATTGTGCCCTTGAGCTGAGTCAAGTTACCCACCAAAGTTCTATCAATTGCCTTAAATTGCAAATATTATTCCGATGCTGCATTATGTGCTGATATCAATCAGCATTATAACTTTCAGTGCTGTGAAGAATGTTTCCTGACATTTAACAATGAGTTTAAACAACTGTAACAACTGGGTTATATGTACACAGTGTATACATTTAATTTGTAGTTGACAAATCAAGTATTCCTGCCAGAGTACCTTTTCAATGACCAGCATAACAAACGATGCATATTATATAGTCAAAAGCAAAGACACAGATTTTTAATAGCAATTTTCTTAAAGTGTATAAATATTTGAAGGTAAATGCTCTTTTTTCTTTTGGGTACAAATACGAAAACAATGAACACAATTTGATAAAAGTTTTGATTTCACATGATAAACCATTTGTTTGCTTAAAATATTATACAAAACTGCGATGTACACCTGCCCAGTCAAGTCTCATGATTTATTTTAATACAATTCAAAGGCACTGAACATGTTTGGTATCAAAGACCAGTATTGTCACTCGGTGTATCCCAACATATGCATAAAATGTGTGCTTGTGTGTGCTTTCAGATGCTTATAAAACAAAAGGCTTCATGCATGAAGTCTTTTTTTATTTTAGTGAGAAGTTAGCTCTTTCTCAAAAACTACGTTACTTCAGAGGGAGTGGTTTCTCACTATGTTTTATACATGTACTATAAACAGCTCTCCGTTGCTGGTTACCAAGTAAGTTTTTATGCTAATATATATTTTAAGTAATTACCAAACGTGTTCAATGCCTGTAAAGGCATTTCTTTCTTGTAATTAGTGCAATTATTTTTTAAATCATTGCTACTATTTTTTGTTTCTGATTACAGGAATTTGTACATATCGAAATATATAACTGCTAAATTGCTAATTTAGGAAAATTTGCTTAGTTTGCAGACTAAAATCCAACCCAACAAAATGGGACTTTACAATTGTAAAACTCAGAACTTGCACTCTTCTACTTCTACAAATTTTATTCTTGTTTGAATTGACATCCAAGAGATGGATTGTTCGAAGATTCCATCATATTGAGTTTCTCAAAAAAGTAAAGAAAAGCCCTTGAATTTTTTTTAAACACCCCCCCCCCCCCCCCCCCCAATGCAATGAATGAAAACGAAATATTTACAACAATTTTGAGTGTCAAGGAATGCTCTACAAATAGTTTAACTTACTGTTCGTGTTGTCGGGGTTCCCTGAGAACCTACTGCCTTTCTTTTCTGTCGGTCCAGCAGTCTCTGCGGACTTGCTTGGGGTGTCTGAGCCACGGGGAGATCGCTGCCGCTCAGACGAGTTGCTTTGCCTTTGGTTTTCTGGTAACTTTGTTTTATTTCAGTTCGTTTTTCGTTGCTCTTTTGCACGTTTACCACCTTGGTAAAACAACTGTCACACATGAATGTTGTATTGGAGTGTTCGACTGCATCATCAACGATTTCACTTAACTGGGCGAGAAATAATGGGCTTTTGTTGGCCAATGTGCTTAATGTTGAATATCTCTTACAAGTGACCAACGCTCTGTTACATATCACACACCAGCGATATTTTCTGGCTCGAATACCACCGCCAGCAGTTGCCTCTGCTGCGGCCATTTCTAATTCAACAGTACACTGCAAAAAGAGTTGGCCAAAGCTTTCCTAAATAATTATAAAACTTGTCCGCTTTTCATGCAATTTGATACACGACGTGTACTCTGTACTTTATTTCTCACAAACTGAAATAACATCAAACTCTCTAGAAACTACACGCAGATAGATAAAGTACACGCGCTAAAAACTCTACTAAGTACACAAACTCTACTAAGTACATGTATGTACCAGTCTACCTACTAAAACAATTTCACATTTAGCATTTTAAGAACGTAAACTAGTCAAAGATTGCAATGAGAACTCGTATAGATCTAATTGATTTAATTATTGCATTGATAAACGCTACAGCAAGGCCATCCGTGCGCATGTTTGCATCGCGATTACAACAATCGCGCTCCAATCGCGATTCCATCGCGATACATCAATCGCGTAGCTATCTCGGTCAGATTTTTCAAACAAACGAAAGTATCCCCGTAACTCGGTGTATGCCTACCTAACACAACAATTACACCTTAAGGGGGTCGTATACATTTGGTAATTACTCAACAAATTAATGGCAATAAAAACTTACTTGGTAAGAAGTACAGCAGCTTTGGATAGTATAATGCATTTTTAGAAACTTTTCACTTCGAAGTACTGCAGTTATGGGAAAAGACATCACTTTTTATTCCCAAAAAATTTAATCTGAGAAGCGTTACTGCAGTGACGTTTCTCAGAGTGTGTATTACAATGCATATTATTCTTCCTGCGCGGACATAACCGCTCCAGATTTTCGGCAATATCTCAAAATTGCTACTACCTTTTGAAATGATTTTTTTACAGGTTAGTTTTATGGTATATATCTATAACTGTATATGATTGAAACAAACAGTGGGTTCCAATTACCAAACGTATACGATCCCTTTAAGCATTCATCTGAAATCAATTTTAAGAACGTAAACTAGAAAAAGATTGCAATGAGAACTATGAGGCGCCCTTTATGACTTTATTATTGAAACAAATATATAGAGGATCAAACAAATAATATAAAACCAAACAAATATATATAGGTCGAAAAAAATATTATAAGACCAAACAAAAATATATAGGTCGAAAAAAATATTATAAGACCAAACAAAAATATATGGGTCGAAACTAAATATATATAAGGCCAAACAAATATATATGGGTCGACAAAAATATTATAAGACCAAACAAATATATATGGGTCGAAAAAAATATTATAAGACCGAACACAAAATATATACAGAGCGAAGAGTTTCAATTTTATATAAAACGAAGCGCCACCAACGACGGCGGGTTGCAATATTTATAGAACGAAGCGAATTCCATATAAGGAAGAAAAAGTGATAATATATAATTCGAGTTTGCAAATATATAGGACGAGTTTGCAACGAAGCGACCTGGCAGAACCTAGCCCGCGATTCAACACGATATTCAGCCCGCGATTCAGCTGGCCGCAGCTGTTTATAGAAAATTAGAATCCATTCGACAAAAGGAGGTGCTGATTTGAAACTAGATTTACGGATTAGATCAACGAATTTTCGAAAAGGTACGAAAATTAATCCCCGATTATAGATTAACTTCAACAATAACTACCAGCAAGACTATAAATAGTATTCTTAAAAAGATTTTCCTCCAAAATTGCCATTATATTAGTCGATTCCAGAGAACCTCATTTTTAAGCGTTTCTCGCAACATATTACTTTCGAATCAATAAAATGCCGTCTTAAAAAAAAGTGTACCGCACATGTTTTGTAAAATTAATATTTTTACTTCATAATCGTAATTGTCACCTTCCTGGGCACACTTAATTTCAGCAAGGGCGTATTCCAATAAGCCGATCCGTTCCAAACGGCCTCTTAAAAAAACAACGTTTTCGATAACATCTAAAAAAATGCGGTATTTGAGGTTTCTAATAAAATGCCGTCTTAAAAAAAGTGTACTGTATTATTAACGACGGTGGGTATAGTAGTACTAATCGGCAGCATACAGCCCTTCTACAAAAGTCCAAGTCCATGTTAATGATGCTCCCCAAAACATTTAAACTTTTACAACAAAGATATTGCAAACAAAATCAGTAAAGATGTTTTCACTAATTTACATATCTGTCCTCTTGTTCATGTCTTATACTGCACTATATAAAGGTTGAGTAAGCAACATTTTATGAGCTACGACGAAGGCAGACCACACAAGTTTAGTTAAATATTTCCTTGGGATACTAGTGTTGGGGATAGACTTTACCAAAACTTAAATATACACCGATAATTAAATTAACCAATTAACTTCAATTATCTTATTAGGTTCAAACAAAAACGTTGAATTTGATTCAGATCCGAAGAAAAGCCCACAATGCATGTACATTGTTTAATAAAACTACGTTGGGGCATATCGCCTCATTGGAACGAGCCGCTACTAAAATTAAGTGTACCAACGAAGGTGATAATTAAGATTGTCAAGTAAAAATCATCAAATTTCAAGATATTGTCGGAAACGTTGCTGCATTGGGAGGCTATTTGGAACGGATCGGCTTTTTGGAATACGCCCTTGCTGAAATTAAGTGTGCCCAGGAAGGTGACAATTACGATTATGAAGTTAAAAATATGAATTTTACAAAACATGTGCGGTCCCCCTTTTTTTAAGACGGCATTTTATTGATTCGAAAAACGCTTAAAAATGAGGTTCTCTGGAATCGACTAATATAATGGCAATTTTGGAGGAAAATATTTTTAAGAATACTATTTATAGTCTTGCTGGTAGTTATTGTTGAAGTTAATCTATAATTGGAGATTAATTTCCGTACCTTTTTCGAAAATTCGTTGATCTAATCTGTAAATCTAGTTTCAAATCAGCACATCCTTTTGTCGCATGGATTATAATTTTCTATAAACAGCTGCGGCCAGCTGAATCGCGGGCTGAATCGCGTGTTGAATCGCGGGCTAGGTTCTGCCAGGTCGCTTCGTCGTATATATTTGCAAACTCGTCCTATATATTTGCAAACTCGAATTATATATAATCACTTTTTCTTCCTTATATGGAATTCGCTTCGTTCAATAAATATTGCAACCCGCCGTCGTTGGTGGCGCTTCGTTTTATATAAAATTGAAACTCTTCGCTCTGTATATATTATGTGTTTGGTATTATAATATTTTTTTCGACCCATATATATTTGTTTGATCTTATATATATATGTTTTCGTCCTATAATATATATTTTTGTTTGGTCTTATAATATTTTGTTTCGACCCATATATATATTTAGTTTCAACCCATATATTTTTGTTTGGTCTTACAATATTTTTTTTCGACCCATTTATTTTTGTTTGGTCTTATAATATTTTTTTCGTCCTATATATATTTTTTTGGTCTTATATTATTTGTTTGATCCTCTATATATTTGTTTCAATAATAAAGTCATAAAGGGCGCCTCATAGAGAACTCGTATAGATCTGAACACTAGATTGATTTAATTAATGCATTGATAACGCTGCAGTAAGGCCATCCGTGCGCACGTTTTGCATCGGGGCAACAATCGCGCTTCAATCTCGATTACAACAATCGCGTTTCAATCGCGATTACACCAATCGCACTTTCAATCGCGATCAAGTGAGAACCCCCCCCCCCCCCCCCCCCACCACCACCACCCCAGACACCTGAAAAATATCATGATTGCGCGAATAGCGATTTGATAATCGCGATTCGGAAATCGTGATTCGTTCACTTCGTTTCGATTTTGACGGTATGTACATGTGTATGTACATGTACATGTACATGTAATAATAATAATAAATAATAATAACTGGATTTGTATAGCGCCAAATTACCAAAGGATACAAGGCGCTAGAAAAGAAGAAAAAGGAATAGAAGACAACAAACAACAAAGAAAGACATGCAGCTACGTTTGGGGGAAAAGGTAGGTCTTGAGAGCCTTTTGGAAGTAAAAGACACTGCCTGCGTTTCTGATGGAGATGGGCAGGTTGTTCCATAGCCGGGGGGCGGCAACAGAGAAGGCCCTGTCACCAACCAATTTATGTGACTTAGGGATAACAAGAGACTCACAAGCAGAAGAACGAAGGGAGTAAGGACTCTTTTGGGATTTGGAGAAGAGAGGAGAGATAATCTGGTGCAGAGTGATTAAGTGACTTGTAAGTGTGAACCAGTGTGCGAAACTGAATGCGTTCGGCGACTGGGAGCCAGTGTAGTTGTTTGAGCAGATGAGAGGTCATGGGCGGATCCAGGATTTTTTTAAAGGGGGGGTCCACCCAAGGTCTTAGAGCAGGATTTTGTGAATTGGGTGTGTAAAAAAAAAATGTGGGTGTGTAACAATTTGAGTACATGTAACTGGGAAGCATGTACGCGAAGCGCACATCCCGAGCGCGTAGCGCGAAGTCCCTGCGGCCGGGGTTCAGGGCCCGCTTAAGGGCCGTGAATTTTTTTGGTTTATTAGGTGCTCTCTGGCGCAATCTGAGGCCAATTTCTACCTATTATTTGTTAATGTTGTGGCAATATGAAGCCTGATTTTTATACCATTTTTTTTTAAAATCTAATATTTACCATTTTTAGCTGGAATGATAACTTGAAATAAATTTTGACCAGAGGAGTATATTATGGATACCGGTATTGGAAGTTTGGATTTAAAAACAGCGCACACTGACTCACACTACGTGTAAAATGAGGTAACGGTTAATTGGTCATAAACCTTAGGCATACTTAACATAGGCAGGATTTGGCTGGGAGCGACCGGCAATGACTCCATTTAAAATAATAAACAAATTACAAGCCCTAATAGTTATTAAGTAAGTTTAATTTAAAGTTGTATGTTAAAATAAAATGTTACAAGTTGTGTTTAATCTTTAAAAAACTACACGCCAAACGCCCGCTTGTGCTAGCGGGGTTTATTCCGACCGCCTCTACAAACGGTGGAAAAAGCGGCGTGTTTGTTCCAATTTAGTGTTTAGTAATTTACATCAATTTAGCTTAAATTTAGGTCACGTGACAAATATATAAACACTGTGGTTAGCGCCTATTGCACTCGTTCTGCTGGGGCTACTCAACCGTCACTTCAAACGGTGAAATTCCAGTGTTTTTATTGGCAAGTCTGCCAAGTAAATGGGCCCAGTGGTGAGCCAAGCATGGCATTTGGGGCAAGCCTGCCCCGTTCAAGCTTATGAAAGCGTTTAACAAATTAAAATATGTAATTGCCTGAAATGCAATAAGAAGGAATAAACAAACTAGCGGCTCGAAAAACTAAGCCAAAAAAGTCAAATCATAGTCTATATGGTTGTTATTTTGTGTGTGTGGTTTGAGAATAATACACGTATGTATGCGTGTACATGTATGTACGTAGTCTAGCCCTAGACCCTTGTGTTATTTCGGCGCCCACCACGCGCGCAGATTCGTTAACGCTGTCTCTTTTTCAAATCCCGGCTTCGTGTGCGTTCTGGTCTCACGCATGCGTAGTTTACAAAATGCGGCTGGATCCATGTTCGCACTGGAGCCGACGTTTGACAAACGTACATGATTTTGGATTCCCCTAAGGGTCTAGCACTAGTTGGCAATCAATTGTTAACTTTAACCTTAGTTTTCGACGATTCTCCCTCGCTTTTCCGAGGGATCCAATCAGCGACCGAGTTTGAGCCTCATCATGAATTATTCATTATACACAAATACAGGATATGACTGGGTATGTGTACACAAGACACTTTGTACATGTAATGTACATTGTACATGTACAGTGTATGTGATGGCGACTGTATGCACGTATAGTATGCATTGCGCGAAATGTGCAGACTTATAGCATTGTGTGGCCGATCTTCCGGGGCAGTGCTACTAGTGCAAGCTAGCTGCAGCCGCCAACCGGCGCGGCCTGGCCGCATTGTACCCGTACCGATATTGTCGAGTCCCGCTGCAGCATCGCTTCAGGAGTTAGTAATGTGGTGCCGCGGAGAAGGGAAGGGTTTTTTTTATTCCAGTGTATCGAACCATAGAGAAAGGAACAGATCGAACGTACGTCATTTTGGCTACGTTTCCCTGAAATCAAAGGAAACATTATCATTTCGTGGTTTCACTCATCACAAATTTAAACACCAAAGACAAATACCTCTGCACCCGCAGTCACAAATAAACGCCGGGGCAGCCATAATTTGCTGTGTCGATGTATAATGTACATTGTACATGTACATGTACATGTGTACACAGGTCAATCGCGGCGAGTCTGGACATGTTTTGCGCGACACAATAACCCTCAGGTCTGCACGTATTTGCTTAACTGTCCATCATTATCAGGTGATATGACTACTGCATATATTACAATAGTCTGACCACGCCCACAATGTGCCAACTTGTCCAAGACCTTCAACAGGGTCCAGTTCACGGGTGGGGGTTCGTCGTGAAATAGCGCCCTCTATAACATCGGTGGTTTGTGTCAGTGATCGCGAAATAAACAACACGAAGGTCTTGGAACCAAGACTAGTATGTACGTTGCTTGTTAGGTGAAATACATTTGTTGTTTTTTTCGGGTTTTTTTCGTTTTTTTTTTTTTCACTCAAGAAAAAAGGGGGGTCCGGACCCCTTGGGACCCCCCTGTATCCGCCCATGGAGGTATGGGTGTGTTTACGGGTCTGAAAGATAAGCCTTGCACATCTGTTTTGAAGTCTCTGAAGACGAGATATTTCTTTCTTGGAGACTCCATTAGGAAGGCAGCCGCAATAATCCAGTTTTGATAGATTCAGGGCACGGCCGGCATTGTGACAGGCATTAAAGTCAAGAAATGTCCTGATCCGGCTAAGGTTACGTATGTGCCAGTTGAGAGAGCGACAGAGTTGTGTTATGTGGTCAGACATTTTAATGTCGTGGTCAAACACAACACCTAAATTTATAGAGTGGGTGTAGTAATTAGTGAAGAGCTGTGGACTAATGACAGATCCTTGAGGAACACCATATTTGAGATTGGCTTCAACAAAGAGTGCCTCCCTCACACGGACTTGACTCGTTCTACCCCTCAAGTACGAACGAAACCAGCTCAATACAGTACCCTCCAGACCAAAGTCGTCGTAAGAGGATACTGTGATCAACTATCAAATGCAGTCAATCATGATGAGTGAGACGCCCATGTACATGTACATGTACATTTGCATTGACACAGCAAATCATGCATGCCCCCCCCCCCCCCCCCCCACCCCCCCCCCCCCCCCCCCGCATTTATTTGTGACTGCGGGTGCAGAGGTGTTTCTCTATGGTGTTTCAATTTGTTATGAGTGAAACCACTTGCTCTATGGTGAAAACCTCCTAAACGAATCATAATTTATATGGTGGCACTGGAGGGATATAAAAAGTCGTAAACATTTTTGCGACTAGTGAACAAATTCGCAACTAGTCGTGAAACTATTGGCGACTGGTCGTGAATTTTAAAAAGTCGTCAATATTTTCACGACCAGTCGCGAATAATTTCACAACTAGTCGTGACAAAATTTGCGACTAGTCGTGATTTGTTTACGACTAGTCGTAAATATTTTTGCAACTGGTCGTAAATATTTTTTTCCGCGACAAGTCGCAAATAAATTTGCGACTAGTCGCAACAAATTCACGACCATATGCGAATAAATTAACGACTAGTCGCGAATAATTTCACGACTAGTCGTCACAACAATTTGAGACTGGTCGCGAAAAACTATTCACAACTAGTCGGCAAAAATATTCGCGACCAGTAGCAAATAAATTCCCGACCAGTAGCAACAATATTCACAACCAGTTGCGAATAAATTCACGACAAGTCGCGAATACAGTTTCACAACTAGTCGCGAATATAGTTTCACGACTTTTATGTCCCTCCAGGCCAACCATAAATTTCCCCTTTTAATTCAGGGAAAGGTAGTTTTAGCAGGTAATTAACTGTTTGCCAAAATGACGCACGACCTCACTAGATTTGAGGCTAATACTGACGTACGTTCAATACACTGGAATAAAAAAAAAACGCGCCGCGCCGCAGCACATAACATAACGATGCTGCAGCGGGCTGACCGGTACGTTCGCGCCGGTTGGCTGTAGCTAGCTTGCACTGCCATGCCCCGGAAGATCGGCCACACAATGCTATTAACCAGTTCGCGCCGGATGACGTATATAAACGCAAAGTTTTCCCCAAATTCAAAACTGATGACGCATAAACACGCCAAGTTCAAGTTCGAAAATCTCTGTCAGCAGCGAGCAAGGCCGGAAATGCGTGGGTGTGCTTCCCGGCACTATCGGCCTGAATACGCTTCGGATTGCGTTTCGTTAAAAATAATCCCACCCCTCGGCTCGGTGATGTTAAAATAATCCCGGCGCGAACTGGTTAAAAATCTGCATATTTGGCGCAATTATGCATATACATGTACGTGTATATGTACAGTATATGTACAATGTAGGTCTACATTGTCTTGTGTACACGTACACACACAGTCATATCATGTATTTGTGTATAATGAATAATTCATAATAAGGCTCAAACGCGGTCGCTGATTGGATCCCTCGGAAAAGTGAGGGAGAATCGTCGAAAACTAAGGTTAAAGTAAAGGCCCAGTCCCATTGCCAATGACGCATAAATCACGCATAAATCACGCATAAAATTGGTTTGTGCGTGATTGTTCGTGGAGAAATTGGTCATTTTCTGGGGTTGTGCGTGGTCAGAATCACCGATGAATCGCGTATAAACTGCGCATGTATCACTTACAATCACTGACAAAGAACATTCCACGCACAAGCCCAAACCCGATACAATTTCTGACGTTTTGGTAAGTGATTGTAAGTGGAACATACGTGGATTGTGCGTGTTTTGTAAGTGATATGTGCGTGTTCTGTAAGTGATTCGTCAGTGATGTGCGTGCTAGGAGCCAGTTCCTGACGCACAAGCACTGACGGAACACTGACACAACACGGACATATCACGCACCTTCCACGTCCAAACTACGTACAAACTGCGCATAAACTGCGTATAATCGCGCACGTTGTGCGTGGAAAAATTTTTGAACCGTTCAAAACCGGCGATCGCGCACAAACCCGTCTCCGCGTACAATCACTTACAAAAACTGATGCTCCACGTGTGAAACACGTGGGATTTACGCACATCACTGACGAATCACGCACGAAGAAAATTTTATGCGCAATTCATGAGTAATTCGTGCGCAAGTGCAGTGGGACTGGGCCTTTAGACCCTTGAAGGAATCCCAAATCATGTACGTTTGTCAAACGCCGGCTCCAGTGCGAACATGGATCCAGCTGCATTTTGTAAACTACGCATGCGTGAGACCAGAACGCACACGAAGCCGGGATTTGAAAAAGAGACAGTGTTAAGGAATCTGCGCCCGCGCGGGCGCCGAAATAACACAATGGTCTAGGGCTAAACTAGGCAGCAAGCAGCGCGGCGAGTCTCTGCCTCGATTTCGTCATACCCCTTGCGAGGTTTTATGTTAATGAGGCTTCCCTTCAAGGGGCGGAGTGGATTGACCACAATTTTCAAACATTATTTTCCCCCATTTATCACAGAAAATAAACACAACCACACACATAATGTTGTTGTCAACATTAAACTTTATTGATTTAAAAAAAAAACACCTTATTACATGTTTCCTTTAATGATAAGGGCGCCCCTTTGTATTTATTGGCCTATGATTCTCATACTTTTTGCAGTTTCACCCGATTAGATGGCTAAATTAAATGATGAAAAGTGACTATCTTTGCAGGGAGTTTATCACGAGTTATTGTTGACTAATGTTATAATGCAGTTGACTAATGATATGAGGTTTTGCAGTTACTATTACCGTACATGTACAAAATACTTATTTCATGCTGCTTCGCTTCGCTCATACGCATGAAAAAACAGTTTGATTCCATGTGCGACCAGAGAGAAGGAATGCATAGTACACATCGGTAAGGTTAGTTAGCAAGTTTGTTTATTATACAGCATGGGGGGGGGGGGGGGGGGGGGAGGTCTTGCACGACGACAAAAATATATGTTTGCACTCATTCTGCAGTGCAGAATGAATGTGATTATACTGTAACTAAATAAACATGAAACTAAATAAACTAAATATGATGATTTGGCACTCATTTTGCAGTGCAGATTGTTTAGTCTCTAAAAAAACATTAATTTTGCACTAAATATTGAATGTTATAACAAAACTAATTAAGTCTCTAAATGAATGTAAATATAATGAATTTGCACTCATTTTGCAGCGCAGTTTAAATGTGATAACAAAACTAATTAGGTCTCCAAATTAATGTGATCAATTTGCACTCATTTTGCAGTGCAGATTGTTTAGAAAACGTTAACAATTCAGTCTTTAAAAAAATATTCATTCTGCAGTGCAAAATGTGATAACAAAACTAAATAAGTCTCCAAATTAATGTTAATATGATGAAATTGTACTCATTCTGCAGTGCAGATTGAATGTAACTAATTAAGTTTCAAAATGAGTGTAAATATGATGATTTGGCACTCATTTTGCAGTACACATTGTTTAGTCTCTAAAAAAATCATTAATTTTGCACTAATTATGCAGTGTATATTGAATGTAAAAGCAAAACTAAATAAGTCTCCAAATTAATGTTAATATGATGAAATTGTACTCATTCTGCCGTGCAGATTGAATGTGATTATATTTAGTTTCCAAATGAGTGTAAATATGATAATTTGGCACTCATTTTGCAGTACACATTGTTTAGTCTCTAAACAAATCATTAATTTTGCACTAATTATGCAGTGTATATTGAATGTAAAAGCAAAACTAAATAAGTCTCAAAATGAATGTTAATATGATGAAGTTGGCACTCATTTTTTAGTGCAGTTTAAATGCAATAACGAAGCTAATTAGGTCACCAAAATCAGACCTTATGCACAAATGGCTTATTGGAATACTGGGTGAGTGGTGCCTCTAAAGAGTCTTGAGTGCCACGGCTATTTCTGTGACGCGTGGCGGTACCTTTCCAGTGTAGTCCAGACCATATATCTGAGTCTGCAGGTACACAAAAAAGTTAATCAACTGTGGCGAATACTCCAAATTGAAGACATAGTGGCTCTTGAAGAGAAGGTCCACTGCTCCTATGATGTTCGATGTTGGGAGAATGAAGCCCTAGTCCTCGATTTTAAGAACGATCTGCTCCATGGAGGGTTTGCAGCCAAATGCAAGCAGGGTGTGCTGCTTTGTTGAGTTGTCCTTCAATACGTCCTCCACTGGTGCATTTACCTGATACAAACAATGCATGCAGAAAGATCAAATTAAAGGATAATATTAATACCGTTACAAAATTGTTACCACAAACACATTTCTTGAAAAAATAGTTCAATATAGTGACCAGGACATACACTCCGACTCGCACAAGTACCAAACTTCAGTGGCAATGAGTGTAATATACGACATAATAGCCTACAGGCCCTATTCAAAGAACTGCACGGTCTTTTATTTCTTTCTTTCACGAAAGATCAATATACCTCTGTCACTGCAAACGCGAGGGAAAGTTTACAATAGCACTTTAAGATTTTGATGTTATATTTTGATTTTATAGGTGTTATGCAACATTTGCAAGAACTCAAAGAGAAATTGTTAAATTGTAACAAAAGTGGTGTAATAAAAAAGGAAAATATATTTTGCAACAATTGATAAATTCCAGACAGAGGTCAATTTTATTGATAAAAAAGTGATGAATGCACAGATTTCTTACTCACACAATGAGTGGTTAAGGTTGGTCAATAGATGAGATCATGCATTCTAGGAAATTGTGTGCAAGAAAAAATGTTGCACTTTTGTCAGCACGAGGTTATTGCAGAAGACAGCAGACATACTCAGTATTGAAAAGTTCTTGTGGATAAGCACAAACTTTACAAATTTGACTGGGCTACTTAACTAATGTTAAGACATGGAGTAATAAATTGAGAACTTTTTTCTTTCTTGTTTGGCCTATGTATAACTACAACCACCAATACTGGCCTTGTATTCTTTACTCTTTCTTGTACATTCTTGAATGACTTGATGTCTTAATCGAATAATATTAAAGGAATGCATACCTCAACGAATTTCACAAGAAACTTGTCAATATCTTTACTGGAAACACGGCCCTTGCCTTGGTGTTGTATGAAGGCAGCAAACGCAGCAATATTAGGAAGCCATACAGTGCTGTAAGTTCTACAGAAGAAAATAAAACAGACAAATTAAGACAAAATACCACATATACATGTATACGGAGTATGGACCACATAGTGGGAGGTTGATGACACCCCCCCCCCCCTTTTCCCCTCCCCCCCCCCCTTTTCCCCTCCCCCCCTTTCCCCTCCCCCCTCCTTACAGCCTCTGGGGAAAAAATACAAAGTAAAATGACCAAAAGTCTCAATTTGTTTTCTCTCAAATATCATTAGAATTGGGAAAGGGGCATTATGTCGACCCAGGACTCTAGCAGGGGCACACCTTTAATCAAACTTCAACCCCCACAGACCCATGCATTTCCCGATACTACATGTAGATCCAACCTCGGAATATCGCCTTAATTTGGAATTTCTTACTCCCCTCACTCTCGATGCAAATAACAACTTGCATGTACCGTACATCATGTATTGTACATTTAAATTTTAGTATTTACAGCAGATATAAGCAGAACTTGCATTCTAACGAAACAATTTGTGATCATTAATATATGTTTACCTTCTTTTTTCTCACTGGTTTGTGCCTTGTAGTCCCTGAAAACTTTCAGAACTCTTTCTTGCTGACAAGTGGAGCTGTATGTGAGCAGGAGCTGAGCTTGGCTACCCCACTTGCGTAACAAGCAATCCGTGGACTCTCTGAACATGGCTTGGAAATCCTGATCTATCTGTTGTATGAATATTCAATAAAAAGAACATCTCTTGGTCATCCTTAGGGTGAAACAGGTGAAATATTATGTGTCACTGCTCCTGAACTATTTAGAGTCAGCACTACACCAGCATAAAACTCACCAGTTCTGGAATATCCATGGATCGTGGGTACCTCTGCAGAATGTGTGACAGGAAGGGTTTCTCCGCCTCTATCCAGGTTCTTCGATTGGGTGCACATCTGGCCATAGCTTTAGTCACCGCCGGTCTATTTCTCTCCCCCATGGCATTTCTACAAAATGACTCCAGTTCTTCTGCCTCAGACTCAGATAACACTAGGTTATGGGGGACTTCTTTATGGCCAGGCACTGGAGTAACGTTGATCCTTGTTCTCTGCTTGGCTGATGGAGGAAGACTGCGCCGCATATTCTTCAGTTTGTCTTGGATATATCCGCTTTGTCCACCTGATGAGCCAAAGAAATGTTCCTGTGGGGAAAATGAGTTAATGTACAATTCAATTTCCACGATCTTCACTAGCACATGTGCCTGTGCTTAATTCTGCCATGTCAAATACATGTACAATTATAAATCGAAGTTGGACCCAATAATAGGAATGCGCAGGCTCACAACATGTGAGCATGAAGTAAAGAAAACCAACAAACAACATTAGTTTTCTTTGTCATGCTTTCAGTTGTGTTGGTCCGCCTGAGGGCTCTGTGCACGAGTACCCCCTCAACGGCAAGAAAAGGAGGGTCAGGAAGTCAGTCATTTAAATTCGACTGTACATTTGCAATTAAGTTCAACGTTTGAAACCACTGCCGTGCTAACGTCGCCCTTAATTAATTTGCATTGACACGGCAAAAGCACACCGTCTGAAACGGGGTAAGGAATCTCATAAACGGTAGACCTAATAATGTACAATCAAATTCACAAGCGCGACGTCTGAAACAGGCCTTACAGCCAGTTTTTAAAACTGTCAGTACTTACATATCCTGTCGTTCCACTGGAATCCTTGAGATTGGGAAACAGGGTGATTATTGCATATCCCATTGCATGCTTCTCCTCAATGCTTGGATAACTGATTAAAATAAACAAAATAGAAAAATATATTTTAAAAAAATTACAAATTAAAATCCTCACTTATAATGATCTTGTTGACAATCTGGAAACTAAAAATACACTGTCTAAAAGGGCAGATTGAGAAGATGATAATTATTTATACAGGAGGGTCATTGGCCAAATATCGGTAGCACGTACATGTCAGTGTAGATATCACATTATCCATGCTTATTAAGTTTAAGTTCACTGCACTTACACTTAGATATTCCCAGTATTGGAAAGAAAGTTGTAAGCTAGTATTCTTGCTTTGATTGATTTACACGAATTAAAACAGTGAAAGTTGAGCTTGATCCACTTGTAAAAAGAGAGATGGACTACACCACTTACTTTCCACATTTTGCGACAAGGTGTGCAACAAGTACGTTCACGAGAGTCATCCTTGATCCTGGGCAGATGTATTTGTTCTTGTGGTACTCCTTGAGAAGGGCTGGTCCTTTCGGGTGCTCCAACAAAATCTTTTCAGCATCAAAAACCCGACGCTTGCCAATTGAAAAACAGTAATAAAAGAGGAAAAAATAATGTGTTTATTATTAAATTTGTCTCATTTTTACAATTGATAATGTATTAACCAACGAATAATGTATCACCAACTGATAATGTCACAAAAATTGACCAATACTGTATTACTAAACCGATCGACAATGTAGTAAAAAAAATGGAAATTGTACTACACCATCGGTCAATCTGTTTGACATATTATCATCGGTTGGTGATGATACATTATTCGTTGGTTACTACGTACATTTTAAGTTGTTGCAAGGCATTAAAAACAATATATAGGGATACATGGAAAAAACCATGGACCACACATTGGACTTACAGCATTTTTCAAGAGTTTATATTCAGTTCAAAGACACTATAGCTTGAACATAAAGTAGCATATTATTTGTGAAGGTTAACTATGTAGAAAACAACAGTTACAATTTATGAAAGATACTCACCTTGGATTATCCAGGTGTACAGCTTGAAGATGCAGTCATCATGGAAGCTAAGGATGATCCTGGAAGGCAGGTGTTGCTTGACTGAGAAACTGGAAATAAGTTCTGAAAATTAAAAACAACATTTATAAAGCCCTAACACCTAAAGTAAACAAAGAAAACTAGCAGGAGCAGGTTTTAAACCTCCGACATATACCGGTGCTCTACAACTGAGCTATCCCGACCTATGTTGGCAGTCTCCCAATTTGTCTTTTTTGTTTTTTCAGGGGGCCACTATAATATTGTCAGATGTCATAAACCTATAATGCCGTATAGCCAGGAATCATGCCCCAACTTCCTGATGCAACCTGGGAAGCAACAATGTAAGGATCATTTAGGTGACTATTGGGAAGGGGCGTAATCATACATGCCATGTGACCCAGAATGGTAACAAAATGTAAGCTGCATGTATGATTACACCCCTTCTTAAAAAAACCACAAAAACAAAACAAATTGAATGGAATGAAAACCTGGTGTCCTGGTTCCCTAAAAAATTGTTTGAGGTTGCTGTCATAAAGGTCTGATCCCACCCGAAGTTGACAACATGATCTTAAAGTATATACCTTGGTTGATCTTGCTGGCTTCAAATCTTGCTCACCAAGAAGGCTGTTGGTGCTTGCCTGGGAGGCTGGTGATGTTGGTGACAGCTGTTTTGACTGGGAATCAGATGAACTTCCACAAAAAAGCTAAAATAGGAATGAGATCAAAACAAAATATGCAACAGGGTCATTGTACAGTGTTTAATTTTAGTATGAGCCTCCCACAAATTCCCATGCTTTTTCTGTATCTACATGTAGAAGTTGCTTTCACTTTCCTTAGGGCCTACATGCAGTAGCAATTGTGAAGTGGTTTTAACAAGTAAATGACCTGACTTGGGTATCATCCCAGTTTCTTTTCAGCAAACAAAGCTATATTTATAGTATTTTTACCAGTATGTTTCAATAAAGTATAATGATAGTTATCAAAATAGGGTGTCTGCCAGGTATAATTACAACCAATCAAACAATGTTAACTACATTTTAATCCTTAGCTGCATTTTAATCTTACAACCACTTACACTTGCGTTGCTTGATGGGCTCCAGGTTTGTGATGGCTGGTCAGGATAGCTGATAGTGCTTGTAGAGTACATTGGACTCAAGGATTCCCGGGAAGTTGTTGTTTCAGAAACTTGGAATTTGATTTCAATAATATCCTCCAAAATGTCCTCATCCCTTTCATCAACTTCAACAAAAGGCCCATTTTTTTTAAATTTACCTTTAAAGGCATACGTGGATTGACCTTCTTCACTTGGGAGAGAAAACTTTGATATGATTTTTGTGGTCATGCTGGTGAAGGTCCTCTCATCATCATCTAGCTTCAACAATTTTTGTCTTTGATGATGCCCATCATCATGGACGTAGGTTACGTATACACGTTTACTCATTGCACCCAGGCTATTGGTTATTCAAAAAATCTGTTACAGATTGTACAAGTTCGTCTTTTGGAAATTATGTTTTTCTTATATGCTTCAATTAAGAGGAGCAGAAAATGTAGTTTGCCTTCAATTTCCACGATAAACCATTGATCATCACCACCTGGCATTGCTTGACCTGTGAAAACATTAAACATAGAATTTTCAGCTATTATTAAAGAATATGATTTCTCGGTGTGACAACATTTCTTTCTCCATTCCTGTTAACATGCAGTGGACGAAAAGTCTGTAACATGTTTGGCTGTCGGAAGAATTTATCAGTCGATTCTTTAATAACATAGCGTGACGGAAAGTGTGTGGAGCCAATATAGTTGTGACGTCAGACGTATAGCACTAACGCTTAATCCACAGTCGGACGTGGACCGGTAGTTGCGCGTTTTGTGGATAAAGTTAAAATAAATATATATATTTATAATAATAAAGATCAGTTAATTTACCCGAAGAAATCTCTTTAGAATTCTGCGACGTAAATGTAAACATTTAGGAAGTTGATGTACACAGAAATTACTTTGTATAAATAAGAAATTTATTCTAATGAAAACACTTAATTTCTGCAAAATGATTACTCCTAGAAATTATTAAGTGATTATCAGTATAACATTTAATAAGCGAAATTACTTTTTGAACTTTTTAGATAATTTGTAGTATAAATTCTATCCAGAGAAAAAGTGGCATTGAGTAAAGTTCTAGTAAGGAAAAGGAAGAGAAAAACAAAATTGGCAAATTCTTGGTTTCAAGTGTAAATTATATTTCAGTTGAATCATGTAAGATGCCGTGTAGGGAAAATCTCAGCTAAATTTTAGCGTTCTTTAAATCAAGCCTAAATCTGTGAATATGTAATGAGCAAATTTTAGCGTTCTTGAAATTCTGTAATAAAATCTTGTGAATATATAATGATCAAAATTTAGCGTTCTTGAAATCAAGCCGAAATCGGTGAATATTTAATGAGTTTAACTTTTTGATTGAATTTGATGAAGTTCAGAAGTATACACTTTCCTTTTAGTTTATGGCTTGAAGAGTATGGGGACATTCTCTGCCATACTCGGGCCTGTGTGACGGAAAGTGTGTGGAGCCAATATAGTTGTGACGTCAGACGTATAGCACTAACGCTTAATCCACAGTCGGACGTGACCGGTAGTTGCGCGCGCTGGCTGGGCGTAGCTTACTGCTTAGTAACTGGCTGTGCGGTGTGCGTGATTGGGTAACAAAGCCCCATAGGCTTAAGTACATGCATGCGTTCTGCATGGGGTGCGTGTTCACGTACGTACCTGGGTGGTACTAGTCTTGGTTCCAAGACCTTCGTGTTGTTTATTCCGCGATCACTGACACAAACCACCGATGTTATAGAGGGCGCCCTCTACAGACGAATCGCACCCGCGAACTCGGTGGACTCACTCGAAGGTCTTGGACAAGTTGGCACACAGGGGGCGTGGTCAGACTATTGTAATATATGCATTATTCATATCACGTGATAATGATGGACGGTTATAGGCAAATTCGTGCGAGGGTTACGCAAAACGTTACACGCCGCGATTGACCCGGCCGTGATGTGCATGTACTATACTGTACATGTATTCGCATTTTTGTATCACTGTGGACGGAGACATGGCTTCCCTTACCGAACATGACATGTTCTCGTGTACAAAATGGTTAGAAAGTCGAGCACTTTTTTCAAAATGCTCCCATTTTAACCACAATTATTTTCCTGGGTTGAAATTTTCAACCAATATACCCTATATATTATACCCTAACCCAAACACTAACCCTAACCCACATCCTAACCCTAGCTTTTGAGTAATTTAAGTACAATCCAAAAATCTAATTCGTGAAATTCCTAATGGAGACCTAAATATAAATCACCCTTTGGAGACCTTTTTACTCCCATTGTCCCGAGGTACCGTATTTCGCACCATACAGTACATGTACATATGTACATGTACATGTACTTTACATGTACATTGACACAGCAAATCATAGCTGCCCCGGCGTTTATTTGTGACTGCGGGTGAATTTGTTGATTGAAACAACTTTGCTCTATGGTGAAAACCTCCAAAGCCCCAGTCCCACCGAAAGCCGGATACGCTACGGATCAACCCGGATGCACTACGGTTCATATCCGGGGTCATCCGGAGTGGAACCTTAGTCAAACCGTGATAATCCGGGACTATCCGGGACTATCCGGGGCCATGCATCCGGGACCATCCGGGGACATCCGTAGTGAGTCCGGGAAGTCGAGCGTCACCCTGGATCAGCATCTAGCATCCGGAGTGATCCGGGGCCATCCGGGAAGGAAGAGGGGGGCGGCGAAGAACCGTAGTGAAACCGTAGTGCGATCGTGATGATCCCTAGTGTATCCGGGATAAACCGTAGCGTAACCGTAGTGTAACCGTGTTTATCCGGGATGAAACGGGAGTTGGTTCCACTACGGTTCCACTACGGATCACCACGGATTCACTACGGTGTCACCACGGTATTTCCCGGATGAACCGGGATTAACCGTAGTGTATCCGGGGTCATCCGGGGTTAACCGTGGCACATCCGGGATGAACCGTGGCGCATCCGTAGTGAAACCGTGGCGGAACCGTAGTGAATCCGTGACCATCCGGGGTCATGGGGGAAAAACAGGCTTGAACCGGGGTGATCCGGGCCCATTCGTAGTCAAACCGTAGTAGAACCGTAGTAGGATCGGGGAACATGTCACTTTGTTTTTGATTGCCTTCCCGGACCACCCCAGATCAAACGTAGTTTCATCCGGGGTCATCCGGGGCGATCCGGGGCGATCCGTAGCATATCCGGCTTCAGTGGGACTGGGGCTACTAATTTATATGGTGGCCCTGAGGGATATCAAAAGTCGTGAACATTTTCGCGACAAATTTGCGACTTGTCGTTAATTTATTTGCGACTGGTCGTAAATATTTTTGCAACTAGTCGCAAATAATTTCACAACTAGTCGTGACAAAATTTGCGAATACTAGTTGTGAAATTATTTGCAAAAATATTTACGACCAGTCGCAAATAAATTAACGACAAGTCGCAAATTTGAGTCCTGAATTTTTTACGACTTGTTTTTTGCGACTAGTCGTAAATATTTTTTCGCGAATAGTCGTCAATATTTTCAATAGTCGCGAAAAAAATTCGCGACTAGTAGCGAAAATATTCACTAATAATCACGAATTATACGACTAGTCGCAAAAATATTCACGAACAGTCGCCAAAATATTAACAACCAGTCGCGAATAAATTCACGACAAGTCGCGAATAGTTTCACAACTACTCGCAAACAAATTCACGACTTTTATGTCCCTCCATGCAGAGCCACCATAAATTTCCCCTTTTATTTCAGGGAAAGGTAGTTTTGGCAGGTAATTAACTGTTTGCCAAAATGAAGCACGACCTCACTAGATTTGAGGCTAATACTGACGTACTGTACGTTCGATACACTGGAATACAAAAAAACGCACCGCGCTGAAGCACCATAACATAGCGATGCTGCAGCAGGCAGACCCGCGGTACGGTACCGGTGGCTGTAGCTAGCTTGCACTGCCATGCCCCGGAAGATCGGACACACGTACATGTACAATGCTATTAAAAGTCTGCACATTTCGCGCAATGCACGTGCATACAGTCACCATCACATACTTATGTACATTGTACATGTACAATGTTGTACATGTACACTGTCTTGTGTACACACACACAGTATATTATATTTGTGTATAATGAATAATTCATGATGAGGCTCAAACTCGGTCGCTGATTGGATCCCTCGGAAAAGCGAGGGAGATTCGTCGAAAACTAAGGTTAAAGTTAACAATTGATTGCCAACTAGTGCTAGACCCATTGGGGAATCCAAAATCATGTACGTTTGTCAAACGTCGGCTCCAGTGCGAACATGGATCCAGCCGCATTTTGTAAACTACGCATGCGTGAGACCAGAACGCACACGAAGCCGGGATTTGAAAAAGAGACAGCGTTAACGAATCTGCGCGCGTGGTGGGCGCTGAAATAACACAAGGGTCTAGGGCTAGACTAGGGTGGTACATGCATAATGTTTGTGGTTAGTTGTTGGAGAGCTACTCAACAGATAAGACGTAGGTAACTCGTTTTATGCGACGCGTATGGATCGGTACATTGTTCACGCTAGCTTGCATGGTTAATGCACAGCGAGTACAATGTTGTACGATTTGTACAAAGTCTGATTAGCTGTGCTGGGGTTACGCTGACATGTGTGGCTGATATGTCGTAAGTACACAGCTTCTACGGCTGTACGTTGCGAATACTGGCTCGCACACGGCGTAGCGAGTACCTTGCTATATGGACTGTACATTGCTAAGCTGCTGAATATTGTGCTCATGTATGCTGCGTTATTGCTCAATTACTGAAGCATTGATGGTGGTTGCGCATTGCTGCCTTTGCGGTTTAGTGCATTGTGGCCTAGGCGAGCAGTAGTTTATCTCCGATAAGGATCCGACCCTTCCAATAAAACCACTCACCCAATTCTTGGTTAATGTACATGATTGTTGTGAATAAATTATCTTCATTGTACAGTGTACCTACAATACAGTTGTCAATGTGTCTTTGTTAAGGTTTATTGTGTAAGTAACAGAGAGTAATCGCAATCATCATAATCGGCGGTATATTTCCTCCAAAACGGACCTGCACCCTTAGCCTTTTAGGTCGCTCTGAGTGATCTCTCGTCTAGGGAAGAGCCTTGGGTTGGGAAGATTGTCGTCGCTTAAATAGGTGTCCGACTTATCCTAACAGCCTTAGGTTGGCCCGGGGAGTTCCCGCCACAAATGGTGTCAGAAGTGGGATGATTGTGATTGATTAGGTTGATTTCCTCTGTTGAATTGTTTCTATTGTTGTTGTTGTGGTGTTTTTCTGGAGACTATGAGCGAAGGCTCGGAGGGTCAAGTAGGCACCTCAAGTGTTGAGGCTGAGGTGCAAAGACTGCGTATGGAAGCCCAATTTCTGTAATGGGAAAATGACCTCATTGGAAAGAAGTTGAAGGCTGCCATAGAATTGCAGTCGGGTGTTTCCACAAGGGAAGGAAACATGAACACGCCAGGTCAAGGCCGGCGTGTACTCCATCAGGTCGACACCGATGTTGAGTTTAGGGTACCCGAAGAGACTTCCGGGTACGACTCCGGAACATCGGAGAGAGTCTTGGGCGCAGATATGCGGCCTGAGTTTGCCCCTTATGTGGGGAGGGGTGTGACTTTCAGGGAAAGTACACCTTGGCGAGGACGGAGCTCGGGGATTTTCCCCCGAGCACAGTCGACGCCTGTTGCCGGCCGGGGAGACAGATGATCCAAATGATTATCTGATGTCGTTAACCCCTGAAGGTGGCATGGAAAGGGCTAAGGCGAGCGCCAACCCGTTCGTTTGCGATATGGTGGACCCTAAACAGGTACATGGCGAATTGTTAAGTTTCGCTACTCGACCAGTCGAGGCGAAGAACAACAGTTCAGCTAAAACCGACACCTCGTCAGTGGGTCCATGGCCACTGAAACGAGAGGCACGGGTCCATTGTGATGTAGGTCGGGAGGAAGGTTTGGAGCGACTAAATCGCAGGCCAAATATAACCCCTGATCGATACAGCGGTAGAGTGCTCTGGAAAGAGTACTTCCGCCATTTTGAGTCGTGTCGTGTGGTGAACATGTGGGGCGAGGGACAAGCTGCAACGTGGTTAGCCGCAAGCTTGCAAGGGGACGCTCTACGGCTGTTAGGTGACTCTGGCCACAAGTACACGTATGGTGCGCTTGTAAAGTTGCTAGAGCGCAGGTTTGGATCAGCTCGACAGAGTGAAAATTATCTCGTCGAACTGAGACATCGGCGCCAAAAGCCGAAGGAGACTTTGCTTGAATTAGGGCAAGCAATTCACGAATTGACGGCGAGGGCATACCCTGAGTTGCAGGAAGATGCTCGTGAGAGGTTGGCTAAGAACCACTTCATGGACGCTGTTGACAGTCATTCAGTGAGAGAGGGCATCAATAGGGCCCGTCCAAAAACTTTGGACGAAGCGGTCCAGGCTGCTCTGGAGACTGAAAACTTTGAAAAGGTTGAGCAGGAAAGGTTGCTTGACCGAAAGCCCGCTAAATATGCGAGGGCTTTGGACTCTGGAACCGAACAGAGGTTGGTGACTTTAGAGGGTAGTCTGAGTGAACAGGCCAGGACATTGAAGTCCGTGGCCGAGTTGGTAAAGTCGTTGTCAAGTCAGATTAAGGGCCAGGATCATGGCAAGGGTGTGATGTCTCCTCAGACACACAAGCCCTGGAAAGCCGAGCCTGGAACCCTGCGGTGTTTTAAATGTGGTGAACAAGGGCACTTTGCCCGGGAGTGCAAGAAAACTACACGGCAGGGAAACGGCAGTCAGCCCCCCGTAGGACCCGCGGGAAGGCTGCATGGCCGAGAGGGTCCAAAAGGCGACTCGTTGACAGCGATGGTGATGCCGAAAAAAGGTCCAAACAAGGGGATGGGCAGCGAGTAATAACTCTGCCTAGCCCAGTTCGCGGACCTCGTTATGGTTTATTTGTTGATGGGACGGTAAGGGCAACCAAGTGTCGATTTTTGATCGACACGGGGTCCACCGACACTTTGATAAGCAGTACGGTGTACTACCAAATCCCAAAGGAGAGAAGACCCGTCTTGGAGACGGAAGATGTTCAGGTGAAGCAAGTTGACGGTAGTCAACTAGCCGTGCTAGGCATAACTTGGGTAGACGTGCAAGTGGGTGGAACCACACACCAAGTCAGGGCAGTGTTTGTCGAAATGAAATACTGTGGTATCCTGGGCATGGATTTCCTGGTACCCACAGGTGGAAATTTAGATTTCCAGTCGAAAGAGTGGAGGCTCAACGGTGAGCGAATTAAGTGCACAAATGGTGCAGGTGAGCTCTTTGTGGGTCGCGTTGTAGTTCTTAAAACTACGGTTATCCCACCAGGTCATGAAGCCGTGGTCCCGGGGATAATTGCTCGGAAGGGTGCCGACTTGGTCGGGCCAGCCATGGTGGAACCATTGGAAGGTGGCGGTGACCTAGCCATAAAGGGTTTAGTGTTGGCCAGATCTCTAGTGGAGACTGGAGCCGATGTTGTTCCGTTGCGGGTCTTCAATCCCGGAAGGGAGAAAAGGGTTGCCCGTGAGGGAGCAACAGCGGGTGTGATTTCCCAGGTGGAAGTTGGTTCAATTCATGGTGAGTTGGACTGGTTGGCAGGTGTTGGTGAAGAGTTACCCCAACACTTGCAGGATTTGTTTGAGAGGGGTACATCCAAGGTGGAGGCTATGTACCACGGGGATGTCCGGAAATGTTTAGTAGACTTCCAGGACGTGTTGTCCAAGGGTGACCATGACATTGGTCGCACGGACGTGGTCCGGCATCACATAAATACAGGTGATGCTAGGCCAATGAAAGAACGGATGAGGCGTCATCCGTATTGCCATCAGGAGGAGATCCAGAGGCAAGTCGGTGATTTGGGGAAGAGGGGGGTGATTGAACCTTCCGACAGTCCATGGGCGGCAAATGTTGTTTTGGTTGACAAAAAGGATGGCACGAAACGCTTCTGTATTGATTACAGAAAGTTGAATTCGGTGACCATCAAGGATGCCTATCCTGTGCCACGCATTGATGAAACATTCGATGCATTGAATGGGGCAAAGTGGTTTTGTACACTTGACTTGGCGTCGGGGTACTGGCAAGTCGCTCTGGATGAGGACGCCAGCCAAAAGTCAACATTTGTTGTGAGAAGCGGGTTGTACCGGTGGAAATGCATGCCTTTCGGGCTGTGCAATGCCCCGGCGACCTTTGAGCGCCTCATGGAAAAGGTCATGGCCGGCTTGCAGTGGGAAATCCTATTGATTTATTTGGATGACATCATCGTGTTTGGTCAGTCGGTAAAGGAGACGATAGACCGTCTCCGATTAGTGTTGGGCAGGCTAAGAAACGCTGGGCTTAAACTCAAGCCCAGCAAGTGTCATTTGTTTCAAAAGTCAGTGGCTTACCTGGGGCACATTGTGTCCTCAGAGGGCGTAGCAACCGACTCTAAGAAGGTTGAAGCAGTGGCAAATTGGCCAGTTCCAAGGTGTGTACGAGATGTGAGAAGTTTCTTAGGCCTCGCATCCTACTACCGGAAATTCATAAAGGGGTTTGCAGAGGTGGCAAGTCCACTGCATGCCTTGACTGAGAAAGCAAGGCAATTTGTGTGGACTGAGAGTTGTCAAGAGGCATTTGACGAGCTAAAGGGCAGGCTTCAAGCCGCCCCAATTCTGTCGTATCCAATGCCCAAAGGCGATTTTATCTTAGACACCGATGCCAGCGGTGAAGGTATCGGGGCAGTATTGTCGCAGATCCAGGGTGGTGATGAAAAAGTGCTTGCGTATGCGAGCCGGAAGCTCAGCAAACCTGAGCGGAATTATTGTGTCACTCGTCAAGAGTTGTTGGCTGTGGTTGTGTACTTGAAGTATTTCAAACAATACTTGTACGGCCGCAAGGTAACGGTTCGAACTGACCATGCCGCATTGTGGTGGGTACTTAATTTTAAGAACCCGGAAGGTCAGCTGGCGAGGTGGATGGAAGTGCTGTCACAGTATGACTTGGTCGTTGAGCACAGAAGTGGTAAGAAGCATGGTAATGCTGATTGGTTGTCAAGACGACAATGCAAACAGTGCGGTCGTGATGAGATAGTCAATGAGAATGAGTCAACTGGTGTGGTACCCGGGGGTCAGCCTCAGGGGAGTGAGTTCTTGGTTAGGGGTGTAGCTGCCCAACCAACCCTGTCTCGTAGTGCTTTAAAGGAAGCACAGTCACAGGATGACACCATGAGTTGGCTCATAAAGTTGAAGGAAGAGGGTAGTGGTCGTCCTGAGTGGAAGACAATTTCCCACTTGTCATCAACCTGCAAGACCTATTGGTCGCAGTGGGACCAGTTGGAAGTCCGTGAGGGAGTTCTGCACAGGCGGTGGGACTCCGATGACGGAAAATCTATCCGGTGGCTTTTGGTGTTACCATCAAAGTCCCGGAAAGAAATTCTGTGCGAGTTGCACGGTGGGCAACTAAGTGGTCATTTGGGGGTCAGCAAAAGTCTGGCTAAAGTCAAAGCCAGGTTCTTTTGGCCAGGCATGTCTGCGGACGTGCGGTCATTTCTCCGAGGCTGCAATGTCTGTGCCAGAAGAAAATCGGCTGCTAAGAAGAGGGTTGCACCCCTGCAGCAGTATCGGGTTGGTGTTCCAATGGAACGAATAGCAATAGACTTGCTCGGGCCATTGCCCGTTACAGACAATGGTAATCGTTGGGTGATGGTGGTTGGCGACTACTGCACTAAGTGGATGAAGTGACTGAGTTTGTTTGTCGATTCGGTGTGCCCCAAGAACTTCACTCTGATCAGGGCACAAACTTCGAGTCCCAGGTGTTCGGTAAGATGTGCCAAATTCTCGGCATATCTAAAACTCGGACAACCGCCTATAATCCAAAATCGGATGGCATGGTTGAGAGGTTTAATAAAACCTTGGTCAACATCGTGGCGATGCTGATTGACCCTAAGCGAAGGCAGAAAGATTGGGATGAGTTCCTCCCCTTTGCCACCTTCGCTTACCGGTGCACGCCGCAAGACGACTCGATTGGGGAATCCCCCAACATGATGATGTTGGGGAGAGAGGTGAATGTCCCAGTGGATCTGGCGACAGGGTGTCCTGAGGTTGAGGACGAGGTGACTGCAGATTTTGCTGAAAGATTGCGAAGTGATATGCAGGAGGCCCATACAAGGGCGAGGAATTGTCTCGGGAAAAGTGCCCGGAGGCAAAAGAAGAATTTTGACAGGAGAGCGTCTACTCATGGGTTGAAAGAAGGCCAATTTGTGTGGCTGCACAACCCGGCAAAGAAAAAGCACATGTCCCCCAAATTGCAACTGAGGTGGGAAGGACCATGGCTAATTCTCAAAAAGTTGTCAGATGTGACGGTTCGAATCCAGCTTAAGCGTGGTGGCAAGCTGAAAGTTGTTCATGTGGACCGACTAAAGCCATATGTCGGTGAGGCAATCGAACCTTGGGGTTGTCAATCCAGGGATGAGGTGACAGAAACCTCCCCCATGGAGACAGAAGGTTAGTATGACCAAGGTCCAGTTGAGGAGTTGGCTGGTGAGACCGAAAGCGAGATTCCTGTAGTGGAGAATGACAGTACAGAAGATTTGAGTACAGGAGGGTTCAATGAATCACTGTCCAGACGGTACCCAAAACGGGCCCGGAAATTACCCCTGCGTTATCGTTAAGTGTTGAAATTTGCTCTTAAGGTAGTTTGAGTTTGTTATTTAGTGGAACAAAAAGTAACTGTATTTCTTTCTCTTTTTGTTCTTGTGTCAGGCTACAGAAATCAGGAGGCAAAATGAGCACGGTACCCCGTAAAAGCAAGGTCAGGCGGTACCAGTGTAAGCAGTGCCCCGTCTGGTACGTCGTCAAGTCAAACCTATGGCGGCACATCAAGGAGGTGCATCACGAGGAAAATGTCCTGCGATGTGCCCAATGTGGCTATGTGGCTGGGCAAGTCCAGATGTTACTGCGCCATGTGGAAAGAGCGCACCCGGTGGTCCAGATGGAGAGTGAGGTTGGTCAAGTTGCAAATGCTACCGTGACGACCGCTGTCCCAGGTGGGCCACAAGTGGCCACTGATAATAAAGAAGAGGACGTATTGTCCCTAGCTGCATCCCCAATGTCCCTGTTTTCCCCCTCTCCGAAAGCTGCTCCGAAGGCATACATCCGCCCTTCTGGTGGTAAACCTAGAGGGATGATGCAGATGATGGTGAAGGCTCAAGCCTCCCCTAGTTCGTCTTCCACATCGTCTATGCCTCCACTAGATGAAGAGGCGAGTCTATCCCAGCCACGCTTCGAAGGGCCCCATTCCAGAGAGACATCCCCACCCCCCAAAAAGATGAGGGTGGCAACCGTCCGGGTCCACACTTCGACGCAGACTTGGCTGGATGGCAAAGTCGTCGCCTCCGAAGAGAACAACCGGATGTTCTACAAGCAAGTCGACGTCGATGAGGATGGACGTCCCGTAAACACCCAGTAAACGACGCGTTCTAGTTTAGTTAGTTTTTGTATTCAACCAAAGTATTTTTCTAAGTTTCTAAGTGTTCCAAAGTTATATAAGTTTATAAGTTAAGCGTTTTGTGGATAAAGTTAAAATAAATATATATATTTATAATAATAAAGATCAGTTAATTTACCCGAAGAAATCTCTTTAGAATTCTGCGACGTAAATGTAAACATTTAGGAAGTTGATGTACACAGAAATTACTTTGTATAAATAAGAAATTTATTCTAATGAAAACACTTAATTTCTGCAAAATGATTACTCCTAGAAATTATTAAGTGATTATCAGTATAACATTTAATAAGCGAAATTACTTTTTGAACTTTTTAGATAATTTGTAGTATAAATTCTATCCAGAGAAAAAGTGGCATTGAGTAAAGTTCTAGTAAGGAAAAGGAAGAGAAAAACAAAATTGGCAAATTCTTGGTTTCAAGTGTAAATTATATTTCAGTTGAATCATGTAAGATGCCGTGTAGGGAAAATCTCAGCTAAATTTTAGCGTTCTTTAAATCAAGCCTAAATCTGTGAATATGTAATGAGCAAATTTTAGCGTTCTTGAAATTCTGTAATAACATCTTGTGAATATATAATGATCAAAATTTAGCGTTCTTGAAATCAAGCCGAAATCGGTGAATATTTAATGAGTTTAACTTTTTGATTGAATTTGATGAAGTTCAGAAGTATACACTTCCCTTTTAGTTTATGGCTTGAAGAATATGGGGACATTCTCTGCCATACTCGGGCCTGTGTGACGGAAAGTGTGTGGAGCCAATATAGTTGTGACGTCAGACGTATAGCACTAACGCTTAATCCACAGTCGGACGTGACCGGTAGTTGCGCGCGCTGGCTGGGCGTAGCTTACTGCTTAGTAACTGGCTGTGCGGTGTGCGTGATTGGGTAACAAAGCCCCATAGGCTTAAGTACATGCATGCGTTCTGCATGGGGTGCATGTTCACGTACGTACCTGGGTGGTACATGCATAATGTTCGTGGTTAGTTGTTGGAGAGCTACTCAACAGATAAGACGTAGGTAACTCGTTTTATGCGACGCGTATGGATCGGTACATTGTTCACGCTAGCTTGCATGGTTAATGCGCAGCGAGTACAATGTTGTACGATTTGTACAAAGTCTGATTAGCTGTGCTGGGGTTACGCTGACTTGTGTGGCTGATGTGTCGTAAGTACAAAGCTTCTACGGCTGTACGTTGCGAATACTGGCTCGCACACGGCGTAGCGAGTACCTTGCTATATGGACTGTACATTGCTAAGCTGCTGAATATTGTGCTCATGTATGCTGCGTTATTGCTCAATTACTGAAGCATTGATGGTGGTTGCGCATTGCTGCCTTTGCGGTTTAGTGCATTGTGGCCGAGGCGAGCAGTAGTTTATCTCCGATAAGGATCCGACCCTTCCAATAAAACCACTCACCCAATTCTTAGTTAATGTACATGATTGTTGTGAATAAATTATCTTCATTGTACAGTGTACCTACAATACAGTTGTCAAGGTGTCTTTGTTAAGGTTTATTGTGTAAGTAACAGAGAGTAATCGCAATCATCATAATCGGCGGTATATTTTCTCCAAAACGGACCTGCACCCTTAGCCTTTTAGGTCGCTCTGAGTGATCTCTCGTCTAGGGAAGAGCCTTGGGTTGGGAAGATTGTCGTCGCTTAAATAGGTGTCCGACTTATCCTAACAGCCTTAGGTTGGCCCGGGGAGTTCCCGCCACAAATGGTGTCAGAAGTGGGATGATTGTGATTGATTACGTTGATTTCCTCTGTTGAATTGTTCCATTGTTGTTGTTGTGGTGTTTTTTTGGAGATATGAGCGAAGGCTCGGAGGGTCAAGTGGGCACCTCAAGTGTTGAGGCTGAGGTGCAAAGACTGCGTATGGAAGCCCAATTTCTGCAATGGGAAAATGACCTCATTGAAAAGAAGTTGAAGGCTGCCATAGAATTGCAGTCGGGTGTTTCCACAAGGGAAGGAAACATGAACACGCCAGGTCAAGGCCGGCGTGTACTCCATCAGGTCGACACCGATGTTGAGTTGAGTTTAGGTTGGCCCGGGGAGTTCCCGCCACAATAGGAATGAATGTGTTCATCAAAGTAATCACCTTTCCATATATTTCCTGTTAAGAAGATAGTATTGCCCACAATGATGAGATTAGATATTTGACCAAATTGTGGCATTTCATCAGCCATATCCACAACAACTAGTGTGCCTGCTCTGTACACAGTCCCCCGGTAGGTTATCTTTTGTGTCATGAAAACTTCGTCATTAGGAAGGAGTCCAGGAACTTGGTTTTAAAAAGCAGGGTAGTCCTCGACATCTCTGACAGAGCAACTGACAACTTCACCAGCTTCAAACCCAATATCTCCATCATGTTGGGACCATCTACAACAATGGCTTGTCTGATGTCTTGAAGCTGCAGTCAAGCAGATATCCTTGAAGCAACATACTACGCTTGCCAGCCTTTTAGTCAAGTTATGCTTTGCTTCAAATCGCATACACCACATGTTAATAAGAGGTCCAACTGCTTTCATGGCCATTGGGTAATGCACTAAAAAGTGGTGCTTGGGAAGAAGTCTGACTGTTGGAAACAACTGCCGAAACAACGAATGGTGATCCTGAATGAGGTACTTTAGGTAGAGACTCAATTCTTCTGTGACTGCATCTGCAAACACAATATCTACAATGGTTCGCAGTTTCAAGATTAACTGCCAATGCTGATTATCTTTTGGAATCAAGGAACCAATCAAAATAGGCAACACTCGGAAAAGGCACCACATTTGACTTGCATGTTGTTTCAGGGAGTTGTCGTTTCCTTTAAGAGTGTATTCAAGAATCTGGGATGGCTTATTTTTCTTGTCACAATGTCCATAGTTATAGCTTGACATAAGAGCATTGACCTCGTGAAGAGTGAAGAAATGGTCATCGTAGATAAACCTAGCAAGCACTAATTTCACTTCCATCGGAATGACACCTTCTAGTAAATCGTGCATAATATCTGGGGCAATGTTAGTGGTGACATGGAAATAACCAAGAGTATTAAAGACAATATCTCTCTTGACACCACTTGTTGTCACTGCTGCAGCATTACGACGAGACTCTTCTACATGACCAGTGTGGGTTTCTCTGTCTCTAAGTACAAAGTTCTCTTCAAGAAAGTGTGTCTGAAACTCTTCCTTATGACCAACACATGTCCTGCATGGTCTGTTTGCTACAAAGCTTTCAACAAAACCAAACATACCATTTACCCCGAGATTGTCTCCACAAACTTGTGACAATGTTCCATTAATCATCTTTGTAGAGTTGTCAGGAAGTACAACTTCTGCGCCTTCTTCAGATTCTAGCTTCTTCAATTCTTCCACAAATGAAGCCAATACAGGATCAAAGCCATACTTTTTGAGATCAAGACAATTGCAAAATGCAAGCAAGTGAATATTGTCCAATGACGAGTTTAATCGTGGATGCAAGTTTTTTAAGGTGTAGTAAAAAGCACCAATTTTATGGATACCTCTTTTTGAGCCTAAAGGATTCACAACTTCAAATTCATCAAAGTAGAGACAAATCTGAATTGCCTGTTGATTGGTTGAAAAAAGAGGATGGTTATTGTACTGGCTTCCATCACAATAGTCACGCAGCACATTGTCACTGCTCATATGTCCAACTGCAATTTCATCACTTGCATGTTTATCTCCTAGAACCATCCCAAGAGTTGATAGAACAGAAACATACTGGAAAGTCTCTGGTACCAGAATTTGCTTTGCTTGATTTTGACGATCAGATTGAACATCATAGCGAAAGCCAAGAAAGATGGTCCGAGGCTGAACTACACATAAATGTGCATCAAGGAATTTGTCTTGCTTGTATCTAGTATCAAGCCCCTCAAAAAGAGACTTGCCATGGTCAAATTCAGATAATAGTGTCTGGTAATCTTCATTCTCTTTTTCAACACCAATTTTTTCCAAAGCCTTGACAACTTTATTCTTTAAATTGTTAACAATTTCATGATTCAAACTGGCAGTTGCAGATATTACTCTGTTCATGCTTGCATGTGTCATGTTAGTATCAGAGAGAAGTGAGCCAATAAAATCTGCAGTTTGCTTGGTCGTGTCCAGTATATCTTCACCGATCACATCTTGTTCCATGTTATGTGCAAACTCATCTATCTCATCTATCTCATCCTCGTCCATATGATCCACATTTCTAACAAGAAAATTATCATCTTCACCTTGAGGATGTTGATTTATCACATGTGCTAAAAGACGAAGGACATCCACCTTGACCACATAATAAACTTAAATCTTTCATGTCAAAAAGAGCATGTGCCATGTGTAAATGGCTTATCAATTTAGGAATAGGCCATGGAATTATAATGTGGCATTTAAAGCACAAATACCCCATTCCTGAATTATTTCAGTCTATTTAGTTTCTTTCTTCAAGATGTAGGCCTACATTATGGGGAGATTGAAACTTTAGTTGGAACACATAGATGAAAGGACCTCTTCAATTGTTAACATCTGTGTCTGAGGAAACAAGAAAATGGAGAAAAATGCAATAGAAGTTAATAGAAAATCTGGAACTTTCAAATTTCTAGTCCTCGACCCATGATTAAAACAATAGGTCCAACACTGACTCCTAGCTATTACCTCCGACAAAGACTAAAACTTCAATTATCAGTCAACAAAAGCTTGAAAAAAGTTCCTTTGCAAAGTTTAAGGTCATTTTTACTCATCTCTCAGTAAATCTCAGAAATCTTGGATATATACGCAATATTATGGAAATCTACAAATATAGCTAGTTGAGAATGTTATATTTATGATTTATTTATAAAAGCCCATGTACACGTGTACAGAGCATGCATGTGCATACAGTGAGTAATTTGGACTAGTGTGCTCGCACTGTTATTTGGCACGTGTACGTTTCTCGAAAGATGTAAACAAAATGGTTTTTGTGTTTTGCGAGGGGGGGGTGTTCAAATAAAAATTTGAGTCAAGTCTACAAATGATGCAACTATAACATGTACATAGGTAGGCCTGATGCCATTCAAGTGTGTACGGGGTTGGGATTACAGTACAACTTATGTCATGGATGTACCTGCGGTATTAAGGGAGTCCACCTGGGCTAGGCCTAGCCCTAGACTAGTGCCGCTTTGGTTAGGATAAAAATACCAATTTTTGTTTACGTTAGGTGATTGATGTTCTCCAATTTTTTGAGATTAAATAACAAATTTAACCTAGGCCAAACCCTATTATATGGCCCCGCACTAGAGTAGACTGTGACTGTAGGCCATTGACCTACCGCTTTGACTGCGAACACGGAACAGTACCAATTTTTATTTGCATTTTATTTTCTTGAAAATTATTTGCCCTCAAGCTTGGTGTGTAGGTTTTCTTATCATGTAGTGTCTCAATATTTCGCCAAAAGTAGGATTTTCCATGGTTGAGTTGAGATGCTGCCTAAGCAAACCTACACGCTATAGTTTAAGAAGGTGAATGATTTCCCTAACAAAAATATCTAACTTTTCGCAGTCTTTTTTTTGGTAGGGCCTAAAGCACAGTGCAGGGCCATAGACTAGGGCTAGCTTATAATTAAATTAGGCCCACCTCTGAAAATTAACAATGTAAGGCCTGGGCTAGTCCAAGTAACTGGACCCTACTTATTTTATGTTTTTTACATTTGGAGTTGGACCATGATCTGGCGACACTAGGGTTCGAGCTAGTCCGAGTTACTAGACCCCTGCAGTTATCGTTTTTTTAACACTTGGACATGATCTGGCGTTAGCTCCAGATTTGTTAAATTTTCATTAAAAATAAAAGTTTAAAACTAAAGTGACATTTCCTGGGCCTGCTGTTATTGCTAAAGTACAGTGCTACAGTTCGCAACTCCCCCCCTTCCCAACCCAGAATTGAGTAGAAATCCCCAATAAGTATTTAACTTAAGCTGGGGTTTCCCAAGCTAGGCCTAGTCTAGCCCTGTATTTGCATGACAAGTAACGTTTTGATACTGCCTGCAGTTAGGCTATCAGTATCAATCATCAATCATCAACGATCAATTACGCATGATGATATGGAAGCAGATTGTTTACGTGCATGACCACGAGGGCACGACAAATTATATTTCACGTCAGATTTTGCCAAAATCGAGCTGGACTTCACCAGCACTTTAAATCAGTTATTGTCTATAGGCCCTAGGCCTAGGCTTATTATAATTGTATCTCAATGAAAAATTAGGCCTAGGCCTACATCTTTTCTTGTTTGGGGGTTTTGTTTTCTTACCTCTTTGCTTCCGAAACTATGTCTATGGGCCCCTCAGAAAGATGTCACGACACACGTCCACACACACAGTTTGCACACGGGATTAATGGCAGCGCGGCCCGCGGCGAACGTGAACGCGCGCGCGTACTGTACTACGCGGATCTGAACAAGCCCAGACCATAGATATAGGGCCTTTACGAAACGGAGGCTAGAGGCTAGGCTTAGGCTAGATTTTTGCGGCGCCATTTTGAAGCCTCATACCAAACGACGGGCTAGGCTAGGCGAAGTAAGCCCGGGGCTAGATTTCAGGCTGTATTCCGAAGCCCCACCAAGCCTCGCGAAAGAGGGCTAACGCCGGGCTTGATGACGTATTTTTCGAAATGTCACGTGATCACTAAAAAACTTTGGTTGAATTTATGGCGCGCATTTTGGGGCCATTTTTGTCGTCCGTCATTATTCGTGGTATATTTTTGAGGTCTGGAGAAAATCCACTGCTAATGCTAACGTTACTTCAGTACTAGTTGTGACAACTTACCGAAAAGATGACAGAGGCAAGTGGAAGCAAAGCAGAAGCAAAGTGTAAGTTTCTCATATTTTCCTGAAGTGAAGGAAGGGGAGAAAACTACAGAGATATTGTAAATACTTCATGTTGTACAACGTACTCTAAACGTGCACGTTGACTTGTAGATGTGGGGGGAGGGGGGGGGGGGGGGGGGCACGTACACGTTGACTTGTAGATGTGGGGGGAGGGGGGGGGGGGGGGGGGGGCACGTACACGTTGACTTGTAGATGTGGGGGGGGGGAGCACGTACACGTTGACTTGTACATGCAGGTTGAGGATAAATCATGGAATCTGGGATAAATGATAACCTAGTAAAAAAAAAATGCAGATAGCACTTTTACTTTAGGTTCATCCCCCTCCCCCTTTCCGATGGATTAAATACAGACAGCTAGCTATATCCTTTGATAATTGGGTAAATTGCATGCACTTTGATTTAATGAGTAATTAAGATTATATCTTCAACTTCGATCTTCTTTGACAAACATTTGTAGGGACAGAGAAATTAACTCGGAAGTTTATTGGTCTTCGAGCTGAAAACAGCCAACAGTTTGCAAATGGACGAAGGACACATAAGGCAATCTACAGGTAATTTAAGTAATTTAATATTATTTTTTGTAACTATAGTTTTGTACATTTTGAAATGCATGAGTTAGATGACTCTTCATGCCACCACGTACTCCAAAGAAATGTAAAATACAAATTGAAAACAAATTAAATGCTTGTTGAAGTTAGGGTACTACTAGGTGATTTTACTTGATCTATACCACCCTCGTTTGCAAAAAAAACACCACCTTACATGTATGTCATCATTATAATTATCCCGAATCACCCCTGATGTCACGGGGGGGGAGGGGTCTTATAGTAATTTGAGATAACTACACCATTGTGCATATATGTGCACCTGCATTTTGCCTACATTTCAACATTCCTTGTTTTTGTATTTCCTTTTTATTGCAGAGACATAGCCAACCAGTTGGGAATTGAGGACGAGTTGGAAACAGATAAACTGCGCAAAAAATGGAACAATTTGTGTGCACAGTACAGAGTAAGTAGCTTAATTGTCACCTCTTCTGTGTGGCCTTGTGTATTTAAAAGACACCTTGCTGGTTATCCTGGTTGGCTGAAATTTCAGGTATTGTACTACATGTATATGACCATTTTGAATTACACGCAGTGCAGTTGAGCCGCGGAATTTGTGATCTCCAGTGACAGGTCACAACAAAATCAGAGGTACACCCAGTAGGGCAATGGGACCAAGTAAATGCTGAAATGCACGTGGGGTTCGCTAATAACTATAGCTAGCCCGGGCGAGCTATATAGTCCATTGAATGGGCTATAGCTGTAGGACATGAAATTTGAGTGCCCATTTAAACATTTTGACTGCATGACAGTTATCAACGCCCTCTCTGCAGGTTGAAAAGCCTCAGGGTGCATGCATCTAGAAGTGCACTAGTAACCCCATTGCTATTTTTCAAGAAATAGGCAATACATCCCACTTTTTTATATAAATATGCTCATACTGATGCATATTGACATTGGGACCATCTCAGTGTAGCTATATAGATTAAATTAAAAAAATCCTTTTGGATGAATCCACGTACGATATATTTATGAACATGTAATAGTGTTGTTGCTAAAATAAAATGGACTAGTATTAATAGTTTCAAATAATTTAGAATTTAATTATTCAAAATGCACTTGACCAAATATTTGAATAATCAAAACTTGCCAATCACGTTTTAAACAGCTGCAGCTGTCTTCTGCACTGTTACAAAATAGTACCAGTTAAATTGTGCATGTGACAGTGCATATGAGCCCAAGGGTTTGGCAGCAAGTATACTGCTGCATAACTGTTAAGGGACTTGACTCCGGTAAAAAAAAAATAGGTGTCAACAAAAAAGTTACTCTCGGGCGGCTAAAAAAGTGAATACTGACAATAACAAATACAATTTTACGATGAAAATGACATTACAGTCTGGACATCACGTGTATATTTTGTTATTCTTTTCAAATATTCAAACCGGCAAAAAAACTATTCAAATATTCGGTGGATGATTGAATATTCAGTTTACTACAGACAATTAAATTGCTGACGAACTGTTTTGGTGACTTTTCGTTTTTACAGCAGATCAAGAATCCCAGCACTGGAACTGGAAAACCGCCAGCTTGGGGACATTATGATGCTATGGATGAGGCCCTTGGTGACACTCATGCTATTGTACCACCCCTGCTGATATCAAGCAGTGATGGCACTATGGCTAAGCCATTGAAGGTATCCATCAGCCCAGCAACAAGTCCAAAGCAAAAAAAGCAACAAAAAAAAGCAAATGAAGCAATGGATATGTTTATGCAGGCTAGCCTGAAAAAAATGGAAGAAAGGGACGAGCAGCTTATTGCTCAGCAAAGCGAATTAATTTCAACTTTGCAAAGTTTTGTTCAGGTGCTTAAGAATAAAAAATAAGTAACCATAAAGGTTGTTCTATTAGTCTGGTTCCTTGACTTCCTTAAGAGTAAACAAAGCAATCTATATAGATGTTGGGGAAATAGAGCCTGGAAATTAGACATTTTGTATTTGCGCTTGACCCCTCCGTGACCTTTCTATTGGAAATTTGCCCGGGTTGCGCACTCTCTTGGCTGTTTTACCCAGTTGTGAAGATTATGTGAGTACGAATTTGCTTGAATTTCTACGCGCTATTTTGAGGTTTCTGGAAGCCCATCACAGAAGGTCAACTTTCAGGTTCTATTTAGACCAGTGCCGAATGACTTACAATTGGCTACGACTTGATATTACACACTAGTCTGTGCTAGAGGCTACAGCCACTTGCATAAACTTGTGTGTACTAATTTCAAGCAATAGCCAAGTTACTCTAGAATGTGTTCCTGACATCAACGATGCCCACCTTTACGGACACACACACCCTTATCAGGTTAAGAAACCAGACTCACAATGGCTTGCACCTATCCACGGATGTGTAACTGTGATTTCACAGGTGATTTAGACTTTTGTTCACTTAGTCAAGGTACATGTATTTCATAATAATTCAAGTTTGGTTTGTTAATGCTTGCAAAAGTTGTATGTACCTTTATTTTATTCTTCGCACAATATTGTTCCTTGTGATTTATTGAATTTTTAACATTATTCGTGTTTTTTGCTAGATTGTTAAACCAGGTTTATTACTACCTAAGGGATTTATAATAAGGGAATTAAAGTGTGGTTGGCCGGTATTTTAGAGCATAAGAGGATGAGAACCCGGCCATTACTGTGTGGTAACAGACCGGTTTGAGGGATGACCAATGACAGCGGTCATCCCCCAACCCGGTGCGTTCTCACGCAGTGAATGACAGGGTCCTAATCCTGTTATTCCTTTTAATAAATACCTTTTTATTTCTAAAAAACAGTGTTTAATACTGACTGATAGTATTGCGCATGACTAAGTAAGGATTGTAAACGTTCAACCAATAAAATTGTAAAAGGCACTGGAAAAGTGTTTAAGACCAGTCAGCCATGTCTTTATCATTCGTTTAATATTGGTTTAACAGGCTCTGGACAAATTAGAATGGGCAAAACTGTCTAAGATATTTATGAATGTACTAAATTATCACATTGCTGTCTTTGAGGACAATACACAAACAAATGGGGAAGTTGCAGAAAAATCTGACAATTTGTTTTTAAAGAACATTTTTAACTAATTTATTTCATCTTCAAATAATTTACGAAATAAATATAATATAAATATAATGTATATATGTATGTAATAAAATTTATGTTTAGAGAATAAATAATGTTTAGAGAAACACAACTGTGTTGTTTGAATGATTGAATGTGCCAGGGTCGTATATCGTAGCTTCTGTACTTTTTAGAGATCTTTTCCTGCAAAGGAACATGTTGCTTCAGTTATTCCCTCAAAATATAGCAACACTGTATATTCTGCTGTCGTACACCATTTGTCAGTTGTGCATTTTCATCGTTGAAACAGAAAAAATGTAAAAAAAGGAGCATGACGCCAAACCTGATGAAGTTTTAGCTCTGTGATTGCTATAGGACTAACAATTAAAAAAAGTCTGGCTGTAATATTACACAGTCTCGACCAATCAAAAGCCATCAACTCTCCTAGGTATTTATTAATATGAAATATTGGCACACTCGCAAAATCGATCGAAAAAGTCCGAGCAGAACTGTGTTGCATTTGAATGTGTGAATAACGTTGCGTGCATCGTAACAGAAACTAGACTAGTAAGTCACCGATTAGTAAGTCAGTAAGTCACCGATTAGGCATGTTACGTCGCGTAATTATGCAAGCAGCGTCACACACGCATTTAAATGCAACAAAATTGAAAAAGCATGGACACAGTACATACACCAACTTTAAATCACTAATGCAACACAAGAAATCTCTATGCGCACGCAACTGTTATGTGAGGAAAATCAGTCAATAAAATAGTATGTATTGACTGCTTCAAGTGGTGTAGTAAAAATTAGCATCCAAGGTAATTCATGGGCCTTCTATTCCCCCTCCCAGGCTTTGCATTTGGAAAATAGAATGCTCCATGGATCATAGTTTTACTACACTTAGAGGTGAAGCAGACAACATTTGTTTTATAACACCTCGTCCACAGATTCTGCTCTATTTGTGAACTTGATTAATTTAATCTAAATACAGTGGTACTAATATCTCAATACGAAAATAGTTGAAATTTTACATTCTTTCAATACCACCACTTTACACAATATTTGAACCCAGCACTGAAGTGGTACCCTGCCAATACATATCCTGCAATGCATGATAATGTGCAATGTGTGTACTTGGTTGGTTTGTGTAGATTCGCACACAATAAACGATCAATGGGTATAGTACAGATTTAGTACTTTCAGTCGTGCACAGGTAGATAGTAAAAAATAACAAATGCCACGACGTAACTTGCTCTCGGCCAATCACGAAACAGAATCTGTGGGCGAGGTGTTATAAAAAGTAAGGTTAGCACACTGAGTTTTCTGCTATGGCAGACAAAAAACAATGCTATTGTTCTGGTATGGCGAAGTACTCGTGATCAACGAGATGATCTGGGCAATGGCGAGGAGCAGATATCATCGCAGCTATCCTTGCTCTCATTGGCGCACCTTCATCAAACACACCACCATCATGGCGTGCATAGTCCTGATCAAGTGCTCCATCATCATCTTCATCGAGATATCCATCCTCCACTTCCAAAATGTCACCTGTTTAAATGAATCAGTACAAATGAATCAAAAGTGTTTGCTTTTGCTAAGATGCTGTACATATATTCACTTCACCTCAGGTAAACTGACACTAACATTTGCAGTGACTTGACAGTACAATTTGGAAAAGACCTTTGTCACATTGGTAAATCTAAACACAAGTGCAACTTACAGATGGAAATTTGATTATTAACAAATGGTCTTCTCTACTTTTAGTATTAACCCTACCACCCCTCTCAAATTACTTATTAATTAAAAATATAATAGCAAAATGATTATGCGTACCAGCGGCATGGCACAAGTTGTGCATAGCACAACAGGCAGCAATCACAGACGGGGCAGATTTTGACCGTAGCTCAAGATCCTTTGTGAAAATACTGCGCCAACGGGTCTTCAGCTGGCCAAATGTGCGCTCAACAATGTTCCTTGCCTTGCTGTGATGCAGGTTGAATCTAGCATTTCCTGGGTTAGCAGCCTCCGGAAACTTGAAAGGGGTCAACAATGATTGTGACCCAGGGTATGCTGAATCTCCCAACAGGTAGTAACCCCTTGGAGGAAAATCAGGATCCCTGTACACTGGACTGTTACGATACACTCTTGCATCGTGAACTGATCCTGGAAAGCCAGTGAAAACATCTACGAACACACCTTCATGGTTGCAGATGGCTTGTAGCTGTATGGAGTACTGGTTTTTGCGATTATGGTAGTCCTGTTTAAATTGTGATGGGGGGATAATTCTAATATGTGTGCCATCTATCGCACCAATGGCTCTGTCGATGAAACGTGTGCCCGACAGGGTTACAAAACCAGCCGAGATTGTATCATACTGCTCTGGATGAGGGTGATGTACAAAATTCTTAAGATGTTTAAGGACAGCATTAAGCTGTCTATGCACGATACAACAGACAGTCATCAATGGTAACCCACAAGCTCTCTTCACAACTCGGTAGGAACAGCCTGTTGCCAGCCAGAAAAGAAACACCAATGCTTCAACTTCAGGCTGCCAGCCATGGTGTTTAGGGCATTCAACCATGTTCACCAGCTTCAGAAATGCCCTTCGCGTTACACGGAAATCCTTCCTCAGATTGATGCGACCATCCTGCAGTATTGCCAAGAGGAAATCTGTACCAACTCTGCAGTATGGCCCACGAATAACCTAAAGCAAAAATAAAAGAGTAGACATTACTTGTTGTATCAATACATACAATTTATGCCCACAACCCTTATCCTTTATGGGTTTCTAATATGCTTGCCAAAAAATCAACCTATAGTGAACATGTTCTGAATTTGTTATTGGTGACATACTGTACATGTATTTGGCAAATTTATAAGTCTAACTGTGAACTGAGCTGAGCGCATGCTGTACACGTACACAGTACGTAAAATAGGGGGGTCCTTAATTAACTGCAGTACTAGTACTAGTAGTATAAAGCAACGTTGTGTTGCCTCAACTATAGCGTCCGTTTTAACTATACTGCTACAGTTGGGTCATCCCAACTGTAGTTAGAATGATCAAGCGTGTTCAAGATCGCCGCAGGGTGATCATGGCCATATTATTGTTAGTTGGGCACTGGGACGGTCTAATGATGTGTTTCACAGATCTATTTGAAGAAAACGCACAGCATTCTGGGTGGCGAAGCTGAGCCGCGAAACTGGCACGTGACCTACAGTTCGCAGGTCACACAAAATCTATTGTTCAAACATGTTCATCAGAGCTCAAAGCGTCAGACTTCCTTGACTTCAAAGTCAAACTATTTTTAATTTTAGGCCAGCCAAACTGCAGAACTATACGGGCAGTTTAGACCGTCCCAGCCTATACATGTAGTTGGCTACAGGCTAGCCCAACTGCAGAACTACAGTTGGGACCGTATAGTTCGTTGGAACGACCATGACGATCCTATCCTAATTATGTATTATTAGTTTAGAATATAGTTGGGGCATAACATTCAATTAACATCGCTTTAATAGTACAACTTACGAGGACTAGAGCCTTGCCGGCCTAGAGAGCTAGAGGCACGCCACTATTTTGTATTAAGTATTAATTATTACGCTGTGGCTATTCTTACGTGACCGTAACCCTACGTACTTTTTCTATATAGGGACTGTATACAAAAAACTAGGGACTGCGCGTGCGCTAGTACCGGAACTCACGTAAGAATAACAAAAAGTACGTAGGATTACGGTCACGTAAGAATAGCCATGCCCATGGTGTAATTATTAATATTAATTATGCCATAAAATTACCTAACAATATCATGAATATTGAATATGCCTGACGCTACTTTACTTACGTTGTTGTTGTGATAACGTCGAATTCGCCGACTCCAGTAATACATCAGTATTCGCTGGCGTCTAGAAGAAATATGCCTGTTCATTACATTCAACATGCTAATTATCGCATGGAATACAGCAACCATTTCCAGTGGATTCATTTTTGCAAAAAAAAAGTCAAAAACCGACTACCGAGTGATATAATTAGATAAATGCCAGTATTATTTTAAGCAGTATTCTAGTTAGACCATGGACTGGAGCAGGACTGGAGCAGGACTAGGTTCTTTGGTAAACATAAATTGTAACGTCAGAGAGCATAACATAAAGCAAAGGATGCAACAAAAAGGCCTAAAATTAAGTCACCAAACACAAAGTTAAACACTAAGCAGAGTGAGCAGACGACAGACGACAGACAAAAACACGAAGATTAACTGCGCACGCGTATTAACCCTACATCACGTGTTATCAGAGAACAACTCGAAGCCGAAGCCTCCCGAAGCCTGACCGTACGAATCGTTTTGGCCGCCATTTTGCTTTGTGATGAAGCCTGAGCCTAGCCAAGCCCAAGCCAAGCCCGAGCCTAGCCCCAAGCCTCAAGCCTCAAGCCCCGTTTGGTAAACGCCCATAGAATTAAAATAACTAGATCGGCCGCGCGTACGCGCCATAAGCCTTTATGAGGTATGGCCGATATACACATTGTCAACAGAGGGCGCCCTTCGGTTTGGGTAAACAACATCCATCATGATCATGGCTGCCAAGCACAGTCAACAGTTTAGTTTTAATGACAACATAAACGAAGTAGGCCTATCATCGACGAAGCTGGTGAGTATATCCTAATGTAATAAAATGTGTGAACTGTATGAAGAAGAATACCTGTTTAAGTATCTGGCCAACTTTCCATTGGTGTTTGTGCACTAAATTGTGATTTGTTTTCTTACAAAAAGGACAGACTTGCGAACATTTTACCATGAATGATGACTCTAGTTGAATTAACGTGGTTAGTTCTGTTTAAACCAACTTGCCAGTACTGTGTGGGCCTGTGGTTAGCAGAGGTTAGGTTAACTTTAATGCATTCAGCTTCAATTTGTGATCTATTTGTTTCCACAAATTTAAACAAGTTATTGTCTTTTTTTTCTCACCTCGGTTTCCCCTCATCATTCCTCTTCTTCCTCTTTCTTTGTCCCACAGTAATTACCTCAACTTGTTCAGGCCCAGCCTGGGCATTCCCAACTTTCACACAGTTTTATATCCTCCCTCCCTTTGACCTCTTGCTTTTATATTTCCCTCCGTACCCAAGCCCACAAGTTCTTTTATTTCCCCGCACCCTTGTCCATCTTCTCATCTGTACTAGTGCGTTGTCAAACATGTCAGTGTCTACATTTGTATTTTCTTGTCATTCAGCATTTGAGAAAGATTGTGCTATGATCGAAACGTCAGGCCCTCCTAACTTTTATTGTTAAATAAAAGTGACGGTCGGATACTACACTATTCCCCAGATAAAAAAACAAAATAACAGGCGTATTCAAGAAATAAGTTGAATTCAAATGGCATACTGAACACTTTTCAATTGTATTTTTCTGTTTTGCTATTATTTAATGTTTCAGGTATGCCTCACAGCTGCTGTGTACCCCTGTGTCCTAAATCAGGCTACAGAACAGTTGACGGAAGGAAAGTCACATTTCACAAACTACCAGCTCTAAAATTCATCAGGCGTCAGTGGTTACATGTTATTAAACGGGACCCTGGTAAACATTTCAAAATATCAGAGCACACGAAAGTATGCTCTCTTCATTTTAAAGATACTGACTTCCTGAAAGACACATGTAGAACAAAGAACACACTGCTACCATATGCTGTACCCTCGATTTTGCATGGACCAAGACACCATCTACAAAGGAATCAAAGCGGAGACCTCCTAGACACCATCCTGACTTTGCAGATAACACAACCGTAGAGAAATCAAACGATGAAGAAGCTAAAGAAGTAACACCGGAGACTATTTTGCAGAAAGAAAATGATGAATTGAAAGACCAAATCTTGAAGTTAAATGAGGTTATTTCTGAAACAAAGAAAAAACTTGAAAGGTTAGAAAATGTGCAAGAAGAACTGAACCAAGCTAAAGAAAAGGTTGAGAGTAGTCTGAACTTTAGACTAAACACATTTAAAGATGATGATGCCTCAATGGAATTGTATACAGGATTCACATACGCAACATTTAATATTATTTACAGCTTGCTTGACCCAGGACCAAATGGTGAGAACATTGATTTATATGCAAGAAGTAAATGTGCTGATGTACGCCTGTCAAACCATGACCCAGACCATAACTACTCCGATCTGTCACAGGCACAAAGAAAGGGACCATCCCCAGCTTTGCCTTTCCAAGAACAATTCTTTTTGACTCTTGTTCGCTTGAGGACAGGTTTTTCTGAGCTGCATTTAGCACATTTGTTTGGAATTTCATGCAGCACCGTGTCGCATTACATCATCTCGTGGGTGAATTTCATGTTTCTAAAGCTTGGGAGCTTGAATATGTGGATAGACCGAGAAACTGTTGATAAAACAATGCCCCAAAGTTTTCAGACAAAGTTTCCAAACACCCGTGTCATCATAGACTGCACTGAAATCAAAACTGAAACCCCATCAACACTTGTCCTGAACAGTGAAATGTTTTCACAGTATAAAAATGCATGTACAGTGAAATGACTTGTTGGAATATCCCCATCAGGAGCAGTGACATTCGCAAGTAAACTTTACACAGGCTCCATATCAGACCGAAAGATTACAGAAGAAAGTGGTCTGCTAAAGATGGATTTTAATGACAATGATGTTGTGATGCGGACAAGGGATTTCTTATAGATGATCTGTTATCTGAAAAGGTGGAAGCAAAAAATGTGAGACTGAACATTCCTCCATTTCTGGAGAAAAGGGGTCAGTTTTCTGAAGAGGATGTTTTGGCAACTCAAGAGATTGCTGCAGAAAGAACCCACGTGGAACGTGCCATCAACAAAATCAAGAACTTTCATATTTTTGACACACCAGTGCCTATAAACATGGCAGGCTCCATCAATCAGATTTGGTCTTTGTGTGCTGCACTTACAAACTTTCAAAGCCCACTCCTCTCTGACCACCCAGTGTTTATAATAGACAATGATAATCAAGTGTTGTAAAACATGCATACGTGTGTAAAGAGATTTGTTCTGGCACAATGTCAGATCACATATTTTCTTACTGCAAGTTAGTTTTGACTGTTCACAGGATGATCCTAACTGTTAAATAGGAAATGGGTGAATGGGACCAACAATGAATGTCATGTGATGTGAGTTCCACCAATCAAATGACAAGGATCTGTATTAGTCAGGCAGATGGTGGAAAAAAATGTTCACTTAAATGATAAAGGCATGGAATTTGGCACGCAATCATAGTATGTCATGAGAAAGATATTTGGCTGAAGGGCTGTTGCGATTTGTCCTTTAAAAAAATATGGATAGGATAACAAGCAATTTTTCAAATGGCTGCCATTGCATGTTATTCTACCTATATTTGTCAAAGGTCAAATCTGTGATGGCCCAAAGCCAAATATCTTTCTCGTGACATACTGTGTGCCAAATGTCATGCTTTTATCAAGTGAACAATTCTATCATAAAGTGCACCAATCTGCCTGACTATATATGTCAGTTATAAAACAGTGTTTATGAAAAGGAAGTTGTGCAGTAAACATCAAATCTGCTGTATACAGGCTTTAGGAAATTGGTCTCTGGAACAATTAGATTAAATTAATGTCATTTATTTTATTGTAAGCACTGTATACTTATTGCTTTTCGAAGTCTGCGGGGAAAAAATGTGTATGCGTTTTACACAAACATGTAGTCATAATTTTCTGTTTTGACAAAGGGACCAGCACTGCTAAAAATGATTTTCTACATTTCTTGATAAGAAAATAATTCTTGTTTCAAGACATTTTTCTTATCTCATTCCCTAAAATTGTTTTTAGGGAGTCAGTGAGGCAAGAAAATGTTTCTTGAAATAAGACTTTTTTTTCCAGTTAAAGAAAACCATTTTTAGCAGTGAACTTTTCTGGTTTAAGAATGCTGGGACAATTTAATCATCTTTTTCAATGATTCTGCATTACAAAATCATGCTACTCAATAACTGTCATGTCAAGCTACAGTACATGTAAATAAATTGAAGTGAAAAAGCAATTCTTGGTGTACATGGTTTATTTATATTATACTTATAGGTGACAATACATCCAATAAATTAGTATTCACAAAGTATTGTCAAATAAATTAATGTAAAATTTCAATTGCACAGTCTGTGACAGAAAACTATCCATTTCATAAAAAGAAATGGTAGAAATATCTGAACATACCAACGTTTAATGGTTGTCTTTTGAGCAAAATTATACATGTATATAGTATTTGCTACTTTTATGTTTGTATCTTCCAAAGTTTTCTATTCCTCATTACTTAACTTAAGGACAGCTGGAACAAAATATTGAAGGTAAAACTCCTGCAAATGTTTGACAGTTTCTATCCAGAAATGATGATCGTATCTGATACGTTCTACTGTCATTCCCCTTTCCGTGCAAACGGCAAAATCACACCACTTGGCCCCAGTCAAAGCCATTTGTCCTTGTAGTTGTTCATAATACCCACATTCATGCATGTGTTTTAGCTGTGGGAACCCATCCAAATTTTCAAGGTAGAATGTTGGGGAATTACAGGCTTCCAAGGGGGTTACATATCTGTATTTTGGATGGGCAGGGGCCTTCATTTCTACTATTCCAAACGGTGACTTTTCACACGGGTCAACAACTTTCTTGTCGGGTGTTGCAGCAAGCCATACATTATTCTCATTAACTACCAAACCCGAATCCATCACCTTTACAGGATGACCAATGGTATGCATATAAACTGTGTATCTCTCAGCAATAACTGGTTCCATCCTAAGACCATGTTTAAACATGTTTTGCACATACTGAGATGGTTGTTTTGGATCAAGTTTGCCTCTAACAATGTTCTCTTTGGATTTAGTCCCTCTTTTACCCATTGCTTGCTTAACTTTACCAAATGTGGATGCAGTGAGTCTGTGTTTGCGTGCAGACTTCCACAAATCACTCTCAGACTGTTTTTGTGTGGCCTCTTCTAGTTCAGTTGCCTCCGTAGATGTCAAAACAAGGCCGTGCAAGAAGTCCAGATACTCATCACTATCATTTGGAATCTGGAAACTGGATGGAGAATAGTGAGGGACTTCGTGCAAAGGAAACGGGGGGTATCCAAGAGTCTGATGTGGACAACCATTAGAGGGAGTAATGTTGCTGATCGTGGGAAAACTGGCAGGATTTTTGATGTTATGCTGGTACGACAGAAGCGACCCCTTCTCTACTGGTCCAAATATTGTTTGGATGTATATGGTGGACTCTTGAGAAGCCTTTAACATATATGCTGCTGGAATCCGTGGGTTGATGTTTTGTAATTTGTACACTGATTGCCTGATCAATTGGGGATCATGGAGCAGTGGTACCCTTGCTGCTTTGTAGAGGGTTGAATGTGGTTACTCGTGTGGATACTGACTCATCCTGCATTCGAATTTTCTTATACACAACCTGGTCAATAGGTTCAGGGCAGATGTTCTTCCCCCGTGGTTTATGCCACTTCTGTAGCATTGAGGTAGGCCTACAGGTAATGTCATCTGGCACTGTAGTCAGTTTATTATCCGTGAACGTACAGAGGGAATACAACAGTGCCAAAACGTGGTTACAGTGGCCGCCATCTCCTGCGCTACATGTGCATTCCCCATGCGTTGATGTACAGCATATCGCTTACTACAGGTTTGTGTACCGGGACTGTCACTGATCTCGCTGGTATCCGGTCCAGTCGTTTCATCAACACACCTCTATGTACTGGCTTGAAACCAACGCCGCAAAATGGCGGCCTGGAAATTGAACACCTACGACTACTACATCGATACTCAAGGGCTGAATTGTTGGGTTTAAAACTCCTACCAAATAAATTTGATGTACCAAATCTTGAACTGTTAAATACCCTTCGAGAATTAAACTTAGTCAAAAGTAAAAAAAGTAAAAATGCCAGGGGTTGCAGAGCGGGGCGGAACTTTCGAAGGAAAATTTCCGTCTTAACTTGTCAATGCCGAGTGCTTGCGCTCCAGGATAGGCCTATAGTGGAAAATCATCAGTCAACTCGTCCGATAGGACAACTCAACTCGGGGCAGCTCGGCCGGTGGGATAATTCAGCCGGTGGAATAACTCGATTGGTGAAACAACTTGACCGGTTTAACAGCTCGACCGATGTGGCAACCCGACCTCTGGGCCAACTCGACCGGTGTGGCAGCCCGACCGGTTGGGCAACTCGACCGGTGGGACAACTCGACCGACAAACACGTATGAACAGAAATGTTTCTCTTGTGAATCTTCCAGCTGTCACTTGCCCTCACCGCATTCCATCATGTATTCTCATCAACGCAAGATCCCTTGTGCATCATGTTGCAGAACTAGAAGCAATTTTGGGTGAAAACCACATTGAGCTAGCTGCCATTACTGAGACATGGTTCCCTCCGGATGTCGATCCCAGCGTTTTTAATATCCCACAGTACTCACTCATCAGCAAACCTCGCAGTACACGACGGGGTGGTGGAGTTGCCCTGTATATGAGAGATGACTTTGTATTCCGAACCCTGTCTGACATCGCGATTCCTGATGAACTGGAAGTAATCTGGGTTTGGATTCGACCCCCTCGGCTCCCACGCTCAGTAAGCTGTCTCATCGTGTGTGTTGTATACCAGCCCCCTAGTTCCACACATGATGCCCTGTTAATTGAACATCTTACTAGTTCAACAGAAACTTTATTGACTAGGTATCCTAGTGCGGGTGTCATTGCCTTAGGTGATTTTAACAAGGTGGACACTGATCTACTTTGCCGTCTATCTGGACTGACTCAAGTTGTCAATATCCCTACAAGAGGGAATGCTACACTTGACAAAATTTTGACGAACATTGATAAATACTACTGTGAGCCAAAATCAACCAGCCCTATTGGTTTGAGCGACCATAATGCAATTGTCTGGCAACCGCTGCATGTTGGCAAACGGAGCAACAAGAGCCATTCCCGGGTCGTCCGACCTCTTCGAGACTCGGATAAACGATATTTCGGCCAGTGGATTACACAGCATGACTGGACTGAGGTCAGTATCGCAAACTCTGTCTGTGACAAAACTGCAGCATTTTACAAAACTCTGCACGAGGCAATCGACAAGCACTTTCCAACTAAGGTGATATCTACACACCCTGATGATAAACCGTGGTTTACTCCCCAATTAAAAGCAATGATTCGGAGGAGACAAAAGGCATTTAGTGAAGGAAAACTGTTCCTGTGGAGAATGCTTCGAAATAAAACTGTTCGAGCCATCAAGCAAGCCAAGTCTTCTTTTTACAACACTAGTGTGGGCATGCTAAAGCACCTTGATCCACGCCAGTGGCATCTTCAAATAAAAAAATTAACTGGCCATTACAGTACAAAAGGTTTTTCTCTGCCTGGTGCCTCGCCAATCCAAACTGCAAATCAAATTAACCGTCAATTTAAAGCTGTGGCTGGTGACATCCCTGAGTTGAGCCCCAAGGACCTACCAGTTTACCTTCCGTCTGCTCCTCCACCTACAGTATCACCACAGGATGTGTTCATGAAACTTAAGAAACTGAACATTCATAAAAGCGGTGGTCCTGATTGTATTCCACCACGCCTAATTCAGGAATTTGCTTACGAGTTATGTTATCCTTTAGCTGATATTTACAACTGTTCACTACTTGATGGTGTGTTGCCTGACTTGTGGAAATCTGCCTACGTTGTACCAGTTCCCAAGTCTCAGCCTCCAAGTATTGACAGTTTACGCCCGATATCTCTAACTTGTTCATTTGCCAAAGTGTTTGAAGATTTTGTCGTCAAGTGGATAATGGAGGATATTAGACACGCTATTGATATTAATCAGTTTGGCTCACTTAAAGGTGTTTCAACAACCCACTGTTTAGTAAAAATTCTTGATGATGTCCACAAGGGTATTGATAAAGCCGGGCGCTCTTCAGTTTTGATAGCCACAGATTTTTCTAAAGCTTTTGATAGGGTAAACCACACCATTGTTGTGAACAAATTCATCACTCTAGGAGTCAGGCCTAGTATCATTCCCTGGATCTGTAATTTTTTATCTAATAGGTCTCAAGCTGTACGTTTGAATGGAAAGTTTTCCGAATGGGAAATATTTAATGCGGGGGTCCCTCAGGGTACAAAAATTGGCCCTGTTGCCTTTTTAGTAATGATAAATGATTTTTTGTCTTCGCATCCGGATGTGTCTTATTATAAGTACGTTGATGATCTGACATTATGCCAAACTTTCGTAGACACTGAACAAACTTGTGCTATTCAGCAACAACTTGATCGACTTAGTGACTGGTCGGTTGAAAATAACATGACCCTTAACCCGAACAAATGTCAGGCCATGGTATCTTGTTTTCGGAGAGTACCTGTTGTTACACCTACTTTTCATGTTGGTGAATCTGATATTATTCAGACAGATAATGTCAAGTTGCTAGGTGTTCATTTACAAAAGAATATGAAATGGGATTTACAGGTCAGGAGTTTGTGTAAAACATTTAATCGAAAAATATTTTTTTAAAGACAATTGAGACGGTGTAATATTCCCACAACAGATCTTTTAACTGTGTATTTACAATATGTCCGCCCTGCTTTGGAGTATGCTGCACCAGCCTGGTTTTGTGGCCTGACAAAGATGCAGAGAGAATGTTTAGAAAAATTACAAAGGAAAGCTTTCCGTGTTATTTTGTCCGATGCCCAACGTAACACACAATCATATAAAGAGATATGTGTATCACTAAATATTCTCACTGTATCCGAAAGGCTGGAACAACTAACGTTAAATTTTGGAAAGAATCTTCTCCAGTCCAAGCATTTTAGAAATTGGCTCCCTCCCAAACGTGAAAATAATTTGAGAAATTCAAACAAGCTGTCCATTACTCGCTGCCGTACCAACCGTTACAAGTCTAGTCCTATTCCATTTTTAACCTCGCTTTTAAATAACCAGTTTTGTTAAATAGGCCAATTATGCATCATTAGTGGTCCTCTTGAGTGGGTTCCCTGTTTTTACCTTATTTGTCTGTTTATTTAGTAATGTCTTTTTTCAATGTAAGTATAATTGTAGTCCTATTTCTTAATTAATTCTGATAATCGAAATTTTAATTTCTAATTTTTTATTGTAAACTGACTGTAATTCAGCTTTTGGCTGCGAATGTCTTTTAATAAACCATTAATAATAATAATAAAAAAAGTACCTGACCATTTCTGAGAGCACACCTGACTACATGTGGGGTCTCATTTTTCTTAAATGAGTGAAAACACCGACCAGTACAAAATACAGTGTTCACTGATTGGTATGTGAGAATATTTGTACAGTATCCTTCAGTTGCAAATTTAAATGCCTTCAATTTAACACTCGGTGCCGAGAGGTCTTCACGCTGGAAGGTACTTGTGTTATGCTGTACTACATACTCATCAACCATCTTCAGCGTGACCTTTACATTAACGAGAGATTTTGCCCAACCTGTGCCAGTCGCAGGATATGTTACTTTACTAGATGATTTTGTGCCCCTTTTGGGAATTGGTGGCTGAAATCCATTGGCAACAGCATCTTTTACTCTGAAAGATAAAATCATGAACAGTTTTCACTTTGTTATTATATTGTATTTACACTTAATATTTTTGAAATATTTATAATTAAGCACTTGCATGAACTTATCAGTCCTCCGTTTTGAATTTCGGGAAAAGTTTGCGTGTATACATGTCCTCCGGCGCAAACTTGTTTTCAGAAAATGTTGTTCAAAATCAAAAGTGACAGTATTTTGACGGCGCCCTGGTTAAATATCAACTGCCAAATATTTTTGTCCACGATGCTATCATTTTATTTTCAATCAAAATACCAGTCTCACAAAGAGATGCAAATTCAACATTAATGCAAAAATGTTCACCATTAAGCAATACAAATTAAAATATCCACGGATTGATGTGTACAATGTAAAAATTTATTCGAACTAAAAAATAGATCCATGGTAATTTTTTTATAACCTGAATTTAAAATTGATGAATTTTTAACTAAACGTAAAATCAACGTTGAGGCTCTTACCTTTGTACAAGTTGCAACTTCCTCCATGAGTGGTGATACGGAACTTTGTTCTCATTTAACCAGCTTTTTAGCTCTTCTAGTTTCAGCTTCTCTGGAGAAATCTGTTGGGAGAGTTAAACATCCAATTAAACAGAATAGCCATGCGTATGTTCTCAACAGACGCATAATGTCTGTCTACTCTATCTAGTCTAGTGGGTTTTTTTGGGTTTTTTTTTGGGGGGGGCCCCTAACGTGGTTCCTTTCAACATTTCCCTTGACTTTCCTCATGCATTGACACTGTTGACCCACGGCACGGGCGAAAGAATTCCATACACGGACATCACTTGACACCCTGACTAGTCTGAAAAAATTGTTTTCTCATAAATGCTTCAATATTTTATGAGCTAAATTCTTTCCCGATTTAATTTAGTCCCAATTAAATTAACACACAAAAATTGGGCACAAGTTTGCATTTAGGAATTTCTTCACAGTTAATTCTGATAAACCGAAATTAACTAGGCCTACAAATTTAAAAACTGTCGTGCCTATAACAAATAATTGCAGAAAAATACTAACATAACATTTTAATAAAGTACTCACCTCAACGCGGGTGCCACTGTCTGCAGTTGACATTGTTGACGTTCGGACAGCTGCAGCCATCTTGAATTAAGTTTACCCAAACCGAAGGGCGCCCTCTATCAGGCAGCCATACTTCGAAAAGGCTTATTGCCTGTGTAGAAACAGTTTTGGTTCGCCATGGACGCGGTAAAATGTCACGTGCTGACGGCAACTTCGCGCAGAATAAAAATAATTGGCAATGCCAATTTCGTGTTACTAACAAGTAGGGCGCATATTAAACGATCGTCTTAACATTAACTTAACATTTTCGTGGGTAGCTACAATGTAGTTCAAACTAACCAATTAACTTGTAAAGTTTTTAAATTCAATTAATTCAGTTCAATTCAGATACACATTTATTTCCATACTTCTATGAAAAGGTCGACAAGTATACATGTAGCTATGGAGTAGAGCAAAAAAACATTAAGTAGCAGTAAGCAGTGATAAATGTAATAATAAGAGTATGTGGCTGTTTTGATAAGTAGAAGTTTGTACAAAAAAACCCAGACAGACAGACAAACAAAGAAACAAAACAAACAGACAGACATGCAAACAAAAGAACAGACGAACATAAGACATGACAGCTAATCTGAAAACAAGATAGATTAGAGATGCTACAACGAATTCATAATTATCGAAAAGACGCCCCATGTACTATGAAATTCTCAATACAGAACACACCCCCTCTAAAACAATTTAAAGATTTTGTTTACAAATAATAATTAAAAGATATTGATAAAAAAAGTTTACAAAAATAATAAAGATAAAAAAATGAAATTAAATAATGAAAACATTATTAAATATATAAATAAATAAACAAATAAATAAATAAATGAATAATTGATCGATGTTGCTAATGAGTTCTATAGAAACCTGTACAATTCAGAAAATTTATCCAAAGCCCATTTAGATGAAATTGTGTCGAACATTGAAGCTAAGGCAATTCCTGAAAGTATCCTTAAAGATTCGGATAAACAAAATCACCAAAGAAGAGATAAAAATGCTCTCTTGCAAATGAACAAAAACAAAAGTTCAGGTATAGACGGCCTCACGGTAGAATTTTACCAAATGTTTTGGCATATTCTTGGTAATGACATCTTGGAATTATACAATGACTGTTTCACTAAAGGGGTTTTGAGCAATTTTATGAATTCCGCTCTGGTCAAACTTATTTATAAGAACTTGGGGAGCCGTTATGATTTTAAAAACTGGCGTCCTATTAGTTGTTGACTACAAAATTATGTCAAAAAACTAACACTAATCGTCTGAAACCAGTCATGTCCTTTGTCATTTTTATTGCCCTTTGAACAAAACCAACTTAGAATACCGGTACACGCTTCGTACTTTCTGGCCTTGAAGTTTCTCTGTGTTTTTTTTCCCGAAGTCATACGCTCTGACTCGAAGATACTGGCTAGCGATGCTGGTTACCAGGCTCTCTCCATGTGATGGATCGTGGAGGAAAGAAATAGATGGATAATGGGTGTGCTGTGGTGACGAAAACACACCACTCCCAATCATATCTTGGGCTGCTCTTCCTACCATGGTCTCCATAAGGTTGGCCATAGGTGACGGTGTGGTGGTACCATTATACATACGGAACACTCTCTCCGAAGCTTTACAAACGGCCATGGCGTCATCAGATGGGTATATCAACCCCCCGTTATCTCGTAGTTGGATTAGATGTAGATGCCTGTCGTAGTGATGAGGAGTTGTAGGAAGTTTGACTAGAGCCTCCATGCATTCGGTGCAGCTGATTGATTTGACGATTTTTCTTATCACGAAACCTACTATATATGCAACCACATTGCAATTAAACTCACCGAGTTCAGGAGGTACTCCAGGTATGGTCGCGTACAGAAGGCAACTTGATCTCTTTCCTGATAAACTCATACGCTTTGAGGGAGCAGTAGTAAAGATACAGGGAGAACTTGTTCATCTCATCGCCTTAGCTCTGGTTATCTCCTGAACGAGTCGTGCCTCTTATCAAGGAATTCCAACTGCAAATTAGAGAAATTCGACTCCATCGTCTCAGCCCTGTCGCTTGTGACGAGGCATTCTTTCTTCAAAGAAAGCACTACTTGTTTCACTGATGTAAGCTTCTTGGACAAACGGCTATTTGTACGTTTGAGCTCTTTTGAATCTTTTTTTAGACTCGTGATTTGTTCTACCACACTTTGTGGTAGATCCATCTCTGGTGGCCGTGAGTAGTCGTGGTCGTTTAGATGACATGATTTTGGTGGTGAGGGGGCAAGTGAAGTTTCGTCTTTGATGGCTGGCCTTTTACTTTTCTTTAGGGGCTTTAGGCCATCTTCGAAGAGATCACATTTACTCTATATTTAAACGGGAAATTATTGCAAGATTAATTATGCTCTTTTTGTATTTCACACTTTTCGGGAGGAAAGAGAGGGAAATTTTTTTTTTTTTTAAAGAGCGGTGAGCTTAAGAGCGCTCGTCTGTAAATATCGACCAAGTCGCGAAATCCAAATTTTTTCGAAATCCTCCAAACTTTGTCAAATTGTTACCCTAGTGGATAAATAAGCACTGTGTAAATTTAACTTCGATCCGATAAATATTTTAGGAGAACGAGGACCTAGTTGAATTATCCGACTGACTGCCGCTTCTGAGGCAAATTTTAGGCCATTCTACCACACATCAAAACTCGCTAAAAATCGCGTAGTTGCGCTTGCCATTCAAAATAAAACAGGTTTCTACTTAAAGATAAGACATTCCTTGGCAGTCCGAGTGAAGTTTCAAACACGTAGGAGCAAGATAGAATATTTGACAGATTTTTAAATATTTTCAATTTTCTAACAGTTATTTCGAAGGTCAAATTTGATGGCTAATATCTCCCCGTTCGACGCGGAAATCGGCTATTTTTCAAAATCCTATACGCGAGAATAGTTCTTATAGTCGGTATTTGTGAAAAAATATTTTTGGGCCGGGCAAAATAATACCTTTGAGAAGGCTAATTACGAGCGCTGCTGGAAGTCAATTTGTGACACTTTCCAGACACCGCGTAAACCTAGTTATCTCTGTATGCACCTATTTCAAAAACTGGCTGCACTCTGGTCAAAATCTGGTGATCCATGTGTCGTAGCCCGCAGTGCATTATGGGAGCTAGTGCGTTCGTTAAATTATAGAGCAGAACGCCCGCACCTAAAGCCCATTGGGGGTTTTGAGGTTCAAGTTTCAGCATGCTTTGAACCCAAAGACTTTTAGGTGCGGGAATTTGGATGTATTTTAACGAAAGCACTTGCTCCCACAATGCACTGAGGACTACGACATAATGGATCACAAGAGTGCAAGTTCTTTGAAGTGGGCGAAACTGGAAAGTCATTGGATTCTATTTAGGTAACAATTAGAGCAAAAATGATGCATTGTTATTCTTTTTTAGATTAGTTCTGGACTCCTGATTAGATAAATTAGATACGCTAAGGTTTTCGATTTTCAGACAATATATTGTTCATATTTAAGAGTCTAAGGAGTTGCGAAGCTCACGGCATGGTTATTTCCTAAGGAAAATTCTATTCGAGTACAATCATAAGTATGAATAGTTTATCTAGAGTCGAGTATGTGAACTAGCAGCGTGCGCTTGGTTTGTACAAGTCCAACCGTTGGGCTTAGGGACGGACCATTTGACTTCTGAGAGGGGGAGGTGGGGGTTGGAAGATTAAAAAAAAAAATCCTGCAGAGCAAATTTGCTACAAAATCCTCTGTATTTTTACGAAAAAGATCTTAAAACTTTTTTTAGAGAAACACCCCCCCCCCCCCCCCCCCACCCACCCACCTTAAAAAATCAAATGATTGGTCACGCTTTCCACTTGTCACATATTGTCATTTGACCTCCTGGTTTTGCTCGGTCTGCCGCGCATGTTTTGTATAGCCTTAGTTTCTGTTTTAGCTGCCTCGAAACAAGATGGAAACAGAATATATTGCCTTTGAAGCACTATTTAAACTGAAAGTGGTCCAGAAATTTCAAGCACGAGCCAGTATTGATGGAAATTTCAGCCTGTTCGCGCCGAGTTTGCATGATTTGATGTTGTTTGCCCTGTCATTGACTGTCATAGGAGTCGTTAGATGGACAAATTCCTGTACAATTTTCAGCTGGAAACTCATATCGACGAGGACTACTCAAATTGTAAGTTATACAGAGCCACAATAAATGTGTTTTGATTGATTTGGTTGTGATTTTTGGTGCAAGTATTCGCTTTCTGGTGATTTTCAGCGTCACGAGTACGTGATCGCCGGTGTCTGGAAAGTGTCACAAATTGACTTCCAGCAGCGCTCGTAATTAGCCTTCTCAAAGGTATTATTTTGCCCGGCCCAAAAATATTTTTTCACAAATACCGACTATAAGAACTATTCTCGCGTATAGGATTTTAAAAATAGCCGATTTCCGCGTCGAACGGGGAGATATTAGCCATCAAATTTGACCTTCGAAATAACTGTTAGAAAATTGAAAATATTTAAAAATCTGTCAAATATTCTATCTTGCTCCTACGTGTTTGAAACTTCACTCGGACTGCCAAGGAATGTCTTATCTTTAAGTAGAAACCTGTTTTATTTTGAATGGCAAGCGCAACTACGCGATTTTTAGCGAGTTTTGATGTGTGGTAGAATGGCCTAAAATTTGCCTAGGTCCTCGTTCTCCTAAAATATTTATCGGATCGAAGTTAAATTTACACAGTGCTTATTTATCCACTAGGGTAACAATTTGGTAAAGTTTGGAGGATTTCGAAAAAATTTGGATTTCGCGACTTGGTCGATATTTACAGACGAGCGCTCTTAACAACATGTTGTTTGATAAGCTCTGTTACACACTATGTAGCCTACCTATTTCTATTGACGAGGCATGTTTGAATCTTGCAATTCCTTTTTACGACCGCTTGTAATAAATACACTTATGATACAGTATCGGTTAGTTTAAACAACAATCATATTTTAAAAGCAATTCAACGTTCGTTTTACAATAATGAAATAAATATAATTAACATTCAAATTTTAGTTCTTTGTTTTGTATTGATGGCGAGGCGTTATCGCGAAGATATGTTTTACCCCATCGAACCTCAAAGCACTCGGCAGAAAAATGGTCGCTGCATAACATGTCATGTTCGGTTGGGTGCCAAGGTTTGCCATTTGGTAGTTTCCTCTTAACTCTGTGCAACCAACCTTGTCCTTGACCTTTAGGGGAAATCTGAGATGAAAACAAAAAAAGCAATAGGGTCTATAGGTTAATATGAGCTTTAATGTTTTCTTGTTTGCATTTCATACTTGAAAATAACTCTGCAACTTAGCGCTGAATGTCTGTTACGAGTATGAATTCAAATGATGTCAGTAGCTTATCAGTCAATTAAGAAATGCGTCTTTGGATTTGGTTAGAACGCAAGCCTATCTATGCTATGGTAAATGACTGTCCAGTCAGTAGGGCCTACGGTTTGCTTTGCCGTTGGTGTCAGTAATCTATCTAAATTTATTTTCTTTCTCCCCCCCCCCCCCCCAACAAATTAGGCCTAGCATTTACCCCAGGCAGGCATATGATAAGTGTACATGTACTTACCTATGGCATCTCAGTTTAGGGAGAGATTGTCCTCCAGGTTCTTTTCTCCTCCCTCGGCTTTTACATATAGCTGCTGCACAATTATTCACCATTTCATCTACACCATTAGAAATACTCGGCAAACGTTAGGCCTATTCTAAAAAAGATGGAAACAGACTACAGTATCCGGAAATAAAGACGTTTAGCTCGTCTCTTGCTAGTCAAAATGTGTGTTTGGTCGTCGAAAGCATGCTCGTCACATCATTTCAAATGTTGCGCGTTGCCGTCAGCACGTGATTAATGGCAGCGCGCAGGCTGAACCAGCGTATGTACGCACGGCCGATCTAGTTATTGTAATTCTATATCTATGGCCCAGACATGTCACGAAACAATCACATGACACAATAGACCAATCAAAATTGTTTTGCTTGTAAGTTTGCACTTAAGGTGCACCCCAGGCAGCCAGCACCCATTTTCAGCACTCCCCTTTCAGCACTTCAGACACGTTGTGCCCCCGTGGTGCTGGTTTTTGCACGTGGCGGGCATGCCACTGCGTCGCACCCATTTTTTAGCACTTTGTTTTTTAGAGTGTAGAAAGTACAATATAGTAGTCCAAATAAGGTTTTAATAAAATAATGAAATTGTTATCGAAAATTATTAAAAAACCGCAGAAAGTATGCACAAGGATGAATATGTTCTCCTAGGTACAGATTCTTCCAAGACAACAATTCTACCAGGCTTTTCGACTTTGACAACCTGTCCGAGCACAAACATTTTCGGAAATAGCCCTTTCACATGAATATACATTTACGCACCACCCAGCTCCATGATATTAAGTGTCTTCCTGTACTATTAATCAGCGTCAACAATTCGTCATCAAGCTCAAAATGCACATTAAAGCTTCACGGAGGCAATCTTCATATGCAACAAACTCTCTCTTTTCGTATTATAAAATAAATTGTACCATGTCCCAGATAAACAGGATAGTAGCCAGAAAAACAAGCACCGTTGATGTTGTACTTTATCGCCTAAAAATCGAGTATTATACAAATACAGCATGGTTTGAGGGGAAGTGGTCGGAATTAACTGAATGGTCACGAGGTCAGCTCGACTACCTCCGGACGCGAAGCGGCGGAGGTAGTTTTCAACCTCAATGGTCGAGCTGACCTACACCGAGGGACGATATTCCGACTATTTCCCAGAATTAAACAATGCTATATTTGTTTTACAACACCTCGTAAAGGCTGCCTTGTCGATAACGGCCTTCGTAGATTTTGCATCTTTATTCAGCCCAAGATATTCAGGTTCTTTGTCAGTCACTGACGGAAATCTTGTAACGTTACTGAGACTGCATAGTTCTGCAAATGTTATATGCCACAGACTACATGTCTACTACTAAGCGGGTTTCAAAGGAAAACATTTAGTGCTATCAGAAAGGAATACAGCGAGCTGGATACTCACCGGGATGACGTCACCTGGCAGCGTATCATTTTTACTTCCCGGACGCGCGGCGGAATCGGCCAATGACTTTTTATGAGGTGTAGTAATATAAAATACATGGTGCCTGGATGTGGTGTTATGTTGAGCATTTATGCATTATTAATGCTACATTATTAATTTGCGACAACAAGATCATATGTACATTTCACGCAATGTTATCTGTATGCCTACTAAGCAAACAAAAACAAAACGATGATAGAAAATAAGAAAACCAGGCCAACGGGGATTTTGTTATACTTTTGACACAGACAGTTTGTAAGTGGAAGTAAACATGTTTATAATAATATATCTGAGCCGTTGAATAAGCAAACTGTCTAAGAAATAATAATACAAATTTGTTTCATTGTACAACTTGCGCTGTTAATTGGAAAGGTTATCCACTATTTTCAAATAGTACTCATTCATATTTGAAAAATCCACTTTTCAAATTGTTAAACAAATTAAGGTCGAATACGTGTATGGGTCATTTGACCAAGTTTGAACACAATATCCTTATTACATCAGGAAACTGTTGCGAGGCAAGCTTTAATTTATTTACAGTTACCCGGTATAAATAATTCACCCTGGTGTAATAATTAAGTCAAAACGTACATAATTTGCAAATTTCCCTTTTGTAGTATGCAGGAAAGGTCTGTTCAATAAAATATTGCAACATGATAAACGATGTAAAAGAGACATTCCCCTGTTGCAACAAAGTCATACATTTTTTTATAAAATGTATGACTTTTCGGGAAACTGTTTGAATGGTACGAAACTTGAACAATTCTGTCCAACATTCAACTTTCCAGACAAACTGCAAATAAATTGAAATAATTAAGTCGATATAGGAAACGTTAACAAAATTGTAGCAGAATGTAGCAGTCTATCCCAACCTCAAGACTTTCCTCAATCCCTCCCCCCCCCCCTTTTCTTTATAAAAAGATTTAATTTTTTTTAAATTTACCATTCAATTTAAAAGTCAGGCCAAATCTACATGTACATCGTACACAATCTACGAACATGTACATTAGGCCGCAGGATGGTCTCACAAATTCGTTGATTTTGTGACCCCCCTCAAGAAGCTATTACATTTTGGGCTTAAAATTCGTGTAAATTCCGTCTTTCATCACCCTAAAACTCGCCAAGCCTAAAACATTCGCATTATCAAGTAATAGTAAATTTGAGTTGGAAAAATACTCAAGAAATAAAGCCATGATTTTCACGAACCATGTAAAGATAAATCGATGACTTTTACTGCTAACCAATCACAACGAGTTTCTCATGCAACGTTGACCAATGTTACGACTTGTTACAGCGGAGACGGTGCAATCACGTTGTGCAAGATGGCGTCTTCATCGGACGCGAATTTAGCTAAAGATGAAGGCGACGAAAGTACTTTGTATTGCTGTATGCACACAACTTATGTCAAATATACAATTTAGCGTGAAGAGCTAGGCTAAATTTAGAGAGTGTTGTACGCGATGGCAAAGCTTTAAATTGCCCCAAACTGCCACTACGTTGTCGTTGATATAGACCACGCACGGGGGTATTCGGCATCGGCAAGCCGGGTAAGCATTTAGAGGACGGCCTCTTGGAAATGAAGACGCCAGCCACCCCATTGCTCTTTCAAGTGCTTTCCAGGACCGTGGACGTACCCAAAGAAGGTAGGATTTTGTATATTGTGGCTAAGACAGCCATGGAGGAATGGGACAATATGGCAAATATTCGGTTAATTTATTGTTATTAATGTTATGTTACAGGCCTTATCATTGTTGTAACTTGTAAGGTTCAATTTCAAGTCAGTGGCCATTTTTTTAATTTGTATTTATTCTATGCAAAGCGGGGACTGATGCTGGGTACTTAACCCCTGTGACAAAGTGTCCCTTACTAAATAGTGTCTTTTGTCTATGGGGAAAGAACTCCGTATTTGGCCACCGCATTTTATTTCATAAATTAAAACTCCCCAAAAGGCTAAAGAAATACCACTTTTTTAAGCCTTTTTAGGAATTTATTATTTATTGTTTATAAAATGTGGTGGTGGCCAAGTATGAAACTAATTCCAGTTCTTGGTGTTTTACTGTTACGTTGAGCATTGGGCCAAGTTTGTACTAACAGTTTTAAATTATTATTCTGTAGGAGACACAGCGACAATCCAGGCCAAGTTTGTACTAACAGTTTTAAATTATTATTCTGTAGGAGACACAGCGACAATCCAGGCCAATTTTGTACTAACAGTTTTAAATTATTATTCTGTAGGAGACACAGCGACAATCCCAGGGATCATCTCCACCACTTCTGCAAGTCAAACGGGCTGAAGACAGACACAAAATGGCAGACCAGAGAGAAATAGAACAAGGTAGTAAAATCCCTTATATAAATAAAACAGCACAAAATAGCATTTGGCATCTGCTTAATGTAATTTGTATGTAAATATAAATAGATTCAAATATAAATATAGGACTTGATGAATTCTGTGTTAAAGGAAGGATACACCGTTTGCAGATATCAAAAATATTTACTACTTAATTATTAGGAAAATATCTTACTTATTGGAAAGTAAATAATGATACTAGGCATCTAGCAAAATGATTGCGCTAGATATCCCATAATTGTTCAAAAATTTGCATTTTATTACCAAAAATTCAATAGTCGTCGGGTGATCGCAAAAGAAAAGACAACAACTGCCCCCCATTTTTTAGATAAAGTACATGTAAGTGTTTTTTTGTGGGAATGGATAAATGGATAACAAGTTAAAATTAGAGCTTGTTGTAGTTTATTTATGTAATATGTTGTTATTTTTCAGCTGCTGAAGAAGAAAACGGCAGACAAACAAGATGGGGAGCCTTTGTTGAATTTGTTCAAGCTGGTCGGCGTTCCTCAACTTCTGGTGACCAACACGTGTAACCTCTTCCAGGCAGAAAACATGTCTTGCTTGTTCAGTGCATCATTTGTAAAGATATATACTAACAAAGAAAAACCGCTAGTTAATTGTGAAACAATGCAGGATGGGAAATTGCTTAAAGCATCAAATATTAGGCAGAATGAGCTACTGTTACTTGATATCCAAGAGAGGGATCTACATGTAGTAGCAATAGAGGTAAAATACCACCGTATTGTATTATGTAATCAAAGTACACAAAAGTAGCCAGGGAGTACAAGTCGAAAGCAAATGATGACACTGTGCAGCAAGATTATCAACTGTCATTTCAAAAATGGAGAAGCTCATCCAAGGAAAATTGGTTTAATTTACCTGCCTTATCTTATTTCATAGCATGTTTTATGGGAGTATTTAAATTAAAAAACTTTAGAAGATTTACATAAGTAAAATGGCACTAATTTTCAGTGTCGTAAAAGTGAAAGTCTTGCCCTAAAAAATAATTACTTATCGCGACACATAATTTCGTATTTTAATTATCACTCCTTCAATTTCACCTCAGGTTAAGATAATCCTTTTGTTTTTACAGGTATATAAATGCAGTTATCATTTTGTTTACTGAAGCATCATAACAAAATTTAAAAATGAATTTCAGATGTTGAAACAAAGCACTTGCTCACATTTATAGAAGCTGATGTGCTGGTTTACATTTATCTGTAACTCATTTAAGCATAATTATTACACTGTACATCTACACAAATCTGTTCTAACTTTAAAATATCATTGAATTACAATTACTGCACAGATATAACTTACAAAGCAATAATCAATACTGCTGTATCTTTCAGGATAACAATTGGTTGAAGATTGTCAATCACGAGGCGTTTAAAAGTATACCATTGTAAAAAGGTTTTTGATGAAGTTCTGATATTGTGAAATAAAATAGCAAAAATAATGATACAAAATTTGCAATAATGTATAATAAATATTTGTCATTGTTCTTATAACTGTCTTTTCTTCTTTTCTTCTGTTCTTGTGTTTTTTGGGGTTTAATTTGTTTTTTGGAGGGAGTCCCAAAATCAAAAAGAAACACAGGCAAGATCTACAAACATTCGGTTGATAAAATGAAAAGAAATTATGAAAACAAGAACTGAACTGTTCACAACATGAAAAAAACTATAACAATCTTGGTTTAGGAATATTTCTTTAAATAAAGAATATACATGAAATCGGGAAGACAAAAACAGAGCAGTAATTTCTGTCCAGACGAGCTCAAATCGCCCCCTGCCATTCGTTTGTGTACATTTCAATTCCTCATAGGTTTTGTACACACCTCTCCCGAAGTGACCAACAGAGGGCGCTATTTTCAAGCTGGATATTTTAATTGGTTAAGCCTAATTAATGTGCAATTTTTCTCTCTGGCGAACCTGATATTCTGATTCAATAAGATCACATTTGTATTTCTGGAAAATATCAGGTAGCTTCTAGAGGGGGGTCACAATTCTTCAAATGTGAATGCCTATTTCATGTTCATCCCATGGTCTACATGTATGAGTCAGAATGTTTTGAATTTGTTGTAAGGTGTGACACTTAAATTGTACATTTTTATCACTCTACTCCTTAAAAAAGAATAACAAAAAAATATGGCGAACAAGAAATAAATTAACACCTACTGTTTCTCTGTACGACCGCCCAGGGGCCATCTGTCTGTATTCTTTGGAATACCTCAGAATCTGACCCACTTCCTCTTCAGTGAACAACTTGTTGCCTCCTCTATGAGATGGATTTTTTACTTTTGTTGTCACGGTGCTCCCATAGAAGCTGGAGACCTGCAAGAACAACAAGCCAGTTTGGTATTCGAACTTAAAGATTTGACAAACAAATTTCTTTGAGAAAAACATTTTGTTATGCGTACAATAGCATATATCGGGTACCAGCAAATTTAAATAGATCGTTGTGTTCAAGTAATATTTGTTTTCTCAACCTGAACGTAATGTATTGTTACAAGTTACCTTAGAATGGTTGTATTATTCTGGCCAATAATTGGCTTTCATGACAATGCTGGTTCAGGGACCAATTGAAGCTGGTTTTTAATACACCCGACGTGATCGAGTCTCGACCAATCACAAGATACATATGTATGAACTTTCCAAAGTATTTATTACCCCTAACCCCTTGAGTGTTTTTACTAGAAAGTACCCTGAAACCGCCAAAGTCCACCAAAATGTTATGCACACAAAAAGTTTGTGTTGGTGACTCCTCAACATACAGGTAGAGGTACTGTATCCTAAATCCACCACAATCCTGCAGTACCGCTAGGCGTACAATCATCAATTCATCAGATTCGACCAGTATTTGATATGGAGGTATCCTGAACCCGTAAAACTCCTCCAAAACAAGAAAAGGATTTTGATAGATTCAGGGTGCTTATTTAGGGTTGTTGTGTTTAATTCGTAATGAAATATTGATTACATAACTTACTGCAGTCATGCACAGTGGAGGTGGTACATGTAGATCCTGTGGTCGAGGTGATGGTGGGTTTTGTGCCGGGGGCGAGTCTGGTGCCGCTGGTGAGTCTGGTACCGGTGGTGAGTCCGGTGCCAAAGCCGGCTCTTGCAGCTCTTTGATAGAGTGTGGGACATTCTAAAGAAAAAAACAAAAAAACATTATTGTAAATATGCTGACAAACGAAAATTGTACTGTTTGGGAGAAAAGACAAAGAAATGAACAAGTTTAAGGAAACCCCCCAAATAAAAGATTGTTGTTGCTTACAATAATTATATCTACGTTAAAATGTATTTTGGGGATTTTATTGAACTTGTTCATGTCTCTCACCTTAGGCAATCCTTCACCTATCACAATGTTTTAATTTTTCATATGATTTTACATAAGGTTTTAATATGATACATGTAACTGCCAGTAAGCAACTTGGTGAATTTGAAGCTCACCAATACTGACTACTTGATGATATCTGGAGACAGTGTAATGTGCACACATTTATGGGTTCACAAAGTTATTTTGGATAATTACTACTGTATGTTCACATAATTATTCAGTCACTTATATGCTTTAGAAAATGTTATTGAAGTAATGATATGCAAGTAGAATCACCAAAATAAACATTTCAAAAAAATAAATAATAATAATATACCCAAATATAGGAATAAATATATTAGGCGGCAGGAATTTATGCAAATTAGTAATATTTCCACACTTGGATTTTTTGAATTTTTTAGTATGTCATTTTAGGGATCTGATGGAAGTGCACCGTGGTGAACAATATTCTATTGCAATTTGTGTGAGGTCAACAATTTCCCTGGACTATTAGTGCACTATCTTAGCATCAGTAGTTATTGTTCTGTGTTCCCCAGCCTTTTGTTAAACTCTGAACGTTTTCATTATCACATGCCATTGCCAAACTAGACTTAGAACAACATTTGTTTCTGTTGTTTTTCTGTGTCGACTTTTTAAAAAGAATGTACAGTTAACTGTACATTATGAAAAATAATTAACACTTTTCTGAATACAGTGACTTCACAAGAGTAGTTTAAAATATGAGAATTAAAATGTCAATTATATATTTTTCTGAAAAATGGACATCCGGCCATGTTACAACTGCTAAGATTAATTGTATTTGTATATAAAAAAAACTGCATGTACAGTATGTAAAACTCAATATCTTAAAATTCAATATCTTACAACATAACATAAACCATACATTTGTAATCGTGAACCCCATCATTGTCCCATTTTATGTTTGTACTTTGCAAGAAGGCGACTTGTGCTGTTAATACAATTAATCCTTTAATAATTTGTATTGGTGTGCGCTGTTTAACGTAATAAACATGATACGTGTAAATGTACATTGTACGATGTACACCAAATATGCACATGTTGCATTCACGTGAAAGTGTGAGAAATTGTGTAGTATTTTATGTAGTTTATTTGTTCCTGCACGACTGTCTAGGACGTTGTGGTTAGGATATTTTAATTAACTAACATTAAATAATTACCAGAGTCATGATGTTAGAAATGTCTTGCCACGCAGACATTTTTTCTTTCATTCCTTGCATGGCCACATAGGAACGCTGTGTAGATGGATCGTGGCTCATGAGCTGTGCTACATTGTCGGCATCACGCTCCTTTAGATGGTGTACGGCCTGTATGAGACAAAATAAAACTGCCATTTAACCCTTTGCTTTGAAAGTGTAATATTAATAATAATTATGTGCGGTGCTTACTTATATAGCGCTGTATCACAAACCGTATAAAAGCGCATTCACATTATTATCCCGATCATTGGGCCCATGAAACATTCAAAATACCATCTCAGCTCGGTGGTAAGTATACAGATATTCAACTAAATTTCTGCAGAAGTCACTGCGAAATTACCGTTCTGCTTTGAATGAAAACACACGTTGATAAACACGTGTGTGATCGTCATTTTACACCTTGTGAAAATTGTGGCAACTACTTGCGAGTACTCGATTACTCGCGAGTAATTTCTTTGTGAGTACTCGAGTGGGAAAAATCACTACTCGCCCAGCACTATCAACCACAATAACCATCACTGCCCCCACAGGTATACGTACGTACCTATTTACTCCTGGATTGAGAGAAGCAATGAGTGACAAAGTGCCTTAACCAAGAGCTAGTACACGCACTGTAGTCCCAGGCCAGACTCGAACCCACAACTGTAGCTAATGGCTAAACCTACAGATTGCAAATTCAATGCTCCAGACCACGAGACCACGGTAGCAATAAAAAAAACAAAAAAAACTGTTCCATGCCGGTAGAAAACAGAAGCAGTTTTGTAATGCTTTTTTCTCGGCATCCATGAGTGTACTTGTAAATCTTCGGACAGGTCAGTTAAACAATATTTACTATAAAATACAACCTCCCAAATCCCTCAATTCCTGATAATTCAAGCAATTACCAGTGGTGTATCCTACCTTTAAAGGTTTCATTACATCGAGTTACAAACTTGCAAGAAAACTGTTAACAAGTGTACCTTTGTTGCCACGGTTTTTCGTATGATAGTGGGATTTATTGCCCCAGGCAAATCCATCGACCTCCAGGTGGCTTGAACATGTTGGGCCACTTTGGTCACTGCTCGGCCATTGCTTGTTAAGAACAGCGGACTAGAATCCAAGAGGATGTCAACTCCTAAACAAATTTAAATACATGTACCTGTACTAAGTATGTAAACATAAATTATACCTTCGAATCAAAGAATATTTACTTTTTTTCCATTTCTCCAACTTTGACTACAATGTACGTCTCTTTAATGCAAGGTACATGTGTGGTGCTACAGATAGACAAAATACATGGAACAGAAATCCTGTAAAGAACTTTGACCTATTTGCTCACCATTACACCTGAACACTGGCCGGCCATACTGGACATAATACTCCAGGTAGGCTCTCGTCTCCTGATATTACTGCCGGCCCAGCCCTTGCCGTCTTATGCTTGGCAACCTACAACAAATTTACTTTGGGTTATTTTGTGTCAAATCACCCAATTGGGGTAAACCGCACCCTCTTCAAATTAGTTTGTATTAGTTGACCAGGAACTGTGCTGTGACCAAGTTGAGCTCACCCAGGAATAAATGATAATGTTTGGTACTAAACCAGCCAAAACCTAGCAATACACACAGTTAGAGTTTGATGGGCTTAGGGTATACTTGTAGGTAGGGTTAAGGCTGTCAAAATACTGGGAGGGAAGTTTCCCGAAATGTTGTAGAATCTATGGTAAAGTCATTGTGCTCTCAGTCAACTTTCACAAAGAGTTTCACCTGAAAAGATGTAATCTCCTCAAATGTCCTTGGTAGAGTATGGTTTGTCCGTTCCCTAAATTCGCCAAGTGTGGCGTTCTCGATGACGCCTGCCCGAGGCGCCTGAGTCAGGAGAAGATCTACTATCAGTAGATTGCGCAGCCTAGCTGCGGTCTCCATTGTAAGCTTGGTTCCTGAAAGATGGTTACACCATCAATTGGTTAAAATCACATGATAATAATAATATACAGTATAAAATGTACATGTACACCATGTATAATTTTGCTGTATGAAACAATACGAGGCTGTTTGACTAGTCACTACAGTCTTGAAGGGTTCAAGAACTCTCAAAACATTTTTGTTTATTCGTTAATTGTTATCATCTTCACTATATATAACTGACTGTTTTCTGTAATTATCACTGTTAAGCGCTGTGATACCATGCGTAAAAGCGCTTTATAAATGCTTATTATTATTATTATTATTAGTCATTTGATGATCTGTATGGGTATTGGCCATGCAGCCCCAAAATTTAACTTACTTGGGTTGGTCAGAGACTGTAGCTCTTGCTGAGCTTTCAACCGGAAATTACGGATGTGCTTCGAATATATCAGCACTTCTGTATTGACAAACAATAAGAATTACTAGAAATCAGTCTGTTCCAACTAATTTAAACCATTTTTATGACGTCACTTTATTTTTTAAAGTGTGGATTGGTATCTACGAATCTTTAGTAAAGTGTGGAATCGGAAATACAAATCCAAGCTAAAACTGTCCTGAAAACGTAAATCTAGCAGAGTTCACGAGTAATACTCAACAGAGGCTGGCAAAGTAGAGGCACCGAAGCTGACAAATAATACTCAGCTGAGCTGACGAGTACATATTAGCAGATATCAACGTACATCCAGCGAGGATGATGAGTAATACTCACCAGAGCTGATTGAAGAGCAGAATAATTTAAAAAAGCTCTAATTTCTGAAATACAATTTTTTTTATAAACTTACTTTCAATCTCCAACTTCTTTTGGTTAGCCCTGGCAACAATACCCGGCCGAACACTTTTCATAAAGTGTTCGGTGGTCAGGGCTGTCTTGTTGACTGTTGCTGGACGAAGTCGCAGCAACAGCATATATTCGTCCTCGAGTTTTAGAAACTCGGTAAATCTTTTCATCGCCAGGAGGTACTGGTTGATAGTTTGAGGTTGTTTTCCCTCCTGGCGAAGTGTCATGACCAGTCTACGATAACAAGGTTTATTAATCATTAGTACGAGTTGTGTTATAAACTAGATAGTTTTCAGTATTTTATTCTTGAACGAAATAATGAAAACAGCTATTGTTTTTTTAAATAATGTGTAAATTTATATCATAAGGTTTTGGTTGTGATACTAAGTTTGACATTTTGCTAAATGTAGAATGGGTAGTCAAATTACATGTTTGATTTCTTTCACTGATATTTATGTGTGCAGAACTCATTGGTCTATAATTTTATTATTAGATGTGTACATTTTTAAGTATGTATCTACATGTAGATAGGGATGCTATGGATGAAAATTAAAGTGACATTATGATAATGACATCATATTACATGTCATGAAGCATTTTTAACACCCCATTTATACAAAGCGTTGAATGCAATTTGTGCAGCTGTACATATACATGTACTCTGCGGAAGAATTGTAAATTACCTCTGCGGTATCTTTGGCGTCATAATTTGGGTAATCGGAAGCCCCATCTTTGACGAAACCAGCTCCAGCTGCCGCACAGTATTCGTGCCCCCTTTGTACACATGTACAAAGTCCATAAATTTATGGAGAACCGCTGCATGAAAGAAAAAAGAAATTTAAACAAGTTTTAACCAACCAGATATAAGTTGAAAATCACAACTGCAAACCTGAAACTGACTTGAGGAGTCAGGTACTGACATGATGTTTGACTCGTGTGATAGTACACAGGTTCGAATCGTAACAGGAACATGGTGCTTGTGTTCTTGGGCAAGTCACTTTACTGCAATTGTCTCTCCACCCAGGAGTATATGTGACGTGATCTGGGAAAACCCTTCATCACATGGGGAAATATGTTGCTGTCAAATTCAGCGGCCCAGATGCGCTGCACACATTTTCGAAATAAGGTCACGGTACGCTACCCACAATGCTGTGCATTTCTTTCACATTAATCTGTGAAGCCGCATCAGGGGGCTAATTTTATAGAGCTGCTTAGCACAAAAATTTGCTTAGCATGACAATTTGTCCTTGGCAAAAACAAGGTTACAGACCAAAATTTCACCTGATCTTTAGTGCTCTGCATTGATAATCAGCTGTTTTTTTGCTTAGCATGAAAAACACGTATAATTTTGGCTGGTAACCTGTTTTTAATGAGCAAGACCTTTTGTGCTAAGCAATTCTTTTTGATTAGCAGCTCTATGAAATTGGCCCCAGATGTGTTGCATTCAATTTGAAAGGTACATGTGTACACAACAACAAATTTCACCATGTGAAGGGTTTGCCCAGATCACTTGACAAATTGGTTCTTGTGTTCATGAGGGGTGACTGCCTCAGTTCCCCAAAATCCCCCATATATCACTGTAATGGTTTTATTAAACAGTGCTGATGATGACATTAATATTTCAAATTCAACCAACATTTTGTTTGCCAGTTATCCTTAACCCTAACTACCCTGAGTCCATCAAAATCCATTTCCTGTTTTAGAGGATTTTAGCGGATTCAGGATACCTCCATATCGAACAACTGGAGGAGTGTGATGGAATGAGGATTTTAAGCCTAGCGTTACTGCAGGAGTTTGATGGATTCAGGATACAGAAATTCAGGTGATCATGGACTGTGATGGACTCTATGAAGAAACGCACTGCAATTTTTTGTATGCCACCTAGGTATCCTGAATCCGTCACAGTCCATCAAACTTTTGCTGGTGGATTATGATGGACTCAGGATCTCTCCAGAATGCATACTGGTGGAGTCTGATGGACTCAGGACACCAGCAGTTTTTGCAAACCAAAATTGGTGGACTGGCGGATTCAGGATACTTTCTAGTAAAAGCCGAGGGAGTTAGGGTTAATCATTCAAAATCCTGATCAAACGCCGATGATTTTTGAGGATTGAGGGTTAGGATTAGTGGCAGAAGAATGTTCATACTTCTTTCAAAGACATTAGAATTGTAATTAAAGGCTGTTAGGTTCATTATAAAAGCACCGTTCAAATCTGTGCTTGCACTCCGTGGTGTGGCCGAGCTGGTTTGTGATGAGCACTTCGGTGTGCGGCTTCGTCTTGCCCGGTTGCGGCACTTGGCAAGATAATGCCTGTATTGTGTAGATTTTAACTGGGTATTAAACAAACCAAAAATGTGTTTATTTTAAAAATAAATGCACCTTCAAACTAATGGGACTTTCTCAGACCCAGGTCACAAAGTGACCATACAGTCCTTTTCGGTAAGTCACCAGGGTAGGCATTTCTGAAGTATCAATGTATGGGGGCGTTTCTTTCTTTTTTACCAGAAAAACAAACAAACCTGCTGCCCCATAGGCAGCATCCGGCAAGACGCAGGGTTAAAAGGTAAACAAACAGACTGGCCATACATGTACATACATATACATGCAAAAGAATGCTGCAGGTGTATTAATTATATGGCATTACTGCGTGAAAACAAACCGTGGTGGGGATGAATTATTGGTAAAATCACTTGCAGTACCTCTAATGTCATATATCTCATCTCTTGCAGGTTTTGTGGAGTTCAGTATGTCGGGGAAACCAAAAATGCCCTAAACAAAAACGGTTCTACGGTCATCGATCGACCCGTTTGTCACCACTTCAATCTGCCTAACCATTGCATTTCTGATATTATTCTACAGGGCATTGGAAAGATTCAGTTTGGATGAATCGTCTTCAGACTATTCAACCACATCGGCTCAACATCCAACTCGGAAAGGATTAACTTTTGTTCCCCTATTGTCGTCTGTAATACAGACTGTAGAACCACATCAGTGTGTACCTGTAACCCGCGTACAGAACTGTACATGTAGATTGTGATGAATCTTCAGTATGCGTATGCAACAATGTGAGCATTCGTAGCAGGGTTCTGTGGTCGCAAAAGTTTTTACAGTGTTATCTAATTTTGTCGTTTTGGCAATTACTGTCGCGAAGTTTGACACATTGTTCAATAATCAAATAACCCACCACCCGCCCCCCCCCCCCCCCAAAAAAAAAAACCCCAACAAAACCCAATTAAGACAATTACCTTTAATTCATGTTGTTTTCGCAAGTGGATGTCAATTCTTGTAACTGCAGCGGTGGATGCTCCGCTGTTCAGATCTAGAATTGCCTGAAACTTGGCGGTTGATTGGTTGTCTGATTGAAAAAGGACGATTTTAATTTGATTGTAATCGCACAATTGTATAAGTAACCGGTGTGAAATTGTAGATGCAAATGTAGGTGTCTTTTTTAACTTGTGCGCATACTGTCTGCACACGGGTAAATGTACATGTTACAAAGGTATTAGCATTTTTCACTTTTAAATATAGACAATGCATGCGCCCTCGATCAGCCTCATCCTGAGAGTGTAATTTGAATAAAAAGAATTATTTATATAATTTTCAGGAATTTGTTAAAAATATAGACATATTATAATTATTATTATTGTTAGTGAACTGAAGTCAGTTGTCCTTTGGCACCAAAAATAACTACATGAAAACTGTCATATTAAAATTCACAGGCGCGGGTCGGTTATATCCCAAATCAGGATATCGTGGTATCATTTTTCTTCTAGAGAGATTCTCTATCCATTGTATACTGTAGCTAGTTTTAGCCTCATGGTACTGGAGGTATGTATGCTTGTCTGGTTTTTGGGCCACTCTGTATATTACAAAATAGATGGCTATTTTCAGCGATTGTTTCAGGTTATGCCTACACCGTATTACCTTTCTCTGGCCTTTGCCAGCTCGACGAGCCTCTTTCGTTTATTTTTTATCCTATGTGTCCTCTGCAAATGCTGCGACAGGTACAGGTACCTGCCACTGCAAAGGGTACATTGTCGAGTTGCTCGGTTACCCTGTTGTGGTGTGAAAGAAATTAAGTCAACCACAGCTAATTACACTGCTAGTTAATCTATTGAAACACAATATAGTAGTATTAGCTGCGAGTAAGGATGATTAGCCTCCCCAATTATTATTGTCATTATTATAAACGTATTTTTGTGCTTGCATCTTGTTTGTTTGATTTCGTGTTAATTATGGTATAACCTAGCAATATGCTTTCTATTTGTAGTATGCAATGTCATGCACTACAAATAACTCTAACTCCCAAACCAATTTGTGCAAGATCATATTACAATTGAAGGATTTAGGACTAGGGTTACTGAATGGAAAGCTTACCGGTCTTCGCATTCTCTTTTTGGGTTGCATACTTGTAGCTCCTCCATCTTGACTGGGGTCTTGGCACTTGTTATCAAAATAACAACAAAGAAGTGAAACAAGTTATGGACAGGCTGCACGACCTCCAACATATCTTCCAAATTAAAGGTATGAAATAGTAATGAAAATTATTTTTATACAACACCTTGATAAATCACCGTCATCTCTTTGGTGGATCGTTGACAATGTGCCACACAGCAAACAAATGTTCTAATCAACGGTAAATAGAACTTTTATTGCACGGTTGTGCTATGAACAATCAGATGTCGTATAAAGCAAGAAATATTTCATTCGGTGACAAATGTAACGTTTCATTCTACGAGGTAAAGCCTAGTTGAATGGGAACAATCCATCTGTCACTTTATGAAATTATTCTTACCATTGCACTCAAAATATTAATTATTTGTATAATGCACTATATCCACCCTGCTGGGTGCTCAAGGCCCAAGTGTAAATCATTTTGCGTGTAGGGCTGTACCGAATACCTGAAAAGTCCATCATTAAAAACAATTCGATTCGATTCGATAAACCAAGAGAGAAGTAGTGATGTTCCCAATTTACCTTATCTTCATCATGTGATGAGATTTCTTCCTCATCCTTGTCGCATTCCAACTCCTGCAGATAAACCATAGACTTGTGGTTTAATATTACAAATTTTTACATGGTGGCAATTTGATAATTTTGCAGGATTGAGGATGGTTCCTAGCCTGAAGGGCCTAGGTGGTTAGCATTTAAGTAAAAGTTTGATGTTTTGGGGGGAATTCTTATTTATTCATTTAAACCAAGGAAGAGTTGTTGTGAACATTATCTATTGGTGTTATTCTTTTACTGTCCTGTAATTGCCCTCAATAACAATTTACCTCATCTTCATTGCAATCATCGTGTGATGAGGTGTCTTGCCAATCACTCTCATCATCACTCTCCAACTCCTGCGGATAAACCACAGACTTGGGTTAAGTTGGGTTTCAACTTAAAGATGGGTTTCAAGTTTGCTATTATTGCAGAATTCTTAATTGTTCACATTGAGTTAAAAAAATTGGTGAAGTTGTTTTTGCAAAAACATGCCTGATGCCATATATTTCTTTATTCGATTCATGTATTTGTACCACAAATTGCAGTGACTTTGCCACATGTATGTACTGTACATGTAGATAATTTTCTTTAACTGATCTCTACTGTTACTAGTTGATTCTTCATTCAATTCACCATTGCCCATATTAACCTACATGTACATGTACATGTACATGTACAGGTCATATGACAAAATTACAGTACCTGGTTTTTTTTAATTGCAGTGAAAGTATGGTGTACGCCAGGGCTGCCCCTTGTCTCCTGTGCTTTTCAACTTATACACAGAAGCGATGATGCGAGAGTGGAAAGAAGAGGTGTCACATCTACTCCCTCCAGATGTCAGTGGTGACAAGTACTGGGAACTGAGATACGCCGACGACTTGGTGCTATTTGCGCGCTCTGCAGAAGATGCCACTTTTATGCTGGATAAGCTCGACCTCATTGCCAACTCCTATGGTTTGAAACTTCATCCAGGAAAAACCGAACACCTAGCACTGAACGCTCCAGACGTTCCAGTCACTCTCCATGGCAACCCCATCAAGTCGACCACCAATTTCCGATACCTGGGCTGCAGCATTAACAACACCCTAGATGACTCCTCTGAGATTCGCTCCCGCATCGCCATCGCAAAGAGTGCCTTGAACTCATGCATCTACCTCCAGAAATCACGTATACGCATCGAAACAAAGCTCCACCTCGCCAGAGCGCTCATTCTCTCAAAAATGATGTACGGGGCAGCGACCTGGACAGTCAGCACCACAAGCGCAAATTCAATTGACGCGTTTGGCAGAACTATGTGGAGGAAGCTGCTTGGTGTTGTTTGGAGCGACTTCGTCTCAAACACTGAACTTGGACAACGTATAGGCGATCGCTGGCAACTCACTGAGGCCACTCTGATGAACCAGCAATGGACGTGGCTGGGGCACTTCCAGCGTCACACAAACCACCCAGCTCTGATCACCGGTCTGCCGACTGACGCACGCCCTACTCCTGGCAGGCCGCGTCTGCGATGGATGGATGGACTGCGACGATGGTCCGGAAAGCCGGCAGCAGCTCTCGCCGACGACGCAGCAGCTCGTGCCCCCATGCCACAGAAGGAACATGGAACCAGATCAACTTCAATGGTGCTAAGAAGTCATAGCCGCCAAGGCGCCTCCGGCGTACGACGATGATGATGATAAAGTATATGTAGAAAATATGTCCTGATTTTTCTTCTTCTTTGAACAGGAACTTCTTTGTGACCACCGTGCTAAATCATGAAGTGACTTCATGGCTACTGTATATGCTAGCAGATAGTTACATTAGACCACTCTGGAGATGCACCCAGGTACTATTATACCCCTATATGAGCTCCTGCGAGGCAAAGTGGTAAATACCACCCCAAAAACCCACAATTTTTGTAAATGAGGTTAAGAGTTAAAGGTTAAAACCTTATCTGCATAGTATATACAGAGAAAGAATATTTGTTTAACTCTATATAACTTCCCTTAAATTTGGTGTGTGCAAAATCATGTTGAGATATGTGTATTCAGGACTGTTGGGGTTACTTCAGTGTTGTAGTCAAGTACTTTACTACATCATAAGTCAGTGTTAGAGAAATAGATATTGCACATGATGACTTCACAAAGTCCCCTAAAGGCTCTTACATGAACATATTAGCCTTAAAAGTTAGCAATGTAGTAATTCCAAACAGCCCAGGCAAGCCCAGATTATGTGGTTAGTGATGTACTATTGTTGTTCTAGTTTACCTCATCTTCCACCAGGTCCTTCAGACTGGAGGTTTCACTGTCCAGCTCCTACACATCGGGCAGAAACAGATAAAGTAATTTAAGTTTAAAGCAGAAAGTAGCAAAAATGTAATGGCAGTTTATTAATCGTTAAACTAAAGACAATTCTGAAGGAGTTAGGATTACATTTTTTAAGCACTGGCTTGGTTCAAAAAAAGATGTATTATGTTGGATGCATCAATGGTATTGTACAAGCCTATAAAATACTATAAAAGTTTACAGTGTTTTGTGCATCTATTTATATATTGGTGTCTGCGTCCTACACTTGCCCAAAATGGCAAGCCAAAATTGCAAAAATCAGTGACAAATGTGCTACATGTCCATGTAGGTGCCTTACACACAAAACATTTTAGTGTTTGTTGTGTTTGGTTTGTGTACATGAACATATTCAATTGCCCTTAAAAGTTAGCAATGTTGTAATTCCAAGCAGCCCAGGCAAGCCAAGAATCTTTTGGTTAGTGATGTACTATTTTTTTTTTCCAGTTTACCTCATCTTTCACCGGGTCCTTCAGACTGGAGGTTTCACTGTCCAGCTCCTACACATCGGGCAGAAACAGATAAAGTAATTTAAGTTTAAAGCAGAAAGTAGCAAAAATGTAATGGCAGTTTATTAATCGTTAAACTAAAGACATCTTTTTATTTGTTTTTTTAAAGTAAAAATTCATGTTTTTAAAGGTTCAGAAAGGACCGTCGAAGACTTCAGGTTCAAAAGTCGCTAAACACCACTTCCAGGAAAAAAGAGCTAATGATATCAAGTAGAAGCTATCAGTTTCTACTACATGTTGACTCCAGAATCAATTTTATCTAGAAGCATATTTTTTAAATAGATTTTAGGGAAATACACACATTGGTATAGAAATAAACAGATAGACTATGCTTTCGGTATGATACAGATTTTTGATACATTTTTTTAAATTTCTGAATTGAGCCTATTTTTGGGCAGCTGTTCACATTGCACCATGTGTTCTAACACTGCTGTGTAGTGAGTGCGAGTGTATAGTCTTGACCCAAAAATGAATTTGTATTTGTTTCGTGGATGTTCATTCGTCCCACCAGCACACAATGCAAATTGCGTGCTAACCAATTATATCAACAATACATGGTGCTATTCACAGATTTGTTATTTCTTTATTGCAAGCACAGACAATGAAATGCGTGTTATAAAAAGACCGACTGTACATCCACAAAAAATACAAATTCAGCCTCGGGCAAAATTCAGTCTTGAGCCAAGACTAACGAAGGTCCTATACATGGTTAGTGAGTGGGGGCGTCAGAAATGCTCTTTCCACATGTAGATTTGAATAGCAACGATGAAAATTTGCTACATGTAGTAATAATAAATATTAGTTTGGGTTTTACTCCACCTAGAAAAATAAAAATTCTGAAGGAGTTAGGATACATTTTTTAAGCACTGGTTTGGTTCAAAAAAAGATGTATTATGTTGTATGCATCAATGGTATTGTACAAGCCTATAAAATACTATAAAAGTTTACAGTGTTTTGTGCATCTATTTATATTGGTGTCTGCGTCCTACACTTGCCCAAAATGGCAAGCCAAAATTGCAAAAATCACTGACAAATGTGCTACATGTTCATGTAGGTGCCTTACACACAAAACATTTTAGTGTTTGTTGTGTTTGGTTTGTGTACATGAACATATTCAATTGCCCTTAAAAGTTAGCAATGTTGTAATTCCAAGCAGCCCAGGCAAGCCAAGATTCTTTGGTTAGTGATGTACTATTTTTTTCTCCAGTTTACCATATCTTCCACCGGGTCCTTCAGACTGGAGGTTTCACTGTCCAGCTCCTACACATCGGGCAGAAAAGTAGAAAAGTTTAAAGCAGAAAGTAGCAAAAATGTAATGGCAGTTTATTAATCGTTAAACTAAAGACATCTTTTCATTTGTCTTTGTAATTTAAATTTCATGTTTTTAAAGGTTCAGGAAGGGCCGTCAAACACTTCAGGTGCAAAAGCCTCTAAACAGTCCACTTCCATGAAGAAAACAAAATTATATCAAGTGAAAGCTTAAGCGGCTTTTGCACCTTTAGATTAAATTTTCTCAAGAAAAGCTAAACGATCATTGAAATCAGTATAATGTTTAAAAGTTCCCGTGTAACCTATACCAGGAGAAACTATCAACTTACTTTTTCATCATCACCTTCATCACAAGGCTGGAGTTTTTGTAGATACCAAGATGCCTTAAAAAAAGAGAGTAGATTTTAGGTTTTGTTAGTGTTATGTGATCAAATTTCAGACAAATTTCCATTTTTGTCAGACTGTGAATGTATAACAATCATGTATTCGATATATCGCGTATCTATTGTGTAAAATTAACTGCAGCTATTTTTTAAAGTAAATATCTTGAGGTTTTTACTAGTTTGGTACATTTGGTAAGTCTGATATGAATGCCAGCCTTCATGTTTATTATTACCACGTATGCCTAATGAATCAAATCTCCATTGTTTCACCCAATTTCAATATGCAGTGTAATTCAAAGAACACTCATTTTGGAAATTGTATTGCTTACAGTTCTGTCCATTGTTGTGCTGGGACACTCGAACCACTGAAAAAGTAATAATAATTTCGAAAAAAAATTGATTATGTCGGAGAAACACATTTGACCTTGGTACATCTGTATTGTAATTCCACTTGTTAGCACCTTCTCTAAACCTTAAAAGAGTCATCCCTTTCTTTTTCACTAAAAGTGAAATACAATTTGGAATGTTGCTTATTTCCTGATAAGGTCACAATCAGATGGAAAACAAATTACGCGAGTTGGGAATTGTATTATTTTGTCATTTCTATTTTGCCCATCCCCTTATTATTAAGTGTCCCGCCCCTAAACAAGTTTTTAACCGAAAGGTTTTTTTATATTGCCACTTTTTCAAATTAAACACACCCACAAACAGGTCGGATAAATGGCTATTATTTAATAATGCATTGTTAACTTTTGCCTAAAAAATACTCTTCTGGGTCTAAGAACAAATGGCATCAAGTGCATTCGGGTTTGACAGTGTTTCCAATAATAATCACTGAAAAAGTAAAGGAATATACCAGCAATTGCACAGGCAACAAGATTTTGACCATAAGTCAACAGACTACAGTACTGTATATTTTACCCAAAATGAATGTCTAGGACACGTATTAATGAGGTTATTTAAAAAAAAAATCTCAACCGCACGTTATTGTATTGTTAGAAATATACATTTGCTATAGCTTTAGATTACACCCGCCAATGGTAAGTTCAGTTGGGGCCTGTATGGCAGGGGGGGGGGGGGGGGGGGGGGGGGTGCGTGTGTGGGTGTGTGTGTGGTTTTTTTGGGTAGGCCTTAAATGGAATGCCAACCCAGACAAATAAGTTACTCGCCACACAACCCCTCAACATTTACATGTTGGCAAACGTAGTCATACGGTAGTAGGGTGCGGCATAGGCATAGTGAACCTTTTTGGCTACAGGTAATGTCGCCCTGTAACTTAAGCTAGTATTAATTTGTATCCCAGCCCACAATAATGATTGACAGCTATAGTATGCCCAACATTACAGTGTCAACGATTATGACCGCTTGTCATCCGCGATTGACATCTGTAATACACGCCTTATTCAAATATTACACGTAATACACACACCCACCCTGGTACATGTACATGTAATAGTAAGGCATGTTCATTCAGTGATCACCGGCGCAGCGCGGCCCGCCTCTTCACAAACGTCGTACACACGTACAGTACATCAACACAACACAAACATCACATTGGATCGGTTATTACAATGTAACAATGTTCACCTTGTCGTATTATATGTGCATATTGTGGGCGGTCTAGCTGCCGGCGCGGCCGCGCCAGTGGTGAGCATCAGCGCAGATTATATGGTGCTAAAGTGCTTGATCAGGCTGGTAGTCCGGTGGCTTAGTGAAAAAATCGTGACCCGCCGGATTAAAGCACCAAACTTGGCACACTTGTTCTATATGACCCACTGAACAATTCTAGAGGGGGGTGCCCGGCTTAGGTGACCTAGGTCAAGGTCAGCATGAGGTCAAAGGTCACGTGGCATGTAATTATGTTTGAATGCGGATATTGATGGCAAATCAAGGTTGACAAGCAATATTTTAGACACTTAATTGTGTAGAGTTGCTCTATAGGGCCAATAGAACCATTGTAGAAGGGGTGTCCGGTTGGGATGACCTTTATCAAGGTCAGGCTGAGGTCAAAGTTCACAAGGCATATAATACTGCATAAATGCAGATCTATGATTGCAAATCAAGGTTGACAATTAAGATAGGCTTTAAATCTTATACTTGTTTTCAAGGACCTAAAGGACTATTCTTGATGGGGTCCCGGTTTGGGTGACCTAGGTCAAGGTCAGGCCGAGGTCAAAGGTCACATGATAATATATAAGAGTGTAAAAATGCAGATATGATTGGTTAAGTGAAAAAAATCAAAGGTTCCACAAACATGGAGATTCTTACAAATTAAGCTACTTAACAATTTAAATCAAAATTTCAAATGTTTATTTGAATAAATCCAAGATGGCGGCCATATATGTTGTAGAGTTTTTTAGATTGAAATGTTCAAACAGAAAAAAGTGATGTTGTTTAAGTGATGGCTTAAAGGCACTGGACAACTTTGATAATTGTCAAAGACCAGAATTCTCACGTTGTTTTTGTGTTTATTGGGAAGCAGCGTAATCATACAGGTCAGTCACGTTTTTTTTAATTTTTAGAGCGATTCTCGGTCACCTGGGAAGGACATTAACGTGAAGGACGTGTAATACTGGGTTTTGTGGAATTTTCTTTCTTTTTCTGTGAGGCTATTATAATTCTAATGGAGTGCTTTTGCAAGAAGGTATAGCACAGAGAAACCGGTTTATGCAGGCATACTTCAAGGAATGATCAGTTAATTTGTTTGTCTTTTTTTTGATCAATTCTAGAGTTAGCTGCAGTGAATCAGAACTCGTTCTATGTGGGAAGGGGAGGGTGTTTATGGGAGTTGTCACAAGTCAGAACTTGTTCTCATCGTTTTCGTAATTTTTTTTGGAGATGCTGAAGCAGTTCTGCTGCGTGAAGTATCATTGGATTTTAGGTGGTGGCTTGGTCTGCAGAGATAAATCTGTATAATTTATGATGTGCTGGTATGCCAGCAGTGTGGTTGCGTAACTATCCCGCCCAGAGCGTAATTCTTAATTTAAGTTTTTTTTGCTAGTGATATACGCTTCATGGGAGGTCAGTTCAGGCCACATTTTTTCCCGCGAGATTGCAGTCTGTAGGAAGGGGGGGGGGGGGGGGGGTGTTTCTTGTACAAGTTTCAAAAGAACCCCTCCGTGCTTTTTCGTTAATTTTTTGAGACGCGGAAAAGGTTCTGCTGACAAGTATCATATGGATTGTATTTGTGACTGGTCTGCAGAGATAGATCTGTAATTGTACGTTAACTAGTGGGTATGCTAGAAGGTGGTTGTTTGACTGGTCTCTCCAGAGCGTAATTTTGGCGACGCAATGACTGGTTTGTGTATTGCCACAGTGGTCCCTTTGTTTTTAGTTCACACAGTGATTGATTATTACCGGTGATAATATGCCGTCCCCTCTTTTTTTCCCTTTTTTGGAAGGGGAGCAGGGCATATTTTCTGTGCTATATCATGCACTTCATCAGCCACCCTCTTATATAATTCATTTTGCTTTCCTTGTTTTTATTTGTGTGTCGGTTTATATGACGCATGGCAAGTACAAGGGGGGGGGGGGGGGGGGTTGACTTATTTATTTTGTTTTAGTCTTGAGATCCATTTCTTTGATCATTGTTTTGTTCTTTCAATAGTTCCAATAGAATTTGCAGATTCTCCTCATCAAGATTTTGTTCCTCTTGGTTGGATTGTGGAGATGCTTTAGTCCTAGATCGAACAAGTTCATCTTTTATGTTTTTGTGCCGTTTGTATGCCAGGATGGGTTGGGTATCAAATAGCCTATTCAGATATTCGTTTTCGCTAATCAAGGGCCAGTGTTTGAGGATAGCCCGTTTCAGGGCTGGGTGCGCGACATGTGGGTAGTATGGTAGGACGAACACCAGTGGGATATTTTTTCACGCTTAGGGTCCGCGGGAGTCTTTCCCCTTTGAGAAAGGAGAGCTAGGTCTTCGTTTGTGTATCCGCGCTTTTGAAGTTTGTCTTTGAAGAATTCAACCCTCTCCTCAAAGTCTTTTGAATGGGTACACGTTTGTATCTGGTCACTTCGCCCTTGATTAATCCGCCAAATACCGACTTAGGGTGTGCTGAATCTCGAGCTAGGTACTGAAATGTATCAGTTTTTTTGGTAGCGACTCGAGTATCCAATATCCCTTCATGTATAAATCGTTCGCCTTTGTAGATAATAAGGTCGAGAAAGGTGACTTGGCGGTGCGAGATCTCAGACGTGAACTTCAGCGTAGGGTGAATTTTATTAAGTGATTGCACTAGGTCAACAGCCTGCTTTTCATTTCCGTTAAAGATTATGAGAACATCGTCTCTATATCTCATGTAGCTCACAATTGAGGGATTGTGAGGGAGGATTTTGTCTTGTTCGTATTTGAATAGAGTTATGTCACAAATCTCCGGACTGCATTCGCTGCCCATGGCCACGCCAATTTTTTGTCTGAAAAACTTGCCATTAAATTCAAACGTGTTTAGACGCATAATGAGTTCAAGGAGACGTCGCGCGTGGTCTGTTGTGGGCTTGGGTATTGCGTATAGTCTGTCATCGGCCATTGCAAGTGCGTCACAAACTGATTCAATTGCCTCATCTTGTGGGCAGTTAGTGTACATGGATACTATATCCAGTGTCATCAATAAGTTATCTTGCTCCAATGTCAGGTTTTTTAGTTTTTCAAGCACATGCTCAGAATCGCGTGTGTACGTGCTTTGCTGTTTGACAATTGGGAGCAAAAAATAGTCTATGTATTTGGATATGGATTGAGTCGGTCCTCCGCAACCACTAATGATTGGCCTCCCCACGAACCGTGTTCCTTCTGGTACTTTTTTGTGAACTTTCGGTAGGAGGTAAAGGCAAGGTGTTTTAATGTCGTGGTTGCGGGGGTTAAGAAACTCCGATATGTCTTTCGATATGAGTCCGTCCACGTAGAGTTGGCGTATGGCTTGAGAGACTAATTCCGCGGTTTCATCGGTCAAGTCCCTGTTAATTTCTTCATAGTGGGGGCCTGTTAATTGTCGTGTCCCTTCACGTATGTAGTCTTGTTTGTTAAGGACGCACACACCGCGGCCTTTATCGAATTGTTTGATGATAATATCCTGTCTTTTCTTAAGGCCAGATAGCGCAACACGTTCTGCTTTTGTTATATTTAGTTTGACATTTTGAATTTTCAGTCTGGATAGTTCCTCCAGAGTGCCTTCAATATATGACTCTAGGTTTAGATTGAAGGTAGGTTGGGGAGTCCAAGTTGAAGGTAGTTTGAACGGGTGTGAGCTTATAGGTCTGACTCTCACTGCCATTCTTAACCGTAATCTCATCTTTCTGAAGAAGGATCGGGAATGGCGAAGGATGGTCGACCTTTTTGGTTTTTGGGGGTCGGGATGAAGTTAAGGCCCCTGCCCAATGCTACCAGTTCAATGTGGGAGAGTTGAGCGTCTGATAGATTTTTCACATAAGGCATACTTTTCTTGGCCCTCACTTTTGGTTAGAGGTGGTATGCACAAAAACTTTGATTTGCAATCATATCTGCATTTCTACAGTAATTTCTTCAGTAATATATGTCATATGAACTTTGACCTGACCTTGACCTAGGTCACCAAAACTGTACACCCCCTCTAGGGTGATTATGTTGGTCTTATAGAACACGTGCGAACAATTTAGTGCCTTCAAATCTAGCTTGGCAGCCTTTATTTGCAATCTTATCTGAATTTATAAAATATTATTTAACATGTGACCTTTGACCTCGGCCTGACCTTGACCTAGGTCACCAAAACTGTACACCCCCTCTAGGGTGATTATGTTGGTCTTATAGAACACGTGCGAACAATTTAGTGCCTTCAAATCTAGCTTGGCAGCCTTTATTTGCAATCTTATCCGAATTTATAAAATATTATTTAACATGTGACCTTTGACCTCGGCCTGACCTTGACCTAGGTCACCTAAGCCGGGCACCCCCCTCTAGAATTGTTCAGTGGGTCCTATAGAACAAGTGTGCAAAGTTTGGTGCTTTAATCCGGCGGGTCACGATTTTGCCAAAAATTGGCGCTAAGCCACTGGACTATGGCCCTTGCCTAACGTTAATACGTACGTGTAGCCTATGTCTTACAGTTCAACTTTCAATGTCAATTATACTTCATTTCCTCTTTTGGATTTGATTTTTACTTTTAAAAGTTATATAGTTAACGTTAGGCTTTTTTATGTGGTTTAAAGAATTGGAAATGGGGTTTGGATACGGTAAATTTGCTCTCGGGATAATTGAATTTGTATTTAATTTGTGGAAGTTGAAAGCACAGGCTTGTCGGGCCTACTAAATGTACATGTAGTAAAACTTTCACGTTGGCTTGTTGTAATGTTTGTACAATGTATACTACACGGCCGCGTATAGCCAGTTAAATGGACGGTGGTGTAAAAAAAATAGACTGAGGCCTTGGCCTAACGTTAGACCTACTTTGCTAAATCTTGACGGTATTTATAAAAACCCTGCATCTTTAATAATTTGTCAGTTTTATCAAAGTTAGACACGGTACATGGTGGTCCATATGCCTAAATATTGACACTACACTGGGCTTAAATGTCGGACGCCATTGCCTGTCTTTAAATATATAGCATAACGTTAAACTTGCGCAGGTACGCGGTCACTCTTCGGTTTCAATGGTCTTTTCCAACTACTCTTAATTTGTTGGTTTTTTGCTATTCTAAGGTCGCAAAACTCATTTCATTATGTTATCTGAATTGTGCATTTCTTTATAACCCGTATTCAAGTTAATATTTAGTGTACTCACCTGACAAACACGCCAAGATCAAAGCAAAGGGCCTGCAACATACACCACTGACTTGAACTTGATGAAGCTAAAAAGCGACCGCGAATTGCCGCCTTTTCTTCTGCTACTCCCTTAATTTGCATATCGGAAACAAAACAGATGGGAGGGAGCGGCAACAGAGGGGTCTGAAATCAAAACGCACGTACCCCAGGTTAATCAAATACATTTTTGATATTAGCTTTTTTTAATTCACTTACGACTGATAACTGACGCACAAGTATTAACTATACCATAAATTAATATTCGTCAATGACTAAACACATCTTCGGGTTTCTTTAAAATTCCTGCGAATAATGGAACAGTCCAATTAAAAGCTATCAACTTTCCTAGGTATTTAATAATCTTAACATTAGCCCTATATAGCTGAGAATTATATCGATTGTGTACGGCCTGGGCCCAATTTCACGGCGCTGCTAAGCACACGATTTTCTGCTAACCGAGCCTCCGTCTATTTCATGGGGACCGTAAGCAGTAAGCGCAGCAAAAGGCACGCTTAACCTAGCGGGAAAATTTGCTTAAATCAGTGACGTAACAGTAGAATCTCCATGCGCGCGCAAACGTTAGCACAAAAACGCCGTGAAATAGCGCTTAAGGTTAGCACATTTTTCTGCTAAAGTTAGCACAACTTTTCTGCTAACTGATAAGCAGCGCTATGAAATTGGGCCCTGGCCTTGCGAAACCGCTTCAGCTGACATTTAAACGTGTACTTTTTTCAGGATTTTAATTGAAGAATAAAAGGAAATCTAACAAACTGCGACGACTAGGCAGGGTTATAAAAAAATATGTCGAGGGGCTTTCTGACTAAACAGGAAGATTTTAAATTTGATAGTTCCATTTTTTTTCTTCATTTATGCTCAGGGCCCCGTGCCGGGGAAACCACATTTTATGTGAACAGGGCTACCCTGAAAATAAATACAAAACATTAAAATAAATATAAATTGAAAAGAGAAACAATCAGAACAATCGACGGAATGAGAAAATGCTTGCTGTATGCATGGTGGATCTTTTTTCGGTTAACATACCCTTAAAGCTCAAGCTACGATGGATGGAATGCTATTCGTGTTTTCAAGTATAGCACGGCTAAGATATGAGATCGAGAACCCCCACCCCTCCCCCCTATTCCCCACCCCTAGCAACAATATTAAATAAATATTAAGGTAATTTTACTTGATAGACACATCAGTTTACCGTTTAATACTACATTGTAAATAGCGCAGTATAAAACGTTTGTGGGTTGATACACAAACCGGATCGGATCAATCAAAGCTTATTGATTGTAATCGCACGAAGGATTTTGGGCAGCAATTATGTGCTACTGTGCTACGCAACAACAAAAAACACGTTTTTTATTGTATTACTAGTGTAACCGTGTCCTAGCTAGCTAGACAGGTGGCCAATAATAATCCTGGAATATCACTGATGGGGCACGTGTACGGACGCGCGTGTCACGTTGAACAAATCTGATTGGTCAAGATAATTTAGGCGAAACCCTTACGTCAGAGCTTTCAGAACAAAATGCAGCCACTCCTCTAGAATAAGCGCAGCCGCGCGCATGTACGTATGGTATATCCGGTTACATGTAGTAATAAGTGCAGTGACTGGCATACACACGCACACGCCACTATTACGAAAGCTTATTGGCTGATCACTTCCTGTTCAAGTTGCAGTTGGTGACATCGCGGTTTATACCATGCACAATATTGTGTGTGGGACCGGCCGGATTACATGTACAAAAAATGTAGGTACCGTCAGGGGGGGGGGGGGGGGGGGGCGGAGGGGGGGGGGGGCCCTTCGAGGCTGTGATTGCGAAACGCTGTGGTACCGTCCATTCTCAAAATAGGGGGGAACAATCTTAACATCTTGTCTTTTGTAGTTGTACAAGGTTGTTATTTACCTTAATGTTTATCATCCAATGACAAAAATTGTATTGAAAATGAAAAAAGCAGTCGAAAAAATTAAGCGTTGACGTACCGTTGATGCGCGTGGAGATTGTGCACAAATACTCAAACGACGTTAACAAATACCTCCCCTAAAAAGGGCAATAATAATCGATAAATTGTGAAAAATCGTGCTTTGACCCCACTCATTTTTTTCCATGGATACGTTAAAAAAGGATGTAGCAGTGATATACTGAATTTTTAAAAAAATCTGCCTGTGACCCCCTTGCGTTTTATCGTGTTGTTTTCGAACGAAAATGGCAGAAAATGACATCGCCCCAAACAAAATCCGTGTAGATCGTGCCTGCGTACCTAGCTTTGCGGACGTTGTATGAATCACTAAATGCGGAGAGCGATACACGGAGCAAATCTGTACGTGTTTCAATGGTGCGCTTTGCGGTAGCGATCTATACGTATTTACTGTGTGAGATGTGTAGCTCATGAGCGTGGAAGAACGAATGAGATACATTTCAACGTTGGTGGCGCACTTTCTTGGGCCCCCCTCCGCCCCCCCCCCTGGGTACCGTGTACACGTACTGTACGCACTTGGTCAAGTTATCTTACGGATGCTGACAATCCACACAGTGACAAAATTAATGACAATCTCCTCTCCCTCTGTTTTTTTTTTAAGTTTTTTTTTAAGACACCCCCAATCTGTCCCGCAGATGACACCATATTCTAAGTCTAAGTAGGTCTAAGTAATGAAACTGTTGATGGAAAGATGACAATTAGGCCTATGGCTTTGAAAACTAAGTATAATGTCTATTCTTTTCTGGAACGTTTATACTTAGCAGTATAAGTACATGTACAAGCGTTAAATTAACTTCACATCCACTCAGTACCAGGTTTTCTTTTTAAAATGTAACTTAGAAAGGCGCCGCAGCCAAAAAGAAAATAATAAAAAATTAGACTTTGTGAAATACTACAAATCAATTGTCTCTTGTAATGAACATTCAAGAAAACGACAAAAATAATGCCATGAAATACACGACACCGAACCTGTGACAGAGGATGGCATTCTCCTAACCCCCAAAACCACGAAATAACCAGCGAACAGCGCCCTCTGTTCATGTTGGCATTGACTAGGCGTGGTCTGGGCAAGATTTTTTGTTTAAGGGGGGGGGCGTCCATTTTTTAAATTAAATTGTCTAAAGCCAACCAACTTGGTATGTTAGCTTTACACGACATTTTATTTATATAGAAGATCAAACAAATTGGAGAAATGTGAAGATGACATCATTTAAAGACATTTTCAAAAGATGTTGCCATCCACACATTGACCACTTTGGGAGATATTCCAGTTGATAAAAAAATCAACGACCCAGTTCATAAAAAAGTAATCAGTTTCTGTTATTCTATAGGCAGTTGGCGTCATTATTGTATAAGCAAGGATAAGAAACGCACTGTGGGCAGTCTTTTAGGGCTTTTTTTAATTTTTGAGAACCACACGATAACCACTATTTTTCGATCATTTCGAGGTTTGGAGGCACTCTGGAAAATCGTTTTAAAACAATTCCAGGCACAAACCAATTTAGTTTGAGTTGTTTTACAATACTAGAATAATTGTTTTATCGTTTAGAACAGATTTGAGCAAATCATTGCATACTTGAAAAAAGAAATAAAAAAGTATGTCATTTACACTGCGCGCACCGCAAAATCGTATTGGTCATTGACAATTACATGTAGGTTAGGGTTAGGGTTAGGGTGTGGCCTTTTGAGTGTCCGTTTAGAACGCAAAATGGTTCCAAATTACCTTTTTTCCTGGAGAATGAGGAGGAACATTCCTATCCGGCCTCCTTTTTGTGTTTTTAAGTGTAAATTACACATTTTAGAGCAAAATTCGACTACAATCCACACAACGACAAAATTGTTGCCGTTGTCCTCGCCCTCTAGTTGTGGTTCAATAATAACCCTTTACCCTTGAACACAAAATTGATGGTTTTTGGAACCCACGATTATCATGCACCCACTGATTAAACTGTTGATGGAAAGATCCCCGGCCCATTATTGCTTTGAAAACTAAAAAAGTAATGTCCATCTATTTCCAGAAGTATAACGGCATTAAATACACGATACCGAATCTGTGACAGACGGCGCGGCATTCTCACAACCCCAAAAGCCACAAAATAACAAGTGAACAGCGCCCCGTGTTGAAATTGGCATTGTCCTGATGGAGAATTCCTTAGAATACTCTTTGCAAACTGCAGGATTTAGCAGGATTGAGGGCACTTCGAAGTTAATGCATCAGAGAGGATTTTGAAGGATTGAGGGCGTTTGGGTTTTTTACAATTAACTGAAGGATAATGCAGGATCCAGGTCATAAGGCCAAAACTAAGATTGGATAATTTTTCAGGATGTAGGTTATTTGTTACTTTGTACTTTCACCATGTTCACACTATGCAAATTCTCAAGTGTTTCAGTCAAAGTGCTAGTTATATGTCAATGCTAGGAAACGTTTGCATACCAATGGTCATGTGTGCATACTCTAATTGTTAATACTAATAGGGCACTTCGCAGCTGTTTGTTCCATGTTTGGCTGCAATTATAGCTCAATGGTAAAACCACTGCAGGATTCAGACAGTGGTCCCCAGTAATACATAATGGGAGTTTTGGAGGATTAAGGTTACATGGAGTTTTAACACTTTGGAATTGGAGGATTTTGAAGGATTCAGCAGGATTCAGGTTATGTCCAAAAAAATGGGGTAGGGAGTTAGGGATAACAGTAAATTTTGCAATGCAACAAACGTGCTAACCCTATTTATGACAGCACCAGTTTTTTACTTTAGTTGAGGGTCCAAACAAACTCACACAAAAAGCAACATCATTCAGTTCCTTTAAAACTGTATTTTCCCTCTTTCAGTTTACATTCATTCCTTACAAAATGTTTGTTTATAAATACTTGACAAACGTGTATTTTAAATAATTGTATATACATGTACATTGCCTTGATCCATAACAATTTTGTTCAATCTTTTCATAAAGCTTTAAGCATAGTTTGTGTAGGTTGTGTGTATTTTATATATTTTTTATTGTCGTCAGTGGCAGGTTCTCTAGACAAACTTTAACATTAACCCTGCTAAATGCAAAAGAATGCACCAAAGGTAAAACGTTGTTGCATTTAGAAGGCAACGCAGGTATTATGCATGTTATTGCATTTAGCAGGGTGCTTACAAAATACTCCTTGGGGGTTAGTGTTAAATAAATATTATACATTTTTATTTGCAGTTCAAAATAATCACATGACAACAAAACAAGGATAAGGCCAGAGGCATGTGCATGGCATTAAAAACAAATTACCCCAAAAAATGTGACCCAAAGGCCTTCAATTCCAATGCCGCTGGCCTCGCACAAAATATACATCTATACAAATATAAAATGACCCATCTGTAAAAGTATTTACACACAAACAATTTAAAATTAACATTAAAAATTAAAAGATGCTCTGAAGGCGTTAGTCTTTCTGCAGTTTACACTCTACATGTACAGACCCTGTAATACATTGTAATCCACCTGTGATTTTCCAATCTGGGGCTTTTTACAAGCTGGTGCCGGATTTGATCCGCAAAACGACTCGACCCTAGGAAACCATAGTTAGTTTCAGATCAGTTCGATATCAGTTAGGGTGCAGTGGTCAAGCCTGACCTCTGTTAACTTTTCTTATGTGCTGTTGGTCGCCGATTGACCCTCGTAAGGGCACGGATACCCAATAGGGAACATTAATAATTTGCAAGCTGCAGCAAAAACAAAACAAAAATCCTTTATTGCGTGTATCCGATTGTAATCCATGTTATCGCAAATTGGCGATAAAATATATTATACTCGGCACACGGACAGCAATCGCTCTGGGAATATCCATGTACTGGTATTCAGGTCATAAGGGGTCAGGACTTAACACGAGATGCCAGAGTGACTACTTGTTGAGGGTTTCACGCGCTTGGCAACAATATTGCAGGCGTACTTGCCTAGGTGTAAGCTGAATGGCCAATCAGTAGCCAGCATTGGAAGCAGGAGCGCAAGTGGAAATCCCAGAAAGTAAACTAAATCACTGTTGCTGCAGCTTGCATTGAAAAATTGCAATGTGGGCACATGAATCGTGATGCATGAATTCTGGTGCTTGATGAAGACGTGGTAAGATATTGAGACCACTTGTTGACACTCGGGTCAAATTTGAGACGATGCATCATCTCTAGCCTGCTCAAGGAACACTTGGTAACTATGATGGCAATTGGAGATCTTGAACAATGGCCGATACTCATCGTAGATTCCTGGCTGAGCTATGTTGCACCCGTTCTATTTTCTTGATGTCAAATTGAGTACACTGTTAAAAAAAATTATGTAAATTTACGGAAAAAATTCCGGCAGCTAATTACCGGAACAATTTTATTGATTCCGTAAATTTTGTTTTAACGGAACTTTGTAATATATTCCGTATTTTGTAAATTTTCCGTTAAAGATTTGATTAACGGAAAATGTCTGTATTTTCTCATAATATTCCGTATTTTTGTAAATTTTCCGTAAAAAAAATTCCGTTAAAGTAACGGAAATATCAAAACAATTCCCGTAATTTGCTGCCGGATTTCTTTTTTAAATTCCGTACTTTTTTCCTTAAATTGAAGTTTATTTTCGTTAATTTACGGAACCAACACAAAAGTTTCAGTAATTAGCTGCCGGAACCTTATGGTGCAGTTTTCCTGTTAAAGAGAGGGTAAAATATACATAATATAACATCGACTTGATGCACTTGCATACTGCCTAAAACCTCAGGTTTGATATACCTGCAGTTTATACCCTTTGCCCGTTGATCCTCAAATAGTTGATGTTAACTAATACTGAAATGATCCCGAAAAAAAAAGATCTTTAAGATATTTTTAATCATACAAAAAAAATACATGTACATAATACGAGGATAGTTGACACACATGCAATTTGCCAAATTCAATTTAATAACTTTTCCAATTAATAAATAACAATATGTACGCAAACCAATTTATCCTGATCGAGTTGTCATTGCAAAACATTTTATTTCATTGATTAATTTCTTGTAATTTAATAAAAAAAAAAAAAACAATTAATAAAAAGGGAACATTAACAAATCTCCATTAGGCATTTAAATTAAAAATTCATTAAACAAAATTGTTAATGGAGAATCATGGAGAATTGTTCATCACACACATATACATGTACATATGTGATGCGATCAAGCAGTCAGTCCGAACTCGGCAATTCTTGTTTTGAGATCGGGCCAAAATATCTTCGTCGGGTTGAAATTTTTTTTTTTTAAATACAAAAACATAAGGGGAAAATATTTGTCTTTTACATGAAAATACTCTTTTAACCAAATTCAGAAGGGAAGTGATACAAAAACATGAGTTTCCCTGTTTCTATCTTTTTAACGTGCTGGTGTTCAAATGGTTGTAATTTTTTAACCAAAGGTCGTATTCACATGGAATTTTCACTGAAATGGAGCCTAAAGTATACACTACACAAAAATATGTAAAAATCCCAAAAATGACCAGGGCCTACTTCAGACTGATTTTGCTTGATCGCATCACATATAGTTTAGCATATACACCGAATCGGCCCGAGTAAGGTTGTCCACCTTCAACGACCTATGGCCACGACCTACGGCCCCGACCTCAACCACCATCTATCTATGTCTGCTTTTTTTCAGTCTATTTCGGTTTTTCACTACAGCTTAACCGACCCGACCCAACCCAACCCGAAAATCACAAACGCAAAACCAAAACTGACCCGACCCGACTAAATTGATGACGACCTACGACCTACGACCTACGACCTACAACCACGATTTTAAGATTGTTAATCTAATGTAAGGCCGTGTCCGAAACGAGTGTCCAGAGCTAGAGCTACGGTCTACAGCTACAGCTACGTCTACGTAGGCGCTAAGGCAAATGGAATTCTAACGTGGCTACAGTAGAGCCTACGGATAGTTATTGCGCCCCCAAGCGATGCTGGAATTAGTGTTTTCAAAATTACGATGTCAGAATTTACAACAATTATCGTCTGCTAGATGTTACGCAATGTTTGTTTACAGCCAGTCGAAATACCTGATGATATCGACGTATTTGTCGATCTGTAAGTCTCAATTCAATGCACTATCATTGAAAAATTAACGGAAATTTGCTCCAAATTTAACGTTATTGCTGCTGCCATTTTGTTTTGCCTGAGCTAGACAACTTCTTTTACGGCTAGATTTTTGTGACGTTGTAGCCGTAGCTGTAGCTCTAGACGGCATTTCGGACAGCGCTACAAAATGGCCGACGCAGACAATAGCCGTAGCTGTAGCTGTAGACACCCGTTTCGGACACGGCCTAACTTTGCGAGAGCCACTCGTTCACTGCACAAACCAATGAGGCTGCAGTGCTATGTGTGTTTGTATCATTTCATTTTCAAGATGGCGTACCCTGATAAAGGTCTATTCTCTGAAGTAAGTTTAAAACTGGCTAAAGACCTGGTCGCTAATGATCATGATTGGCACTCTTTTTTTTAAACGAGCCATCATTCCTAACTTTTGGTCAAAAAGTCAAAACTTACAAAAAGTCAAAACTCACAAAAGTCAAAACTCACAAAAGTCAAAACTCACAAAAGACAAAAGTCAAAACTCACAAATTTGTACAAAAAACTGGTATGTGCCTTATTACAGCATGAAATTGGCGTGCACAAAGTGTTTATAAAACCACCCATGCAATTTTCCAATGTTACTCATATTACTCATCTGGACTCATCCAGTCACTCTCGTATATGGCCATCTCGTTTGCCAAGGTGAGCACTTTTGTGCTAACCTCTCCACAAGCCTTCTTTCCCTTGACAACCTTGCTTCCTTGTGAAGGGTTGATGCCGACAAACAGCCTAAGAGTAAGAGAAAATTGTATACATCTTTAAAGGAAACATGCAGTCTAACATTTTCATTACGCATTTTTTGTTTTAATTTAATAGATTTATGTGTAATAAATGTGATAAAAAAAAGCAAAATTGGTTCTAGTGTACGTTTAGTGTGGTAATTTGCCGTCCAAGAATTGAACCCCCCTTCTACAATTTCGCGGCCACTAAAAATAAGTGACGTAAACCGAGGCAGGACCCGGACAAATTCTCGATATTCTGTATGCGACGTCTAGGTACGAGACGGGTTCGCGTGGCCACGTACACACATTGTTGTGTGTTGATGCACCCACAGTGTACGAATCGCGTACGCTTTGTGCACGGTAATCGAATTTCACATGGACGATCGTGAAGTTCTTCCTCGGTTTTTTGTGAATCCTACGAAAACAGTACTGATTCGTCTGATTCGAATCACAGTATTTTTTATTCAGACACGGACCTGAACAAGGATAAAGATGGGGTTCCTCTAGGCGCTCTAGGTCGAAGCACGACCGCTCAAAATGTTCGCTGCAGAGGGCCGAAAATCATAGGCCCGCCCGGACCACTTCGCTCTGGTAAGCTTTACTTTGGCTGTCCAAATCCTCCGATATTTAGGATCAGCCGGAAACAAATGAAGGCTTACTCCATCATTAGTAGTTTTGCTACACCTAGCAGCTACACACCTAGTCGGCATGACCGAAAACTGTTGTATTTTTACCCTGATTCATAATGAAAAACCATGTAAAGACGAACACTTGTTGCAATGCGCGCAGTCAGTATACGATAGGCCAGGTAGCAGCGCGTCGAGTCTCTGCCTCGAATTTCGTCATACCCCTCGCAAGGTTTTATGTTAATGAGGCTTCCCTTCTAGGGGCGGAGTGGTTTGGACAAAATTTTCAAAAATAATTTCCCCCCATTTATCACAGAAAATAAACACCAAGACACACATAATGTTGTTGTCAACAGTATACCCCATTGATTTAAGCAAAACAAATCGTTATTACATGTTTCCTTAAAGTAATTATGCTTGTACTGATGACTCTTGAAATTCTTTCCAGGAAAAAAAGAAGTGGCTGTCCACACTGGATGTAATTTGATTAAATTGACAACAATCTCCGTAGGTCTTATAAAAAAGTCCAATGCGGACACGGCTTTAGGGTCCGCAAAAATCCCCCCCCCCCCCTCAGCCCCAAATTAAACAAATGAGTGATTATCGGAATGCAAACTGGTGGAATTAAAGCTATATAGTGCCACATTGGTATAGTTTTTGAAATGTGTTAACTAATCTTTTTCTTATTTTCATGCATGTATATGAATATGTTTTGACCCAACATCAACAGGCTTAGTGCTTACCGCTGTATGAAATCTAAGGTGGAAGCTGCTTCTGCCGGATAGACGATATTAAAAACGTAAAAAGCTGCAAATAGCATGAGCAGCCCCCGCTGCACACTTTGGATGGCAGCATGCACAATAGCCTTGTCAATACAGAGAACTGTTCTCTCCCCTGAAAAAAAGAAGAATATGGTTGACAGACATGCTTATTAATAATTTTGTTATTACCTCGTTTTAGCCTTCATTTTCATCCTTTTATAAGTCCAGTAAGAAATGATGTAAAAATTACTTCAACCGTTGTCAAACTGCATGAATGAAGCCAGTTATGTTATAGCGTCCTCTCGCGAGTGTTGTTGTTATCTTGTTTTTCCTCGTGCGTTCGTGTATATTCGCTGCAAAAGTTGTTCACAAGTTCTTGTTCATTAACCCTCCTATGGTTTGACAGCACAAATATACAGCAAATGTCCTGAATCTATTTCTTTGCATGTGTTCCTACATGTATATGGAAACACAATTCTGTCCACAAATTTGGGAATACACTTTCACGCCAAAGAAACCCAGGGAAGTACCGTACACGTATATGGAAAATCTTACCCAATACAGCGATGCATGGGGTGGAGGGCAAGTTGTCATCACTCTCCACGGTCTCCTTTGTTGCCATAGCCTAAATACAAAAAGTAAAATATGCAAATCAGAGTGTTTTATACCGACTGAAAGCAGTGATTCTTTTTGATGGGAACTTGTTCCCAAAAGATTCACAGTTGGTGAGCACCAAGAAGCTACGACAGTGCAGCGTGAGAAAATTATCAACAATATACACACTAAAATAGTACCTTCGAGCAAAGTAGTTTTCACTTTTGTTACTCAATTCACAAGTCAATATTTTGTGTCTTAACATATAAACCGTATATAAACCGCGAAATACAATACAGGTACATTTGTACATGTATGAATAAAGGATGTGAATTGGAAATTATACGACCCTTTCAGAGCAAACAATTGTGACTGTTTATACTGTGAATCACTCATGATCTTGGGTTTAGGGGACTCCATGTACACAATATTTCAGTGTTTCGCAATTCTTTAAAACATTTGCAAAAAATATAATGGTTTACCAGAACAGTGAGGTAAAGCAAAAAGTGAAATGCAATTTGTTTTGTTTCCAAAGTTTTGTTGTTATTGAACAAAGAAATTGACTGGAGCAGGGCTTGAACCAGAAAACTTTGGATTGCCATTCCAGTGCTCTACCAACTGAGCTATCCATCCAGGTGTTGCATTTCCCTAAATTAGTCAATATATGCTTAAACATACGTACATCGTAGTGGCGAATGAGGACTGTCTCGTCCTCTCTGAAATGTGAAGCAAGTATTTCAGGTAAGTGCCCCACCACAGCAGTAGGATCGTCTGAATGTATGCGACGGACAGCTGCAACTAACTTCTGAGGAGTAGATTTTGTCTTGAAGAAGGCCACAAGTCGTGCTCCTTTTGTAGCAAACACTCTAAGTTTGTCCGTCAGGTTGATGCCGGTTAGAGTCATAAAGTGGTTCAACAACCAACGTTCTTCCACTAAAAATGGCCACTGATCCAGAACTTTGTCAATCCCGGAGGCTTCAATGATGTTCTTGCGCTGTAAGTAGTAGGTTGCATCCATCAGGCTATCAATTTCAGGAGTGCTCCATGTTTCTTCCTCAAAGATTTGATGGAGACGGACTTTTTTCTCAACTTGAGATTCTTGTGTCTCACTGTCGGGGATGTTTGGATGAAACTTAGATTTGATGCAGCCAAAACTATCCACCTCCTTTGTTTTTCTTCTTTTTTTCTGGCACAGTTTCACTCCTGCTGTTCTGTTTGACAGATTTCTTGGGGACACATGAGCGAAGAATGTTCTCTAGTTTCGTTAAAAATAATCCCGCCCGTGGGCTTGGCGATGTTAAAATAATCCCGGCGCGAACTGGTTAAATGTAAAAAACAATTAAAACAATTTTCGTCAAGTTCAATTAAAGGTCACCTATTGGGGTAACATGAGGTTAAGGTAATGTTGGTTTGTTCAATTGTTTGGTGCTGTCATGTGAACAGTCAGACTTCAATCTCAGCTACATGTACTTGGTGACAGTAATTTTGGGGTAGGGGATACTTCATATGACATATGAGACATTTGTGGTGACAGGTCATCTAGGGGCCACATGAGGGCATTTTACAGACTGTATAAGTTTCACTTGCAGTATTTGTTGTTATACATTTGTACATTGTGCATGAGCTGATGGAACCATGTATGGTACGTATTAGCAGAATTCATAAATTGCACTGGCACTGCATCAGGCCTCGAAGTCCATAAGCATTATATTCCATCAATTGTTTCTACGCCAGGCCTATATTAGGACCATGAGTCTACCAAAATCCAACGGATTGGGGGGGGGGGGGGGGTGAGGGTGATTTGGCAGATTTGGAATGGTTCAGTTTAAAATATGGAGGAGTTCCTCAAAACATGAAAACAATTTAACAAAACAACAACACAAATTTAAAAAAAAATGTAAAACCAAAACAACACCAAACACAACTCAAACTCAAAAATATTTCTGTGTCCCAAAAAAGTGTCAAGGTACAGAACCTTCATGAAACAATTTAAAAGTAGGATACACCATTTGATATAACAAAAGATATAACAAAACCAATTACTACTGAATTATTAAGAAATATCTTGCTTTTTTTTTAGTAAATAAAGTAAAACGATTGCGCAAAATATCCCCTAAAATTGAATTTTATTTAAACAAATTACGCTAGTGATCAGGAAAAAAAACCCCCAAAACAAGAACAACTCCCCGACGCAGGTTGAAAAAGAACGCTGTTTTTCTTGCTTTTTTTCTCGGCATTCATGATTGTCAAACTTCGTACAGGTCAGTAATTTAATATATAATTAATACACCCCCCCCCCCCCCTCCCTCCCCCCACCCGAAAACAAAATATCACCCATTTCTAATAATTCAAGCAATTATCAATGGTGTATCCTACCTTTAATTCCCAGAGGCCTACTAAAAAATAATGAGGATCAGAAACAAACAAAAATTAAGGCAGGCAAGCAGGAAAGCTGGCAGGGGTGCATGTGGCTGCATTTACATTGTACAGTAACATCCCAGAGTGTTGTTTGCAAATAGACGGGTACCTTTGGGATTTCTTTCCAAAACTATACAAAAAATATTATCCAAACATACCGGTATTAAGAAATTGTGGGCAGCTGACACACTAATTGAACCTTTTTGCCTATGTGAGCCTCTGGGAACCTCTTCACAACTTAACTAAAACATCTCATGAAGGAGTAACTAAAAAATTGAAATACAATATATATGAAAACAAGTTTAGCAACCACAACTTCAACGCAACCTGACAAGTTTTAACACTTACACAGTGCTTCAAACGTACTTGTACAACGTACAGGAGTGTGAACTGCAAAGAGACAAACCTCATTGCACAGGAAAAAGTTAATGCCACCAGCTGCAGACAATTTTTTTTTACAGCATACAGAAGAACATTACCAGGTGTTTGTTACATGACTCATTTAAGCGGTGTCTACTAATGCATGTTTCAGGACAGTAAATGTACTTCCATTCAGACTGTATCCACATAATGGAAAATAATTCATTAACTGGCCATGGTGGACAGCTACACACTGACGATTTTCGTTATTGTCCATCATGTCATCTCCACAGTGAAGTATTTCATAGAGCCCCATATGTCTGACAACAGCTTTGCATAGTTTAACAATAAAGAAAGGACTACCTGAAGCACTTACAACTACAAGCAGAATTTCTCCTAGTGTCAGGTCTCCATCTATTTTGCCCAAAACAACATACATCCCTTTTGTGTACCTGGTTCCATTAACCACAATGCTGTTGCTTGATAGGCAGTCAACATGAAGATCCTCAACAGATGACACTGCTGCTTGTATGGATTCATTGTACAGTTCCATACAAAACTCCACTGCTTTATCATCTACTTGTACTGGTTTGCAAAATAATGAGCCCGCACCATGATAAGCTTGAAGTAATTGATGTGTTTCGGCAAGTGATGATGTGATATTGATGAAATTCTTGCAACTCCGTACACACCACTTGAAGTAAGTGTGCTTACTTTCCATTCTCATTGTCCACAAATTAATTAGAGGCCCAAACTGCAAAATTAACTCTGGATAATGAGTTAGATAGTGATGTTTTGGCCGCAACCGTTGATCTTTAAAAACTTCCACTCGAACGCTAATGTACTCCTCTATAAGGACATTTAGATATGCGATTTGTGATTTTGTAATCTGAGGTGCACAGACGAGCTCAACAATTTTCCTCAACAGAAGAAGCAAGTTCCAGACACAATCATCAACATCTTGTATTCTACTGAAGACAAGCATGGGTATAATACGAAGTAAAACCCAATTCTGAACTGCATGTCCACCTAATCTCACTGCTTTTGGACTAATATTGACAGGTTTATCCAAACTTTCAGATCCATGTAGTTTGAAATTCCTTAACCTTGTATTAAATTCCTCATAGGTGAACCACTTTCTTTCCTTCACTAGATAATGTAGAAACAATACCAAGTCATACTGAACAACACCCTCAAAAAGGTCATGTCCAATACATGGAGGGAGGCCTGGATTGCACACGTGGAAATAATTTAATTCGTTGAACACAGAATTTCTTTTCACACCTTCAAAACTGTCTTGGTCCAATTCTCTAAGATGCTGCAGTGCCTCGTTGTAGTTCTGTGGATTTCGACGTTCAGCAGCCCTATGTGACACTATATCGCCCGACACCATATTGTCACGTTGAATTTTGCAATACCTACACTGATAGAAAGCGGTACTGAAATTTTCAACGAAACCACCTAGTGAGTGGCTGCCCAGATTATCCCCAAGGATACACACAACACCTCCCCTGACATTCTGACCTAACCCTATGTCGACACCATTCTCTTCTATGTCTTTGAAGTCTTTGACTATTCTTGAAAAGACTTTGTCTTGACCAAAATACTTCAAATCTGCCTCTCGACAGAGGGCAACCAGTTGAATTGGATCAATTTTTGATCGCATATATGGGTACAGATTTCCAAGGCAGTAGTAGACGGCAACAATTTTGTGCTTTTTCTTGGCCGATCCTAGTGGGTTTACTATTTCGAAGGCATCCTGATACAAGATAATTTTCAGTGATCCTTGCAAACGTGTGAACAGTTCAATATTTTTAAACACACTTCCATCGGTAACATCTCTGTACACATTTCTGGTCTCTTCCAGTGGATTTAGATACTGTTCCTTAACTATTGCATCTTGAAACAGCACCTGTAGAGTTTTATGCACAGGAACATAGTGAAGATATCGGGAATTACCAGAATCATCTGTTCCAAGACGAATGGGTACAGGCTCAACATATGACAAGTTTCGTTTGTAATACTCTTTTCTAGTATGATGTGACCGTAAAGGGTCATTGTTTTTTCTGTTACTAGATAACATATTGTCAATGTCTTTTAGCATGGATACTATTACATCACTGTCAACACCTGTGGAAGTGAGTCTTGATTTTAAAAATGCTGCTATGTTGGTTGATTGCATGTGCTGAATGCTATTAAGCTCATCAACTATGACTTGAATTGTTGATGCTGGGACATGGTATTTTGTCTGCAACCTCAGGTAGAACAATGCCATGTTTTGCACATACATCTCTTCAGCATTTTCATTTTCATCAAAGTCTTCCAGTTCATCGGCAATGAAACCTTCTTCTGAAGTCTCATCATTTGTAACCACGTTATTAACCTCCTGCAGGGGTGCTTCAACATTATTTTCTAGTTCATGTGACAATTGTGATAGAGGTACACCCGAACGATGACATCTTGAGATATGGGAAGAGAATGACGATTTGACCCGGTACCTTTTATTACAGTTTACAAATGGACATGCCACTTCATATCCATCACGAATGTGGATTTTGATATGAGCAACAAGATCACCAAATGAATTGCACCTTTGTTGGCAGTACTCGCAGACTGAATTCACCTCATCAATGTTGTATAGTCTCGATATCCTGTCATCTCTATGTTGCTTCTTGTGGTCTCTACTCATGTGTACTTTGAAGGAATTGAATGTTTTAAAGGTTCTATGGCATCCACTGATTCCACATGGAAAGGTAGCATTGCTGACATGCATATGGAATCGACAGTGTCTAACAAATGCCTTTGATGAAGATGAAATATGTTGGCACACGTTGCATTTAAGCATCTGTAAAATAAAGAAGATCACTGCAATAATAATATTGCGATAAAAGTAATAGAGCAGGGTTTTGTTTGTTTGCTTGGTTTTGTTTTGTTTTTCGGGTGGGGGGGGGGGGGGGGGGGGGGGGGGGGGGGAGGGGGGGTTGAACTTGTCCCAGCCAAAATTTGTAAACATCTTTTTTGGGTTCTGAACAAAAATAGTTGCAAAATTAAGAAACCTACAGATGAGTTTTGTTAATTTTGTTCTCTCTTTGTCACTTGTCTTATATTTTTAGTGGCTCTGAAGTCACATCAGGCACAGTTGCTACAAGGTGAACAAATATAATTTGTTTTACATTAACCCCTTGACGCCGGTATTAATTCTTCACTCACTGGATTAAATACACATGACTGTACAGCTGCCTTTGTCCATCAGCAGCTTCAATTCACAATAGCAGAGATGTCAACTTTTGAATCCTGAGGATTTGTAAAGTACATTTTGGGTCGTTTTTTGGCTTTCACGGTAGTTGCTTGCATGCATAATGCACTGCAAAACAATAGACATAAACACACGAGGGGGGAAGGGGTATGACTGCCAGGGCGCCACCAACGTTCAAAATAGTCTCATTTTACTTTCGCGACTCGAGCGAGCAGCTCAAAGCTTGTGTCGCGATAGACATGATGACAAGTCGTTATATAGTCGTGTTTCATCCGTGAATTTCAGTCGAAATCCATCGGCACGGCTGGTTTAAGACTAGTGCTGTGCCGAGTTGCGACAGATCTAACTTAACTAATGTACATGTACATGTATTTTGCCTGCTCGCGCTCACGTACGAGGCACGCTGATCGCGCTGTCGTTTCAGTCAGTTTGTACACAAGCTTCATACATGTACTGTACATGTACACTGTACATGTTACTGTACATGTACATGTACATGTAGAGTACATGCACACAACATATACCGTGCGCGTTTTGTGTTCCCAGCCGTCGATTACTGCGATAAAACGCATGGGGTTCACAGACAGATTTAAAAAAAAAATCAGTATATCACTGCTACATCCTTTTTTAACGAATTCATGGAAAAAAAATAGTGTGTTCGAAGCAGAATTTTCCAATTTTTTTATATTATTATTGCCCTTTTTAGGGGAGGTATTTGTTAACATCCTTTGGGTATTTGTGCACAATCTACACTAGAGCAACGGCACGTCAACATTAATTTTATTCGACTGTTTTTTTAATTTTCAATACAATTGTTGTCATTGGATGATAACAATTAAGGTAAATAAAACTTTGTTTAACTACAAAAGACAAGATGTTAAGATTGATGCAAAAACTCTTTATTTTTCGCGTGAGAAAATTGTTTCCCCCTTTTTCGAGAATGGACGGTTCAACAGCGTTTCGCAATCGCAGCCTCGAATGACCCCCCCCCCCCCCCCCCCCTGGTCCCCCTGCCACAAACGTCCACTGTACCCTTCAGAAAACAGTCGCCGGTACACGCGGGAATGCTCTAGACAGTCACGTGCAAGGTCGAGCCGAGCCGGGGTCACCACTGATCATATGCAAATATTGTTTTGAAACGCATCACAACCGCAACGGAACATCGACACTGTGTCTGACGTGTCTGACGCAGCTTGCGGATTTAACCTTGAAATTTCACTTTTCATCCGAATCGTAAGTACCTTAGTACGACAATCCTATTCGCCGATGTGTACTACTTGTATCTCAGATGGCTTATCGAGTACTTTTGTGGCCGTTTTGAGGGTGAAATCTTATGTTTCTTTAGGTAAACAAATTTGAAAAGTGTCATTTTGATTTAAATGTCGACATCTCAATGGGACGACCATACTCTGACTAGAATTAAGCCTGGTTCATACTTCATGCGAATGCAAAGCAAAGTTCTACAGAGCCTAACTGCAGTAACACGCACTACTGGTCAGACATGTCGGAGGAAACTTGTCCAGTTGAGCCACATGGGCCCTAGTAAAACCATGGAGAAGTCCATGGTAAAACTATTAGCCCCATTCTGTGGTCGTATACTGGACTCCCTCCGTATAGGGAGTGAGTCCATACAGCACTGTACAGTATACGGCCACAGAATGGGGCTATGTTGTGACATTCACAGTCATGATTCACAGTCATGACACTCAGTCAGTCATTCTCGCGGTCGGACATCCGGGAACTTCGTTTATCTTCCCATTGTTTATGCACTTAGCGCAAAGGGGAAATTTGAGGTTAAACGCATGTTGTTATGGACGGCTCGCCCCTTCGTGACGTCATGCCGACCGTGAGAATCAACCGGATCACATTTGCACCCGCAATCGTTAGCTTTTTAGGACCAACATCGTTTTCAATTTCACCTCAAAATGGTTCGCTAATGCCCATAATCAGGGGGGGTAATTAACACAAACAATAAACCCGAGGGCTTACCTTGATTTTTAGATCAGTCACACCACGAAGCAAGGAACACACTGCCACGAACCACCGCCATCACGCAGCCATAATCGTGTGCATGCCGCCCGCGCGCGCAGCGCAGACGTACGTACGTACGTACTCACACACCATAGACATGGAGAAAAACAAAGTTATACTTTTCTGCGCGCCTGTTTCGTGGTATCTATGGAGAGCCTAGTGTTCAGTATTAAAAAAACACCAATTTTTCCAAGAAAACCTGCATAAATTGAAATACAAAACAGTGATCAAACCAAAAACGCAGTTAATACACAAAACAAGTCATTTGGTTTTTTTAACGTCAACAAAACTGATCAATTTGACGTTTTTATGAAAAGCTGTTTCGTCGAATTATTAAACATTTGGCTTTTCATACATGCACATTTCCCGCCAAAATACTGCCCAGAAAAGCCAAAGTTAGATTTTGCAGTAAATTTACGTTTTTTGGACAGTGCATGTTAAAATACGGAAAATTCAAAGAACTTCTGGAATTATACGGACAATACTAGGTTGCGTTTTCTAAACCTACGGATCCTTTTCCGTAAACTGTTTTTACAGCGTTACTCCGTTAAATGTTCCCTGTAAAAACGGACAATTCAAACGACTTCCGACAAAATACGAAAAAAACTTTTACATTAGCTAAATATACGGATACTTTTCCGTAAACTGTTTTTACAGCGTTACTCCGTTAAATGTTCTCTGTAAAAACGGACAATTCAAACAACTTCCGGCAAAATACGGAAAAAACGTTTACATTAGCTAAATATACGGATACTTCTCCGTAAAACTGCTTTTACGGAGAACTTCCGGAGAATTTTGTCCGTAAATTTCAGGATTTTTTTTACAGTGTACGAGGGTCTCATATGGAGGCCAAGTACTCTACAATTGGTCTAACGAATGTCTTGTAGCTAGTGGCTTTGATGTTACAGCTGTAGTGATGGAGGTTCCGGCTCAAAAATAAGTATGTACTGTACATCCGTAGAACATCAGCAAAGCGTGGCATACATCTTGGATCTGAAAACAAAATATATTTAGTTTTAAAAAAGCACGAGTACAATGGAATTGTGGGCAGGGCTAAAGAATTACGATGACTATTGAGGTACGTTTTTGTACAAACACGACTGTATGGCATTTTGCGTGTAAACGTTTTTGCGTTTATTGGGAAGCAGCGTAATCATACATGTCACTCAAGGTTTTTTAATTTTTAGAGCGATTCTCGGTCACCTGGGAAGGACATTAACGTGAAGGACGTGTAATACTGGGTTTTGTGGAATTTTCTTTCTTTTTCTGTGAGGCTATTAGGTTTTTAAATTCTAATGGAGTGCTTTTGCAAGAAGGTATAGCACAGAGAAACCGGTTTATGCAGGCATACTTCAAGGAATGATCAGTTAATCTTTTTGTTGTTTTTTTGATCAATTCCAGAGTTAGCTGCAGTGAATCAGAACTCATTCTATGTGGGAAGGAGAGGGTGTTTTATGGGAGTTTTCACAAGTCAGAACTTTTTCTCATCGTTTTCGTTATTTTTTTTTGAGATGCTGAAGCAGTTCTGCTGCGTAAGGTATCATTGGATTTTAGGTAGTGGCTGGTCTACAGAGATAAATCTGCATGATTTATTGTGTGCTGGTATGCCAGCAGTGTGGTTGCGTAACTATCCCGCCCAGAGCGTAATTCCTAATTTAAGTTTTTTTCCCAGTGATATACGCTTCATGGGAGGTCAGTTCAGGCCACTTTTTTCCTGCGAGATTGCAGTCTGTAGGAATGGGGGGGGGGGGGGGGGGGGGGGTTTCGTGTACAAGTTTCAACAGAACCCCTCCGTGCTTTTCGTTATTTTTTTGAGACGCGAAAGAGGTTCTGCTGACAAGTATCATATGGATTGTATTTGTGACTGTTCTTCCGAAGATAAATCTGTAATTGTACGTTAACTAGTGGGTATGCTAGAGAGTGGCTGTTTGACTGGTCTCTCCAGAGCGTGATTTTTAACTCTTTTTTTCCTTTTTTTCCCGTAAGACACGCATCTGGGGGTCAGTTTTAGCCACCTTATCTCTGCTAGATGACAGTCCGTGGTTGGAGTTCGTGGACGGGCAAATACATCAAACGTCTGCAGGCCAATTGGGTTAGACATTCCCTAAAAGCGGGAGTTTCAAACCCTGTCTCTGGTTTTGGCGACGCGATGACTGGTTTGTGTATTGCCACAGTAGTCCCTTTGTTTTTAGTTCACACAGTGATTGATTTTTACCGGTGATAATATGCCGTCCCCTCTTTTTTCTCCTTTTTTGGAAGGGGAGCAGGGCATATTTTCTGTGCTATATCATGCACGTCATCAGCCACCTTCTTATAGTTCATTTTACTTTCCTTGTTTTTATTTGTGTGTCGGTTTATTATGACGCGTGGCAAGGACAAGGGGGGGGGGGGGGGGGGGGGGGGGGGGGTAGGGGGGGGGGGGGGGGTTGGTGGGGGGGGAGGTGGTTTGACTTATTTATTTTGTTTTAGTCTTGAGATCCATTTCTTTGATCATTGTTTTGTTCTTTCAATAGTTCCAATAGAATTTGCAGATTCTCCTCATCAAGATTTTGTTCCTCTTGGTTGGATTGTGGAGACGCTTTAGTCCTAGATCGAACAAGTTCATCTTTTATGTTTTTGTGCCGTTTGTATGCCAGGATGGGTTGGGTATCAAATAGCCTATTCAGATATTCGTTTTCGCTAATCAAGGGCCAGTGTTTGAGGATAGCCCGTTTCAGGGCTGGGTGCGCGACATGTGGGTAGTATGGTAGGACGAACACCAGTGGGATATTGTTTTTGTTTTTTTCACGCTTAGGGTCCGCGGGAGTCTTTCCCCTTTGAGAAAGGAGAGCTAGGTCTTCGTTTGTGTATCCGCGCTTTTGAAGTTTGTCTTTGAAGAATTCAACCCTCTCCTCAAAGTCTTTTGAATGGGTACATATACGTTTGTATCTGGTCACTTCGCCCTTGATTAATCCGCCAAATACCGACTTAGGGTGTGCTGAATCTCGAGCTAGGTACTGAAATGTATCAGTTCTTTTGGTAGCGACTCGAGTATATATCCAATATCCCTTCATGTATGAATCGTTCGCCTTTGTAGATAATAAGGTCGAGAAAAGTGACTTGGCGGTGCGAGATCTCAGACGTGAACTTCAGCGTAGGGTGAATTTTATTAAGTGATTGCACTAGGTCAGCAGCCTGCTTTTCATTTCCGTTAAAGATTATAAGAACATCGTCTCTATATCTCATGTAGCTCACAATTGAGGGATTGTGAGGGAGGATTTTGTCTTGTTCGTATTTGAATAGAGTTATGTCACAAATCTCCGGACTGCATTCGCTGCCCATGGCCAGTTCTAGCCGGGATTATTTTAACATCACCAAGCTGGCGCGCGGGATTAATTTAAAAAAAACTCGTTCCGAGGCGAGTTCAGGCAGATAGTCACTGGAAGCACACACACGCATTTCCGGCCTTGCTCGCTGCTGACAGACATTTGCGGCCTTGCTCGTTGCGTGTTTATGCATTTATTTACGTCGACCGGCGCGAACTAGTTAAACGCATTTGCTCATAATTGAGATACGACCTTATGAATTTTATAAGTAATGTCATAATGATGCATTAGTTTTACACGAAACTCGTGTAATGTATAGGCAAATCTTTATAATAACAATTACACAATAAACAGAATTTTGACAAAACTGGGCTAGGGTTACATGCAGTGCCAAAACAAAGTTTGAAAGACGTTTTCTTGTGCATGTCATTGTCATGTCCAAAATTGTCACTCAGTACAGCCTGCCCTGGGCCAACATGACCAGGAAAGACAGGGCAAGTTGAGCATAGCCTAGCTAGGTAACTCATTCAGATCTCACAGTTCTAAGAAAGGTATTTATTTCACACATCGTGATAAAACGAAATCACCGTAGTGCTACCGTACGTTCCGCCGTGAGCCACGGCCTGTGTTTAGCGGGGACGACCAGCCGGGTACGGGTCCGCCGTGCGTGTTGGAAACGAATTTGGAAACAATCCAACATGGCGACGCGCACAGTATGAGTGTTTTGCTAACGTTAAACTTGTTAACGTTAAAACCGTGATTGCGACCGATACAAATGACATGGTGTGCCCGACGGGACCACCAAGGATGTTCAATATAAAAACAACAATTAAAACACGATATTAATCCTTACCTCATAAAAGGTGCTTTTAAATGGGTAAGACAAATCGAAATTGTTCACACAGCTACAGATACATACCAATGCATTCATGTACATGTACGTCGTTGTGTACGCACGCACTAATTTTTGTTTGGTGAAATACATCCCCAACAACCCCAAATAAATATCTATGCGCCGAATCCACACAACAACCACGGCGCGCACGCCGTTTTCTCTGCCGGCAATTCCACAGCATAACAGCGGCAAGGAGGGGAGGGTTAAATGCGTTAATCCTCAAATGTTCCCCTTCGCCCTAAAGTGCATAAACAATGGCAGATAAGCGAGGTTCCGACCGCGAGAATAGTAAGTTATTAAATGAAATCTCGGTAGAAAGTGGGGCAAAATAGCGACCTTTTCAAAAGTGTGTGGGCAACGCCCCCCCCCCCCCCCCCCCCCCCCCCCCCCCTCCCCCTCCCCTCCCCCCCCCCCCCCCCCCCCCCCGGTTCCGCCGCCGTTGGACGTCACTGATATAGTTGGGATGCTGGCAATGCGTTCAAGAGCAAAAATAACACTAAGTTTAGAATACTAGCTAGAGGTCGTTCTATTCCAGAACTGTTTGCCTGTCCTAAACGACGTCAGTGGGAGAATTGCTAATAACACAATTAAGTGAATATCAATATGGTAATGATTTCAACACACTGGTAATTCAACTTGTACTTCTGAAGTGCACGTGGGCCTGTACTTTTTCATCTTTAGCACTGTTATTACTCCTGTAAAGTTACATATTACCTGATTCTGATAGGAATTTCGGATAGGAATTTAGATAAATGTACAGAAGAATTAGCTGGACTGAACTCCATCTGACCCGTGAGCTGTTCATAGCGGCTCTTTGCCGACAGTAAACCCATGCACGGACCGATCTTGAGACGTGTCGAAAAGGTCTTATGGCGACAGGCGCTGACTGTACAATTTATGGTAGTACGGAATAGAGGCGTCAACTAAACGAAGGATGTCGGGAGAAACAGACGAGCGATCGGGTAAATCCCCAGGTTTCAGGAAGCGCGTACTATCCAGTGCGTTTTGGTAGTAATCCCAAAGCTGGTTCCCTTGTAAAAAAGATCGTGGAATGGTCCAGGACTCAGTAACCGCACTCCCTGCTTCCCAATGTAGTATCTTCTCCTCGATGGGCATCCCGATGAGCTTGAAGAGAGCCGACAGGATGCCCTTGGGATCCTGGAGAAGGTCATCTGCGTCGATGATGATCGCTTTTTGATCAACCCCCCTTTTCACGTACTCGAACAACTCGTGTATTTCTCGAAAACCGAAGCCTACCGGAGCAATTATTTTGGGAAAGTCTGTAAGGCTAAATTCATCTGGACGCAAAATTACCATTCGTTGGAGCAGCTTCTTCCAAGATAGAAAGACCTTGAGAGGATGACGTATGAGGAACAAGGTAACCCAACACTCTAAAAATTAAATCGTCATTGGGGCCTCTTTATTAGTCAAAATGAATAACTATGTTTAGTCATTTCTGAATGACTAATTGTCTTCAATGTAAGACTAATTTGACGTCAGCGATGATTACAATAAGTTATCATTTTGACTTACATACATTAGTTAGAAACAATTGACAAACACACACTAGTCAAGGGTGGTGGTTTGACAAGTAGCGCATAGTCAAGGCATGCTGAAGAAATATCGTGACTTGTCAAAATTGGTCACATTACCTTTTGACTATTGAAGTTTGTTATTTTCCCGCCACCCGTATAGTTGAAAATAATTATTGACTAACACATACTAGTCATAGGTGGTGGTACGTAGTTTTCAAGTACCGCTCAGTCAATGCGAGTTGAAAACAAATCATGACTTGTCAAAAATGGTCACATCATCTTTTGACAAATTTAAGTTTGTCATTTTCCCGCCATTTAACGTTGATGTATTACAAAAAAGCGGGATACATGTATATCGGTCAGCTCATCGCGAGCGCATTTCGTTTGAGCACTGATGCCTATATGGACGTCCAGGCAACGGCGCCGCCTGCTTGAGACTCAACCATGCCGAATTTACAAAGGTAGGTAAAACATGATTTATAGTTGGTTTAATTTATACCCGAGTTATGAAATGAGAATAAAGGTAGTGAGGAAAATAGGCTGAATCAGTGAGAATAAGCTAGGCATAAGTGCCGAGTTCAAACTGGGCATACCCCGAACACGTATAGGCCTAGCCACGTTGCCGTTACTGTCTAGTCTGCGTTTAGCATACAAAATCATGCATGACAATCGGCACGCATGGGCCTAAACTTATAGGCCAGCCCTGCTTGCAACAAACTGATAAATATTTGACACCATAAGTCTGAACTAAAATGGGAACTAACTTAGGTTTATGATTAAGAATTGTGCCGTTCTATAACCGGACGATTGTTTTAAATTGATTTTAATATTAAGTGAAAAGTTAACGCTAATGGTTCAGGGTCATGCATTAATTTGTATACCACAATCTCTATATTTTTAGAGTCGACTCGGCGTACGAGTCGACTCGGCGTACGAGTCGACTCGGCGTACGAGTCGACTCGGCGTACGAGTCGACTCGGCGTACGAGTCGACTCGGCGTACGAGTCGACTCGGCGTACGAGTCGACTCGGCGTACGAGTCGACTCGGCGTACGAGTCGACTCGGCGTACGAGTCGACTCGGCGTACGAGTCGACTCGGCGTACGAGTCGACTCGGCGTACGAGTCGACTCGGCGTACGAGTCGACTCGGCGTACGAGTCGACTCGGCGTACGAGTCGACTCGGCGTACGAGTCGACTCGGCGTACGAGTCGACTCGGCGTACGAGTCGACTCGGCGTACGAGTCGACTCGGCGTACGAGTCGACTCGGCGTACGAGTCGACTCGGCGTACGAGTCGACTCGGCGTACGAGTCGACTCGGCGTACGAGTCGACTCGGCGTACGAGTCGACTCGGCGTACGAGTCGACTCGGCGTACGAGTCGACTCGGCGTACGAGTCGACTCGGCGTACGAGTCGACTCGGCGTACGAGTCGACTCGGCGTACGAGTCGACTCGGCGTACGAGTCGACTCGGCGTACGAGTCGACTCGGCGTACGAGTCGACTCGGCGTACGAGTCGACTCGGCGTACGAGTCGACTCGGCGTACGAGTCGACTCGGCGTACGAGTCGACTCGGCGTACGAGTCGACTCGGCGTACGAGTCGACTCGGCGTACGAGTCGACTCGGCGTACGAGTCGACTCGGCGTACGACTCGACTCGGCGTACGAGTCGACTCGGCGTACGACTCGGCGTACGAGTCGACTCGGCGTACGAGTCGACTCGGCGTACGAGTCGACTCGGCGTACGAGTCGACTCGGCGTACGAGTCGACTCGGCGTACGAGTCGACTCGGCGTACGAGTCGACTCGGCGTACGAGTCGACTCGGCGTACGAGTCGACTCGGCGTACGAGTCGACTCGGCGTACGAGTCGACTCGGCGTACGAGTCGACTCGGCGTACGAGTCGACTCGGCGTACGAGTCGACTCGGCGTACGAGTCGACTCGGCGTACGAGTCGACTCGGCGTACGAGTCGACTCGGCGTACGAGTCGACTCGGCGTACGAGTCGACTCGGCGTACGAGTCGACTCGGCGTACGAGTCGACTCGGCGTACGAGTCGACTCGGCGTACGAGTCGACTCGGCGTACGAGTCGACTCGGCGTACGAGTCGACTCGGCGTACGAGTCGACTCGGCGTACGAGTCGACTCGGCGTACGAGTCGACTCGGCGTACGAGTCGACTCGGCGTACGAGTCGACTCGGCGTACGAGTCGACTCGGCGTACGAGTCGACTCGGCGTACGAGTCGACTCGGCGTACGAGTCGACTCGGCGTACGAGTCGACTCGGCGTACGAGTCGACTCGGCGTACGAGTCGACTCGGCGTACGAGTCGACTCGGCGTACGAGTCGACTCGGCGTACGAGTCGACTCGGCGTACGAGTCGACTCGGCGTACGAGTCGACTCGGCGTACGAGTCGACTCGGCGTACGAGTCGACTCGGCGTACGAGTCGACTCGGCGTACGCCGAAATATCCTTGAAATATGCTTTGTACCCCATCATCTTTTTTACTTTTCCACATTGCTGGGGAAAATCCCTTCCTTTGGTTTTTTGAGTGAGAAAGGAACAATCATGTGTCACCAATTTGATTCCCATTAATTTTGTTTGGTACAATTCACACATGTAAATTTCGCAAGGTTTCAAGATTTTGGCAACACAGTATTCTTTTTAAAAATATTCTCATATTTTTCAGATATAGCTTTACGTATATCTTGCTTAATACTCAATTGTTTTCTTCTTTTCTTTTATTTTGTCAACAGAAGGATTTTCCAATAATTCGGGGAGATGAAAGTTTCGCCTCATGTACTACTTTTGATGTGGTGATTGATGGCATAGTTGTTAGTAGCTCCACTGACCTACTGATGGCCCTCTCTGTGTACTTGGCAGGATTCTATGTAATCAACTTGGCTTATCCCTCGTGTCTTAAAAAGACATGTACTTTCTTCCCGAAGGTGATCCTGAACATCCAAGATAATCAGAAGCCTGAACGAGCTGTTGTATCCTTACTGGAGAAGCTTACACTAAATAACTAAGAAATCAAGATATTTCTTAAGATTGATGTTCAAATGTTTTAAAGTTGTATTGTATGTGCATAGTTTGGTTCATGTTTTCACATGTTTCACAAAACATTAAGCAATGCTAACTCCACTTGTGCAACATTTAACTTTGTGCAATAATTCACACTGCGCAATATTTCAGAAAATGTACATAGTAAGTTTGTGACTTATGAAACAAATAATGATGTAACTTATACAATTACATTAATTGACATAAGTTACGGCACAGAAACTTTAAATAAACCATTTTTATCAAGGCCTTAACAAAACATTCGTGGCAATGTTGTTTATTAACCTGTGTTGCTGTGTAATTTTTAAGAAATTTTGAGAGAAAAAAATGAATTTCAAAATGGTAGGCAAAGGGGATTCAAAGCCTGTTTTATGACAGAACCGAAACAATTGAAGAAAACAAGTTTCCTTGTCCAAGATGTTAAAATTATGTAAAATGTTACACATCTTCGCAAAGTTGTTTGAAATTGACCATTATTGAATAGCTGTGCAACATATTGGTTTCTAAACCAGTTCATGTAGGAATCTGTGTATACGCGCGCAGTTTTTCCCAGAATTTTAAACCGATGATGGATAAACCTTTACATGTAAAGCCGTAAATATCTGGCAGCGAGAAAGGCCGGAAATATCAGGGTGTGCTACCCACAGATACTGACACGAAATCGAGGTTTGTGAAAAAAAATCCTGTGCCTAGGCAATATCAAAAAAATCCCAGATTCCTGGTACGAACTGGTTTAAATCCTAAGCATGGCACATGTTAAATACTTTTATTAACCAGCTGATAACGACCTAATCAGAAGGTTTTAAACCATTGGTATTACCAATTAATTGTTCTTAAACGTCTTTTTGATTTTTTTAAGATTACAAATTGAGATGATGATATGGTAAATATTTGTTGTCCTTTTCAGGAAATATCTATGCATTCTTGCTTGAAAAAAACATGTTGAGAATGTAGTGTCAAAAGAGGTCATAATGGGGAAAAATATAATGATATTATTGTATGTACAATGTAATTCCACTCAAAGATCTGGGTAATCATAATAATATGGCTTAGAATTAATGTTATGGATGTTTATATTGAGGTTTGATATTAATTATTGAGACTCAAAATGTTTGGTACTTCAAATGTTTGATAAAATAAAAGCTGATTAGCCAAAATAACATACGAATGTTGTAAACTTCTAACAGTTTTGTTACACTCTTGTACATCATTTACAAATGTAAAATGTCACAAACTTTGAACCAAAATATTTGCCATGGATGATCTCAAAAACATGCGTAGAAGTGGCCTTTGACCAAAGTGTGGCATTCGACAAACAATAACCATGCAACTATGTTTTTACAAGCGCTCTCATTTTATTCCAAAATGTTTTAATTGGAAAATTATTTATTGGGATTTACCCATTGTTCGAATATTCAAATATACTGCGTGTTACAGCAGCTGTATCTTCTTGAGAGATGTTGAAAAAATAAACAGTATTAACAAACAAAAAAAGAAATCTCTTTGTGTTTCTCTTGCAGGTGTCATCATAATTATGCAGTGGTAGATCCAAGAAGCTTAACATTGGCACCCAATCCATTCAGTAAGCTAAACATGTCCTAACACCGTGCTTTACTTGGATCTGCCACTGCTAATTTCAGTATGTCAGATTTCTGGAATGACAAATGTTAAATCATCAAAGTTCATTAGTCACTGGACTACAGTGTGATTAGTCAGAAGTTCAATTACAAATCGCGAAAGTCGCTTGACTAACAGATTAGTCGTATCAGACATGATCTTATCCTTGTCATATGACTATTTTTGCTAGTCAGGATCTTGACTAATTCGGTTAGTCAGAAGTTCAATGACGAATCGCGAAAGTCACTTTACTAAGAGATAAGTCGTATCAGACATGATCCTATCCTTGTCATAGGACTACTTTTATAAGTCAGAGTCTTGACTGATTTAGGTAAGTCGTACGAGACATTGCTCTGGACAATTTTTTTTTAGTCAAAATGACAAACTAATTTTTAGAGTGAACGGGACGAACTCCATCTTATCTGCCAATGCGAAGGCCATATATTTACAGAAGATGAATTGTTTTCCGCCATGGGCTTTCTCAAGCTGCTCCTTGACCCATTGGTGGTCGCACTGAGATGCATCAATCCCAGCCGATATCCCCGACCCCTCAATCATGGATTCCAGCGCAGCATTCATCGCCTTTTCGAGTTGAGCATTTTGGTACTCTCCAGGCCATTGCGCTGAATCAAAAACATAAGCATTCACATAGTTTTCGAAGAAAACCATTGACTCGTCGCCTACAAAGCTCGGACATTTGATCAGGACAGTTGAAATGAAGCGAGGAAGAGTCCATATCATGCGTCGGACCTGCTGTTCAGATAAGTGAGATTTTTAGAAATGGGCGGTTTCGGCGAAAATAAGTAAGGGTATTAAATTCAACTGCATTACAGAAACATTTTGGTTTTTTATTTATTTATTTATTTATTTCGTTTTATTTTACCAGGGTAGCCCCATCAGTTATCGGTTCTTGTACCCCAATTTAGTTCTTGAAAGCTCTAAAACATCAGCTGCCTAAACGAAACTTTTTGCGACGCCCTAATCTCTGATCATGAGATAACTCTACCAAATTAATATATTGTCAAAAAAACCAGGAACCGACATGGTGGCGGGGTTGCAATATACATTCGAGATACCCTAATGTTCTCTCGTCGTGAAGATCTCGAAATAGATGATGTCGAGTGTATGGGTTGAAAATAAGTGTAAACAAAGACAGCCTGTGCTTATCAGTTCTATTTATAGGCCTCCTTCAAGCTCTGTCGAATTTATGGGAAAACTGAGTGATATTCTTAATAAGGCCTCGTGTGAATGTAAACAAATTATTACAACTGGGGACTTTAATTGTGATGTTTCAGAGGAATATGATAGTATGCAATCAAATCTAATTATTTCTTGTTTTAGTTTGTTCCAAATGGCGCAACTCATACATAACCCAACACAATACATAACCTAACACGATATCGCCGACATTGCTGATACATTAAATTAACACTTTTTAACAATCGGCAAGCGTACTGCTTGAAATTACCCTTTGCGTGAACTTGAAAAATATGACAATACTGACGCATCTATCTTTGATTCTTTTGATGAGGATTGCGTAGTACCTAATATAACAGAAGAGTTTGTTCGAAAGCAAATATTATCCATGTCGGTTGGGAAAGCAACAGGTCCAGGTAGAATAAGTGTTAAAATTATTAAAATTGCTTCACCTTATAGCATAAAATCTTTAACTGATATTTTTAACCTGTCTATAAGATGTGAGCGATCATCCTAAAGATTGGAAACATGCTTTAGTAACACCAATTTACAAGGGAGAAGATAAATGTATAGTATTGTAACGAGTCTGGTTGCGGTCAAGGGCTTTTCAGGGCGGATTTGCTAGGGAAAACTAGGTCATTACCTGAACCCACTCGATAAAACCTCACAATAAAGCCGTGTGCAAAAAGCGGAAGATAGCCCCGCCCATTTGCATACTAATTTGAGATGGTCGTATGTTATTGGTTAACTAGCCACCATCGGCGCGGCGCGCGTGACATGGACATGACAAGCGCGCAGCGATGGCGTATCCACGCGAGGCCGGGCTGGGCCGGGGGTTGGATGTGGGAAGGGGATGTGGGAAGGGGATGTGTGTGGTTTGTTTATGGTGTAAATGGAGGACACAAATAATCCTGGCGCTATGTCGGTGAATTGGGTTTAGTCGTGTAATCGAGGACGTCCCCAATTGAGATTCGTGTACAAAACCAATTATGAGAGCCGTCGGAAAAAGTACAAAAGAAACCCTCGATTTACACTATAAACAAACGTGTATATGTGTGTGCGTTAGTCATGCAAGTTACCATGGTACCATGGTAAACGAGATTAATCAGGCATCTGGTGCCCTTCCATTAGCCCCTCTCCGGTTCCCCTTCTATTGTGAGAATCCTGGCGACACAAATGGGCTTGGGTATTGCTATTTTCCTCAGCGTTGATGTTTTGGTTGAATGCGCGAATCCGTCCGTTTTAAAACATGTAACCAACGCTCTAGCCTGAAACTGAACCGAAAATAAAGACAACCACATCACCTCCATCGTATTGTACGATTCATTAACATTTTATTAACAGTTCTCAATAACAATAGAAACAAGTTACTCCATAAGTGGGGTATCTAGACGAAGCTTGGTTCAATTCAAGCACTCTTGTCCAATTACTAGTGATCACTTCGTGGGATGGTCTTTACCTCAATTCAAGCACTCCATACTTAATGATCGTGTCATGATCACTTTGTGGGATGGTCTGTAATTAATTATGATTAACTGGAAATGTCAAGGGTAGAATATCTTCTAGAATAATAAAATACAAAAAATACCGAATAGTGCTAAGTGGGTGGGGTTTTTTTTTTTTTTTTTTTTTTTAACTCTTATAACATTGAACGAACTTTTTTTATAAAAGTAGAAAAGATCAAAGATGTTCGTGATCAATTATGCTCGCATTTTATGTGCATAATGCAAGTGATCACTTGATGAAAGTCACCGAGTTTTTAATTAATGGTACTCCAAGTTAGACAAAATATTTTGGGAATAATGCTGTAGCGTATCCATCTTTTTGGCCAGAGGGTGCAAATAACGTCTTAAAATCCGTCTTTAAAATACGGGTATTTTCTTTTACTTTGGGGGATACGCTACTGGAACCACGTTGAAAAATATACATCAATACTTATACATGCAACAATCTAAATATCAAAAGACCGAATAAGCCATTTGCGAGTTAAAAGACACTGCTACATGATTCGGGAAAAGTTCTTGCATAGTTACGTAAGAGACGCTCATCTGTCGGTGGGTTGTATTCGCCCAGTTTGGCCTTTTATATTTTTACATTATAACTCTTACATTTTAACTTTTGCTTTGTAAAATATGAGGCACCACTTAGTCTCAAATTCTGTCGGAATCTTTCCACATTTTAAGGCAAACAATTCCCAGTGAATGGGTCTTTGGTCATCACATGCAGCCTAAACCAATTAGTCTCAAAGTTCAACTGCCCCTTAAAAACACAATCTTACTTTTTAAGGCAACAAATTCCCAGTTAATGAATATTTGGTCATCAAAGCCTATAAACCAGTTAGTCTTAAATTCTGTCTCTTAAAAACTCAACCCTACAACATTTTAAAGCGAACATTCCCAGTGGATGGGTGTTTTGTCATAACAGCTTAAACTAGTTAGTCTCAAATTCTTTCCCTCAAAAACACAATCTTCCAAAATTGTAAGGCAATTTCCAGTGCATGGATATTTGGTCATCACAGCCTAAACCAGTTACTCACAAATTCTGCCCCTCAAAAACACAATCCTACAACATTTTAATGCGAACATTCCCAGTGAATGGATATTTGGTCCTCACAGCCTAAACCAGTTAGTCTCAAATTATGTCCCTCAAAAACACAACCTTACAACATTTTATGAAAAAAAATCCAGTGAACGAATATTTGGTCATCACAGCCTAAACCAGTTAGTCTCAAAATCTGTCCCTTAAAAACACAACCTTGCAACATTTTAATGCGAACATTCCCAGTAAATGGATATTTGGTTATCACAGCCTAAACCAGTTAGTCTCAAATTTTGTCCCTCAAAATTACAATCTTACAACATTTTATGAAAACAATTCCCAGTAAATGGATATTTGGTCATCACAGCCTAAACCAGTTAGTCTCAACATCTGTCTCTTAAAAACACAATCTTACAACATTTTAATGCGAACATTCCCAGTGAATGGATATTTGGTCATCACAGCCTAAACCAGTTAGTCTCAAAATCTGTCTCTTAAAAACACAATCTTACAACATTTTAATGCGAACATTCCCAGTGAATGGATATTTGGTCATCACAGCCTAAACCAGTTAGTCTCAAATTTTTTCGCTTAAAAACACAATGTTAGATTTTATAGCAAAAATTCCCAGTGCATTAATATTTGGTCATCACAGCCTAAACCAGTTAGTCTCAACATCTGTCTCTTAAAAACACAATCTTACATTGTAAGGCAAAAATTCCGAGTGAATGGATAGTTGGTTAAAATTGACCGAGAGTTCAAGGGGTGCGAGCTTTGGGCTAAGGGGTGCAGGTATATAAACCCCCCATGTCGATTAAAATGTACTGAATGTTCAAGGGGTGCGAGATTTGGGCAAAGGGGGTGCAGATATAATCCCCCTTGTTAGTTAAAATTTACCAAGAGTTCAAGGGATGGGCGCTTTTGGCTAGGATCTTAATGATGTCATTTTTTTTTAAGTGGTGCGAGCTTTAGGCTAAATGGGTATAAATGCCCCTAATTTATTAAAATTAACCGAGAGTTCAAGAGGTGCGAGATTTGGGCTAAGGGGTGCAGTTATAAACATAGTCCATGTTTGATCAAATTGACCGAGAGTTTAAGGGGTGCGAGATTTTGGCTAAGGGGGTGCTGGTATAAATTCACATGTTGGTTAAAATTGACCGAGAGTTTAAGGGGTGCGAGATTTTGGCTAAAGGGGTGCAGGTATAAACTTCCCTAATTGATTACGCTTAACCGATAGTTCTAGGGGTGCGAGATTTGGGCTAAAGGGATGCAGGTATAAACATATCTCATGTTGGATAAAATTGACCGAGAGTTTAAGGGGTGCGAGATCTGGGCTAAGGGGGGTGCAGGTATAAACTTCATATGTTGGTTACAAATGACCAAGAGTTTAAGGGGTCAAGATTTTGACTAAAGGGGTGCAGGTATAACTCCCCTTGTTGGTTAAAATTGACTGAGAGTTCAAGGGGTGCGAGAATTGGGCTAAGGGGGTGCAGGTTTAAACTCCCCTTGTTGGTTAAAATTAACCAAGAGTTCAAGGGGTGCGAGATTAGGGCTAATTAGAGGGTGCTGGTATAAACTTCAAATGTTGGTTAAAATTTATTAAAATTAACCGAGAGTTCAAGAGGTGCGAGATTTGGGCTAAGGGGTGCAGTTATAAACATATTCCATGTTTGATAAAATTGACCGAGAGTTTAAGGGGTGCGAGATTTTGGCTAAGGGGGTGCTGGTATAAATTCACATGTTGGTTAAAATTGACAGAGAGTTTAAGGGGTGCAAGATTTTGGCTAAGGGGGTGCGGGTATAAACTCCCCTTGTTGGTTAAAATTAACCAAGAGTTCAAGGGGTGCGAGATTAGGGCTAATTAGAGGGTGCTGGTATAAACTTCAAATGTTGGTTAAAATTCACCGAGAGTTTAAGGGGTGCGAGCTTTGGGCTAAAGTGGTGCAGTTATAAACTTCACATGTTAGTTAAAAATTACCAAGAGTTTAAGGGGTGCGAGATTTTGGCTAAAGGGGTGCAGGTATAAACTTCCCTAATTGATTACGATTAACCAAGAGTTCTAGGGGTGCGAGATTTAGGCTAAAGGGGTGCAGTTATAAACATATTCCATGTTGGTTAAAATTGACCGAGAGTTAAAGTGGTGCGAGCTTTGGGCTAAGACGGTGCTAGTATAAACTTCACATATGTTGGTTAAAATTGACCGAGAGTTTAAGGGATGCGAGATTTGGGCTAAAGGGGTGCAGTTATAAACTTCACATGTTAGTTAAAAATGACCAAGAGTTTAAGGGGTGCAAGTATAAACTTCCCTAATTGATTACGATTAACCGAGAGTTCTAGGGGTGCAAGATTTGGGCTAAAGGGGTGCAGGCATAAACATATCTCATGTTGGATCTCATGTTGGGGGGGGGGGGGGGGGGGGGCTTTAAATATGATAAACTCTTTCACTCTTTTCGAGGTTGTTTATATCTAAGCGACTCACTCTTTTTTAAGAGTGAGATTTTCACTCGTTTTCATGTGGAGAGTGTGATGATTTAGGCCATGATGACCAAATAGGCATATTATAAAGGACATAATTTGAGACCAACTGGTTTAGCCAGTGGTAACCAATATCCATGCACTGGGAACGCCTTAAATTGTTATATTTCAGGGGCAGAATTTAGACAAACTGTTTTAAGCGGTGATGTACAACATTTCCGGTTCATGGGTTTTGGTCATCACAGCCTAAAGCAGTTATAGTGTCAAATTCTGTATCTTACAAATAGCATAGGACGATAAAGTTCCCACTGTGTGAATATTTGGTCATCAAACCAGTTGGTCTAAAATTCTGCCCCTTAAAAACAATTTACAACAATTTACAACAATACAACACTATGTAAAACCAAAATGACGACGACATCAACCGATTTTATACTTAGGAATTTCATTCCACAACTTGCGAGTCGTTGTCTGCATGCATTCGACATGACTGAGGCTTCATCTCAAAAACACCATGGCATCTGAGGACCCTCCTTGTGTATCTGAGGTGGTTTTCCAAGTATCCTGACGCTGAATGGTTAACACTTCCCTTCTTGTACCATAATTCCTGTCATGCAGAAATAAAAAAGGGCAAAATAAGTTTATCCTTTATTTCCCAACAACTGGACTTGCAGGGGAAAATTGTGTTGCCATTTGGCATCAGTAGGAAAGAAAGGGTTAAGGACATGAGGTTTTAAAGCATTGTGAACACATACGTAGCCTGTTCCTTTGGGATCCATCAGAGAAGGGAAGTCATCAACGATGCTTGCTGCCAATGCTTCCATATGAACGGTGCTGGGCCTGGAGGTAAAATGGAATGAATAATGTTGTTAACATCGGTGCCATTAATTATTGTTAACAAGGTCAGAGATCCGGAATTAAGGAAAGGTGAATAAAAAGAAATGAAAGAGAAAACAAACTAGAAAAACAATCACAGAACAAAACAAAATAGATTTTTAAGGTTTAAAAAAAAGCACAAACAAACATGTTCAGGTACTTCACGATTCTGGTTTTCATTTGTAACAGGAAATGTCCTCACATTGAACAGTTACCAAAATCTTACCACACATTCAAAAGTTACACCCATTTGTTGAAGCATAGTCAAATTTTGGCAATAATTTGATTAACTTAAGACCGGGATCCTATGAAGCCTTGACTTAGCTAATGTGAGCATAACTCTTGATTTTGATGAAATAAAACTACTTTTCTTTTAAGAAACATTTTTGTTTTATGTGAAAACCAGTAATTGTTTAGCACCATCCTTTTTTTACAAGCTTGCATCTACAATACTGCAATTTTTCAGAATTATAAGCTGATATCCACACTCACCGGAGACCACAAGTTTGGATCAGGTACTTCACTAATATATGCGTCATGACGATCCTGTCGCATCTTTCAAAACATTGCGACACACAAATTTTGTTAACGACAGCCTTGCCAGTAAACGTTTCCTCCATGATATTTCTTGCACTCTGCAAATAACGAAATTTTGAAAATAAAATAAAATGCAGACATTTTGTTCCTTAAAAGGGATTAGAAGAAAGAATTCGGTAACAAGTTTCAGGTGGTTTCAAATATGCATCTTAACTAATGCAGTATAAGGCCAAATAAAAAAAAAAACATGTTGAGCGTCACCGCCCGCTTCCTTTTTGGGGGCCGCCTCCTTTTTTCTTTTCTTTTTTTTTTGGAAAAAAATGATAAATTTGACCATTTTGGTTAAAAAAAATATAAAAAAATAATAATAATAATTTGTTTAAGATAATAAAATTTTAAGATCGTATTTTAGACTTTAGCATCACTGTGTACATGCTCTGTACATTTTTTTCTAATAGGAAGGCTAGGGTGTGACGTGTAGTCGTGTACGGTGTGTATACATGATCAACCCACATGAATTTTGATTTTTAATCGTGGGTGAACCATGTTTTAATTTTAAATTGGAAGATTGGGTGTGACATGTTCACTACATGACTCGAATTAAGATGTGTCGGGCGGCCATTTTGAAGAAAAAAAAAAGGAAAAAAAAGGGCCTCCTTCCTTTAAAAAAAAAGGCATGACGCTAAACATATTTTATTTTTTTATTTGGCCTAAGGGTTTTAACGTGGCCTGCAGATATTTCTCAACAATATCCAGTGCTGCAGAATTTTGGCAACCAGTTTTATCATAATGGATGTTTATACTTACAAATATATATTGTGTTCCATCATTGCAAGGCGAGTCTGACTCTGAGTGGATACTATCAGTATCATCAGAGGATGATACATCTGACAGGTAGGTGTCTGCCTCAGGTGCCAGTAGGGACAGAAAGTGGTCCACATCCTCCGGGATGTTGTTCAACAATCCCTGATCCGGGGAATTCTTGGAGAACTAAATAAAGTAGTTATAAAGAAATATCATGTAGGCCTTAAGGCCAAATAAAAAAAAACATGTTTAGCGTCATGCCTTCTTTTAAAAAGGAAGGAGGCCCTTTTTTCTTTTTTTTTCTTCAAAATGGCCGCCTGACACATTTTAATGCGAGTCATTTAGTGAACATGTCACACCCTATCTTCCTATTTGAAATTAAAACATGGCTCACCCATGATTAAAAATCAAAATTCATGTATGCACCATACAGGTCACACCCTAGCCTTGCCATTAGAAAAAATATATTTTCACAGCATGTACACAGTGAAGCTAAAGTCTTAAATACGATCTTAATTTTTTTTTTCTATTTAATACAATTTATAATTTTTTTCAAAAAGAAAAAAGAAAAGAAAAAAGGAGGCGGCCTCCAAAAAGTCAGTGGGCGGTGACGCTAAACATTGTTTTATTTTTATTTGGCCTAATGATATTAAAATGTGTTAACTAAAAACACACAATTTAGACACGAGAAAAATATTTGTTGATGAGTACTTACCTTAGCCTTCCAACCATGAAGGAATTTAATGCGGAGCCCAATTTGCGGAATGAGCATGGCAATAGCAGGATCATCAAGTAGCTCAAACGCCCGGATATCAATTTGATGCTCTGAAAAACAGATAACAAATTATGCACAATATGGTGTAGAAATGTAGGCCTATACACATTACACACAATCATTTAGAAAACTAATTGAGACTTTTCTTAAAACTTAAAAATCTAATGAGTAACATTAACTTTGTAGGCCCAGTACAGTAGTAGCATAGTAGTAGGTAGTCAGATAATGGGGACCCCTTTTATTATTTGCGCCTATCATCATTTTCATGAATTTGTGGAGATATCCGATTTTATCACGAAACTGGGTTAACAGTCTGATAATACTAGTGTTGAATTGTGCAAACAGACGTACGAAGCCCAACTACGCTATTGCGCCCCACCATTGGACGTCGGGCGGTCGGGGATTTGTCACAACAATGTTGCTCGAGGGGTGGGGATTTTGCCACTCCAACCAAAACAGTGACAATCCCATGTCTTGGGTGGGGCAGCCCAGGAAGGGGGGGGGGGGGGGGGGGAGGATACAATTTGGTGTGTATTTTCTACTTTTTTGATTACAACTTTTTTGCTTACAAGTTACATGTTTTGTTCTTACAGGTACACTTGTAGTTGTAATACAGTGTATATAAACTTTGTAAAGATTGAACGTCATGAATTGTCTGTGGTAACCATGAAAAAAAAGTCCTTCAATTCTTCTTACACCCCTATCTTGAAGAATGGAATAGCCCACAAACACGAGCAACCGAGTCTACAATGCATTTACCACACAGGTCAAGTATTTACCATTGTTGTGTATGAGGCGGCTAGTTTCATTGATTAATTCCTTTTACCCTTGCAGGGTAAAAGGCCTTATACTCAGCGACAGCCCTTTATCCCGACATGTAGCCACCAGGCCGTCAGTATAAATCAATCTTGCAAACAGTTTGTCAATAAGACCAAAATCTCCCGGTCATCAAACTTTTGTCCGTCTGGTGTTGTGGGCGTAAATGATTACAGGCCCGGTAAGGTAGTTGCCTTATAAGGGATAATTATGCAAAATGTGAAAGGTCACTGATATGCTAATTGAGCTGGTTAAACTTTTAACCAATGAGATTCTCCGGGCGCGCGTCGCATCTCTAGGCGTTCGGCTGGCTGAAAAATACAGTCACTCTGTCACAGCCATCCTTTGTGCACAGACACAATTTTGTTCATCCCAAAATTTTCATTTTGTTCCTTTGAATTTTCCTGTTTTTGTTTTCTCACCGGTCATTGTTTCCCGTCTGTTTTTTCGCCGACACGTGTGGCTTTGTTTGGTCTTGATTTTGCCGACTTTCGTCCAGTTATTTTAAGCCAAAAAATGAATCGAGGTGATCTTCACCGTACTCGTCGGCGACCGGCCCGTTTTAGGGACTCGGCCGTGAGAAGCAACGGCACTGCTAGTGCTACCAACACCACCAGTACTACCACTACCAGTCAGCGAACCCGGCGCCAGACGTCCGGCGGCGGTGTGACGCGTCGCGGGGCCAGGTATCCGAGACGTGGAGCTCGCTCATCCTTCCCGCTCTCCGAGGGTGTTCCACTAGTTAGCCCGGCCGTGGGCTTGGCCGTGCCTCCGCCCACTGGAGACGGCTCCACGCTGTACGTCCCAACCCGGCCGGTATTTTCGTCGAGCAGCGCAGTGCCCATGGTTCCATTTCGGTCTGCGCAGACTGGTTACGTCAGTAACTATAGCAACATCAGCGAGCCTGCGATGCCTGCGTCTACTGCTAGCTATGCTGACGTTAGTGGCGTCCCACCAGGGCCTGCCGTGCTGGGTCATGCGGGTGTTGCAGCGGAGGTTTCCGGGGGAAACTATCGTCAGCCAGGTCAGCAGTCCGACGTCATCATGCCACCACCACACGCGTACGGGCCTGATGTGTACCGCTACCACCAGCTACCGCCCTCTACATCTTGCGTTCCCGGTGCGGGGTTGTACCCGGCTCCAGCGGGGGTCATGCAACCACAACCACGGGTGTCGTCCGCTACCGCTGCTGGTCATTGGGCAGTGCCGTCATCGAACAATGGTGGACATACTGCCACTACTGCAGTGAACTCTGACTCTGTGTATACCCAACCACAATCAGTGGTTCAGGGGAATTCTCCTGTTTCTTTGATGTCTGGCACTAACAGTCTGGTGCCTGGGGGTGAGTTGAGGCCTCCATTTCGGCCATATTTTTCTGTTCCCACAACTACCCCTGTCAGTGTCATGACTAGTGCTGGGCATGAATGCATTTCTAGCACTAATATGTCACCTGCTAACATTATTGCTTCACCAGATCCTATGGCAGGCTGCCCGGCCCTTGCGGTCAGCGTTGCCTCCCCGCTGGGCCTACACGTTCCCCAAGCGGTGCGCGAAAAAATTTGGCAAGGAGTTTTTGTTGACTTTTCGGTTTTGTACAGCGACGCTGCAACTGCAGTCATTGCAAAATCCAATGAACAGCGCAGCCAAAATTTTACTGTGTCTGTCGAAGGGGGAAATTTGGTCTTGAAAAAGCCGGGAGCGCAGCGCCAGAAGATTGACACATTCGACATGTGGCAATCTGCATTTCATGTCTTTATGTCGATCTACCTTGCAAAACATCCAGGTCGTGGGCCAGAGCTGCTTAAATATGCAGAGATAATTCGCACTGCTTCCTTGCAATTCCCAGGGCTTGGTTGGAAAGCTTATGACGAGCAATTTCGCCTTAGGCAGGAGGCTCACCCAGCGCAGTCATGGGGGGTTATTGATTACGAGCTTTGGCTCACAGTTGCGGCAGCAAGCGTCACTTCTCCCGTGATGAGGGGTGCTATCCAAGCCGGTACTTTCCAGTCTGCAAATAGGCCCAAAATGAGGCCGGGCCATTGCTTTGCATACAATTCTTCAGCGGGTTGCACTTTTCCCCAATGCAAATTTGCGCACACTTGCCAAAAATGCATGCGTGCCGGTCACGGAGCCACTCGTTGCCGCGCAGTCGGCCAACCGCGCTGGGTGCATCCAAATGCCGGAGGTGGAGGTACCTCATTAGGTATGCAACATGTTCGCAGCTCCCAAGCTGCCGGGGGGGCTTTTCGAGCCCAGCCCTATGTGGGGGCTAGGCGTGCATCAGTTGGCACCAATTCCAAGCCTGTGCCAGCATCCAGCAATGCTGCTCAAACTCACTCTTTTCGACCTTCCAACCCCAATTAAGGTGTCGGTTTTGCGGGAATTCCTGGTAGATTATCCTCTAGTTGCCGATGCGGAGGTATTGTTCAACGGGTTTTTGAAGGGGTTCACTGTAGGTTATGCTGGTCCCCGTTTACCTCGGGACTCCCTTTGTTTGGCCTCAGCGGCTGAACGACCTAACGTTGTCCACAACAAATTGTCCTCAGAAATAGCTTTGGGTAGGATAGCTGGGCCCTTTGCAGAGCGCCCTTTCCCCAATTTGCAGTGTTCCCCTATTGGTTTAGTGCCCAAACGGGAACCCAATTCATTTCGTCTCATTCACCATTTATCTTTTCCGATGGGCCATTCAATTAACGCTTTCATTGACCGGGATCTCTGTGCAGTAAATTATGCTTCATTTGACACAGCGGTGGCTCTTGCCATCAGTGCAGGAGAGGGCGCTTGGTTAGCTAAAGCTGACATCAAGTCAGCTTTTCGCTTACTTCCTATATCCCCAGATGATTATGAGTTGCTAGGTTTCACTTTTCAGGGCATGTTTTATTACGACAAATGTTTACCAATGGGGTGTAGCATTTCTTGTGCCTTATTTGAGAAATTTAGCTCTTTGCTCGAGCATCAGGTGAAACGCGTAACCCGTTCCTCATTAGTAACGCATTACCTAGATGATTTTTTGTTTGTTGCCCCCTCAGCACCCGCTTGTGCGCACTTATTAACATGTTTTCAGTCCATCTGTGCTGCATTAGGGGTCCCGTTGGCAGAGGAAAAAACTGTTGGTCCTGCTCAAGTGTTAACATTTTTAGGTCTAGACATCAACACCGTAGATAGAACAGTCTGTGTCCCAACAGAGAAAGTACTAACCACTTCCCGTCTAATTGAGCAGGTATTAGGCAAGCGAAAAATTTCCTTGAAGGGCATTCAATCACTTGTTGGGTCCCTTAATTTTCTGTGCAGGGCCATCCCTCCAGGGCGGGCTTTTTTGCGCCGCTTAATCGCGTTGGCTTCGGGTCTCTCCCAGCCATACCACAGGGTTCGCATCTCTAAAGGGGCTAGGCTGGATTTGCTAACTTGGCTTGAATTCCTAACAAATTTCAATGGTGTTTCCGTTTTTCCGGATGCGGAATGGGAATCTAATGCTAGCCTTTCCCTGTTTACAGATGCTGCCGCTAGTATTGGTTACGGTGCATATTTTCGTGGGAAATGGGTTCAAGGCCGTTGGCCGGCTGAGCTCTTGCGCCTCTGCCCCTCCATTGCTTTGTTGGAATTTTTTCCACTGTATGTCAGTTTGCTGTGCTGGGGGCCCTTGCTAGCTGGCCACAAGGTCATTTTTCACACGGATAACACGGCAGTGGTACAAATCATTAACAAGAAATCTTCACACTGTGCACGTATTATGCAACTAGTGCGCCCCTTTGTGCTGCAGTGCCTACATTTTAATATTTCAGTTAAAGCTGTACATGTGCCAGGGAAGTTTAATGACATCGCAGATGCTTTGTCCCGTTTTCAGATGGACCGTTTTCGTCGTGCAGCCCCCCATGCGGACCAGGTTATGACCCCACTTCCTCCCTTTCCTCTAGTTTGGTAGATGATGAGGTGGAGCGATTATTGTCTGCAGCAATTTCGGCTAATTCGCACAAAACCTATGCTTCGGGCTGGAGGGCTTTTAGCCAGTTTAGGCAGCAGCCTCGGTCAAGCCAAGTACTTGTACCGGCGTCCGCTGATGAGATTTGCCAATTTGTCGCATGGCTTTCACTAAGGGGCTTATCTCCTTCCACAATTGCTACATATGTGTCAGGTGTGGGTTATGTACACAAATTATACGGGTGGGTGGACCCTACCAAAGATTTTGTTGTTTCCAAATTATTAGAGGGTGCGCGCCGGCTTCGCCCGAGTAAAGATTCTCGGCTACCAATTTCCTTGCCTTTGTTGCGACACATTCTTGGTTCTCTACCTGCGGTATGCTCTTCGAATTTCGAGGCAGTTTTATTTAAAGCTGTGTTCCTGAGTGCCTTTTTTGGTTTTATGCGAGTTAGCGAATTTGCAGTTTGTTCTAGGCAGAGCCTTGGTGACTCTGTTTTGGGTTCAAAAGATGTACAGTTTTCTCAAGCTAATGATGACAGCAAGTCTGTTTCTGTGGTCATTAGTTTTCGAAATTCCAAGAATAATCAGCGTGGCCTCCCCCAGAGCGTTCGCTTAGTACAGTCTAGCGACAATGCCCTTTGCCCCGTGTCAGCCTTATTACATTTTTCATCCCTTCGCCCTTGCATTTCAGGTCCATTTTTCTGTCACTTTGATGGGAGTCCACTTACACAGCATCAATTCAATGCTGTATTACAGAAGGCTCTTGCGTTTTTGGGTCTAGAAGGGGCCCATATCAAAGGGCATTCGTTTCGCATTGGGGCGGCATCTTCGGCCTCGCATATGGGGGTTCCCTATGCTGACATTCAGACTATGGGGCGCTGGCGTTCTAATGCATTCTTATCCTACATACGCCCAATACCGGTTTGCAGCATAGCGAATACTTCGGGTTCCGACCTTTGCTAGTCGGCGCAGCTGGTCTTATAGAAATAAGAAATAAATTCATACACCATGATCAGGTTGGTTTGTGATTAATTTTATTTTGCTTACAATTTTATTCAGATACCGTTTGGATAGTCGGTGACTCAATCATCCGCCGTGCTGAGTGTGGGTTTGCCCTCCCAGTTCAAATTCACTGGAAGGGTAAAGGTGGGGCCGGTGTAGGTGATCTTTATGACCTCAGGGATGAGTTGAGTAAAATTTCTCCTCCTCCAGTTTTTCTAATTGTTCATTTAGGTACTAATGACCTGGTTAAGGTGGATGAGTTTGCTCTGCGTCAAAGGGTTGCGGTCATGCTTCGCGATTGTTTGGAATGGTGCCGAACTTTGACAATCATATGGTCGGACATTCTTCCCCGAGTTTACTATTTCGGAGCTTATTCTCAGCCAGCATTAGAACGCAAGCGCCGCACTATAAATAGATGGGCAAGATCGCAATGTGCAAAGTTGCCAAGAGCGCTGTGTTTGCATCACCCCCAATTTAATTGGTCTGAATTTTCTTTGTATAGGTATGACGGGGTCCACTTATCGCCGTTGGGCAATCGTATTTTCACCTCGAATATTCAACAGTTTATCTCATCCCATATTTCCTCTTAGACTCTCTTCCAAATTCGTGAGTGCCTCTCCTGGTAGTGGGGGTTGCTGGTTGTCTTTCTCCTTGGGCGCGCTCTGCGCGGGTGGCAATTTTTGCGGATGCAGACAGCCAGTAATCCAAGTTCTCATATTTGGGGGCATTTAAATCATTTTAGGTTTATGTCTATTTGTTATGCAAATTGAATTGGTTGCCATAGCGCTCGAAAGTATCCTGAGGCTATGTTTTCCCGACTGAACGTAATACCGGTGGGAAGCTATCGTGTGTTAATCCACATGTAAACTGTGAATTATACAGCATTTTAAGTGAATTTGGCTCATGTACATGTAGCTTTGGGCATGTGGTATTGCCCATACTGGTCGGGCCTGGTGTTGCCCAGGGGCCTGTTGTTGCCCCATTTCTGGTCGGGCCTGGTGTTGCCCATTTTATTAATATAACTTTACTAATAATTTACCGGTATGCCCATAATCTGGTATCCGGATGAATAAAACGTTATCTCAGGCTGTGGCCATAAACTCAAGAATTGTCTCTTTGGTCGTTAATGAGTCTGAGTATAATTCCTTTTACCCTTGCAGGGTAAAAGGCCTTATACTCAGCGACAGCCCTTTATCCCGACATGTAGCCACCAGGCCGTCAGTATAAATCAATCTTGCAAACAGTTTGTCAATAAGACCAAAATCTCCCGGTCATCAAACTTTTGTCCGTCTGGTGTTGTGGGCGTAAATGATTACAGGCCCGGTAAGGTAGTTGCCTTATAAGGGATAATTATGCAAAATGTGAAAGGTCACTGATATGCTAATTGAGCTGGTTAAACTTTTAACCAATGAGATTCTCCGGGCGCGCGTCGCATCTCTAGGCGTTCGGCTGGCTGAAAAATACAGTCACTCTGTCACAGCCATCCTTTGTGCACAGACACAATTTTGTTCATCCCAAAATTTTCTCCCATCACCACCCCCCCATTCATTTTATCCACACAGCATAATGCAATTTTCCAATATAGTGCTCGCAGGTGTCATGAGGCTATATACATTGTAATGGTTTCCTTTCGGAATGTCTGCGGGTTAAAGTTCAATGTGCATTGCTCATCCCCATTGGGGTGCTCGGGTGGCAATTTTTGCGGATGCAGACAGCCAGTAATCCAAGTTCTCATATTTGGGGGCATTTAAATCATTTTAGGTTTATGTCTATTTGTTATGCAAATTGAATTGGTTGCCATAGCGCTCGAAAGTATCCTGAGGCTATGTTTTCCCGACTGAACGTAATACCGGTGGGAAGCTATCGTGTGTTAATCCACATGTAAACTGTGAATTATACAGCATTTTAAGTGAATTTGGCTCATGTACATGTAGCTTTGGGCATGTGGTATTGCCCATACTGGTCGGGCCTGGTGTTGCCCAGGGGCCTGTTGTTGCCCCATTTCTGGTCGGGCCTGGTGTTGCCCATTTTATTAATATAACTTTACTAATAATTTACCGGTATGCCCATAATCTGGTATCCGGATGAATAAAACGTTATCTCAGGCTGTGGCCATAAACTCAAGAATTGTCTCTTTGGTCGTTAATGAGTCTGAGTATAAATTGTCTCAGAATTCGCACACTTGTAGTTAAACATATAGTCTACCGTGGAGGAATAAAAATAATTCCTTCATGGTACTACTACTACTAGTACTAGTACTAGTATTATTATTATTATTGTATTCTGTATGTCTAATTATATTTACTGAAGATTAGTTCTTAAATACGATAAACGATACGTGCACGATCAATAATTGTAAAAACTTGCATTTCCCTGTACCAGTAGCGTGTACACATGGACATGTACCCCGACCGATCCGACCGGGCGCACAAACTTCGCGTTGTGGGTGATATTGGCCTTACACACGGCACACATGCACGCGTCTGATGCCGTGAACGGCTGTATATGTACAGCATTTATTCTCCGCGTAAAACTACACAAAATAGAGACTTGAAAATCACAAATATGCTAAAAACGATAATAGGGCCGTGGGTTTATTAAACGAATTGGGCATGTTTGGAAAGATGCAGCTGTAACGGGAAAGCTTTCATTTGGTGTAAAATTGAGGATAAAAATAAAAGGATAAAACCGGTACGTTTTTCGTAGCACAGCGTACTGTAACGGCACTGTTTATTTACATTGTGTTTGCGCTAAACATTAGCCGTCCACCTCAAAGTGACACCAACTACACGCACATAATCAGACCACTGACTGACGTCCATGACTAGACTAAGGACAGATGCATGCAGGGATAGGGTCAAAGGTTATTCCGAGATAAGCAAACTAAATATAGTCGACGTTGTTAACTTTGATGCCGTGAGTTTCATTAAATAAACCATGTAATATTGTTGTGTAAAACCGATATCACATAACTCAATGTATCATCCGAATCTGAAGTAACTGGTGGACCGTTACAAGTGGCGTAGTCGGCAGGATGATCGTTGGAAATGTGTGATTTTCGGCGGATTGTGAGTGCGGCGGGCGACATGAAAATTGAACACAAGGCATATCATTCTGACATGACGTGCGATGGTGCCGATGATCGCGTTCATGATATACTGTGAGTACTGTACGTCTTAACATGTGAATTCTCGCCGTGTTTGGTAGGATTTACTGGAAGCATGGTACCGCTGTGACTGAGAACTGTAGATCAATCTTGCATGTAACCCCTCGCCGTTTTGGTAGGATTTACTGGAAGTCAAGTTGGAAATTTCGATTTTCATACAAGTCGACGCTCAGACAAATTGAAGCATGGCAGACAGAGCGGTTTATCTCCGTCGCTACACTGGTGAATACATAACCCAGCTCTGCCAGATGAATCATATTGACATCAACGAAGTCAAAACAAAACAAGAAAGAATAGACAGTTTGTGCGATCTCCCACAAATTAAAGAGCCAGGTGACGAACACGCTCAAAAACAACCTGATGTACATGATGTAGCACAATTACTCGAAAAACTGGAAGCAACCAGGAAGAGTGACACTGAGGCCCTCTGCCTAACCCTACTGAAGGCCATGACGGACTCAACAAAGTCGTCAGGCCCTCCCATCCGGTTTGGCCCAGAGCTACCAGATTTTCACAAGTTGTCATCAGACGATGATATCACGTGCTATCTCACCACTTTCGAGAGGATGGTTGTTGCTGCTAAGAAACCAAAAGAAGATTGGCCACGTCTTTTGGAGCCATACCTCACTGGGAAAGCTCAGCAAGCTTTCCATTCCTTGACAGAGCCTGATAAGAAGGACTTCGACAAGATCACTGCCGTTATCTTGAGAAGGTACCAGCTTACCCCCGAGGCGTATCGCCTGAAGTTCCGAAATTCTTCAAAAAAGCATGATGAGACATTTGAAGAATTCGCTGCACGTCTCCATCTGTATTTTCAGAAGTGGACTCTCCCATCCGCAGAATCCAAAGTGTCGACGGATGTCACACGAATGCTGGATCTAGTGCAGATTGACCATTTTTTGTCCACTTTGACAGATGACACTCTCTGTTTGAAATTAAGAGAAAAACGTCTGACGACACTGCACGCAGTAGGCAGAGCTGCTGATGAGTACATCCTCAACCGTCGAGTGTCAAATTCCGGCTCGAATGGCCCTAAATATCAACCAGCAAATTATGCGAGGCCTCGCCCCCCAACTCCAAGTGTGAATAAACCGAACTGGCAAGAACACCACTCGACTCCGCGTGAAGACAACAAACCAAGTGGTGCTCATACAAGCTTCCAAGCTATGAAGGGTCGTGTAGGCCTACCCCCCAGACAGAGCAGTGCGAGATATGAATCCGTCTGTTTCCGATGTCGACAGATCGGCCACCGGGCAGCGGATTGTCCACAAACCGCACCGCAAGGAGTAGAGGTAAAACACTCATCGAGACCAGAGCCCAAACCCCCACAGTTTAGGTCTACAGAACACCAGTCAAAACCCATGGTGGTGCCCAAGGCTCAAATAAGCTACTTGGTGTCTAAACCCCCTGTTAACATTGACAATCAGGATGATGGTGGTCCGTACATCGTCGTGAAGATCGGTGATCGTGAGACGACGGCCTTGGCTGATACTGGTTCCTGCATATCCCTTATCACAGAAGAATTCTGCAGATCCCTCCCGCTAACTGATGTTCCAGATTCTATCAAAACGTCCCTGTCCATGGTAGATGGAACAAAATTAGAAACCACTCGTCAGGTACAAGCATCAATTGAGGTTGGTGGGATCGAAACTCAACTTGTACTCCATGTGGTCCAGAAACTGCCAACTCCCGTGTTGCTTGGTAGAGATTTTGCTAAGCAAGTCAAACTTGTGATGGATTTCAACTCCAACTCCTACTGGCTTGAAGATGGTGCATGTCTCAGTGACCCTCGCATCAAGTGGCCGCTTTTGGGCATGCTGGATAACGGGACGTGCAACAGTTTGGGTCAACTGAATGACGAAATCGATACAAGAGAATCTTGTCACCTACATGTAGCAAGAGAGTCATTAGCCGAATATGATCCGTACATCACAAACCTACTGGATGAATTCCCTGAGGTTCTAGCTGAAAAACCTGGACGGACAGGTGTTTCCCAGCACTACATCAACACAGGAGCCTCCTCCCCAACGCGAAGCCCAGTTTACCGCCTGTCTGCAGATAGACGCGCATCGTTAAGAGAGCAACTTGACGAGATGTTGGCAGATCACAGAGTCGAACCCTCATCTTCACCATGGGCCTCCCCTGTTGTCATGGTACCCAAGAAAGGCGGCAAGTATCGCTTATGCATCGACTACCGCAAACTAAATTCAGTCACGAAGATCGATGCGTATCCTATGCCAACTATTGAGTCTATCCTTGAATCACTCCATGGGGCGACAGTGTTCAGCTCCCTCGATCTTAAGAGCGGTTACCACCAAATGATGGTTGCTCCAGAAGACAGAGAAAAGACAGCATTTGTCTGCGAAGAGGGTTTCTTTCAGTTCACAGTACTACCTTTTGGTGTTGTGAATGGGCCTGCAAGCTTCCAACGCCTGATGGAAAAGGTCCTTGGCAGCCTTATCGGAAAGGTCTGCTATGTATATCTGGACGACATCGTATGTTTCTCCAAAAACATCACTCAACATGTACACGACTTGAGACTGGTCTTGCAGACACTGCAAGAAGCTGGTTTAACAGTCAACATCGAAAAGTGCTGTTTTGCCCGCCGAGAGATGAAGTATTTGGGTCATATCATCAGCGCTGAAGGCCTGCAGATGGACCCCGAGAAGATTGAGTCTATCTTCAACTTCCCTGTCCCAAAAAACGTGAAGCAACTCGAGAGGTTCATTGGCATGGTCTTATGGTACTCGAAGTTTATACCAGACTTTTCCACCACCACTGAGCCGCTGAACCAGCTGCGAAGGAAGAAAGAGTCATGGAATTGGACAGATGAGTGCATGACAGCTTTCACCCTGCTAAAATCTGCCCTCACCGAAGAGCCAATACTGATCTATCCCGACCTTGACCAACCATTTTCTGTTCACACAGATGCCAGCAATGTGGGTCTGGGCGCAGTTCTTCTTCAAGAACGCGATGGAGTTCTGCAGAGCATTGCCTATGCCAGCCGATCTTTGAACCCAACTGAACGCAACTACAGTACAACTGAAAAGGAATGTCTTGCTGTAGTGTGGGCACTGGAAAAGTGGAGAATCTACCTTGAAGGGAAGAGATGCAAAGTGGTCACTGATCATCAAGCCCTTTGTTGGTTTTTTAAGAAAGCAAAACTGACTGGCAAGTGGGCACGGTGGGTTTTGCGACTACAAGAATTCTCCTTCGATGTAGAGTACCGACCAGGCATCACACACTGTGTGCCAGATGCACTATCCCGCATTCAAGAATGTGTTCAAGCCAACTCCGTCTACACCAGGCATGACATGGCTGACATGGTCCCAGTCCCAGTAGAAGACGGCGATAACCAGACTTTGCAGAATACAGCCGATGGTCCTGAAGTCCTCACCGAAAATGACGACGAATCACACACGCACGCTGACAACGAAACATGTGCTGCCGCAGCCTGCATTCACCCTTCGACCGATCCCGTCCAATGGATCCAGTGCGACGACTGCGATAAGTGGCATCACCAACTGTGTGTCCACATAAAGAAACGACAAGCAGAGAAGATGCCAAAGTATCGCTGCCCCCTCTGTCGCAAGAAACTCTGGGAGAATCGGAAAGAGATAGAGTGGCAGTCCGCCACTGGCTCCCCAGATGGCGAACAAATAACAGCACTACCAGACATGGACCAGCTCAAGAAGGAGCAAGGTACTGACCCAGAGTTGACACGCTGCAAGACAGACAACTTACAAGACTACCACTACAAGGATGATATCTTGTTCCACTACCACAATGCAAAGTGGAAGATGGTCATCCCAAAAACTCTTCACCGAGTTGTAGTGCAAGCATGCCACTCGAGACCAACCGCTGGGCATCTTGGCCGAACAAAGACACTACAACGCCTTGATGGTCTTCACCTGTGGTGGAAAGGAATAAACAAAGTTGTTCGCGACTACATCAGGGCCTGTCAAAAGTGCAGAGAGACAAAACCAGTTTTCCAGAAGCCACCAGGTCTTATGTTGTCCACTCATTCCCAAGCACCGTGGGAGATTGTAGGTGTTGACCTGATGGGACCACTTCCGAAAAGTTACGTCGGTCACGAGTATTTGCTCGTCGCTGTTGATCACTATTCTAAGTGGATCGAAGTGTTCCCCCTGAAAAGAGCAACTGGGAAGATGATCGCTTGTATACTTGTCAGGCAGCTGTTTAGCAGGTATGGAGCCCCCAAGAAATTACTGTCCGACAACGGATCGCAGTTCATCTGTAAAGCTGTTGAAGCAGTGTGCACTGAGTGGGGTGTGGAACAAGTGTTTATCTCCCCATACCACCCTCAGACAAATTGGGTTGAGCGGGTCAATCGTAACCTGAAGGGAATGATGCAATGCTTCGTCGAAGATGATCATCGAACCTGGGACATCCATGTGTCCGAGTTTGCCTTCGCCTTAAACTCAGTAACACACGAGTCAACGGGAGTGCCCCCCTGTCAGTTGATGATGGGACGCAACATGCGATCACCCCTCGCCAACCAACTTAACATCAACGGTATCACTGAACCTCCGGATCCCCCGATTACCTTAAAGCAGAAGGTAGATGAGCGGATGGATCGCTCCAGGGAGAAGAGGAAACAAAACTACGACAAGAAACGTCGCATGGCCGAGCTCAACGTTGGAGACATGGTGATGCTCAAGACACATCCCCAGTCTAACGCAAAAAAACACTTCGCTGCAAAGTTAGCTCCGCGATGGTGTGGACCTTTCATGGTGGTCGAGCAACTTAACCCTGTGAATTATAAACTTGTGGACAGAGATGGAAGAAAAAAGGAACTTGTTGCTCACATTGATCAGATGAAACCATGTGGACCCTAAAGAAGAACTGAGAAAACTATCTCCTTCAATTATCTGGTGAGCTGTATCAGCTCCACTTGTTTGTTTGTTTGTTTGTCTGTTGTTCGAGCTGGTCTGGACAACTAAAAAAAAAGGAAAAACCTTTAAAAAAAAAGAAAAAAAGAAAAAAGTGTTACTTCATCATTTTTCTTGAGAGACTGACTAACAGAGTTTTTTTTGGAATGTTGCACAATCAGATTGCACATACATTGTGACAGAGCCTTATATGTTTAACCAGAAGTTATGATCTTTATTTTGTGGAGCGATTTTCTGTCCTTTTCAAGCATTAAGTTTATTGGAAATTATCTTGGACACTTTGCAAAATGTGCTTGCTTAAACTGAACTCTAAGCCAGTCTATTTTTGGAGGACATTTCCAGTGAAATTTATTTAATCTTGATTTTAATCTTCCCAAGTGTAAACCTCATCTAGGTGGAGGGGAGTGTAACGGCACTGTTTATTTACATTGTGTTTGCGCTAAACATTAGCCGTCCACCTCAAAGTGACACCAACTACACGCACATAATCAGACCACTGACTGACGTCCATGACTAGACTAAGGACAGATGCATGCAGGGATAGGGTCAAAGGTTATTCCGAGATAAGCAAACTAAATATAGTCGACGTTGTTAACTTTGATGCCGTGAGTTTCATTAAATAAACCATGTAATATTGTTGTGTAAAACCGATATCACATAACTCAATGTATCATCCGAATCTGAAGTAACTGGTGGACCGTTACAGTACTAGCGATGGGTGTCTTCATTTGCGCAACGGTCAACTGAAAGCCCTAAATGGATGAATGATGTAGGCCTTGGGTTTATTCCAGGGCCTAGAACTGTAGAAATTAATGTTTACATGTTACTTGTTACTGTTACTGTTAGCCTAGCCTAACGTTCAGGTTCAACACGTAGCAGGCCTAGGCCCTAACGCCTAACGTTAACATAACTAGCGCAGACTTGGTCAATAAATTGAACGTTATCGTTACTCACCTCTGAAGGTTTTCCTTAATTCAGGTACTCCCCACTCGTTCAACAACTCCTCAATTTGACATTCGGCTGCAGCCATTCTTGTGTTGTCGTTATGTTTGCAGGATGAATAAATTTTAGGCTACGGTTCTAACGTTCACGTTTTGTTAGGCCCGGTATTAGGCTACGTCAGTCTCGGAACAACTTGAACAAGTCAAGGGGCTCACGCTGCATTCGGTTTTAGAATCTTCCTGGTTACTATCTGAATCTCCGGAGTCATCAAAGTTATCAATATCATGTGCTATAAAGGATGGATAAAAATCACACGTAAGACGACAGTAGTCGAAAGTGTGTTTCAGAAGAAAGTGAACTATCTGAAAATCTCTTAGCCGGTTGAAAACAAAAATATACCAAACACCAAAAAACTCATAAAACTCTAGATGAATTTTCCAGAGATTCCCAACTCATAAAGAAACTGACAAACTAACGGCGCAACAGAGACAATGAGACCAACTGGTTTAGGCTGTGAAACCATGCTCGGAATGAGCGCGAAGCTAGCTAAGCGCGAATCGAATCGGAAAGAATGTATTACATTAGTATACTGACCGCGCGTGTGTTGGTACTGTGTATGTACCACGTGACGTGTGTACATGTACACATTGGTAATGGTACTACATGTATGCATGTGGCTCGCACGTGCGCGCGCGAGGCCGGCCGGGGCCGGCCAGATGTGACTGCACTGTGTGGAGCTCAACGAATGTCATTGGACAGTTGGTTTACGGGGCGCCAAAATTGTTGCAGAAGCAATCCTTTCGGTTGGCTAAACGTTTTCTATACTTTGCATTTTATGCAAATGACGCACACGATTTCACTAATCAGGTCACGCGCGCGTAGTCACTGTGTTTCAGTGCAGGGTAGGCTATACGGCGCTCCCAAAGGGACATACAAAAAACATAATTTCAAATAATTTGAACTCTGCAGCCTGGATGTACAATTTGTCAAGTATAGGAAAGGAGATTTGTCATTGATATGTCAAAAATTGTTTGCTATTTAAAATAGTTTTTCATCTCTTTTTACAAAACTGCACATCCTCAACTTTAGGTATTTCTCTCTGTCTAAAGTGTATGGGCATTTTTTCCACATAAACGTTACACATATTTCATCTATTCATTCAACATTGCAGCATTATATTTGCACACTATTTTTAAAGGGCACTCCAACCAACAAAGGTCCGATCCCTACCCAAACTCATAGTCCTATACATTTCACTCATAATAACTTAGACAATCGAAACCAAAATATATACAGCTACAAATACACAAAACCAAAATGTAACTTGATTTGATTTAAGAAAGTAAGCCGTTATTGCAAAGTTAGGCGTGTTGCGTTTGTTATTAATTTTGTAGTAAACACTTCCAAAAGCGGAAGAACCGCCAATTACAGGAATGGGATAAACATACAAACAATCTCTTTTTATGTATAAAACAAGTATTATGACATATAAATGTACAAACTGTATTAATTTACATTGTAAACAGGGCGGGACGAGGATGGAGGCGGTGGGGTCCTGGTTCGTGGGTCGAAGGTGGAGGTGGGAAGGGGGTTTATAATTGTGATTTACATGGGGTGGGGTACGGGTGGGCAGGGGAATAACAGACAAATACTGGGATAGTGGTGGGCGAAAAATACGAAGACTAGAGATAGAGGAATACGACAACAAAATAGTTATACTGGGACAAATTAAATACATGTAACTGAATCAATTGATAATTATGCAAAACCGTGAGGGGGGAACTTAGAATGAAATGAAATTATCAATTATGAGAAAGGTATTGGCACGAGGACGTGAAATATACCAGAAAATAGCTAAACATATATTAAACAGACAAGCTTGAAAGGTCAATGTTACTTTCCTGGTGTTTAGATAGGCCACCGTTAATTATTTAGAAAGCTAGGCGGCAAATGATGTAGGCCCTACCTAGGTACCTATTATTGTATAGTTAATAATCGTGCTGTAGTGCTTGCGTGATTTGAAACATTACCGCAGTGGGATTCTAGCACGTCCTATCATGACATCTCCTGCTGCTGCCTTGTGCAGCGTCTTTGAAAAAAAAAATCTGGGCGTATCCCAGTAAGCAAGGCCCACGGTATGGTGCATGGCATATACCCAACACTAAACGGAAGGAAGATAGGCAAGCTCCTTCGAGCTACATTCGGGCCTCTACTGAAGCGTGCCAAACCGGGACGCTTGAGGTACAACCCCAGGCCGGTCTACCTCTATTACGGCCTTCAGCTGAAGGACCATGAAGCTTCTTCACCGGCACCAGAAAGGGGTGAAATTCTCCCGGAAAATAACACTAATAGCCATGATGAAACACTGAAAGAAGAGATCCGGGTCCTGAAGAATCAGCAGGAGGAATTACAACGCCAGAATGCCTCTCTGCGGAGAGAGTTAGGCCGAGCAGTGGCAGAGAGCCAGGTGGAAGCTCTTCCAAAGTGCTTCCACATTAAGAAGGAAGACCTGCCGACGAATGGCAGAAAACTTGGAGAGGGAACATTCGGCATCTGTAGGCTCTCTTCCTATAAAGGATTCAAAGTAGCTGTAAAGACGGCAACGAACCCAAGAAGGCTCTGCACCGACGATCTCGTAAAGACCGTCACCACCGAGGCAATAACAATGCTGAAACTTGAGGCATGCATATCTTGCCACACCTCATCGGTGTTTGTACTGAAGACCCGCCTTTCCATCTGGTGGTCCAGTATGGGGGCCAAATAGCGGTCCTGAGGGCGACACAGGAAAGGGCGCTCAGCCGGCTAATCCCTTGGCTGAAGGTTTGCCGCGAAATCGTTGATGGAGTGCGGGCCATCCATCGGAGCGGCATAATCCACAACGATTTGAAAGGTGAAGATATTTTTTTTTTTTGAAAATTAAAAAAAATTGAAAATTTGAAATTGATACCGCCGTTATAGGTCTACTGTGTAGGCCTACTGAAGGCCTAATGTAGGCCCACTGTAGGCCTACATAGGATTTTTGAAGCTCTATAGGTCTAGGGCCTATTCTTAAAAGGAAAAATATCCAATAGGAGGGGCCTACTAAAAAAAGATTGGGCCTACTAAAAAAAGATTGGGCCTACTAAAAAATATATAGGGCCTAACCGAGAATTATGAGTAGGCCTAGCCTAACTAGAACAAAGTGCTCTTCGTGAGTTGCAATTTTTTCTTTCTTGACTGTCCCCTGAGGCTTCCTCCCCTTAAACAAATATAGGCCTTGGGGGCCTTAATGCACTTTTCCTTCGAATTTTTTTAAAAATCGAGTTTTATCGAATTTTCATAACAAAAAAACCAAATAGGCCACAGGGCTAGGCCCTAGGCCTAGTTTAGTAGAAAGGTGGGGTTCACTGACATACACCTGCTAACTTACTTGTTTGTAATCCTTTATGTAATCCTTAAAAAGTGTCTAACGTTAGTAAACAATTTTTCATGTTCCCCTAAAGGGGTAAATAAACGGCCATTTTGGATGTGTCAAATTGCTCTAATATTGTGTTAAAAACATAAGGCCTACCAGTACCAATGTTGGCATATTCCTCTTGTCATAAGGGTTCGGGAAATGTAGTTTGCCATACCTAGGATATACCGTTATGGAGTTAGGCCTATACGAAAAGGGTCAAAGGTCAACATTTGAATTTCGTAGGTGTCAACATGTAAAAAGAATGGTTGACAATAGTCTCAAAACGATGTCTTGTCAGAACATAACAAATTAGGAATATGTTTCTGTATCTATAGGGTGTTTCATTACCTTAGGCCTGGGGAGGGGGGGGGGGGGGCGGGGATTAACAGAACTTAAATTAATATTATAAAACCTATTAGGTTACGAAAGGTTACTAAAATTAGCACACAATCAAAACATAATAATGATTATTATCAATATAATATCTCAAATTGGGCTAGTAGTCTTAGCTCCAGACCCTATTTGTGAAGTAAAGTCAGTGGTCCTTTCGCACCGAAAAATCACTAAACTGCGGTGTTTACTTTGTGCAAAAGGACCCCTGACTGTGCTTCACAAAACAGGGCCTGAAACTAAAACTACTAGCCCAAATCGAGATATCTTGGTGTCATTATCTTCTACACAAATTCCCTGTCCATTGGTATTATAGTTTGGGCCCCAGAGCAGTGGAAGTATGCTTGTCCGTTTTTATGGGCCACGTATTTATGATTGGGAACATGAAAATGTGTTTACTATATAGACACCTTAAGGATTACAAAAAAAGGAGATTAGATCATGAACAAATTACCAGGGGGTAATTACTGACCCAATTACAAAAAGCTGTGCGAATGGGAACGTGCATGTTTTATAGCATACGTTAAGGTATTACGAACTTGTTTGTGTTAATTGTTTAATTTGAAATAATTTATATGTTACAACATTCTTTTTTCAGATGACATGGTCTTGCTCCGCAAGGAGATGGGGTTCAGCCCCCTAATCATCGATTTTGGCAAGGCAGAGATGGTGGGATCCACAAAAGCACAACGGAAACCTCCCAGAGGGAAGCTCCATAGCTGGAGGATCAAATATCCCTGGGTTGCTCCCGAGCTACTGGTAAATGGTGAACACCCATCTGTAAAGTCGGACGTCTTTGGAATGGGGTTCATCCTCAACTGCGTCGCTAGCAGGAGCCCCATCAAGCGCCTCCTAAAAGCAAGAGACATGACATTTACTGACAACCCTGAGAAGCGTGCCAGTTTGGCTGAAGTGCGTGACGTCATGGAAGGACGATGAGTTTATAAATGATTATTATGTGACCCGCTCTTCCAAAATTAGTCTGATATTGCAAAATACATTTTTACGTAAAGGGCTGTTTATTGTCTCAGAGGTGATTTTTCTTTCAACAAATAATATTTTTGTTTTAAGGCATTTTGGTTTCTTCGACACCTATATTTTCAGATCTGATCGATTGACAAGATTGTTTTGATTTCTAAAATAAATTTAATACAGGTTTATTTATTCTCTTACCATAGCATCTGATGAAGCACTACAATTGTAAATCTTAATTTCTTTTTAAAGACATTTTGAATATAACTGAGAAAAAGCAAATTTCCCAAAATTGTACAAGACCAATGCATTACACTACAGAGTTGTGCCATATATCAAATCAACGCTTATTTCTTGCTTCTTCTGACCGACTGTAAATTTTAACGAAACTTTGTTAACACTTCAGACGCATTTTTGCAAAGTGGGTCACGTAACAATTAACATGGTTCAAGGGTGAGTAGTATACAATTGTTGACTGTTGTGATGGGGAATATGACGTATGACGCATAGCACCAGGGGCAAAGCCGAGGGTACTATGCGTCCCCGAGGGTGTTCAAAACGTCATATCCCACATCACAACAGTCAACAATTGTTTTGCTATACCTCTGTTTTAAAGCTCAGCTGACATTATAAGGACTGAAGACACGAAATGTTCAAGTAAACATTTATTTTACAATGCAAACAAAATAAAGTCAACTTATCACGCACGCTCAAAACAGCTGGTCGTCTGCTCGTTCGCTGCTCACTACAGTTCATCATCGTCAATAGTGTGTAAATTAAAATTGCGCGGGTACCAATGATATACGCTCACGGCGGGAGTGGGATATACAACGGACACGTGACCGTTCTAGACTAATACAAATACAGTATCAAAGACAGAAGTATAACAAACGATATTAGGTTCCCGAGGTTTTGGAAGTTGACAAACTAGTTCTCGAGGCGAAGCCGAGGGAACTAGTTTGTCAACTTCCAATACCTCGGGAACTTAATATCGAATACCTACCCGAAATAAACCATGTTATATTTGTGACCTGTTCCAACGAAACCCGGACAAAGTCGACTTTTTAGTTTTTGCTTTTTAAAAATTCTCTAGGTTCTCAGCTTTAAAATGATGTATCATTTACATATGTACCCCACCCTATCTTCCCTGGGGTCTGGATTTAGTGATAAAACCCTGACAACCTAATTATGAGATAAACAGCTTTAAAGTTCAGAAAAGCGTATTATTTCTATACAAAAATGTTTCACAAAATTGACAAAAATACACACTTCTGGTAGACGGATTTTGTTCAAATTTGAGGAGATTGTAGATTAATAGTGAGTGACTTAGGAAAACCTAAAACCTTAAAATAGTAAAATCCATCCCGAAATGACTTCAGGAGTACATTGTGACAAAACACATTGTGCGACTTTGTCCGGGTTTCGTTGGAACAGGTCACATTTGTGTAATTGTGTTACTATACCTATACCTCGTACATAATCAGTTGCATTGTCAGGAGCTCGGAAAAAACGCCGCTGAAAAATAAAACCTTTTGTGTGCTGCCATCTTTTCGTTTAGCACATGGCTTACGGTCGTGTCGCATCGGTGTTCGTACACGTGTTCGTTTACATGTGCTAGTTCAACGATTACATCGTAACACGCATGCAAAATAAACTGTACTATCCGTGCGCTAGTCTACTACGCATTAATTGCCATGTGCGTGAAGGCTCGCGTGCGCACTTGGGAAACAGCAAAAAAAGCAGATGGCACGTGATGGGTGAGTGGACCGTTGAGAACGTGGCTCAATCGTATAATATCATAATAGGCTTAATTCATCAGATCGCTCAAGTTGGCCATTTGACAAAAGTCGCGATCGAATAGATGACATTTTTATTTCGAATTTGGTTTATATAAGTTCCCATTTTGCTCAAGTTGCCTCGGTCCCCTTTCCACAAAAAGCTCTACAAAATCTTGTGTGGAATTTGGCATTTTAAAACTCACTCTTCTGGAATCAACGTCCTGCATAGGGTTGGCAAGAAATGTCAAGTGAAAAACAACTCATTCCTTACCATAACCGCAAAATCCGGAAGTAACTGGTAGCGTCAAGGCTGTCAACCATGCCGGCCGAGCCGACTCGCATAAACTTGTAGAGTGTGCGGTTTAAGTACAGCAAGCGATATGTCTGCCAGTACAGCACAGATAGCCTGAACTCAAGGCTAATATTTTACAAGCAGCAGTCCTCCTTTTTTTGTCACATGACAGTATATCAATACTCCAGCCTGCGATGATAAAAAGCAAGGATTCATTTGCTGGAATCAACTCAAGTATTAACCACTTCGCGCCGGGTTTGTTTTCAAGTTACTGAGACCACTGGCGCGATTATTTTTCATCGAAAAAAATGGTTTTTTTATTCAGTAAAATATTCGTGTTTTGATAATGCAACTACATGTACTACAAGATGCCAACACCTAGTTAATTAGCATCGTTATTTACATGTTTTTGCCAACATTATGTCGCCTAGTGCATTTGTTCTCTCTACAGTCAGGTCAACCGATAGCCACCATAAAATATGACGCGTGTGTATACGTCATTCATGGAACTACACACACGGTAATATATACAAATATTTGCAAGCCCAGCTGAAAAGCACCTTTTTAAGAATTCCAAAGGAGACTAAGGAACAATAGTTAAGGATTTTGAATGTCAAGAAACTACTGGACGCAGCTGATAACCCTCGGCTGTATGAATTCATTGGAGACAATGGAACTAGGGTGTTGAATGATAATAATAATAATAATAATAATAATAATAATGAACATTTGTAAGGCGCCCGTATCCGCCAAGCAAGACGCTCATGGCGCACAATACAAAACACTACATTAAATTTGGTTAACAGAAATCAGTAATTTTGTATTGATTTTTTATTTTTATAATACCTATCCATTAATCACCTAAACACTGAATAGGCCTAAACACTGAAGCGTGATACAACGATAAAGCGTATACACGTCCACCGCGTCAACAAAGCATGCTTGGCAACGTCGACGTATTCACGTCCACCGCCTGTATGCCGTACATGTCAGTCGTGTATACCTGTCCACTGCAGTGCTAGCGGGTAGCTTTTGGCATAAATACATATCAACCTCAACAACAAAGGTAACTTTTGCAGCGTCTACACGTCCTCCGCGGAATTAAATTGCTGTGCCTGACGGATTAACGCGTCATCCGTGGATAGTAAACAATTTTTTCAGGCATTGCTCGGAATGTGTTTATTCGTCATCCGTTTTGAATCTCGGAAAAATGTTGAGGATATAATTTGTATACATTCTCCGGCGCGAACTGGTTAACCAGTTCGCGCCGGATGACGAATATAAACGCAAAAATTTCCCCAATTTCAAAACGGATGACGAATATATACGCCAAGTTCAAGTTCGGAAATGTATGTCAGCAGCGCGCAAGGCCGGAAATGCGTGGGTGTGCTACCCAGCACTATCGGCCTGAACACGCTTCGGATCGAGTTTCGTTAAAAATAATCCCGCCCGTCGGCTCGGCGATGTTAAAATAATCCCGGCGCGAACTGGTTAAGAAGATGACCAGGGTAAAACAAAGCATATGATTCATAGGTCCGTGCCATTCATCATGTAAGTCGGGGAAAAATATGACTTTCAGCAGATGTTGGCATTCGCGTAAGCAGTCACAAATGTTTCGGGTCCCGAGAGTGCCGAATTGGCTGGAGTTTACTGTACGTTTAGCCGTTTCTGTATTTCCACTAATATTATTTCATAGGCCTACATGTACATGTTGTACAAATTTACATGTAGCCTACATGTATACACCCAACCCCCAAAAAGGATTTCAAATTGTCATTTTGTTTTTACCCGTTCAGTGTGCATAATTTTCATGTTCTGTGAATAAATTAAATCTTCCAATTTAATGTTTAATAATGTTTTGGTCCAATTTCTTAAGAGCTTTAACACCCCCGTCCAGTGCCCTTTACATCCCGTTTGCTAGGGTCACAATTTCTTATTGAAGTACTGGCCTACCCTATTGTGGGTTTTAGGGCGGGGGCTGTTTCCAGTTGTACCTAGTCTTGATGTACTACTTTTAATGTAAGTGTCCCAAATATATTTAGATGTGGTCTACATACATGTACAATTTACTTTGGGCAAATTAGACTCTTACCTCATTACATTAGTATCACTATCGCCCAGCAGACACATTGCAGTAAGACTAGCTTCAACACCCCCGTCCATCCTTTACGTCCCGTTTCCTAGATGCTAGCCTGGTCACAAATAAGCCAATTCGGTATTCCAACTGCGCATGTGCACAACAAGATTCAACATTTGTTCTACAAGGGATAAACACGGCAGACAAATGCACACAAGGCTATGGGGAACGTGGTAACCGAATCCGCATTTTGTGCATTTTGTGCATTTTCTTGTGAAATCGAAAAGACGATGGGAACTTTGTTCGAACAAAAGTTTGGCCACACAAAACACCTGAAAATAACAAAACGTAAAAAAAAAATGTTACCTAATAACTTTAAAACACGACGATCTTTTTAAATTGGCTGGTACCCCGCTGTGCTTTTGCACGCAATCGATGAAATGTTTATCCCGAAAGAATAATCGTCAAATCTTCATGTGCGCATGTGCAGTGAAAATGCAGCGGAATACCGAACTCGCTTATTGCAACTAAACTCATCATGCGGTCACATGTACATGCAAAGAAAAATTCGTTCTGTTAAGTACGTGAAAATGAGAAAGGCTCTTTCCGTGTTTATACAAAAACTTGCAGTAGCCCGCCACGTTCTACGTCTACTGTCTGCCAGTCGCTCAGTTTCACGGGTCTAGCAGTAGCATAGCAGTTACAAACTGCAATAAAACCGACACACACAAACTCACTTTTGATGGGATAAACAATCAGTACAATAGCAGTGAACCATTTTTGAAGCACAACAGGCCCCAAAATGTATCTGGAGCTCTTGCAGTTGAGAGCCTAACATCGCCGCCAAAACGGAGACGAAACCAGCGATTCGAAAAGGCCCTATAGATAGGAGATTTCTCACACGGGGAATTCCCCCGAGCACGCAAGCCGTGTAAAATGGTGTAACAGAAATACCGAACCCCCGCAATACACAATTTTGAAGCAACTTTTTCTTCAGTATAGAAAGAATAGAGTAAAAGTAATAAGGAAAACAAATGCTTGAAATCCTATGAATAAAAAGTTAAGTTTCACTGTTTAGCATTTGCTAACTGAAACGCTACATACTTGCAGTGCGGTGCAGCCGAAGTACATCGTATTGTGATGTGTATATAATGCAGATAATTATGCAGTGCTTTAGCGCTTTATCACCAACATTATCAAAACGCTTCTTAATATTACCCCGGTCATTGGGCCCACGTAACATTCCAAATATCATCCTTGCTTCCTGGGGAGTATATAAGGGGGTGCTGGTATAAACTCCCCTGGTTGATTACAATTAACCGAGAGTTCAATGGGTGCAAGCTTTGGGCAAAGGGGCCCGGGTGCTGGTATAAACTCACCTGGTTGGCGGGTTTAAATCGACCGAGAGTTCAAGGGGTGCGAGCTTTGGGTTAAGGGGGTGCGGGTATATTTAAACTCCCCTGGTTGGTTTAAATTGACCGAGAGTTCAAAGGGTGCGAGCTTTGGGCTAATGGTGCGGGTATAAACTCCCCTTGTTGGTTAAAATTGACCGAGAGTTGAATGAATGCGAGCTTTGGCCTAAGGGGGTGCTGGTATAAACTCTCCTGGATGGTTAAAATTGAACGAGAGTTCAAGGGGTGCGAGCCTTGGGCTAAGGGTGCGGGTATGGGTATACATACCCTCTTGTCGGTTAAAATTGACCGAGAGTTCAAGGGGTGCGAGCTTTGGGCTAAGGGGTGCTGGTATAAACTCCCCTGATTGATTAAAATTGACCGAGAGTTCAAGAGGTGCGAGCTTTGGGTTAAGGGGGTGCGGGTATATTTAAACTCCCCTGGTTAGTTTAAATTGACCGAGAGTTCAAAGGGTGCGAGCTTTCAGGCTAATGGTGCGGGTATAAACTCACCTTGTTGGCCGAGAGTTCAAGGGGTGCGAGCTTTATAGGCTAAGGGGGTGCTGGTATAAACTTCCCTGGTTGGTTTAAATTGACCGAGAGTTCAAGGGGTGCGAACTTTGAGTTAAGGGGTTGCGGGTATAAACTCCCATTGTTAAAAAAAACATTGACCGAGGGTTCAAGGGGTGCGAGCTTTGGGCTAAGGGGGTGCTGGTATAAACTCCCCTGGTTGATTAAAATTGACCGAGAGTTTAAGGGGTGCGAGCTTTGGTCTAAGGGGGTGCTGGTATAAACTCCCCTGATTGATTAAAATTGACCGAGAGTTCAAGGGGTGCGAGCTTTGGGCCAAGGGGGTATACTGATATAAACTCCCCTGATTGGTTTTAATTGAACGAGAGTTCAAGGGGTGCAAACGTTGGGTTAAGGGGGTGCGTGTATAAACTTTCATTGTTGATAAAAATTGACCGAGAGTTCAAGGGGTGCGAACTTTGAGTTAAGGGGGTGCTGGTATAAACTCCCATTGTTAAAACAAAATTGACCGAGGGTTCAAGGAGTGTGAGCTTTGGGCTAAGGGGGTGCTGGTATAAACTCTCCCGGTTGGTTAAAATTGACCGAGAGTTCAAGGGGTGCGAGCTTTGGGCCAAGGGGTTACTGGTATAAACTCCCCTGATTGGTTTATATTGAACGATAGTTGAAGGGGTGCGAACTTTGGGTTAAGGGGGTGCGTGTATAAACTTCTCTTGTTGGTTAAAATTAACCGAGAGTTGAAGGGGTGCGAGCTTTGGGTGAAGGGGGTGCTGGTATAAACTCCCCTGGTTGGTTAAAATTAAACGAGAGTTCAAGGGGTGCGAGCCTTGGTCTAAGGGTGCGGGTATGGGTATACCCTCTTGTCGGTTAAAATTTACCGAGAGTTCAAGGGGTGCGAGCTTTGGGCTAAGGGGTGCTGGTTTATAAACTCTCCTGGTTGGTTAAGATTTGACCGAGAGTTCAAAGGGTGCGAGCTTTGGGCTAATGGTGCGGGTATAAACTCCCCTTGTTGGTTAAAATTGACCGAGAGTTCAAGGGGTGCGAGCTTTGGGTTAAGGGGGTGCGGGTATATTTAAACTCACCTGGTTAGTTTAAATTGACCGAGAGTTCAAAGGGTGCGAGCTTTCAGGCTATAATGGTGCGGGTATAAACTCCCCTTGTTGGCCGAGAGTTCAAGGGGTGCGAGCTTTGGGCTAAGGGGGTGCTGGTATAAACTCCTCTGATTGATTAAAATTGACCGAGAGTTCAAGGGGTGCGAGCTTTGGGCTAAGGGGCCCGGGTGCTGGTATAAACTCCACTGGTTGGTTTAAATTGACCGAGAGTTCAAGAGGTGCGAGCTTTGGGTTAAGGGGGTGCGGGTATATTTAAACTCCCCTGGTTAGTTTAAATTGACCGAGAGTTCAAAGGGTGCGAGCTTTCAGGCTAATGGTGCGGGTATAAACTCCCCTTGTTGGCCGAGAGTTCAAGGGGTGCGAGCTTTATAGGCTAAGGGGGTGCTGGTATAAACTTCCCTGGTTGGTTTAAATTGACCGAGAGTTCAAGGGGTGCGAACTTTGAGTTAAGGGGTTGCGGGTATAAACTCCCATTGTTAAAAAAAACATTGACCGAGGGTTCAAGGGGTGCGAGCTTTGGGCTAAGGGGGTGCTGGTTTATAAACTCTCCTGGTTGGTTAAAATTGACCGAGAGTTCAAAGGGTGCGAGCTTTGGGCTAATGGTGCGGGTATAAACTCCCCTTGTTGGTTAAAATTGACCGAGAGTTCAAGGGGTGCGAGCTTTGGGTTAAGGGGGTGCGGGTATATTTAAACTCACCTGGTTAGTTTAAATTGACCGAGAGTTCAAAGGGTGCGAGCTTTCAGGCTATAATGGTGCGGGTATAAACTCCCCTTGTTGGCCGAGAGTTCAAGGGGTGCGAGCTTTGGGCTAAGGGGGTGCTGGTATAAACTCCCCTGATTGATTAAAATTGACCGAGAGTTCAAGGGGTGCGAGCTTTGGGCTAAGGGGCCCGGGTGCTGGTATAAACTCCACTGGTTGGTTTAAATTGACCGAGAGTTCAAGAGGTGCGAGCTTTGGGTTAAGGGGGTGCGGGTATATTTAAACTCCCCTGGTTAGTTTAAATTGACCGAGAGTTCAAAGGGTGCGAGCTTTCAGGCTAATGGTGCGGGTATAAACTCCCCTTGTTGGCCGAGAGTTCAAGGGGTGCGAGCTTTATAGGCTAAGGGGGTGCTGGTATAAACTTCCCTGGTTGGTTTAAATTGACCGAGAGTTCAAGGGGTGCGAACTTTGAGTTAAGGGGTTGCGGGTATAAACTCCCATTGTTAAAAAAAACATTGACCGAGGGTTCAAGGGGTGCGAGCTTTGGGCTAAGGGGGTGCTGGTATAAACTCCCCTGGTTGATTAAAATTGACCGAGAGTTCAAGGGGTGCGAGCTTTGGGCTAAGGGGTGCTGGTTTATAAACTCTCCTGGTTTGTTAAAATTGACCGAGAGTTCAAAGGGTGCGAGCTTTGGGCTAATGGTGCGGGTATAAACTCCCATTGTTGGTTAAAATTGACCGAGAGTTCAAGAGGTGCGAGCTTTGGGTTAAGGGGGTGCGGGTATATTTAAACTCCCCTGGTTAGTTTAAATTGACCGAGAGTTCAAAGGGTGCGAGCTTTCAGGCTAATGGTGCGGGTATAAACTCCCCTTGTTGGCCGAGAGTTCAAGGGGTGCGAGCTTTATAGGCTAAGGGGGTGCTGGTATAAACTTCCCTGGTTGGTTTAAATTGACCGAGAGTTCAAGGGGTGCGAACTTTGAGTTAAGGGGGTGCGGGTATAAACTCCCATTGTTAAAAAAAAATGGACCGAGGGTTCAAGGGGTGCGAGCTTTGGGCTAAGCGGGTGCTGGTATAAACTCCCCTGGTTGATTAAAATTTACCGAGAGTTCAAGGGGTGCGAGCTTTGGTCTAAGGGGGTGCTGGTATAAACTCCCCTGGTTGGTTAAAATTAACCGAGAGTTCAAGGGGTGCGAGCTTTGGGTGAAGGGGGTCCGGGTATAAACTCCCCTTCTTGCTTAAAATTGACCGAGAGATGAATGAATGCGAGCTTTGGCCTAAGGGGGTGCTGGTATAAACTCTCCTGGTTGGTTAAAATTGACCGAGAGTTTAAGGGGTGCGAGCTTTGGGCTAAGGGGGTGCTGGTATAAACTCCCCTGGTTGATTAAAATTTACCGAGAGTTTAAGGGGTGCGAGCTTTGGGCCAAGGTGGTACTGGTATAAACTCCCCTGATTGGTTTATATTGAACGAGAGTTGAAGGGGTGCGAACTTTGGGTTAAGGGGGTGCGTGTATAAACTTCTCTTGTTGGTTAAAATTAACCGAGAGTTGAAGGGGTGCGAGCTTTGGGTGAAGGGGGTGCTGGTATAAACTCCCCTGGTTGGTTAAAATTAAACGAGAGTTCAAGGGGTGCGAGCCTTGGGCTAAGGGTGCGGGTATGGGTATACCCACTTGTCGGTTAAAATTGACCGAGAGTTCAAGGGGTGCGAGCTTTGGGCTAAGGGGCCCGGGTGCTGGTATAAACTCCACTGGTTGGTTTAAATTGACCGAGAGTTCAAGAGGTGCGAGCTTTGGGTTAAGGGGGTGCGGGTATATTTAAACTCCCCTGGTTAGTTTAAATTGACCGAGAGTTCAAAGGGTGCGAGCTTTCAGGCTAATGGTGCGGGTATAAACTCCCCTTGTTGGCCGAGAGTTCAAGGGGTGCGAGCTTTATAGGCTAAGGGGGTGCTGGTATAAACTTCCCTGGTTGGTTTAAATTGACCGAGAGTTCAAGGGGTGCGAACTTTGAGTTAAGGGGGTGCGGGTATAAACTCCCATTGTTAAAAAAAACATTGACCGAGGGTTCAAGGGGTGCGAGCTTTGGGCTAAGGGGGTGCTGGTATAAACTCCCCTTCTTGCTTAAAATTGACCGAGAGTTGAATGAATGCGAGCTTTGGCCTAAGGGGGTGCTGGTATAAACTCCCCTGGTTGGTTAAAATTAACCGAGAGTTCAAGGGGTGCGAGCTTTGGGTGAAGGGGTTGCGGGTATAAACTCCCATTGTTAAAAAAAACATTGACCGAGGGTTCAAGGGGTGCGAGCTTTGGGCTAAGGGGGTGCTGGTATAAACTCACCCGGTTGGTTAAAATTGACCGAGAGTTTAAGGGGTGCGAGCTTTGGGCCAAGGGGGTGCTGGTATAAACTCCCCTGATTGGTTTATATTGAACGAGAGTTCAAGGGGTGCGAACTTTGGGTTAAGGGGGTGCGTGTATAAACTTCTCTTGTTGGTTAAAATTAACCGAGAGTTCAAGGGGTGCGAGCTTTGGGTGAAGGGGGTGCTGGTATAAACTCCCCTGGTTGGTTAAAATTAAACGATAGTTCAAGGGGTGCGAGCCTTGGGCTAAGGGTGCGGGTATGGGTATACCCTCTTGTCGGTTAAAATTGACCGAGAGTTCAAGGGGTGCGAGCTTTGGGCTAAGGGGTGCTGGTTTATAAACTCTCCTGGTTGGTTAAAATTGACCGAGAGTTCAAAGGGTGCGAGCTTTGGGCTAATGGTGCGGGTATAAACTCCCATTGTTGGTTAAAATTGACCGAGAGTTCAAGGGGTGCGAGCTTTGGGTTAAGGGGGTGCGGGTATATTTAAACTCCCCTGGTTAGTTTAAATTGACCGAGAGTTCAAATGGTGCGAGCTTTCAGGCTAATGGTGCGGGTATAAACTCCCCTTGTTGGCCGAGAGTTCAAGGGGTGCGAGCTTTGGGCTAAGGGGGTGCTGGTATAAAAATTGACCGAGAGTTCAAGGGGTGCGAGCTTTAGTCTAAGGGGGTGCTGGTATAAACTCCCCTGATTGATTAAAATTGACCGAGAGTTCAAGGGGTGCGAGCTTTGGGCTAAGGGGTGCTGGTTTATAAACTCTCCTGGTTGGTTAAAATTGACCGAGAGTTCAAAGGGTGCGAGCTTTCAGGCTAATGGTGCGGGTATAAACTCCCCTTGTTGGCCCATTGTTAAAAACAAATTGACCGAGGGTTCAAGGGGTGCGAGCTTTGGGCTAAGGGGGTGCTGGTATAAACTCCCCCGATTGGTTTTAATTGAACGAGAGTTCAAGGGGTGTAAACTTTGGGTTAAGGGGGTGCGTGTATAAACTTCCATTGTTGATAAAAATTGACCGAGAGTTCAAGGGGTGCGAGCTTTGGTCTAAGGGGGTGCTGGTATAAACTCTCCTGGTTGGTTAAAACTGAACGAAAGCTCAAGGGGTGCGAGCTTTAGGCTAAGGGGTGCAGGTATATTACCCCCGGTTGATTAAAATTAACCAAAATAAAGATACAATATTTGACGATTATTTTGTAAGTTTATTGGTTTGTTTATTATTTGACTTTATTACTTTCTGAGTTCGATTGACAAAACATACCAGGTCTGTCTATCAGTGATTTTCAAATAGATCAACGGACGGGGTTTCTTGCCCCGATAGGAATTTGAAATGAGAGTAAGATGCTGATTATTTAATAGTGAACAGATTGAATATAGCTTAAACTTCCCTTGTTGGTTAAAATTAACCAAGAGTTTAAGAGGTGCGAGCTTTGGGCAAAGGGGGTCCGGGTATAAACTCCCTTTGTTGGTTAACATTTACCGAATGTACAAGAGGTGCAAGATTGCTAATGGATGTGGGTACTCCTCTTGTTGGTTAAAATTAACCGAGAGTTCAAGGGGTGAGAGCTTTGGTATAAGGGGGTGCTGGTATAAACGCCCAGGTTGGTTAAAATTAACCGAGAGTTCAAGGGGTGCGAGCTTTAAGCTTAGGGTGCGGGTATTAACTCCCCTTGTTGGTTAAAATTAACCGAATGTCCAAGAGGTGCGAGCTTTTGAGCGAATTTACAAGAAGGACGAGCTTTTAACTAATTGGGTGCTGGTATAAAATAATATGCGTATTCTAAACATAAATATAAACTTAAATCGGCCCTATACTGCCTTATGCAAACAAAAACGGTCATTTGGCTTTTACAAAAATGTTGGACATATTAATTAGGTAAACGTAGATCACAAAACATAAATGTTCAAGTCTGTTTATAACCCCACAATGTTGTCGTTAGAACGTCTCACTCGCTCAAACTCTGACATCCCATCTATAAAAACGTATGCCTGCATTTAACCAACTCAAACGTTTTGTCAAACATGATATGAACGGAAAGGAAAAGTGACTATGTGAGAATATTGGTCATTATCTGGTTTAGTTGCGCCATGCCGGACTACAGTAAACTCATGAAATGCCACCAGGTTCTAAAGTTATTTACTTCTAACTATATCTCAATCAATATTAATTTGTTTTCAAAGATCAATTAAAGCTGCAAACTTTAATTTAATAAAACTGAGATCGCACTTTAATTTGGTTGGCAAAGGTTGAACAACAACAGCAATAATTTAAAAGCAACTCACTCTGCTTTTGGATACGTACGTACATGTGCATTATGGTTTTGTTATTTTAATGGAAATGTCAGCCTCTCAGCATCACAATCCCATCCCAATCGGCAAAACTTTGTTTAAAAAAACGCGTGTCTTGGCGAGGTTAATGAAAATATCCCAACACGCGTTTTAAATGGACACGTGTTCAACAGTAGTTTCAGACGCGTTGTAATACGTCTAGAACACATTTGAAACGTGTGTTTGGATATTTCATTTGACCTCACCAAGAAACGCGTTTTATCTTTCTTACCTAATAACCCGTGTTTGAAACATATAGTTTTGCTGACTGGGACGCTTAAAGTTCACTCACAAAATAGCTTGTGCTCACAGAGTCAACACGTTCAATGTATACGCCTGTTGGGGCAAAAAATCGTAATCCCGCACAGTCTCTAAATTGCTATTAAAGGTAGTATATACCATTTGTAGATATAGAAAAAAACTACTACCGAATTATTAAGAAAATATCTTACTTATCTGAAAGTAAATAATGATTCTAGGCACACAGCAAAATGATTGCGCTAGATATCCTGTAATTATTCCTGTAAAGAAAAATTCACGATCGACGGACGACGATCGCGAAAAAACACAAATAACATAAGAATAACTGCTCGACGCCGGTTGAAAACAAACGCTGTTTTTCATGCTTTTCTCGGCATCCATGTTTGTAAAACTTCGGACAGGTTAGTTAAACGATATTTACTATAAAATACACCCCCCCCCCCCGACCCACCCATTCATTATAATTCAAGCAATGATCAATGGTGTATACTACCTTTAAATCATATTTGTATATATCATTTCCTTCAGGATATCTTGTCTGTATTCTGGTCGCCATTTACTTGATGAAATTGAAACAAGACTGCCTGCAACATCAATCTCCTGTCTTCTAGGATTAAGCTTAAAATAAATACGACAAACGTAAGCATACTTATCGCAGCCCACGTTCCTTTGACAGTCCCAACTTTCGCCCAAAAGTTTGTCCAGACTTTCAAAGCTTTCGGGTGAAAATTCGTGGTAGAATTCGTTTGTGGCGTTTAAACCAAATTCAACAGCATCAATGCGATTATTATAGGGAATGTTCAGTTTGACGAGCTTCTTTTTTCCATGCATGGCTTTGCCGATCTGTGTGAGAAGGATACGTCTTAGTTGAGTTCTCCTTTGCTCCTTTTCCGCGATGGTAGGTGATGCCTGTTGCCTCACACGCTCTTCAGCAGCTACACGGGCGCTTCGTACGCGTTGTTTCCAACCATTAACAATGTCTAAATGTGCATTAACTATTTTGCTCATGACGGCGCTAAATTTGCCACACTGAAGAAGTGTCTTTTTGCCAAGCCGTCTGAGAATGTATCCAGACACAACACATTCACCTACACTGTTCATATGTAACTCAGTGACAAATTTAAACACATTCTTGTCGTTAGTTTCCAGAAAGTCTCCACATGATACTATGTTGTCGCCCAGCCTACACTGGGTCACTTCAGTATGATTAAGCTGAGGCGATGACGGGTGTGCGTTGCTACGTCTCTGCGGTTTTGTGCAATGCGGATTTTTATCTTCCCTAATTCCGCACGTGGAGGACCGTTTCCTTCGCAGACAATTTCTTTTAGATGCAGACGATTTAAGATTTCCTTTCTTCTGTATATTGATAAATGTATTTTCATCATTTTTACGTGGCGACATCAAAGCATCGTATTCTAGTTCTGACGTGACTTCCTCCTTTCCTTCAGTGTTGTGTGTTATTTTCAATCTTTTGTTAAATGGGTCGTTCTCCAAAATTACTCCTTGGACTTCGCCGCTAAGAGTCATAAAACTGACAGCGTCATCTTTAACCAAATGGGGTAGTTTAGGGCAAAGCCTATTATATGGTACATGTAGTTCGTCTGGCGGGAGTGGCGGACGTCTTTTCCGTTTTCCGTCTTGTACAGTTTTTGCACGGACTCGATTAAGAGGCACATTCTCGTCGAATTTTGAAGACCACCCTTCGTAGTGCACTTTAATGTAACTTGACTTGTGTTCGCCGTCCACTTCGATGACTCTGGCTTCTCTCCAAACACCAGATTCATCGAGGGCCTCTACAAATTCATTCTTACACAGCTTTGAACTTGAAGCCATATCTTTAGATTAACATTCGCATTCGCAAACTGCAATGCCGTTATTATAGCGTATAGTTAAGTTGAACAACGGTCTAGCATAGAACGAAGCGAAATTGTTCAATAGAACAAAGGACCAATCAGGTGTCCCCAAATTCTTAACTCTCGTACCATTGGCTACGTGGCTGTATATTTATTAGCCAACGTTATACATGTATTGATATAGTAATGCTAGACAATTGTGTGCATTGCGCGCGTAGCTCGGCGTATGTACATGTGTAGTACATGTACATGTAACACGATTTTCATTCACGCGCTTTTAGTGTAAGGTTGGGTGAATTATGCCTAGGTGGTGGTATAGGTTGCTGCCTGAGTCGACGTGAGCAAAATGTCTGCAGAATGGTTTCTTTAAATTTCTGGAAGGAAAAGTTCCATGCTTTTCACCAAAATGACAAAATATATCTTGATATACGGCTTTCACTAACATTTTTAGGCCAAGATGAACGAAGACGCAACAAGGGGTGGTACCCATTTGACAAACTGTTAACACAACAGGGTATGAATGTGGGTGAACACTTTTTACCTACAGATAAGAGTCACCGGGAATCATTGTCACTTGAAGCTTTTCTAGTGTTCGCTATTGGAGGCCATAACTTACGAAGTCACGTACAAACTGAGGAAAATGATAAGACTTCAAAAAACATATCCAAGTTTAGAGAAGCCTGCGTAGAAACGTTGTCTAGATCACAACACTGTTCTGATCATGGTGAAAACCTTTCAAACATTGAAATCACAACCGAGAGTGCTGGAAGTGTCACCGACAAAACTAGAAAGGATGAACTTAATGTTGACAATTCTCAACGAATAGGCCGACCGGCTATATCTACGCTAACGCTGGTTGACCAAGAAGCTGTTAGAAAAGACGAATCTATAGGCCCAGCGTGGCGATTAGCCTCTACTTCTGTGAAAACTAGAGTTCGCTTGCAAGAACAAGAAATAGCTGATCTCACCAAGAAAATCCATCATGGCAGCAAGGAAGATTTTTGTTTTGCCCTGGCAGCTAGTGTTTCTGAAACCTGCGAAGTGCACGAGAAATGGGACGGTCGGTTATCTCATGACGATATTATTCAGATACTGAAAGACATTAAGACTACAAAGAAAATGAAAGGAAACTGTCTTTACGACGAAATTATGAATGTATATTCCGCTCGACGTTTTTTTACATCTGCGAAGGAAATCCAGTGGATGGTTGATACCACGCACGGCGAAGAGTTGTTTAGCCACTTGAGGAAGAAGATGCCTGGGTTTTTTGCAGGTGTGAAAGAAGTACGGAAATTGAAGAAGAAGTTGAATGGCGACATGAGAATACTCGAACCAAAGCAAACTGCCACTGGAATGTCAGTTGATCCAATGCGACTGAGACAGTGCCTTCTATACTTGTATCACTGGCTTGGTGGTGAGGAATATTGGAGGATCTTTGGTGATGCCAGTAAGCTCGGCAAGGAACAAACAAGTCTAATTGGCATGACTTGTATCAATAACCGCCAGGACTTACACGGTATTAAAATCCATAGCCCCAAAGAAGTGTGGATGAGCAATTTATTCTTCCTGAAAGACAGTAGAGTCAACCTAGAAGCAAATCTTGGTGAAGACGGTGGTGAACTTGCAGCGTTTATCAGAAACTTAGAAGAGATGGGACATCAAGTATTTTTGTCAGCCGATTCCATGTTTTGCGACGCTCTCTTTGGAGGGAAGCTGGGCCCAACCACCAATGATGGATGGAATATGTTTATGTATATGACAAAATCTGAAAAGGGGAATTTTGATACCTCAACGGGGCTACCGTCGACTCTAAACTACAAAATCGATAGAAGTAACGAACGAAAGCTGCTCCCAATCAATGAAAAAAGGGTTGGTGTTGATCCCAACCATGCCATTTCAAGAATAGTTGAGAAGTTGATCAAATTGGTCGTCCGAAAAGTCCAGGACCTTACCTCGTTGATCCCGAGAAAAGAAGGGCAACAAAAGAGAATAACTGCATTGAAGAACCTGGTGGCCAATATTGCCGACCGTGACGTACATAGGGGAAAGGCAGGGGTGTTTACATTGCAGTTCGACGACAAAGGTGATCTTCGGGATTTCACCTTAAATACTACCACGGCCGAGGTGATTCTTGCTCCTCCATCAGAATTCGGGCCGGATGAGAATTATAGAGAAATACTACAACACGTCATCCCAGATATCGAGTACGTCCAGCCACTATCTCAAGATTTAGTAGTCCTTTTCAATTTGGATTCACCAATCGTAACGCATAAGTGGATGATAGAATACATTCATCTACATTTGTGGAAGATGTATAAACTCCTAACACTTGACCCTAATGTTCCGTTAGAAGGAAGCGACCCAGAAAGCCCAAATGAAAAGGACTTCAGATTTGGCCTTTCACCAGAGGACATAAATGCTTACCGTGACTATGCTGACAAGTTCCACAGGGCGTTTGGTTTCGTGTACGGTTTTCAAGAACTGACACCTTACATGATGAAATTAATCGACGTGGTCCCACTACTTCTTGAAGAATATCCTTTCCACTCTATGATGAGATTAGCTACAGAAGCTGGAGAACACCGCCATTACCAAAACATGGTGTACTTTTTTCAGCACACTCTACGAGGGGGAGGTATAAATCAACCTTCAGTTTTGCAGTCTCTTTTCGAGTGGCAGTGGCGGTGCCTATGTTATCGTATACGACAGGGACCGAAAGAGATTGCAGATGCCTTCCAAAGCTACGTTGAAAACCAATTAGAGCTTGAGTCTGGAAATTTGTCAGAGGGAGAAGACATGGAAACTGTCCCTGCTTGTGATGACGACATCCTGGGCAAGTACACATTTGTTTTGGTTGGTAGATTAAAGGCAGTTCACCAGCAACTATCAGGTAAAATTGAGAAACTAGGAGGAAGAGTATGGCAGAGTAAATTGCCAGATGAAAGGATCCAATTACAATGGTTGGTAATTTCTACCCAAGGCGAATGCAGTAAAGAGCCCCACGGTGTGTCACATCTTATCTCAGAAGGGTTCAGGAGAGGTTGGCCTATAATATCCGAGGAATACATTGAGCACTGTTTTGTCGAGCAAGCTGATGTCGGTTTCCAACAATTTCTCCTCGATACCAGACCGTTAAATGATGCCCCCCACAGATGCTTCAATCTCTCAGGACACTACCCGTTCCCGGCAGTAAAAAAAGGTACGTTTTATAGATTTATATATATTGTGTTATTTGAATATATTTCACTACATTTAAAAGAAATAAACGAATATTCATTTGAGAGTTTGTGTTGTCTGGCGGTTTTGTAGATACAAACCTATATTGCAATTTTTTTATTTTTTTTTCCTCTTTTGTCAGAGTCTCTGCTCTTACAAAACTGAAAAGACATATGAACATGCATAACACCATTGCCCGTCGCGAAACGGCGCTAAGTGATGTGTCAAATATTCCTCGGACAAGGAAAAGACACCCCTCGACATTCAATGTCTTCAAAAAACAAGCATTTAAACGGGTAAGTATAATGAACATCGATCGTTAAAGTTGGGTTGTTCGTGCTTTTTCAAGATTTAGACTTTCTTTTCCGAACGAATTTTGAAGGAAGACCGTTATACTGTATACGAATAAATTTAATGTTTGCATTGGCAGGCCTTTACACATTGTTAAAAAGTGTTTTGTATCATTGCGCCAATTGCGTACGTGCTCCCTGTTCGGATGTGCACACTGGGACCCCCATAAAATGGACGCTCCTAATTCAAAATTTGAATTTAATTAATTAATTACTCACTGTTGGCCGATTTGTTTTGTGGGATTTCTTATTCGAAAGCTCATAACAAATACAATTCTAAAAAGAATTTATCAATTCAATACATATATTTTTAGGGTGCAACCCCTAAAAGCACAGTCACACAACTTTAACGATAAACTTACGTGAACATTGCATGCTGTCTATAATGTCTATAACCACTCTTTCGTTTATATTTTGTAATCGTGAGGGGGGAGGGGGGGGGGGGGGGGGGTTACTAAGAAATGTTTGTGCTATTCGCACCTATTCATATACAGATTCAGATTCACTAGTTTGGCCCAGCAGATTTTAGAGTGTCTAAAAACTGCTGGGTCAACTTGACCCTTGGCCTTAATTATCCTGTATTAAAATCCCCGCGTTACAAGGTCGAATTGAAATCACACAAGCTAAGGTCATTTTGGCCCAGGTGTTATTGTTTGAACCCGGAAATGGACATATCAAATTCAGATTGCAGGTAAGTTATTACAGTGCATCTACGTTCGTACCCCTTTCGTGTAACAATTCGCACCGGTTATTCCTTTGCACCCATTATTCCCTCGCAGTCGCACCCATAATACGTTAGGACTTGCACCCCTTTCCTATATACATGTACATCACGGTCGCTACACGAGACTCTATAGTTCGAACCCCTTTCGTGTTTTTGCACCCATTTATCGTTCGCACTCACCCCTTCCCTAGTAGTACTAAGTACCAGTAGTCTGGCACTCCTATAATGCGGTCGCTATATACACAATACTCTATAGTTCGCACTCCTTTCGTGTAACAATTCGCACCCGTTATTCCTTCGCACCCAAACTTTAAGACCTTGCACATCTTCCCAATCTGAAATCCCTACCTACGATATGGTCGCTGCACGAGACTCTTTAGGCATTATTCTTTCGCACCCTACTTTAGGATGCACATCTTCCCTATTCGGCACATCAGTATACCGGCGGCTGCCATAATATTTATACACGAGACTTTATTGTTCACACCCCACCCCGGTAGGCCTAAATTATGGTGGCCCTGGAAGAACTACGCAGATCGTGAATATTTACATCAACTTTCACGACTTTCAACCAAAGTCGTGAATACTGACCTCAATAATGACGTCATAAATGTTGACGTGAATGTTTGCCCGAATATAGGTTCTGGTGCGCATTTCTAGAATGTTAAAGTTATGCTTCGTACATGTGCATTAACGTTCGTAAAACTTAACATTTGTATACAAATGTAGTAATATATACATCAAATTAAAACTTGTGATAAGACAAAGACAATAACAAAAAGGTATTTAAAAACAAGCTAGTATTTAAAAGTTTCATCACTTCAAATTTTCCAACGTATTCATTATAGTCCCGAACGCGTTCCGATCGAGGGATTCTGTTCAGCCATGCATCCTGCACTCAATGTGCGCTGCCAAATTGGCCCTCGATCTCTAATAGGAATTTCAATAGGACTCCAATAGGACTTTCGCACCTATTGTTACATCTTTAAAGATTACAAATTGCGTTGATTATATTCTTAAAGCTTATAAATAAAACCTGGTTCGTTTTCAGGCGTTACATAAAGCAGGAAATAACTTCAGCCTTGCGAACCAGATGATATGCACTACCTGGCGAGAGATGTCCGAAGTTGACAAGGAAAACCCGCTGTCATGGGGAAAGGAATAACAGACACAGATTGAGAAATTGTAAGACTGTAATTTGTAATTTGTATTGATGGAAATGTTGGGACTTTGATGTGACTTCCTGATGATCCTCTAAGTTATTGCGAGAAGCATAATACTTTATATTGGTGACAGATATAGTTTTTGTTTGAGAAATTTGTCTTGATATTATTTCCACTCATTCTTCCAAAATCAAAGGACATTGATTGTGGATTGTATTATCACCAAGAGTATCACGTGACCTTATGATTTTAACTTTAATGGTTTAATTTGAAACGTAACGAAAATGTAATTTAAAAGATTCTATATTTTAGGCGATAGAAATACATGTATAATTTTGAAAATTTCGTTCGTGAAGTTATTTGTTTTGTTCCCGTAAATTTAAGACCGACTTGAATTGACTCGAATATAGAATCTTTAGCAGTAATCGGTAACATTTTAACAAATGAAGTTATCTTTCTAAAATGTTTAGTTTTTCTGTTTATCTGAAACATACATGTCACAGTCAAAGTATACCTGACCCAGTGTGCAGTAAATCTAGACATTTTAATTTTGCCAACCGTAAGCTTTTCGTAGATTTTCTACCATTAGCTAGTCTGAACGTAGGCCTAGTTCTTAAAGTTGAGTTGTCCGTGCTTTTTCAACATTTCGATATTTTTTTTACGAACGAATTTTGAAGGAAGACGATTTACTGTATACTAATTAGTAAAAAGTGGTTGTTATCATCGCTCCACTTGCGCGCTCCCTGTTCAGTTGTTTATATATACTGGTACCCCACGAATTAGGAGCGGGACGCTTCCATATTTGAATTTAATTAATTAATTACTCGCCGCTCGCAACAAAAGTAATTGTAATTGTTGTATTAAATTATTTAATCCAATTCATAGTTCTTTTCATTGAGGGAGCATACTTAATGTTTTTTGAATAAGTAGTTTATATATTTTTTTTAATGGCACGCGATCCGGACAATGTAATTTCTTTAGTAAAATATTTGCTTTACAGTTTGAGAGGTATTTAATGTGTATTATACAGGAATTGTATGCATTTTACATCAGTATACATATATTTTCCAGTCAGAAATTGTGTACATGCTTGATTTGTTTTTGAATAATGTTACATTACTCTAGGCATTTGATGTATAGAGCCTGTCACAGTGAACCTTATGACATTGTGCTGTAATTTAATTTAAATTACAGCACAATGTCGTAAGCCGTTTTCATTCTTAAGAATCGTAGACAGTTGTCACAAGACGGTTGTTGTAATTTAAATGAATTTAAATGATAATTGCTTATCGTATGCGAATGGTGTGCTTTTCATTTTTAAACCTGTGTTTTTCTGCCAAAGATACACATTTTTGCATCATTTATGGCTAATATAATACTAATACATATTTCCTAAATATTTGCATTATTTATGGCTGACGTTATACTGAATATTTCCAGGAAGGGTTTAGAGCAAATATAATCGAGTCAAATGTTCATTTATGCTTGATGTATCTTTATCTGAAAGTTGTTCTGTTCTCGAAACATATCAGCTCTGCAAGGATCAGCTTTGCTTTAGTTCTTTATTTTGGGGTAAAGTATACAATTAGTTTGTAAAAATGAGTTTATTGAGCAATAAAGTGGCTTTTAACAGTAATTCAAATTACCTAAAGCTCGCAACCCTTGAACTCTCGTTTAATTTTAATTTACCAGGGGAGCTTATACCAGTACCCCCTTAGACCAAAGCTCGCACCCTTTGACCTATCGGTCAATTTAAACCAACTAGGGGAGTTTAAATATACCCGGACCCCCTTGGCCCCAAGCTCGCACCCTTTGAACTCTCGGTCAATTTAAACCAACCAGGGGAGTTTATATCAGCACCCCTTAGCCCAAAGCTCGCACCCCTTGAATTCACGGTCAATTTCAACAAACCATAGTTTATACCAGCACCCCCTTAGCCCAAAGCTCGCATCCCTTGAACTCTCGGTCAAATGTAATCAACCAGGGGAGTTTATATACCCACACCCCCTTAACCCAAAGCTCGCACCCCTTGAACCAGTCTTTGTCAATTTTAACTAACCAGGGGAGTTTATACCAGCCCCCCCTTAGCCCAAAGCTCGCACCCCTTAAACTCTCGGTCAATTATAACCAACCAGGAGAGTTTATACCAGCACCCCCTTAGGCCAAAGCTCGCATTCATTCAACTCTCGGTCAATTATAATTAATCAGGGGAGTTTATACCAGCACCCCCTTCGCCCAAGGCTCGCACCCCTTGAACTCTCGGTCAATTTTAACCAACCAGGGGAGTTTATACCAGCACCCCCTTGGCCCAAAGCTCGCACCCCTTGAACTCTCGGTCAATTATAATCAACCAGGGGAGTTTATACCAGCACCCCCTTGGCCCAAAGCTCGCACCCCTTGAACTCTCGGTCAATTTTAACCAACCAGGGGAGTTTATACCAGCACCCCCTTAGCCCAAAGCTCACACTCCTTGAACCCTCGGTCAATTTTAACCAACCAGGGGAGTTTATACCAGCACCCCCTTGGCCCAAAGCTCGCACCCCTTGAACTCTCGGTCAATTTTAACTAACCAGGTGAGTTTATACCAGCACCCCCTTGGCCCAAAGCTCGCACCCCTTGAACTCTCGGTCAATTTTAACCAACCAGGGGAGTTTATACCAGCACCCCCTTGGCCCAAAGCTCGCACCCCTTGAACTCTCGGTCAATTTTAACCAACCAGGGGAGTTTATACCAGCACCCCCTTGGCCCAAAGCTCGCACCCCTTGAATTCTCGGTCAATTATAATTAATCAGGGTAGTTTATACCAGCAGCCCCTTAGCCCAAAAGCTCGCACCCCTTGAATTCACGGTCAATTTCAACAAACCATCACCAGGGGAGTTTATACCAGCACCCCCTTAGACCAAAGCTCGCACCCCTTGAACTCTCGGTCAATTTTAATCAACCAGGGGAGTTTATAGACGATGTGCCTTGTTTACATCTGTATTCAAATGTGCCCGTCAATATGCGCACGCATCGTGTTTTACATAAATTTGGTTAAGATATGACATCAGAGGTCACATATTCAAAGGCGATCTGACCTGCGACGTCACTCTTTAAGCAAATTTGATGTAAAACACGATGGGTGCGCATCACTGCCGGTCACATTTGAATACAGATGTAAACACGTGACGTCAGAGGGCACATCGTCTATACCAGCTATTGTTTAACAATGGGAGTTTATACCCGCACCCCCTTAACTCAAAGTTCGCATCCCTTGAACTCTCGGTCAATTTTAACCAACAAGGGGAGTTTATACCAGCACCCCTTAGCCCAAAGCTCACACCTTTTGAACTCTCGGTCAATTTCAACCAACCAGGGGAGTTTATACCCGGACCCCCTTAACCCAAAGCTCGCACCCCTTGAACCAGTCTTGGTCCATTTTAACCAACAGAGGGAGTTTATACCAGCACCCCCTTAGCACAAAGCCCACACCTCTTAAAATTTCGGTTAATTTTAACCAACAAGGGAATTTTAAGCTATAGCCAATCTGTTCACTATTAAATAATCAGCATGTGTTTTACTCGTGCGCATATTGACGGGCACATTTAAATATAGATGTATAGCAGAGGGCACGTGGTCTATTGATAAGCCTTTCGGAACTGGTGTGACGTCCGCTGGTCAAGGGTCAAACAAGATCAATCCAATCAGAGCGCGAAGCTCATAGCGTTTCCCACATCCTTTTGTCAAGGCCGTCCGGGCTCAGCGTGCTGCAGCCGCGGCGACCGGCCGCAGTCGCTGAGGGTCGAGACAACTTCAGCGCTCTCAAGTGACAAAAGCAACGAGGCCTTTTCTAAAGTAATAGTCTAGTGGGATTTCTGAAAAATGTGAATGTTACTGTTAGGAGCATTTGGGGGTAAAAGTTTAGAACCAGACTTTTCGGCATAATTCAGTATGCTTAATTCGATTAACCCAGTTCCTGAGCGAAATTTTGAGTTTTTGACCGTCTAAATTGCATAAATCGCCAATACCTGGCGTGTAATATATTTGTTCCAATATTGGGGTATATTTGTTATTGTTACATTGTTTGAAAATATCTTTACTTCAATAACATTATCTAAAGCAGATAGGTGACTGAATAATTATTATGAGAACACAGTAATGGTAACAAGTGACTGATATTATACCCTATAAAGTTGCGTGCATTTTCCAAGTATCCAGATATCTTCAAGTAGTCTTACCAAATCTCAGTATTGATGAGCTTCAAATTCACCAAGTTGCTTACTGGCACAGTTACCCTATTAAAACCTTATTGAAAATCATGTCAACAATATGGTTGTAAAATTTAGCCCAGCTTACAAAACTGGGAAAAACGAAGTGTCCGTAAATTGGGCTAAAAGGTAGGTGAAGGGTTGCCTAACGTGGGTGAGTTCAAGGAAATTCCCAAAATTATCGGTAAGAAAACATATATATTGTAAGCAACAATAATCTTCTATTTTAGGGATTTCCTTAAACTTGTTCAAGTGTCTCACGTGCGTTATAGGATAGCCTTCGCCTACTTGTTAGGCCAAATAAAAAAAAGCATGTTTAGCCGTTTTTTTTAAAGAAAGGAGGAGGCTTTTTTTCCCCTTTTTTTTCAAAATGGCCGCCTGACACATCTTAATGCGAGTCATGTAGTGAACATGACATTGTCACACCGTATCTTCCAATTTAAAATTAAAACATGGTTCACCCACGATTAAAAATCAAACTTCATGTGGGTCGATCATGTATGCACCGTACACGTCACACCCTAGCCTTCATATTAGAAACAAATATATTTCCACAGCATATGTACACAGTGATGGTAAAGTCTAAAATGTGATCCTAAAATTTTAAAACAATTTAAAAAAAAAGTTTTATTCATTAATTTTTTTCACAAAAATGATAACATTTATCATTAAAAAAAATAAATAAAAGGAGTCGGCCTCCCAAAAGGAAGCGGGCGGTGACGCTAAACATTGTTTAATTGTTTATTTGGCCTTATCTCGAATCACGGACACGCCCCCCCCCCCCCCCCCCCCCAACGGTTGTGTTTGCTGGGCTAATTATCACAAAGTTATTTGTCTTCACATGAATTCCTTAGCGTGTTTTTTGTTATTAATCTCGTGTATCCAAACGTTTGCTCGCACAAAAGTTTACATCGTCTTCTTGATTATACGGGGAAACAGTTTAGGTGTGGGTTCGTTGCCTCTTACTTTTACTAATTTGTGGCTTGGAGGATTTGTTTATGGAAGTTATGCTTAAACTTCATACTTAGTTGTTTTTTTCCTGGTACATTCTTTTTGGGATCATTGGCAGTGAGGTTGTTTAGCGAATTATCGGATACGAAAAAAACACCCGCTGAACACATCAAGTACACGCGTGACATACATGTACATGTAAAATGTACATTGTACATGTACATGTACAACGACACACACTCACATGTAGTATACAGTGTACATGCAAACACGTGCATGCACGAAGCTACAGCGCGACAACACACTGTGGGCGGTACTAAAACAAGCGACCCTTCTTCTGATTGGCTCGTTCGTTTACACACAAAACCATCTGGGCCGATTGTTTTGTGCGTCAGGACTTAATGCGAGGTTTATCGGGGAGCGTTCGGGTAATGGTCATGTAGGTCGGGTGTTTGTGACAAAACAGCTACGGACTTGGACGGCACTCAGACCGACAAATGGCAAAGTAAAATGAACACGGACATCGATTTTGGGTTCAGGAACAATTCTTCTTGTGATCGATATAACTTTATTCCACTTATTCCACTTACATATTTCCTGTCAAATAAGTTGCACGAGTCACTGTCCGCTGCACAAGCTGTCCGAATCGTTAGCACGATCCTCTCTGTCCGACGCCCAGCTAGTAAGTCAGCGCGCTACTAAAAGCCCGCGAAAAACCTGGCTCGTTGCCCAGTAACACCAGTACAACGCGGGGTCACGTACGCAGCGCGCGGTGCATGACGTGACCCGGCCGTGTTCGTTACACCACCCCCTCCTTTAAGGAAGATTTTTTTAGGTGACTCGTGCTCGCTCATTATTTTTTGAAAAAAATCAGGCAACAATTATTCTGAATTATTTATAAACTCCTTATACTTTTAATCAAAGTCTAAAGCTCACACGCTTCAAATTCAAAAACTGTAATGAATGGCAAGTTTTCCATCGGACTTTCTCAGAAGAAATAACTGTTATAAACTTATCAAAATGTCGTCTTTACTTCTCGGAAGACAAATGTATGCTTTGTAACAAAATATGCCGAACTGTTGGTTCTCAAATATAAACTTTTTTTTTTCTTTTCTTTTGCGCAGGCAAGACATCAAAATATTTATTTTAGAAACGTCTGAAAGAACATTATAATCAAGAAAAACCTCTTGGAAAAATATGTCTGTTACTTCGTGTGGGCATTACTCATAAACAAAACGTTCCTTGGTGATCTTGGCTACGACAGTCTTGCCGTCGAACAGCTCCTGTGTGGTGCGCTCCACAACTCGTCCTTCCCCATGCTCTGTCTGCACTCCATTGTTACGCGTCTCCACCGAGGCCGTTGAAAGAGTCCCCACCATCGATGTCATAGTTGTCACTCTGCGTACAGGGGGCGGGTAATGGTCATTGCGAGTCTCCACGGCCACGGCCCGACGATCAGCCTTGTCTGGGTGAAGTTGCAAGACGTCGAGGTTCCGTCCAGGCGTACGGGGAACCTCCGGTTCTGTCGAGGACTCGTGTGCGGCCTCCCAGTGGCGATCTAAGTCGTGCTTGCGACGAAAGAGGGTCGGACATGACGGACACTTCAACTTCCCTTTTTCGATATGCTGCTCATCGATGTGTTTTCGCAGGCTGGCTGCACTTGTAAACTGCTTATGGCAGACTTTGCAGGTAGGTTCGCCCAGAGGAGAACGGCTTCGAGCCTTGTCGCGTCCCATCTTTCTGAAATGTAATAAACGAAAAGGACCTCTGGTTATGTACATGTATAACTTCTGGTTGGACTTTCCTGCTTGTCTGCATGATAGGCTATAACTGCCATTCTCCATACCGCTGCGGGGCCCACCGAGGCCGTTTGGGCCTCCCTTCTACTACTGGGTTACATTGCAAAGCCAGGGGACCACCCACATCTTGAGAAATTGGCTCGGAACTAGTGGGGCCTCAAATTGACTGCTATTCTCTGGGCCTATAAGGTCGGGTCCTCGGTCTCCTCCACAGACATCGTCATTCTCCTGGTAGTCACAGTCAGGGCGATTATCACTGAGCCAATCAATATTGGAGTCGTCGTCCTCCGGGCTATTCGGGGATGTAGTATCTCCGGGGTTTGGTACTGCCCCGTGTTCACCCGTCTGTGGTTTTAACCACGTTCGGTCTACGTCACCATGGAATTGCTTCAACCGATTGACGTGAAGCACTCTTGGCTTGTGTCGGGCACTTTTCTGGACTCGGACAAGTAAATCACTGAGTACCTTGGTGATAAGCAAGGGCCGTCCCATTTCGGCTGCAGTTTGGGGGAAAGGCCGACTTTCTTTGTTCCCACCCTCTCCATAACAGCTCCGCCAATCTCGTAGCGCCCTTTTTGGGCTTTGTGGTTGTAATTGCGGCGCTGGTATTTGGCCGATTTCTTGAGTTGTTCTCTGGCTAACTCATGGATGGCATCGAACTTGTCCCGCAGGTCTTCTACGTAGTCCATGGGCACTCTGTCGGATTCTGGCGGGAGACTGAACATCAAGTCCAGCGGGAGCTCCACCTTTCTTCCGAACAGCATCCGGTTTGGCGTCAGGCCAGTGATCTCGTGCACCGAGGCACGATATGCCATCATGACTAACGGAACGTGATTGTCCCAGTCCTTCTGGTTAGCCGCTATATATGAGGATAGCATGGTCTTTAGCTTCCTGTTAAAACGTTCGACCTGACCATCGCTCTGTGGGTGAAAGGGGGTTGTCCTCGTCTTATTGATTCCAAGTAAGGCACAAATCTCCTGGAACAACCGGCTTTCGAACTGTCTCCCTTGGTCACTATGAAGTTGGCGGGGAGTTCCAAATCTACAAACGAACTCCTTCACGAAGATTTCGGCAACTGTCCTTGCATCCATGGTGGCCATCGAATATGCCTCGGTCCACTTTGAGAAATAGTCAGAGATCACCAAAATGTACCGGTTACCCTCGTTCGTCACTGGTAGTGGTCCTGTAATATCTAAAGCCACTCTCTCCAGTGGCACACCAGAAATTTGCTGTTTTAAAAATGCCTTCTGGTGTTTAGCCGGTTGTTTTTGTTTGGCACATTCTAGGCATTTTCTGCACCACAGATTCACGGACTCCTTCATCTTTGACCAGTAGAATCATGCTTTCGCCTTCTCGTACAGCTTCTTGGCACCAAGGTGCCCTCCAGTCGGTGAGTTATGTAGCTGTTGCAAAACTTCCTTTTGCAGTTTTCGGGGTACGACAAGTCGGTAACGGACTTCATCGCCGGTATTTTGTTCCCACTTCTTGTGCAATGCACCTTCCCGAAGGCAAAGTTGATCCCAGGCACCCCATATAGGCTCTTTAACTCGGCGCTCTCTGGAGAGACATCTGTCCATTTTGGTTTTGGTTCTTTCGACTCGATCCACCTGATAATCATCCCAAGGCTTCGATCTTGCAATTGCTGTTGGCGCAACGTTTGAGTGGTCATGCTTTGCAGCCAGTTTGGCTCCACAACCCGGGCAACGGCAAGCCTTATCGACTTTTTCCTTGGACTGCTGTTTCCTTCCTTACTTTGTGGCATGTCCGTCTGCTGGTCATTTGCTGCAGGTTCCATTCCTGGCTTAGATGGCAACAGTACTTCTGTAGTGGGGCAGTCACTCTTTACCTCATCAGGATCAGTGACTTCACCAGGAATCCATTCACACTGCCTGTACGGCATCCTGGACATGGCATCCGCGTTCCCATGCCTGCGCCCGGGTCGGTGTTCGATCTCAAAATCGTACTCCGCCAAAACCTGAAGCCACCTCGCCACCTGCCCAAAGTTTTTTTTTAATCCAAATAACCATCGTAACGCACCGTGGTCCGTCCGGAGCTTGAACCTCTGTCCATACAGGTAAGGCCGGAGGTGCTGTACGGAGAAAACCAGTGCGAGCAGTTCCTTCCTCGTTACGCAGTAATTTCGTTCACTTTTTGTTAAGGCTCTACTGGCGTAAGCTACACTCTAAAAATTAAATCGTCATTGGGGCCTCTTTATTAGTCAAAATGAATAACTATGTTTAGTCATTTCTAAATGACTAATTGTCTCCAATGTAAGACTAATTTGCCGTCAGCGATGATTACAATAAGTTATCATTTTGACTTACATACATTAGTTAGAAACAATTGACAAACACACACTAGTCAAAGGTGGTGGTTTTGACAAGTAGCGCATAGTCAAGGCATGCTGAAGAAAAGTCGTGACTTGTCAAAATTGGTCACATTACCTTTTGACTATTGAAGTTTGTTATTTTCCCGCCACCCGTTATAGTTAAAAATAATTATTGACTAACACATACTAGTCATAGGTGGTGGTACGTAGTTTTGACAAGTACCGCTTAGTCAATGCGAGCTGAAAACAAATCATGACTTGTCAAAATTGGTCACATCATCTTTTGACAAATTAAAGTTTGTCATTTTCCCGCCGTTTATCGTTGATGTATTACAAACAAGCGGCAAATATTGGTCAGCTCATCGCGAGCACAGTACTATTTCGTTTGAGCACTGACGCATATGGAGGTCCAGGCAACGGCTCGAGACTCAACCATGCCGAATTTACAAAGGTAGGTAAAACATGATTCATAGTTGGTTTAATTTATACCCGAGTTATGCAATGAGAATATGGGTAGTGAGGAAAATAGGCTGAATCAGTGAAAATAAGCTAGGCATAAGTGCCGAGTTCATGGGCATACCGAACACATATAATATAGGCCTAGCCACGTTGCCGTTGGCATGTCTAGTCTGCGTTTAGCATACAAAATCATGCATGACAATCGGCACACATGGGCCTAAATTTATAGGCCAGCCCTGCTTGCAACAAACTGATCAATATTTGACACCATAAGTCTGAACTAAAATGAGAACTAACTTAGGTTTATGATTAAGAATTGTGCCGTTCTATAACCGGACGATTGTTTTAAATTGATATTGAAATTAAGTGAAAAGTTAACGCTGACGTCGCGTCGCATGCAAAAGTACACGCACTTTCGAAACTTGCAAATTTGCTTCGGCTTTGCCTCCAAATTCTGAATCACTATTAATATTAAAGTAGCAAAAAAGAAATAGAAACAAACGAAACAATTCGAACTTTGGGGTTCATATTAACGGTTGAATGCTACTTGGGCACAAAAAGAACTCCAGAGTGTGGCTGGAGTTACCATAGTTGGGAGCTTAAAATCACTCTATAGACAAAGACGAAGCCAGGGATTCGAGTTAGCCGTGGTAAAAATGGCGGCTATAAACATACATCAGGGGCGCGCTCGACTCGATCACTGAAACTGTCACATACGTGTAAACAAACAGCATATTGTCCCAAATAATAGGCCTAGTTGGTTCATTCCTAAGTATTGTTTGGACAGTCCAAACAATTATTAGGCTTTAAGGCCTAGTTGGGAAATTCCTCGCTTAAGACAGTTGATGCCTATTGGGGGTATGGGCAAGAGCATGCAGAGGTAGGTCACGTACGTACGTTTCACATGCAATATTTATAATAAGTTATCTTTAGGTGTGGCGGGTACTTAACTCTTTTTGAGTCGCATCATCGGTATTAATTGTTTGCCCAATTTCAAGGCTCTGCTTAATAATATTAGTTGGCGAAAAATCCCTGCTTACTGTAGCAGAAAATTCCGTGCTTACGGTAAGCGTAATTAATGGAATAGCGTTAACGTTTGGCTTCTGCGCATGCGTACATCCTGTAACTAAGGATTCTGGACTAGTTACAGGGTTAGACTCGAGCTGAGTTTTTTTGCTAGCGCGGTTAACGCAAAATGGTGATTGTAAGTGCAGAATTCTGGTGGGTTTTTTTTGCGTACCCCGAGTCTCGGCGTACCCCGAGTCTCGGCGTACCCCGAGTCTCGGCGTACCCCGAGTCTCGGCGTACCCCGAGTCTCGGCGTACCCCGAGTCTCGGCGTACCCCGAGTCTCGGCGTACCCCGAGTCTCGGCGTACCCCGAGTCTCGGCGTACCCCGAGTCTCGGCGTACCCCGAGTCTCGGCGTACCCCGAGTCTCGGCGTACCCCGAGTCTCGGCGTACCCCGAGTCTCGGCGTACCCCGAGTCTCGGCGTACCCCGAGTCTCGGCGTACCCCGAGTCTCGGCGTACCCCGAGTCTCGGCGTACCCCGAGTCTCGGCGTACTCGGGGTCAACTCGCACCCCGGGGTCAACTCGCACCCCGGGGTCAACTCGCACCCCGGGGTCAACTCGCACCCCGGGGTCAACTCGCACCCCGGGGTCAACTCGCACCCCGGGGTCAACTCGCACCCCGGGGTCAACTCGCACCCCGGGGTCAACTCGCACCCCGGGGTCAACTCGCACCCCGGGGTCAACTCGCACCCCGGGGTCAACTCGCACCCCGGGGTCAACTCGCACCCCGGGGTCAACTCGCACCCCGGGGTCAACTCGCACCCCGGGGTCAACTCGCACCCCGGGGTCAACTCGCACCCCGGGGTCAACTCGCACCCCGGGGTCAACTCGCACCCCGGGGTCAACTCGCACCCCGGGGTCAACTCGCACCCCGGGGTCAACTCGTACCCCGGGTCAACTCGTACCCCGAGTCAACTCGTACTCCGAGAATATTTATACAAGAAAAGTATATATACAAAGTTATTTTGTTTGCATTAATTTTATGTAGGTCTATATAATTTTAATAAATATAATGCGTTTGTACCGCTAATTGCAATTTAAAGTAAATCAAATAATTATGAAGACAACAATCCTGTACACAAAACCATAATGGTGCATCTTTACGTGCACGAGGGTACGAGCTGACTCAAATACGACTTGACTATAGGGTGTCAATTTTGGGGTATGAGTTAACCTGGGTACGATTTGACCCATTTCCAACAAAATCCACTTTGAGTTATTAGACTAGCTTGCAACATTAAAAACCAATTTTTCCCCTGCCCTATTGCAAAGTAAGGTTACAAATCCTTCTGTGTCTCGGTCCCATATACTTGCCTGTGCCAATTTCAAATTTAATAATTGTTTTCACTTCTTTCTTTTTATAACAGGTGGGCATTTCCTTACAACATGTACTGACCTACCTCTCATTCCACCTTTCTGTTTGCTGTACATAAAATTGGCAACATATTGTTTATGTTAGCTTGAACACTTAAACATGGCTAATTTCCTTTGTTGTCAATGTGAATATGTATCCAGAAACTTTCTGAGATTACTAAATCACTACAGGTATTTACACAGCGGGCCACAGTCAATAATAACATGCAATATAGGAGGATGCAAAAGGGTGTTCAAGAATGTAAGGACTTTTCAGGTTCATGTAACGTTCAGGCACACTGAATTTTGGAAAACATATGGCAAAATACCACAAGAAATTGAAGCAATGCAAGCTCAAGAAGATATGAGTGAATCAGAAGATGATGAAGACTTGCCACATGACCCAATTGAAAATGAGCCTGCAGATGTCATTGTGGACACTGATTCTTTGTCAACAACATTCATCTTAGGATTGAGGGAAAAGTATAAACTCAATCATGAGGCATGCAGTTATGTTGCTGAGGAAACACAGAATGTACTCCGATTAGCAAGAGAAAATTTACAGAAGAAAGCAAGAAATTTGTTGCCTGAAGTACAGGAAGCTGAACTAGATGGTATTTTTAGTTCTTCAGAATTGGAACAGTCATTCAGTTTTATCCGAAACATGGCCAATCTGAACTCCTACATTAAACAAAATTTTGATCTTGTTGAACCAGTGGAGTATGTGATGGAAAGGAAACCAAATGGAAAAGTGCAGAGCGTTCAGTATGTCAGTATTCTAAAGACACTGCAGGCCCTTTTAAAGGATGATAATATTTTTGCTGAGGTAATCCAGGGACATCAAAGTGACCAATTACATGTAGTTAGAGACTATTGTGATGGTTTGAACTACAAAAGTCACTCACTGTTTTCACTGCCAAGTCCAACTATCCAGGTTATTCTTTACAATGATGACTTTACAGTGGCTAATCCCATAGGAAACCGAGTTAAGCAGCTTAAGTTTTCTGGTTTTTATTTTTCTGTGGGGAATATGCTGCCACAAAATCGGTCTAAGCTGTCCTCTATTCAGCTTGCTCTTTTGTGCCAGTCGGAGATAATTTCACAGTATGGAATGTCTCGCGTAATAAGTCCTCTAATTGAAGATTTGAAAACCCTTGAGACTGTTGGTGTGGATGTTGAAAAGGACGGTGTCGTGCATACTTTTAGAGGAACCCTCTCTATGGTCGTCGCAGACAACTTGGCTGCAAACGGCATTGGGGGCTTTCAGGAAAGTTTCAATACTCGACGCTTCTGTAGGTTTTGCAAAGTCACAAAGACAAATGTTAAAAACTATTTTCGGGATGTTGGCCTTGTTTCAAGAAGTAGAGATTCTTACAATGAACAAGTTGAAATAGTTCGGCAAATGCCAGAAGTTGCTTGCATATATGGGGTGAAAAAGGACAGTCCATTGAATGCGTTGGATCATTATCATGTTGTAGATGGACTTCCTTCAGATGTGGCTCATGACTTGTTGGAAGGTGTAATTCCAGAAGTCATGAAAAAGGTAATTCTTCATTGTGTCGAGGAAGAATATTTCACACTGCAGTTCTTAAACGAAGAAATCGAGAATTGTCCGTATTCGGGAACAGACAAGACAAACAAGCCTTCTAAAATGGCAACACAGGTTGCCTCATTCAGTGTAAAGCAGAAAGCTGTACAGTCTTGGTGTTTTCTTCGTCTCTTGCCTTTGATGGTCGGAAGCAAAGTACCGGTTGGTGATGAAATGTGGGCAGTTCTTCTCTTACTTGAAGAAGTAGTGCAATTGTGTACTGCACATATATATGACCTTTTCAGTTCCGTCCTGTCTCTGTGATAATACGGCCCCGATTCCATAATCGCTGGCGTCAGTGTCTAAGATTAATTCGCCGGTCGCTGAGGGATACGCAAGGACTGGCGAGGAGATCAGTCGAAGCTTCAGAGCATCAAACGCCACCTGACATTCATTGGACCAGACAAAAGCATTGCCCTTTTCAGTAAGTCTGTGGAGGGGTCTGGCCAGCTCAGCAAAACTTGGCACAAAGCGGCGATAATAGGACGCGAGACCGAGGAAACTACGGACTTCGTGTAAGTTGCTCGGGACTGGCCAATTCTGTACTTTCTGAACTTTTTCGGGATCTGTCTTGACGCCTTCGTTTGACACAATGTGACCTAGGTAGGAAACCTGTCGCTGCAGCACATGACATTTTTTTGGCTGAAGTTTTAATCCAGCTTCCTGAATGCGGGCCAGTATCTGCTGCAGGCGATCAAGATGTTCGTCAAATGTCCGGCTGTAGACAATTATATCATCAAGATAGACCAAGCAGGTCTGCCAGTGCAGACCACGGAGAACCCCCTCCATGAGTCTTTTGAATGTGAACGGGGCATTACACAGCCAAAAGGGCATTACCTCGAACTGGTAAAGGCCGCAGTGGGCTGCAAATGCCGTCTTGTCTTTGTGGTCTTCATCCATTGGCAGTTGCCAGTAACCTGAGGCAAGGTCCAAGGTTGTAAAGTACTGGGAGCCCGACAACGTGTCTATGGTGTCGTCTATGCGTGGAATTGGGTATGCATCTTTTCGAGTCACTGCATTTAGGCGGCGATAATCCACGCAGAACCGTACGCTGCCGTCCTTTTTCGGACTAACACGACTGGTGAAGCCCACGGTCCAGAACTCGGCTTGATGATTCCCTTCTTCAGCATCGACTGAATTTCCTCTTCCACTACGGCCCGTTGTCGGATTGGCAGTCGCCTTGGCGGTTGCTTAATGGGAGAGGCATATCCTGTTTCGATGCGGTGCTGAGCTAGCTTCGTACAACCCAAGTCTTCCGAGTTGGCAGAAAACTGATTTTTGTACTTGACCAGCAATTTTTTGAGTTGTATTCTTTGTCCGGCGTCTATCTCTTTAGAGCCTTGCTCATAAAGATGTTGAAGATGAGCTGGTACCGCAACTTCTACATCCTGGTAGCCCGCTTCGCTTTCAGCTGTAGAGGCCAGGTTAACGCGCTCTATCACATTTGTCCGTTCGGATTCTGTGTCAATGGCGGGTCCTACTGCATCCACTGTCAGGAATGTCCCTGCTGTTGCACCCTTAAAGAGGGCCACATGGTCACTGGTTGGATTCCACAGTCTCACTGGCACTGTCTCTTCAGTCGTGCTCACGAGTGACGAGGCCACAATGAGGTTCTCTCTGCACCATTCCAGGTGTTGGCTCTATTAACCCATAGGCCACACCTACGTCACTTTCGCCAAGGCTTCCGAGTATAACCATCTTAGTCTGTGGTGGGACAACAACTGTTTCCTTCACAGTTACGTGGCAACACTGCAGTGGCTCCGCTGTATCCCTTAGGGGAGACCGAGGAAACTACGGACTTCGTGTAAGTTGCTCGGGACTGGCCAATTCTGTACTTTCTGAACTTTTTCGGGATCTGTCTTGACGCCTTCGTTTGACACAATGTGACCTAGGTAGGAAACATGTCGCTGCAGCACATGACATTTTTTCGGCTGAAGTTTTAATCCAGCTTCCTGAATGCGGGCCAGTATCTGCTGCAGGCGATCAAGATGTTCGTCAAATGTCCGGCTGTAGACAATTATATCATCAAGATAGACCAAGCAGGTCTGCCAGTGCAGACCACGGAGAACCCCCTCCATGAGTCTTTCGAATGTGGACGGGGCATTACACAGCCCAAAGGGCATTACCTCGAACTGGTAAAGGCCGCAGTGGGCTGCAAATGCCGTCTTGTCTTTGTGTTCTTCATCCATTGGCAGTTGCCACTAACCTGAGGCAAGGTCCAAAGTTGTAAGGTACTGGGAGCCCGACAACGTGTCTATGGTGTCGTCTATGCGTGGAATTGGGTATGCATCTTTTCGAGTCACTGCATTTAGGCGACGATAATCCACGCAGAACCGTACGCTGTCGTCCTTTTTCCGGACTAACACGACTGGTGAAGCCCACGGTCCAGAACTCGGCTTGATGATTCCCTTCTTCAGCATCGACTGAATTTCCTCTTCCACTACGGCCCGTTGTCGGATTGGCAGTCGCCTTGGCGGTTGCTTAATGGGAGAGGCAGATCCTGTCTTCCGAATTGGAAGAAAACTGATTTTGGTACTTGACCAGCAATTCGTTGTCCGGCGTCTACCTCTTTAGAGCCTTGCTGATAAAGAGTAACTAATGGGCTTTTACGATGGACAGTGTAAATTATGTAATATAGATATTGGTATTGGACACTGTGGGACACTTTTAGACACTGTGCAAACCCACTCTATCCAGTTCCTCTTAAAACAACCTATTTCTTTTAGATTCACAAACTGATGAAATTATACATGTACAGTACAATTGTCACATGCACTTTCAGTTTTACTGCATCAAATATAACATCAGTAACCTGTATATCCTCTGTTAGTTCCTTTTACCCTTGCAGGATAAAAGGTCTTATACTCAGCGACAGCCCTTTATCCCGACATGTAGCCACCAGGCCGTCAGTATAAATCAATCTTGCAAACAGTTTGTCAATAAGACCAAAATCTCCCGGTCATCGAACCTTTGACCGTCTGGTGTTGTGGGCGTAAATGATTACAGGCCCGGTAAGGTAGTTGCCTTATAAGGGATAATTATGCAAAATGTGAAAGGTCACTGATATGCTAATTGCGCTGGTTAAACTTTTAACCAATGAGATTCTCCGGGCGCGCGTCGGGTCTCTGGGCGTTCGGCTGGCTGAAAAAAATACAGTCACTCTGTCACAGCCATCCTTTGTGCACAGACACAATTTCGTTCATCCCAAAATTTTCATTTTGTTCTTTTGAATTTTCCTCACTGTAAAAACCAACGTTCATTATGAACGCGTCTATGCGTTAATTCACAAACGCCTCTTTGTCTATTGATGCTAAGTGTTTATATTTAAACACAAAGACGCGTTAATAAATAAACATTGGCGTTAACGGTGTGTGTTAAAGAACTGATATAGGCCTATATGAATTGGCCCACGAATGATACATGTAATGGTAACCGACGGGAAAAACATGCATTTTTAAAAACAAGAAATGTGGGCCTATTTATAACTGCAAAAACAAATTTAAGTTGGCCTAGAGGAGAACTAAAATTATAAAATGTGTAAATGTATTTTTAGGACCCCATATTTTTAGTCGACTGAATAGCGACATGAATAAAAAACAAAATCACCAAAAGAAATTGATAATCACTCCGAAGATGCATGATTGAATAAAGTGCTTGTTCCCTAATCCTTGTTCATTAACGCTGGCGTTTTAAAACAACGGTAAGTTTTAACACCGTTCTGCCATATTTTGGACACTGTCCAACAAAGCCTACGTTTATTGGGTTTTTTTTTGCGCGCGCGGGCAAAATTATGTTCACCGATTCACCGAGTATAAAACTTCCATAGAGCTCCGCGTCCTGCTGCCATGCGTGGTCCCCGCGCGCCACGCATACCAGCGGCCGCCTGCACATTCTGTTGATAACCTTTGGGCCTACTTGTTATGTTGGACGTGCGCGGACGTAGATGAGCGTTACCAGCCTTGCGCCTGCAGATATGTTGTTGCAAATTTCAAGATCCCGGCTCCACATCCCGGCCATGAACACTACCCACTGACTTTTCTCCAGGTATTAATAAAAGGTAAGTCTGTCCAGAGCTTAATTATTCATTTCTGCAACCTTCAGTTCCTTCTAAAGCTGCAAATTGAGTTCAGTGACGAAAAGTAGTCAAATCTAATGCCGAGTTGCTAATTGTAGTACATGTACATGATGTACATGTAAGTTGTAAAATTTGGCCAACTCGTACTCGGGCCAACTCGTACGCGGGCCAACTCGTACGCGGGCCAACTCGTACGCGGGCCAACTCGTACGCGGGCCAACTCGTACGCGGGCCAACTCGTACGCGGGCCAACTCGTACGCGGGCCAACTCGTATTACGTGGGCCGAAATAAACCAGAGCTTAATTATTCATTTCTGCAACCTTCAGTTCCTTCTAAAGCTGCAAATTGAGTTCAGTGACGAAAAGTAGTCAAATCTAATACCGAGTTGCTAATTGTAGTACATGTACATGATGTACATGTAAGTTGTAAAATTTGGCCAACTCGTATTACGGGGGCCAACTCGTATTACGGGGGCCAACTCGTATTACGTGGGCCAACTCGTATTACGTGGGCCAACTCGTATTACGTGGGCCAACTCGTATTACGTGGGCCAACTCGTATTACGAGGGCCAACTCGTATTACGTGGGCCAACTCGTATTACGTGGGCCAACTCGTATTACGTGGGCCAACTCGTATTACGTGGGCCAACTCGTATTACGTGGGCCAACTCGTATTACGTGGGCCAACTCGTATTACGTGGGCCAACTCGTATTACGTGGGCCAACTCGTATTACGTGGGCCAACTCGTATTACGTGGGCCAACTCGTATTACGTGGGCCAACTCGTATTACGTGGGCCAACTCGTATTACGTGGGCCAACTCGTATTACGTGGGCCAACTCGTATTACGTGGGCCAACTCGTATTACGTGGGCCAACTCGTATTACGTGGGCCAACTCGTATTACGTGGGCCAACTCGTATTACGTGGGCCAACTCGTATTACGTGGGCCAACTCGTATTACGTGGGCCAACTCGTATTACGTGGGCCAACTCGTATTACGTGGGCCAACTCGTATTACGTGGGCCAACTCGTATTACGTGGGCCAACTCGTATTACGTGGGCCAACTCGTATTACGTGGGCCGAAATAAACCAATTTAAATTAAATACAAAGTTAAAGTTGATACATTTCCAACCAGCAGACTTCTTTCATTTTGAAAAGTTTCTTTTTCAGAACTTATTTTTCACTGGTTAGGCATAAATTTATGGAATTCCAAAAGGCCAAGGCCCAATTAACTTGGCTTTAAATATAAAAAGTGCAGTGTGGGGCACTGCGCCATAGCAGCGGTTATTTGTTGAAGGCTACAATGCAGTGGACAGATATAGGAAAGAGTTCCATACAAACGGGCAACACTTGACACCCTGTGCACAATTAAGGCTTATGACTATATTGGACTTCTCTGAAAAAAATTATATTGCTGTTTTCTAAATAAATGCTTCGATTTTCTCACTACTTTTTTTCAATTCAATAGAACATTTATTTCCACACTATTACATGTATGTATGTACATTCAAAACAACTTTTAAGTGTGGAGGCTATTACCTTGTGGCGGATTTGCCCTACAGTACAGAACAGGACAATATAAGACAAAAACACTAAATTATACTAGATTTAGTGGTGATCACATAATTAAATAATACATCATGAAATTGATATTAAGCAATACGGATTATTATTGGCTAAAATGACTTAACAAATATGACAATGAATTAAGTACTCTGGGTCAGTTATACCAGTTCGCGCCGGGATTATTTTAACATCGCCGAGCCGAGGGGCGGGATTATTTTTAACGAAACTCGATCCGAAGCGGGTTCAGGCTGATAGTGCCGGGAAGCACACCCACGCATTTCCGGCCTTGCTCGCTGCTGACATACATTTCCGAACTTGAACTTGGCGTGTTTATGCGTCATCCGTTTTGAATTTGGGGAATTGTTTGCGTTTATATACGTCATCCGGCGCGAACTGGTTAAGTAGGAATGATTTCAGTTTACATTTGAACGTATTAATTGAACGGCAATAGGTTACAGACGATGATAGATAATTCAAATTTTTGGGTCCGGAAAAGAAAATAGTACATGTACTACTAAATCTAAGTTTTTAGGACATGTCGTTGCTTTTCACGTAGGTCACTATAGGGCAAAAAACGTCCCTTTTTGTCTGTGTATGAAACTCTTCCCCAGATGGTCTTAATTAATTTTCACTAAATCCGGGTGGCATTGACATTGTATTGCCAAAGATTCTGTAGAGCGCTGCGCTTTCTGGGGATCTTTGAAATAGTTTTGTGATTGAAATAGGACAGTGTGCGTTTAAGAAAGAAATCATAACTTTAATTTAAAAAATGTAATTTGGGATATCACGCAAATTGTTCCCCTTCGACAAAACAAAACAATTATGCCATCCGACCGACCGAAATGTCCTCGGGTCTAATACCCGAACCAAGTTTCAGTACATGTACTTGTATTAGTACTACGTACGCCAGTCTATTCTCATGCGTACGAGTTAGTTCGCGTACGAGTTGGTCCGCGTACGAGTTGGTTCGTATATACTTAGTCGCGTATTCCCTAATTTTAGGCCTATAACTAGTGTTAGGCCTAACTTTCAATAAAAAAAATTAAAAAAATACTGAACTGTGGTGGCCCCACATTGCACACATAAATGCATTATGTGATTGTGCCACTGTGATTGTGCCACTGTGATTGTGCCACTGTGATTGTGCCACTGTGATTGTGCCACTGTGATTGTGCCACTGTGATTGTGCCACTGTGATTGTGCCACTGTGATTGTGCCACTGTGATTGTGCCACTGTGATTGTGCCACTGTGATTGTGCCACTGTGATTGTGCCACTGTGATTGTGCCACTGTGATTGTGCCACTGTGATTGTGCCACTGTGATTGTGCCACTGTGATTGTGCCACTGTGATTGTGCCACTGTGATTGTGCCACTGTGATTGTGCCACTGTGATTGTGCCACTGTGATTGTGCCACTGTGATTGTGCCACTGTGATTGTGCCACTGTGATTGTGCCACTGTGATTGTGCCACTGTGATTGTGCCACTGTGATTGTGCCACTGTGATTGTGCCACTGTGATTGTGCCACTGTGATTGTGCCACTGTGATTGTGCCACTGTGATTGTGCCACTGTGATTGTGCCACTGTGATTGTGCCACTGTGATTGTGCCACTGTGATTTAGTGGTCGTCATTGGTCTGATGTTTAAAGCATATACATAATCTTTTTTTCTCTTTATGTTTCAGGTTGAAGCCTACCATACTGAACTTGATTTTTAGCACTTTCTCATAAAGTACATGTAGACTTGCATATATCATTTCTATACTTTTGTGTAGCTTTGAGCTGTTCAATAATGGCTGAACAAATGTTTCATAACTGCACTATGTGCCCCTTTGGAACAGAAAACTTCAAAGAGTTTACCTACCATGTCAGTAGGGTCCACAAGAATGATCCAAGATTCAAAGTCTATTGTGATTTTGGAAACTGTGGATTTTCCACAAAAAGTTGGTGTAGCTACAAAGTTCATGTCAGTAAAATGCATAGACTTCGTGACATTGAAGATATTAACATTGACAATTTTGACATGGAATCTGATCAGGATGATCAAGAGCCAGAATTTGAATTTGATGAAGGGATGAGGAACAAAATGTTGTTTGCATCATATACACTGCGTTTAGAGACGGTTCTCAAATTGAGTGAAAAGGCTGTAAATGTTGTCGTAGAAAACACAAAACATATTGTGGACCATCACCTTGCAAAACAAAAGATGGAGTTGAGAAAGTTGCTTGAGCAGCAGAATGTTGATCCAAATATTGTGAATGACATTTCAAATGTCTGACTTTGAAACATCATACAAGAGGGAGAGATTTTACAAGTCAAGTTGTCCATATGTAGAGCCAAAAGAAGTGGTTTTGGGATATAGAAACATTGATAAACATGGACATGTGAAGGTTGTTCGTGACCTTGGATATGCTGTCCCACTGAAAAACCTAATTGGATCACTTCTTAAAATGCCAGAGGTGTACCATTCTGTTAACGAAGGTCACAAGAGTGTGAATGAGAATATGTTTGACATTTGTGATGGTGATTATACAAGAAATATCCCATTGTATAACATTAATGGTAAAGCATTGCAGATTATTCTGTACACTGATGATCTTGAAATTGTAAACCCCCTTGGCACACATATAAAAAAGCACAAAATCACAGTTTTCTACATCATGCTTGCGAATATCCCACCAGAGCATAGATCAAGGCTGTCATCAATTTATCTGGTAGCAATTGCTAAGTCATGGCATCTTAAGCGACATGGTGTGGAGAAAATACTGGATGATTTCATAAATACAGTCAATGAATTATCTTCGACTGGAATTGAGTTTGATATAAGTGCTGACCTTAGAGAAAATATCCGTGGTGGCCTTGTTGCTGTAGTTGCAGATACACCAGCTGCCAATTTGCTTGGTGGTTTCAAAGAAGGTGTTGGATTTGCCTTTTCTCCTTGTCGGACATGTCATATATTAAAAACTGATTTGCCACACAAACTTTCACACACACAGTGCCAAGTTAGAACATATCAAGATCACATGCATAAGTGCGAGTTGCTGTTTGAGCAGCCCTTGACCAAAGGTGCTCGCACTGAGTGGAGCAAACGTTGGGGTATTACGCACAAGAGTACATTGTTGAAAATTAAGGGGTTTGATGTTTGTGAGTGCCTATTGCATGATCCTATGCATGTGCTTCTTGAAGGATTGGTTCCGTATGAGCTGGCATTGTTCCTTTTCTATGGTATTGAGGTAAAGGGATTTTTTTCACTAAGGTGGCTAAACAACCAACTAGCAACATTTCCATATTCCTACCTAGAAGTGAAAGACAAACCAGAGCCCATCTTGAAATCCCATTACTATAGTGATGTGAAGATCAAGCAGACATCTGCATGTATCCTTACAATGTGTGGTATATTGCCATTTATACTTTGCAGAAAGGTTCCCCATGATGACACAAAGTTGAAGACATTGTTGTTTCTGCTACAAATAACTCACTTGTGCACAACACCCTGTGTCACAGCAAGCACAGTCACTGACTTGCAGTTCCTTATTCAAGAACACCATGTGAGTTTCAAGAGGGAATATCCTAAAGCCAGCTTCACACCAAAAATGCACTACCTGGTTCACTTACCAAATCAAATTTTGAAATTTGGTCCAGGGCGTGTGCAATGGTGCATGAGATGGGAAGCAAAGCATTCCCAATTCAAAAGTGTGAAATGGAAAAACTTCAAAAACCTTCCTAAAAGTATGGCACTGAAACATCAAAAGTGGTTATGCTGTCAGATGCTTTCTCCAACTGGAAAGTTATCAGTCAATTACTTGTACGAAGGAGACAGTGTTCAAGGTGGTTTAGAGAAACATGTAGATGAACTGTTCCCTAACCACAGGGTGGTCATTCTTGGGAAATTTCCAGGAATTGAAACCATCTTTCATGCAGCACTGGTTACCATTCATGGAAATGCATTCAAAAGTGGATGTATTGTAACCCTTAAATATGATGATGATAATTTCCCAGTGTTTGCTTGGGTAGTAGACATTTATGTTCATGAGCAAAATAAATATTTCTTGTGCAAAAACATAAATATCATAGATGTAGTTGATGTGATCAATTCATATGAAATAGAAGTAAAGGAAGAATTCATGGTTCTTTCATACAATGACTTATTTGTAAAGATGCCACTGAGTATACATTTCTTTGAGAACCGGACATGTGTGTGCAACAAATTTGGAATCCAGTCACATTTAATATAAATGTAGAACAATTTAACTCTTTGAGTTAAACCACCTCCTACAGCAGTGTTGTACAGTAGGTGACATTTGTAGGATTTAATAATGTGCAGATGATGCAGCACATGCCAAAATGAAAAAAAACTGATTCAAAAAAATTGTGCAGTGCACACACCTATAGATACTAGAGTGATGAGAAATATGAAATGTATTACATGTTATGAAAAAGTGTGAGCGAATCAGACATTTGAAGGCAGCATCATGCCAGTGTTTAAGCTTTGGAATGGAGCCCGAACAGTCAAAAGAGTGGTTCTAGCTGACGGCATTGAGGAGTTCGTGGCAAAAGGTATGTACATGTATTTATTTGCCCCAATTCCTGGTGTCTATCATGCACACCAATCTGTGATAATCTGCACATATGATGTACTGTGAGCCCCCCTGGGAAAATCAATTCTCAGATTAAAGACAATGTTGATTGCTGAGCTGCTTCATCTTATAGTTTTATGACAATAAAAGTATATTACTGGTACATTATGAAATAAGCAACTATATTTTTGCCATGAAATAATATTTAAAAACAAAATTCAAGAGCTGTTTTTATCAAATCCTTTCTACTAGAGTCCGCTAGTGGAATTTGTCTTGTACAGTAGTCGCTGGGGGCAGCAAACATTTCTGACATCTTTATCTCAAGGCACAAAAGGGAAGTCCGTCTTATGATTTGTTTGCTTCCCCCAGCGACGACGTTTAGACAAATGGCACCCCAGGCTAGACAGCGGACTTGAGGAAAACATCTCTCGATCAATCTTTTTATAATTAGAAATAATTATAACATCTCATCTGTAGTCAGCAACAGTAGAACCTCCACACTACCAAAACTGTTTGATTGTAATATACTTTTATATAGTACATAAAGCTACAAAATGATGCAGATATATCTAGCAATCAATATTCTCATTAACATGTAATTATTCATACTATAATCTTATTCTATAAATGTGACTGCAGGCAAGGAAAAACTGGGTATTCCTGCTGGTTCAGATGTGCACCTTGTACTCGACCAGGATGGTACTGAACTGGATGACGACCTACTAAACTTTTTTAGTGGGGAGGTTCTACTGTTGCTGACATCAGCAGAGAAATGGCAACCATCCAATTCAGCTCCAGCAACCACACCGATAGCTATGGATTTTGAGGAAACTCACTCGCCAAGCACTAGCACATCACCAGCATCGGATCCACAAGTGCCACAGAAGTCAGTCTCATCAACACAACTGCTGCTAGGTAGGACCATGATTGTATGTGTATACCAACCTGTGCCAACACTTTTCAACATATATAGGAACGGTGATTGGCTCGTCTCACCATTGCTAGGTTGGGCAATAGGCCAACATGTAAAAAAGACTTTTTAAATCAGTGGTGCTCATCAGTCACCCGTGACTAAGATGTTAGGAAGGTATTATTGAAAGTTGACAAACCACCCTTTATAATGCAACCATGTTTCCACGTACTGCATGATGACGTAATCCTGTTGCATTATGGGAGCATATAGGGGGTAATTTTTTCTTTAAATACTTTACTAGTCTTTATTGAATTACGCTTAACTGACAAAACCAACTACAGTGTATAATTATTAGTTTAGGGTATATATCCATTCTGGTCAAAAACTGAGTGAACGGGAACAATTTTGATCACTGAAAAGCGTAGTCTGTTTCCAATAGTAGAGGTGTCATACACACCGTGCAGACCCACTAGACAACGAGTAACAACATGAGAATTTGCAGATCTCATGAAATGTATCATCTGAAAAAGAAAGACTTATATGAAAAATATGAGTAACATACATACTAGAAAAGATGATTTGAAATGCTTGAAAGATGTAAATAGAATAAATGAGATGGTTCAAAAAACACTTTTTAATTACTGTTGCTTAATACGTTTGTTGTCTAGGAAAAAGCGCAATCTGAAAAGTGTATCGGACCATAACTTGGCAACGCTTTGACCGATTTTGAAAGTTGAAAGAGATTTGCAATCTACTCACCAAGCCCTTCAAGAAATAGTCCCAAATAACTTCCTAAAAGCAATATTAACATTTGTATTGTCCCCCCTACCAATAGAATTAGTGTATGTTTTGACTAAAATGAGTGCTCCCATCATGCACCGCGATAAACATGCAATAATGTCTTCAGTACAGGGGTCTATTCATATAATAGTCCATATATATATATATATATATATATATAGAAAATGTGAAAATATAAATATAACAGTGCTCACCGGAAATAAGACCGAGCTTTCGGTGCGAATGCACCTTCTTCAGGGAGAATTATGGCTTGTTGACACCATAATTCAAGCCATAATTCTCCCTAATTCTCAAGCCATAATTCTCCATAACAAGCCATAATTCTCCCTGAAGAAGGTGCATTCGCACCGAAAGCTCGGTCTTATTTCCGGTGAGCACTGTTATATTTATATTTTCACATTTTCTATGCTCTTCAGTGCTACGCAGCATCCCAAATTTTGATATATATATATATATATATATACAACTTCCGACTTAGCGCGACCGATGGTCGCGCCAAGTTGGTGGTTCATATACACATTTTCATTACCGCGACCGTTTGCCGGTCGTGCTAAGTCTAAGCTACTTTTAAAGTGGAAATCCGCCTTTGCAAAAAATAAAATCGATGCGTGTTCTTAGAACAATCAAGTAATCTTTACTTAGGCAAAAAACTGAGGGGGTAGAATATTACAAAGGGGATACAAATTTGCGATGAAATCAAGCACTCCATGCACAAGATATATGCGAGTGATGATTGATCCAGATTTAGCGCGACTCAATTAAAACGAGTGATGTTGTCGCATTCACTTGATAATTTTCTTAACAAAATTAAGGTTTTATTAAGCAAACAAAGATGTCTCCATTACAGTTGAAAAAAAGAAACAAACAAACATTTTAATAAAAAACGGGATTTATTTTAGTTTTAGCTCATCTTTTAAAAACAATACGCTGCTACTTCATCCGGGCACTTTCAATTGGTTGCATGGTTCTCTGCGAGCTGCAGCACTGTATGTAAAATGTATGTCAAAATCAATGCGATACCGTACGCATCGGATAAGCTGTGTGTGTGTGTGCGAAAATGGTGAAAATGGCGACCGTGATCTCTTGTTGTATGACGCTTCAAGTCTAGTCCGTACGTATTGACAATGACATGGTTGAGCATGGAGGAATAAGAGATAGTTTGTTTTTTCGTTCCTCCATGATTGAAGACACTTACTGCAGGTACCCCTTCTTATTCCTCCATGATGATAGGTAGGATACATTATTATTAAATTGAATCGTACGCCGTACAACTAAGTACAAGAAGCCATCCCATGGTGTAAAATCGTCCTTCATGCATTATGTTCATTACTAAATAATGTTATAAAAGTAAGGATGTCGGACAACTCGACCGTTGAGACAACTCGACCGTTGAGACAAGTCAGCTTTGAAACAGAGACAATTCGACCGTGCGAGGCATGTAGACCCGTGAAGAAGGTGGCGTATACACCGCAAGCATTGCCGGGAATATATCCGAATTTCTTTTGAGTCCCGAAATTTCTTTGGAATGACAGATCCTATGGCTACCCAAAGTTCGCGGATAAGGTTTTGTGTAAGTCATGTAAGTAGACTGGTCATCATACTACAAGTTTTCGTTAAATTTCTGGACTAAAACGGAAATTATAATTCTAAAATTCTAAAACGTTATTCGATCCCGCCGATGCTGGCCGATCGAAAGCTGTTCAGTGAGATACATGTATGTGTGGCTGTGTGTACCGCCACGTTCACGGGTAGTAGTAGTACAACTACAGATGCGGCTGGCGGAGTGCAAGCATAATTTATTAACACAGATAGCCAGTCGATGTGTTTTGGCAAATTTGTGCGTGTCGATGTCACGTAAAGTTGCGAGTTGGGGATATCTGGTGGCATGCATGCATGGGCTTTGCGCAGTTGCCGCCCAGCCCAGCTCATACGAGGTCGCGACGACTAGTTACACCCCACGGTGCCTCGCCAAAATCAAATTTCGCTATAGCCGGCAAAAAGCGGCAACATTTCTCGACATATACATGTACAGTATACATGTACTATGTGGGTTATTCCATTAATATGGCCGCCGACAGTGATTTGACTATGTACCCATTTTATTTCACTTCTCAAAGTTATTTGCCTTCACATTAATAATAATAATAATAATAATTTGCATACCTCCAAATGGGCACTTTGGGAGACAATCCCATAGAGTCGTGCACAATCTTTATTGTAACCTAACCCGTTTTTACCTGGAGCTTTTTCCACGAAATTTCATATTTATGCTATTTAGACCCAAATCTGTCTTCTCCGAGCAAAAATAACTCCCAAATATCGTTTTGTGGGGTAGCTAGACACTTAGGGAGACACTGAAATGTCTCCCTAAGTGCCACTGTCTCCCAAGTGAATCAAAACTATCTCTAATTTGTCTCCCAAAGTGCCTATTTGGAAGAATTGCGCAAATTCCATAAAAGAAATTATGTTCAAATGCGCATAACAATGCAGTGTACTTACATTACAGCTAAAGAATTGGTTAAACATTATAAATTTTTTATCCCAATATTATTATTACACATGTATTGAAGTATTTCACAAAACACACGAAGATAATTTAACAATTACAATAAAGTCGTAATTGATGGAAATAGTTGTGGTGTCCCATTATTTTTTTATTTTTTGTTGTGACAAAAAAATATATCTCAAGAAAAAGGTTGTAAATTACCAAAGAAACCTTTAAGCTTCATGTTTGTGTGATGGAATAAAACATTAGTACTTGCCACCGTATATATTTACTTTTTCCTACCCGACTGTACTCGCAACAATTGTATTCAAGTGATTCAAAATCATTGTCACAACGTAAGTTTTCGTGTCCCATTTTTTACTTATGAAACTGCACATTTGTAAGCTTTGAAAGTAGTGTAATGCTTATAGTCAACAAATACACGATTAAATAAAATAGTGTGTGCAGTCTACACCACGAAATATATCACCTGAAATTCCAAGTCTTTATTCCCCCCAAAAATGTAAGTTTCTCAAACGAAGTCGCCAAATCGTGTCCCGCTAAAAATTTACGTTGTGATATTTCCCCCCTGCGTCACATGACCTCCCGGACGATTTATTGAATGAAATGAATAAGCTGATGAAACGCCCGGATGTACCCACCACGTTGGTAAAACACGCGGCACTCTGAGTGGGCGCCATTTTCTTCAATTGTTGTTGCAAGCAGTAGGATATTCCGCGTCCCGTCGATGACGTTGTGACGAATTTTACGTGGTAAACATCTTTTGGCCAAGACAGACACGGTAAGATTACATTTTGCTCAACTATTTAATTCGTTTCTTGTAGATTTGAGTGCACTTTTGAAGATAAGAATAGAATAATTTGTCGTAAGTTCGTTGTCAGCGAGTGACATGCAATGAGCTTGCATTTTATGTGAATCGGGACTCAAAATTGTCCGTGTCCCAATTTACGTTGTGATGTACTACTCACGACAGTTTTGACTTGAACATTTTGTGGACGTATATTTGAGAATCAAGGTGTCTGGGTATGTTTTTAGGTATTCAAAGATGTAATTTATGGAGAAATAATGCGAATGATTCTTCGGATTGATGGTATTTAGTTGGTGATTTTATCACAGCGTAAATTCCAGACGGGGCGCCATGTTTTCAGTGTCCCTGTTTACGTTGGATTTAGAAAAGTGTATTTGGTTATATGATATTTTGACAGACTATTTTATTTTAAAACGATAGATGAATCATTTGTAGCGATATTTACAAAGTAATTTGTAAGAAAATAATTAAAAGTACTGTGGTTGTAGTAGCGATTCACGCAATCTGCAACACAGCGTAAACTAATTTCGACGGGACGTGACCGTGTAGTGTGCCGTTTACATTGTAACTTGCTTGATTTTATCGGCGCTTCAGAGACAATTTGGTGCATTTCGTGACTGTCAAATTGCATATTTGTGTTAATAATTTAGAAAAGGGTTAATAGTAAAGAACTACACACGGATTTCGAGCATTATTTTTGTGTTCTTAGTGTTTATTTTAGTTTTCATGGTCACATCGTAAATAGAGACACGAAAATCTTGACGATATGTTTTGGAATAGTCCATTATTTAAAAATGGGTGTTGCATTTGGTGTGCTTGTTTTTTATCGCGGTATTGATATTTTGTTATCATTATTATGTTTTACATTATTTAAAGTGTGTAATAAATGTTGGTGCCAATAGGTAAATAATTATAACAAATATGATAGTATAACCTTCTTTTATGCCTTATTTATGGTGTAAGCTTCACCGCACACCCCTACATTTTGGAGATGGTAATGCCCAAATGTATTAGTTAAAGATAATGCAATGGCTTAAGTTACAAACTGTTTTTTAATTACTATAAATTATTTTGTGGTGTTTATAAATGCTGAAAAACATGATTAGAAAAACAATGACAAATAAAGAGTAATCAAGTACTTGCGAGTAGTTGTCGCATTTTTTAATTGTCTTATGATTTTCTTTTTATATTAAATTGCAGGAACCACCAAGATGCCGAAATGCAAAGAGAAAAAAAAAAACATCCCCACCAAGATGCCAGAATGCAAGGAGAAGACGAAAAGAAATGCTCTCTCCTTCAATTTGAGAATTCGATTTAAACATCGTGAAGGCCCCTCCAACTCCAAGTCACAGACACATCAGGATTTAGAAGGTTCATCCACGATCGAAGGCCCCAAAAAGTCAAAAACGCAGAATTGGAGACACAAAATAAGAGAGACAAACCCGACTAAATACAAGCAAATGCAACAAGATGCTGCCAATTATAGCCGACTCTACAGATTACAGTGTGCAACTGCAGAATCCACTCTTAAGAAGAGGAATTTGTCTCCAAGCCAAAACGAAGAGGCAGAGAAATGGCAGAATAAGAAGAAAAGAAACGAGACAGCCAGAAAGAGAATGGAGAAATTCAATAAGAAAAAAAAGGCTGAAGAAGCTGCAAGTAGGAAGCAAAAGAAAATTCTTACTAGGCAACAAAGCAACAAAAAAAGGTCGAATGAAGCAGAAAGGAAGAGACGCCAGCGTACAGGGTTCACAGACTAAAGAAAAGAAGCAATCAAAGCAAGGCGTCGAGAACTGTATGCGATAAAGAATAACAAAATGAGAGAAATGATGCTTGAAGACAAACAGAGAGCGTTACAGGAACAAGAAGAACATATCAAGAAATTACAGGAAGAGTTACAGGCCAAAGAAGCAGAGCAGAACAAACAGTTGATGGCATTGCAAGAGCAGTTGCAAAACATGGAAGCAGAACTAATTGATAAAAATGAAGAACTGGAAACAAGAAATAACATGTTACCAGAGGATGAGGCCATTGACACACGTTCACAAAATGCAAGAAGAAAAGCTCTGGAGAGAGTAAGATCATCACTACCAAGACGTCGATCCCAAAACATACAAACCATGATTGACCTTGTAAACAAATCGTCCCCGAGAAAAGCGGCTGCACTAAAACAGGCTGGTATAGCACCGGTAAATCCATTGCAGGAAGGTGTAATGGAGGCTGTTGCGGCTGTCCTTGCTGCACCAAGGAAGTTGGCAAAGCGAAAACATATGGCGATGGCTCTCAGTGAAATAAAAAGACGTAGACAACTAAGGGCAGCATCTAGATATTTTGGATGCAGTCGAAAGCTGCTTGGAAAGGCAAAGAAGCAAACAGCTGGGCGGAAACGTGTTTTGCCAGAAGCCATCAAATCGTCACCGTTTTCACGAAGAGGCGAATTTCATGAAAAATCGTCTATTTATCGAAATTATTTTTTTTGATGAAAACGATTAAATATTGCAATTTCTACAACCTGGTGAAGTTATACATCCACAAAATCATTAAAATCACAATTAACCTAATTAACTAATGGGCGAATTGGTCCTCAAGTGCCCTTTTGCGTTTTCACGAAGAGGCAAATTCGAAATAGCGTTGACTTCAACGTGTTTATGAAGGGCACTTTGGTGCGCGTAGTCACTTTAGCGTTTTCACGAAGAGGCGAATTGGGCGAATTGGTCGCGAAGTGGCTTTTAGCGTTTTCACGAAGAGGCAAATTCGAAATAGCGTTGACTTCAACGTGTTTATGAAGGGCACTTTGGTGCGCTTAGTCACTTTAGCGTTTTCACGAAGAGGCGAATTGGGCGAATTGGTCGCGAAGTGGCTTTTATCGTTTTCACGAAGAGACAAATTGGGGGCGCAATGGGGAAATGTATACATTCTGACTCTCACAGCCACGGGCGAATTTGCTAATGTATCGTTTTTTTTCGTTTTCACGAAGAGGCAATTCTATTAATTGATTAATTCTGCAAAACTAATCACCTATTTTTCTTAACGTTTGCTATATTTAAGAAGATTGAAATCTCTTCTTTCCCATGATACCTTAATCTTGTATATTCTATGAATATTTATGTTTCAAACTGCCAAACGAAAAAAGGACAAACTTTACAAGCGATTATCTCGAAAGTTTGTTCAGACCGTGAAAGGCTCAATTTGCCTCTTCGTGAAAACGGTGACGAAATGTGTGCAGGAGTTCTACGAGGCCAATTCAAATCCACTACCTGACAAAAAGCTTGTCTCCAAGAAAACCGGTAAACCAAGACATATTATGGACTGTTCATTGGCACAACTGTACGAGAAGTACACAAAAGAAAATCCAGTGTGTGCCACCATCCTCTATACACACCGTCCCATTCATGTCAATTGCAAATCTGCAGCAAAATATAATGGATGCCTCTGCGAGTATTGTGAGAACATAAACCTAAAAATACAAGCAATAAATAAACTTGAACCTGGCACATTCAAGAACGAGTATGACCTGGCAGCCTGCACAATGTGTGCCAAACCTAACGGTTTGAAATTCCATCAGCCGCAATGCATCAAAAGAAAATGTGGCAAGTGTGGACTGACCAACCTGGATGAAAAGCTGGAAAAAGTCCAATCGCAACCCAACAGGACGGTAATATGGCAGAGGTGGGAGCTTGTTACCACAACATACAAGTATCATGGCAAGAAAGGCACGAAACAGATAAAAAAGAGAAAACCCATTCTGAAGGAGGGCACTGTTGATAAGCTCATCAAGGAACTAAAAGATGAAGCTCATCCCTTTACTGAACATTTGTTCAATAAGGATTGGCAGAATGACCAACAGAAATCGCTGATCAAGAATCTTCAACCAGATGAAGTACTTGGAGTGTATGACTTCGCTGAGAATTACAAGTGCGGGCACCAGCGCGAAGTCCAGAGTGCGTATTATGCGCAGGATTCGGCAACAGTACATCCGATCGTATTGTATTATCAATGCCCACAATGCCAAGAACGTGTACGGGAAAGTGCCATCATGGTCAGTAATGATCTGTTGCATGATTATCATGCAGTGAACAGTTTCCAACAACGCATCGTACATCATCTAACAACAACCAGGGAGTTGAACATTACAACATTTTACCGCTTCTCGGATGGGTGTAGTAGTCAGTACAAAAGCAAGGGACCCATTTCAGATGGAAGGGAGGATTACCAAATGACCTTACACCATAATTACTCCGGGACCCGACATGGAAAAGGGGCTAGCGATGGAGAAAGTGGGGTAGTCAAGAGGAAAGCTTCAGATGCTGTTAAAGCAGAGACGGCAATCATTAGCACTCCAGAAGATCTATACAAGTATCTTAAGGACAATGTTGCCATCGAAGCCAGCAGCAGTTGTTGTCTGCCATTCCGGAGATCCGTGCTTTTTGTAAAGAGCGAGAACATTTGCAGAGACAGACCACACAGACTAGTTAAAACTGTCAAGGGGACCAGGAAGCTTCACAGTATTAAGAGTAACAAAGGAGGGAAGGTTGACACGAGGACCCTATCCTGCTTCTGTGAACCCTGTCTAAGAGGAGTTGGAAGATGCCAAAATGCCCGGTTTGTCCGTCCCTGGAAGGTAGCTCACCTGTACAACACCAAACAAGGTACATGTATAAGAATTTGCTTATCTGTGTTTCACAGTATGACTGTAGCAAATTAACTCTTCCTATTCCTCTACATAATTTTTTTCACTGGAGAATGGAATTCACTAAAGTGGTAAAATAGTTAGATAATTTACTTGTATCTTTCAGTGTGTAATTTGTTACAGGGAAAATAATATACATAATATTTTTAATGATTTTAGCTACAAAACTATGGATAAAATAAAAATAAAATGCATTTAAGCCTTAAATCTGTTCATTTGAACATTTGAAAATGGGTACACGCCCAATTTGTATAAAATCCAGACTCAATCTCTTACTACGTGTATCTCGAAACTGTTTTGGCTAAGTACTACATTTTATGATTTCATAACATTCATTGTTTACCAATACTTAAATCCATACAGATGACATTCTGGAAGGAGAAGCAAGTGACCCTAACGGTCGTCCTTCGTCTACGCACAACACGGATGACAACGACACTACCCAATCTACTACTCCCGCTGACCATGATGAGGGACGTGACAAGGCAGAGGTACACCATGGGGAGGAAGGTAACCAGATAGAAGAGGACCAGATAGAGGGAGATGACCAGGCAGAAGATGGTGGAACAACGGTGAAACAAATGGCTGAAAAAAGGTAGGCCTACTTAAATTCTGACCATTGTTGTCCACTTTAATTGCAAGTTATTGGAATGATGGAGGCAGAATGACAATGTAATGAAACAAAAGTAGGTTATATTAATTCATTTCAAATCCACGGTAGTCATTATCACAGAGCAATGCTATCTTTCATCATGTTCATACTACTGGCAAATTTAATATTACACCTCTTCAATTGTATCTCTTTGCAGGACAATACTTGATGAGGGTACACATGTGGCGGTAATGGTGCATAATGAAAAGCAAAAGAAAAACGTTGTGTACATGGCAACTGTAAGTATAGATTGGTTTTAGCTACTGATTAAATGATAAAATACAGTTTACTTTGTCTATCAAAATATACTTTCTAAATTGTCTCAACTGCAAAAACACCGGAATTTGATATGGCAACATTTGACATAAAATTTATGAATACATGTAGTCTTGGATACATTTATTGAAGTAAAATATTACTGCTTATTACAGTAGGATGCATGGCATTGATGATATTGTGCTTAAATGTATGATTGCATACTATGCATCATATATGAAACTCTTTCTGTTGTACTAAAAAGTTTTTAATTTTAGGTTTCTTGCATATCATTATTTTGGGCAGATCAAAGAAGACTGACGAGTCCGTCATTGTTAGGTTCATGGAACGCCGAGGACGAACCGGATCAACGTTCATATGGCCTAGTGGAGTCAATGCTGACCAACTATACACACATCCTCTTGATGATGTTATCTGCTCCCTCCATCCTCCAGCCCTCAAAATGGGGCAAACGGGCTGCAAACTGCTGTACATTTTTTCACAAGAGGACATGGAGAAGGTTGCCAAATATACTGCTGCAGAATTAAATTAGAGTTCTCAGTTTATTTCATCTTGGTACATGTAATAGTAATTTGATGAAAGCAACACAAAAGCGCTGGCATAATTACATGTGCACACGGGCGACAATGCACAACTGCTGAGTGCTAGTCATGACTACAGCAGCTTCCACTGCCCCGAGGAAGTGAACTGGAGTATGGACATGTAGATAATTGATGGTAAACTCATGTGGGTGCTATAGTTCTCCCAAGTGTGTGCCTCTTCACTAAAGGAAAAAGCAAAATGAAATTTTATGGGAAAGTATTATAGGAACAATACATATATTCCCCAGGACCAGCACTGGCAGCACGTTAATTTTGGTGCAAAATTAAATTTCAACTTGATATTCAATTTGATGCAATAAAATATTAATTTGCCAGTGCTGGTTTCAATCCCTATAGGGGTTAGGAGACCATTTGTGTCCGGGATCTTCTGTGAAATTCACAGAAAAGCTAATGCTTTCATCAGCTGGGAGACACAAACTTTCAGCTAAGACCAATTGGTCTCGGCTTGGACAGTCTCAACAATTAGTAACAACTCAACAATTAGTAACAACTCAACAAATTTCAAGAAATTATTTTGATATGAAATGTGGCAACATGTTGAGATGAAATGACTTTGTGTTATAAAGTAACAAAAATGAACTTGACATAATATTGAACAGGAAAGTTTTAATAATAATTAATATTTTAATGCACAATACTGTAACTTTAACATAAATAATTCACTTAGATCTAGTCATGTACATGTAATTTCAGAATTCTGTTGTTATCGTACCTTTTGACTTTATCATTTGGTACTTCCAACTTTGTAGGGAAAAAACAAATGAACAGTCAAAATATCTTCAGTCTGTTACTTGCCTGTACATTTTGTAGTCACATTTTCTTAATTTTTATTTTACTGCAGGCTACCAGCAAAATATGTTCAGAGTCGATAATCAAAATGGCCTCCAGTATTTTGGTGTCCCATTTACACGCGAAACCTTTATCAACATGTATTAAAGTACTATTTCATCAGCAGCAATTTACCTTAAAATAATACAAATTATATTTAGTTATGAAGGGTAATGGTTGATCATGGTTTTAAAACAGGAATTTGAGTTCAATGAATGTATTTCACATGCACTCTCAATAGTGGGGCACACTTTTGTTTACTGGCGGAAGTAAAAGAATTAAACTTCAGCATTCTGAAGCACAAAGGAAGTAAACCAGCAACTTGTAACTTGTGTGTGTGTGAAATACAGATAGATGTCAAGTCTCAAATTAAGTTACAGTTCTAAAAAACACTTCAACGTATTCTAACGCAGCAATTAAAATGCAAGTTCCCCGTGTAAATGGTACACCAAAATATTAGTGTCTCATTTACACGTGGAACCTCCCATTGGGCCTTGGCTTATGAGCATTTGTATGCAATTTTCTGATGTTAAAGCTTATCATAGGATTTAAATAGCTCCTATACTGTAATTAGAAAAACAAATTGTGGAGATTTAAGTAATATTTTGAGAATTAAAACAAAATCGACCCAGGTGGCAAAAATGTGGTAATTTGGGGGTATAGCGGTCAGAATGTTGATGCATATTACTAGTTTTATTGAGAATTAAGAGTTATCAAAAGTTATCTAATGTTAAATGTCCAAATGAAAATTAAATTGATGTTGACCCTGGTTTTTTCAAATCATTTGTAACATATTTGGTACTGTGACACTTTGACTTTGGTGTCCCGCTTTACACGCGAAACCAGCAAGATGGATGCCGACTTGAGTGTGCCGTGCTCGGAGGCATGGCATTCAATTGGCAAATTTCAATTATATTTATTGTCACCATATAATGTCTTGTTTGAAGAAAAACAAATATTTTGAATTTTTGATACCAATGTCACACATTGGCCCCCAAATAACTGAAATAACCCATGTACACTGTACCTTTTTTCTGCTACTTAAAGAAATAAACAAAACAATATCCATTGCATTAAAAACAAAACTTTCAAGGGCATGAACATTTTTTAATTATGAAGTTAAATGTTCAAATATTTATACAGTGGCGTCACCGTAGCATCTGGGGAGGGTAATAATTTTAAAAGTGCTCTTTTTCCAACAAGTGCCTTTTCTCCGGAGCACCCTTTTTGTTGCAACTGTGCAAACTTCATGTGTTGAACATAAACTTGACTCAAGTTGGACTTCCGTCAAGCCGTCAACCAAAATGCATTCTACCCCCGGTGTCTTTTACATATTAGAAACGTGTTGGAAAATGGAAAAAAGATATCACTTTTTATCCCGACAAATTTGAATCTGAGAAGCATTACTGCAGTGACGTTACTCAGACTGTGTATTCCAATGCAGATTATTCTTCCTGCGTGGACATAACCGCTCCAGATTTTCGGCAATATCCCAAAATCACTACCACCTTTTGAAATGAAATATTTACAGGTTAGTTTTATATCTATAACTATATAGGATTGAAACAAACAATGGGTTCCAATTACCAAATGTGTATGATCCCTTTAAGTTGAAGTCACTTGGAACAGTTTTAAAAATATTGTGTCTTTTATGAAAAAAATGTTTTCAAAAAACAACTTTCCACAGCATAGAATAGGGGCAACATTTTTATGTTACCGATAGCAAATGTTAACAGACTGGTTTAACATTCCGCAAAAAAAAATAAAAAATGTGTATGATTTGTAATCTGTTCTACATGTAGCTTACAATACTGTAGCTTATTCCTTGACCAGTTCGCAATACTGTAGCTTATTCCTTAACCAGTTCGCGCCGGGATTATTTTAACATCACCGAGCCGAGGAGCGGGATTATTTTTAACGAAACTCGATCTGAAGCGGGTTCAGGCCGATCGTGCCGGGAAGCACTTTTCCGAACTTGAAGTTGGCGTGTTTATGTTTTGAATTTGGGGAAAACTTTGCGTTTATATACGTCATCCGGCGCGAACTGGTTAATGTGGATTATGAATATGAATATTATGAATATTTATGAACCCATGATCATGGAGTTATCTGATCCGCTACGACATTATGTCGTTTGATGTTTAACCGTACTTTTGTAACTATTATGTAATTGACATTTCAGGAGGAGACTCAGTCTCTTGATGACGTACTGGTAGTCTGTCAGTCACCCTTGATGAGTTTGAGGCTTAGAGTCACATTCACATTGTTCCGTGTTTCCCTCTTCTTGCCAACTGTAGATTTCTGTAAGAACATTTAATTGGCATAGATGGTAAGCTCTTTAAGCTGGCAGCGCCTGTTATCACTCTTTCTTTGACCCACATATTTAATTTATCCATCACTACCGGTAATATTCCTCAAGCGTGGAAAATGGCCAAAGTTATCCCAATTTTTAAAGCAGGTAACCGTAAGATGCTCAATAACTATCGGCCAATATCGATTTTGCCCTTGGTTTCTAAACTTATTGAGAAAGCCGTCCATTCGCAACTCCTCCCATACCTTAGTTCAAATGATCTTTTGTCCCCTAATCAGTCTGGTTTCAGACCTGGGTACTCCACACTTGCAGCTGTAGCTCATGCTCATGACAATTGGTTGCATCACATTAACAATGGTAATTTAATTGGCTCCTTATTTATTGATTTACAAAAAGCGTTTGACACTGTTAATCATAGTATTCTGTTACAGAAACTCCCATTTTACGGTTTATCCACTTCAGCTATTGACTGGTTATCATCATATTTATCTGGTAGGACACAGCAAGTCTGTTATAAATCCAAACTTTCCTCAGTCAACCCAATAACATCTGGCATACCACAGGGATCAATTCTGGGGCCTCTGCTTTTTTCACTGTATATTAATGACATGCCAAAATGTCTTGATCACTGCAATATTGACATGTATGCAGATGATACACTCATTTATTATGGTGATAAAAACACGAATCTCATTGAAAATAAACTAAACTCTGACCTTTGTAATCTGACAAAATGGCTACAGGCTAACAAACTTATTTTAAATCCTAAAAAAACTGAAGTTATGCTTGTAGGTACTGCTCAAAAACTCAAAAAGAGTAATCCCTTGGAAATTACTATTTCAGGCCAAATAATTAAACAAGTTGATTCTCATAAACACCTTGGGGTAATAATTGACAGCAAACTTAATTTTTCTGAACATGTTAAAAAACTCTAATAAAATAAATTCTGCTATTTCTTTGCTTGCCAGAACAAGAAAATTTGTCAATCAGCCAACTGCTTTTTCGTTGTACAATGCCTTGGTTTTACCACATATAGACTACTGCTGTAACCTACTTGTACTCTTGTTTCTAAAATTCAAAAACTTCAAAATCGAGCGCTTCGTATTGTTCTTAAGTTTCCACCATTTTCACCAACAAATTTAATCTTTAGTAATCTTAATACGATGACAGTTGCCCAGCGTATTCATTTCCAACTTGGCTGCCAGGCTTTTAAGGCTGCCATTGGTGTTGCCCCTGACTATCTGTGCCGGAGGCTTATCAGGATCCAGCCCGGCGATCGACCAACGACTAGGGCAATTACACAGGGTAATTATGTAATTCCCAAACCTAAATGTGAATTTTTTAAAAATAGTTTCAGCTATAGAGCTGCTGTTTACTTGAACGGTGTCCCTCCTGCAGCTCGCTCAGGTTCTTATTATTCTTTTCGTAAGCTGTTGAAGGAAAACAAGATTTGAATACATGGTGTTTACATTTTGTTTTGTGAAAGTGAAACGGGCAACTTTCTTCAAATTGTAAATTGAGAGAGGTTGGGGGGCGCTAAATTTGTTTTATTGGCATCTCAAACTTGTTATGGTTTTTTAATATTACACGTCTTTTGATATCTTTTGAAAGATAAACTGGGATGGGGGCTGTTAGTCCTAGTGTAATTTGGTTGTTTTTATATTTTTTTCTTAAGTGTCTTCATTATTGTCTATTTTTAATGTTTTGGTTTTATTTGATTGTTTTGATATATTTTTATGTACTGAGGGCCCCAAATGATCAGCTTCTGCTGGATGGGCTACCCTCAATAAAGATGGTTGTAAATAAATAAATAAATAAATAAATAAATAAATAAATAAATAAATAAATTACAGCAGTACCGGTGATATTTCAAGTCAATGTATCAGTAGCTGCGCGAGTTTGAAGCAACTTACATGTATGTTGTCGCATGTTATGTTTACAACTTAACATTTTATCAGATCATGCTCCGGTACATGTATGTCATTGGTTTGAGTTGTTATTACAACTCGTCTTATTCCAAACTGGTTTTTTAATATTTACGTTTATTTTTGTATTCAGTCACCGAACTGAAGGTACCCGGTACATGTAGTCATATTAGAGTTTAACCGATGGTCAACATGTTCGCGTTTGTGATCTAAGGATGCCCTCAACATAAATACTGGCCCAAGAGCGTTAACACAAAATTGGAACGTGACTTGTCTTGACCATGCCTATGAAAGATAAGTTTCTCGGGATAATCCATCTTTAAAACTCGCAGCTCTGTTTCCCAAGTTGAAGGTGTTACTTATTCAGTACATGAAAACAAGCATCTCAGGTTGACACATCTACTGTAAGCTGTGGGTGGTTCAATTCCACCGATGCTTCGTGTACAGTTTGAGGAAAACCGGTACTGATCCACCAAAAGAAGCAAGGCTTTAGTGACACAATCAATGACACTTTGACACACTGTAATACTGTTTCTCAACATGTCTTACAGTAGGTTACTGATGTCACAAATCCTTTTGTCTTAGCTTAAATGCGCATTTGGTTGCATACATGTACTGTTATTTACATAATTTAAGTACTACACATTACTAGTGTAGAACAACTTGATTGACAGCCGAGTTAACCGTTGAAGAAAAATGCTGTAATTCCTTCATAAAAATATCCTTCAAGAGCAACGGGTTTGTGGACGCGTAATTCCTTCTTTAAAAAAAATATATTCCAAGAGCCACAGGTTTGTTGACGCCTTTTTCTTATAAAATTCTCCCAGACAGCCACATAATTCACTATTAAAAAGATGTTTTACCCAATTAAATAATAGCTTTCTATTATATTACGGGCAGCTGTTCACTATGTGAGACGTGGTGTTTAGCTCTACCCATTTAAGGCGAACAAATTTAGATTTAAAGCCACTCAATATTTATTTAATATAACTTACATACAGATTCGCCGCAAAATGTACGCGATGTTACACAAAATGTTACACATCTCTATTAACGCCGCCGCCATGTTTGTGTGTACATAGTTTTCTAAAGGGTCACAACCCCCTCCCCTGGTTTTGGTATGTGGCGCTCTGCTGTTCAAAATTAGTTAGGGTCAACAGATCAAAATTCTTATTCTAACCCTTGAATAGTGGACTATTCAACCTGGACGAATGGAACTTTTCTGGGCCCCGACCTGAACAGAAGTAATAATGTCACGTGGTGTGAGTTCCACCAATCAAATGACAAGGATCTGTATGTCAGTTATATAAAATGTGATATAATGACCAGCTTCCAGCACCCGATTTCACTAATCGCAACTCGAGTTACGAAGAGTAACGCGTTGCATTTCGCGATGCGTCGTACAGTCCATTTCATTAAAGTTACGATTCATTCAATGCGTCGCAAATACCTTGACAACGGCAAGTAACACGTCGTAAGTTACGAAGTGTATTTGGGTCGTCGTAAAATAAGATGCGTCATTTCACAGCCAGTTTTATGCCATAGAAATGAAACAAATGAGACTAGAATACTCGGACAATGTGTTGGAAGTTGTAAATGAAACATATCGTAGTCTAATGAATAAACCTTGAATAGTGCACTTGAAATTTCAAATTAGCTAAAGGTCTACAGCAAGCTTGTTTTTCGTTAGAATTGCATCGTACGTCAGCCATTTCGATTTACATTTTTGAAGCTTTGCGAGAAGAAATTTGACGACTCTTTGCTGAATACCATACTACTATTTACTGTGTGTTGAATAGGTACATACAACAGTCGCTAATTTGTGCTATAAATACACGTACGATGTGTTTTGTGAAAACGCGTCGTAGAGATACGACGCCTCACAGAGCTGCAATGCATCGTGAGTTACGAAGAGTTCAGTGAAATCGGGTGCAGAAGAAGCAAATGGCCCCAGAACCAGCATTCATCCAGCAAAATGCATGCAAGCCAATGATTGGCCAATTTTGCAACCGCCCTTCAGTAGCTTGTAACAAACAGCGTGTTTTTACAGCAGAAATTTACTGCGTGCAGCCATCAAGCCTTTTAATTTCTAGAGTACAACGCGAGTTTGTACCTTGTTTTTATTTCAAGTATGGGTCTCAAGTATGGGTGATAATAAATGCTGCAGCTAAACCACCAAACTGAAATTTGCCGAACATGATGTTACTCCCGAACCGAATGTTTGGCAAAACTGAATGACTCAATTTTGTTGGAACCGTGAATAATGTTCGCCCAGTTCCCATTCTGTAGCGTTGTTGTACAATATCTTATGGCTGCGACTCGTGTATAATGGATGGTATGCACGCTGTGTCAAACTATGGCTGCGACTCGTGTATAATGGATGGTATGCACGCTGTGTCAAACTATGGCTGCGACTCGTGTATAATGGATGGTATGCACGCTGTGTCAAACTATTAACGCCGCCGCCATGTTTGTGTGTACATAGTTTTCTAAAGGGTCACAACCCCCTCCCCTGGTTTTGGTATGTGGCGCTCTGCTGTTCAAAATTAGTTAGGGTCAACAGATCAAAATTCTTATTCTAACCCTTGAATAGTGGACTATTCAACCTGGACGAATGGAACTTTTCTGGGCCCCGACCTGAATAAAAGTAATAATGTCACGTGGTGTGAGTTCCACCAATCAAATGACAAGGATCTGTATGTCAGTTATATAAAATGTGATATAATGACCAGCTTCCAGCACCCGATTTCACTAATCGCAACTCGAGTTACGAAGAGTAACGCGTTGCATTTCGCGATGCGTCGTACAGTCCATTTCATTAAAGTTACGATTCATTCAATGCGTCGCAAATACCTTGACAACGGCAAGTAACACGTCGTAAGTTACGAAGTGTATTTGGGTCGTCGTAAAATAAGATGCGTCATTTCACAGCCAGTTTTATGCCATAGAAATGAAACAAATGAGACTAGAATACTCGGACAATGTGTTGGAAGTTGTAAATGAAACATATAATAATAATAATAATAAAAACTTGTATAGCGCTGGTATCTAGAAAATCTATTCACTGCGCTGGGGTCTGAGAAAAACTACTGATATACATGACTGAAAAGGTGAGTTTTGAGATGGGTTTTGAAAGAGTCAACATCTGGTTGTGATCTCAGGACTATTGGTAGACTATTCCACAGACGAGGGGCTGCAACAGAAAAACTTCTGTCCCCATAAGCTTTCAACCTAGAAGATGGAACCACAAGCAAATGCGCGTCACTGGAGCGGAGTTGGCGCACAGGCTTGTATGTTGATATCAGTTGTTGCATGTATTGGGGTGCTGATCCGTTTATGGACCGGTAAGTGATAAGAAGAAGTTTGAATATTATGCGTTGCTCAATGGGAAGCCAGTGTAGTATGGAGCAGAATCAGTGTCAAAAAGATCGGACGTGTTTTTACAACTCGGATGCTTTCCTAATTCGGATGTATTCCTAATTCGGATGCTTTTTGCAAACTCGGATGCTTTTTTAATTCGGATGAATTCGTAATTCGGATGCTTTTTGTAAACTCGGATGCTTTTTTAATTCCGATGAATTCGCAATTCGGATGAATTCGTAATTCGGATGCTTTTTGTAAACTCGGATGCTTTTTTAATTCGGATGTTTTTTTAATTCGGATGCTTTTCTAGTTCGGATGCTTTTTTAATTCGAATGCTTTTCTAGCTCGGATGCTTTTTATAAACTCGGATGCTTTTTTAATTCGGATGCTTTTCTAGTTTGAATGCTTTTTGTAAACTCGGATGCTTTTTGCAAACCGAACATATTCGCAAATCGGATGCTTTCCCAATCCGGCACTAGGGTGGCCCTGAAAGGACATCACACATCGCAGATTCTGCGATTTCGCGCATTCTGCGCGAATTTGAACGATGACAAACATGTTATCGTATATATCTAAGCATATATCTGAGATGTGGAAGATTTTATTGTAGATTTCTGCACAGATTTATGTGATAATGAATATTTTCTGGGCAGATTTTTTAAAAGTCGCATATTTTTATTTTAGATTTCAAGTTCTGCGCAGATTTCTTAGTACGCAAATTTGTGCGATGTCGCACGGATGGGCACTACATGTACATTTTCATTGCACATTTAATTATGCGCAGCTATATTATGTCGCACTCACGTACAGCAGATTTATATGCAGATTTATGTGCACATTTCTGCCGCGATGTCAGCACATACGACGTTTTGAAAGTTGAACCACGACGTTTTGAATGTTATGATGTTCTAAAACGGACAGGCAACGTCGTGGTTCAACTTTCAAAACGTCGTACTTCAACTTCCAATTAACGTCCAACTTTCGCGCGCTTTTACCTACCAAGCAAAGACCCTAGAGCGCCGCGCAGCGGCGCAAGACAGTTTACTGTGTACTAAACGCCCATTGGCTGATGGTAGTACGGCATGGAGCAGATCGGCCGCCATTTTGTGAAGCGAACTTGTGCGTGACACATCGCCCCACGTGTAGTAAACAAGTTGACAACACGTAAAAGTAAACAAATCAGATAGCATTCTAAAAATGATCGGCAGTCATAATGACGTGAAGCATATTTGGTAAGTATTTGCAGGTATGCATTTTGTTTAGGTGTATGAAAATGTGTTTCTTTAGGTCAAATATTTTGGGTGATTAGAAACGGAATTATAAACCAGACAAGCTGGCGACGTCCTTTCAGTTTCACAGACTGTCTTTAGTATTACGTCTTTCCGACTTTTCTCAAATGTAAACGGTAGGCCTAGGCTACTTTACTACTTCTAGTTCCACCATTTCCTACTGACTTTTGGATAGACTTCCAATTAATTCAGTTAAAATTGTTGACCATGATAAAATTATACATGAAGGCCCTACAATTTGTTAATCAAACTCGATTGCGGGTGTCCGGAAATTGGGCAGAAACGGGCAGTAGCTAGACCAATGTCATGTTGCACTGAAATTGGCAATTATAAATATTAACCAAGGCACTGTTTATAGACTTAGACATTTTTACCATAATGATTTATGGCTACCTTCAATTTCATTGTGACTTTGCATTCATGAGATGGGCATCAGCCTTTTTTTATAGCTCCATGATCAAACATGATCAAACCAAGTGCAATTAAAAAATAAATCCTCAAGATCTAGTCCGAGTTACTGGACTCTAGTTATCGCTTTTTTTATCATCATCTGGCGATGTCCAAATGTTAAAGAAGCGATAACTAGAGTCCAGTCAGTAACTCGGACTACTCCAGATCAATGAAACTTAGGAAGAAAATACAATAATCTGCAAATAGCGTCACGCTGTGATTTGAACCGAGGGCCATTGCTCACAAGCTATAGGAATGTTTAATCTAGTATAGGCCATGTGCTGGTTCGAAGGAGTGGTCATTTTTATACAATTTATGTAGGGCCTAGTTGAGGAGGCATCAAGCACATGAATTGCAATTATAATTTCATTTGGACAGTGAAGTTGTAATAAAGTCAAAACACAACATCCAGTTGATCATAATTTTGGTCATTAATTTAGTCAAATTATAAAGAATTATGACCAAGGAATGCCAATTGTAATGATTCATTTAAATAGGCAAATATGAACCTGCTGATGAGTTACAAGACCGGATAAACTTCTTATTGACTTCATGTGATAAATTAATTATTACTAATAAATACTAAAACAATATTTGTATAACAAGAATTACATCTTAAATTGAAACTAGAAATATGGCAGCCAGGAAGAACTGACAGCGAGGATTGGGCGTAGAATCAACGACCAGGATGTGACGAAGAGATGTGGGCTAGGTTAGAGTGAAGAACTTATGACCACAGTAGGATAAGAGATTGACAGCCATGGTAGAATTGATGACCATCTTGGACTTCAAGGTACATTGTAATATGCAGTGTCGAATCAAACTGGACCATATTGATACAAATTATTCAATTTGTCATTTCAACTAAATGGGTCACAGGTCATTCCGAATAACTAATGCACGCTTTATTAATGGTCGCACCATCTTAAATTCAATCATCTTAAATTCAATCAGAATGGGCAGTTTGCTTAGCATCGCGTGACATTACATCAGCAATTTTATCCTGAATAACCTTTGACCTGGACTATTTCATTGAGATACTGAACTGGCTTATTGAGTCCCACTTTCTAGGGATGTTTCGAATATTCAAATATTAACCAAATATTCGAATACCATTTTGCTAGTTTGAATATTCGTTAAAACATTTGTTTCTTCTTTTTCTTACCATGCCCATTCCTTTGTTAGACATGTACAGTGACAAAGATGCCGTGTGCCGGTGTACTACACATCACATATTGCCGTGTGCTTATAGAGGTGAGCTTGACAAATCCCGGGCCCAGACGGCGCCACGACAACCATGCCAGGGCTCTAGGCAACCAAAGTTTCCCGTGTTATACCAACTGTATTGCACATGCTTTTTTCAGAGAATCAAACACAATAATCATGTACCAGAAAGTTACACAAATCAGCAGGTACAAGCAACAATATTCACCCACAAATAAAGTTTAATATCATCGCCCAGTAACTTATACCTTTCAAAAACTGTTTTCTTTTTAAACCCAAGTTTGGAATATTTGACTATTCGGTCATAACTCATAACGCAGTTTCGAATATCGAATACTAAATGATTCGAAAATGAACAGCCTACCACTTCCTTCAGATCTTTTCACTGTGGCATTTATGTAGATTTCTATTTTTCAACTTCAATAGATTTTGACCTAAACTCAAAACGAATGTACCAGTACATCTCCTTTAGTACAAATTCAAGCCATGCATGTTTTGATTGAGAAGCTGTGAAATGTGTTTGCTGTCATACGATTAATTACAAGTAGGCTCGTGTGTCCAGGAAGGTCAGTGGAATGGGGGCAGAAATACCTTTTTGAACATTGTTAAATTTGTACTTGCATTTTTTTCTTTATGTACAGACGAGATCAACATTTCAAAGACTGCCAGGATAGATCAGTTGGATTCAACTACATGTAATGGCACCTGGCGTGATGAGTGATGAAGGCATGCAACAATTTCCGTTGTTTAAGAACTGTCATGAAATACCCTTTCGCCAAATCGTAGTGTAAACATATTTTCTGGTCGAGGCTATCAGGTGATCTATCCAGTGGCGTAACTACATGGTCTATTTTTTAAAGGGCAACTTAGGGGTGCACCAATTTTTCAGGGGGGAACTAAATGGCAACTATTATATTGTATGTGTGCAAATCGAAATAAGGGGGGGGGGGGGGGCCTTGGACCTATATAGTCACCTTGAACCCATATCGTTTGCACAGGTATCATTTGTTCATTTGCCACAAACAAATTGTGCAACGCAAGACTTGCGTAATTGTGCTATCGACCGATCATGCAAACATGTTGCTGCAAGATCAGGATTTTGCGCGGTCGAGCAAAGCGCAAGTCTTGTTGCACAATCTGTCGATGGTGTAAACATTTCTCTGCTTATAATCGAACTACGGATGGCTACATAAACAATAGATTTCCCATTCACATAGTGCGATTGGGATATCACACAAATCGACCAAATGTAGCCAACATCAACATTTTTATCTATTTACAGATTCATCCAACTACAAATGAAAATTGTATAAAGTGTCACAGGGCTCATCTTTAGAAAAAGTTATTTTTATTTTTGTTTAATTACTTAAATACACCAGTAATAAACAGCTTTAATTGTCTTACTCTTAGGCCATCTTAACTTATTTGATTTAAATTTATTTTAGTATCATTACTTAAAGGTAGGATACACCATTGGTAATTGTTTGAATTATCATGAATGGGTAGATTTGGGGGTTGTATCTTGTAGTAAATATTGTTTAACTGACCTGTCCGAAGTTTTACAATCACGGATGCCGAGAAAAGCACAAAAAACAGCGATTGTTTTATCTTCTTTTTTTTGCGAGATGCCTAGAATCATTATTTACTTTCAAATAAGTAAAATATTTCTTAATAATTCGGTAGTAAATATTTTCGATATCTGCAAATGGTGTATCCTACCTTTAAATTTAAACCAAGAAAACTTAACGAAAGTAATTTTCTTTTTGACAGCTGTAAATGGTTTATTTAATATGTTTCATTTGTACTTTTATCGACATCTATATATCTTTCATAATTTGTTATTTTATTTTGTGAAAACAAGATGTTAATAATATTTTGCAACAAAAAATTATACAAAAAAAACTGTGCAAATGAGTTTTAATTCTTTGTGTGGAATACAATTATACAAATACAATGATGTATACAACGTCATAACGTAACAATGCTATCGCTCCTGACGTTAGCCCTTGGGTCTAGACTAACTTTACAGTCATTAGTCATACTTATTTTATAAATAAATTAGGCAAACATTTTGCTAGTGATAAAATCACAAACACAAACAAAGAAATCGATAAATCAAACGCTAAACCTTGCTGCAGAGGAAGGTCGAGCCAACTCGACCGTCGCGCCAACTCGACCGTCGCGCCAAGTCGAGCCAACTCGACCGTTGAGCCAACTCGACCGTGATGTGTAGCGCCCTGCCAAAACACAGCAGTTCGCGGCCGCAATGACGCGAACCGTGCGCAGTCGAGTTGTCTGTGCGCGCTCCGGTCGACGCATCAACGATTTTTGGTCGGGTCGACAAATGGAAAATTTACGTGTCAAATACCAACAATTTAATTAAAAACCAACTTTATTCAGTGCACTGAGCTTTGCTTGTTCTTTCTGATCTGGAAGATTGACAATTCTGGCGGTTTAAGCATCCGAACTTGTGGTCCGAAGACGGCGATGATTTACATGTAAACAAACGGCACATCCGGGAGTTTTTTTTATGTTTCGCTTATTAAAATGGCGCCCAAAACGCTCCATGTCGTACCTCCATTTTGGAGGTGAAGTAATCTATCTTGCGCCTACGGCGCTCTACGATCTTTGCTACCAAGGTAGCCGCGTATTCGGCCGGTTCTCTCTGCGCGGATTCAGTCCGCATTCACCAAAAGGCGACAAATATTTAATACATGCTGCAAAAGGTGATGCATTTTCTAAAAGTTTTTTTGTCAATTTATTTAAAGAATTTTTCGAAATAAACCGTAAATATAACAATACTTTTTCAAACCCTTGTAGATCATACAGCATATTAGCCACACTTGTTCCTGTAATTGTAAAACCTTTCCTGTAATTTTGATGAAAAATTACAGTTAAACTAGCTGCCTAATGAACTAAGTAATCCTACTTCGAGTTATTTTTATAGATTTGGAAATGAAAATGAAACATTTAAAACAAAATATACCTCACATGTTATCAAAAACTCATACTTTTATTTCATAATCTACAAGATAATGTTACTGGGCATGTGGGTATAGGCTTCAGCCGAACACTAATTAGTGCCTAATTAGCCCGTTTAATAAATCCCCTTTTCAATGCAGCATTGTAATGCGTTTTTCGGCTGCGAGTATATCTGCCTCTTCAAAACAAAGTGTACATCACATGTTATTCAAACCTCATATTTGTATTTCATGATCTACGAGATCATGTTTCTGGGCACACTTAATTTTGGTATAGGCTTCAGCCGAACAGTAATTAGTGCACTCGCACTCGGGCTTATTTGCAAGGTTCTCGGTGAATCAGTTTCGTCAATCAACAATTTCAACAATTAATTTCACCACGCCAGATTTTATGAGAATGATAACTGTTACTTTATTTAATAACACAACAGCCCTTCAACTATAAAGTTCTGCATCATTAGATGGATCCTAGTAGTTTGTCAGCTTAGAACGTTAGGTAAAATACGGTTTCAGACCGTGTCCATAATTTCTTTTTTATTTCCACCTAATATCGCCCCATAATTCTTTGCGATATATAGCACACTTGGGTCAAATGTAAGTTTCTAAGGTCGAGTGCAAATAAGCAGATATTATCAAAACTACATAAAATGTAAACAAAGAACAACGGTTATATGTCAAAATTAGCATATAAAAGAATCTTGGAAACTCCATACTGCCACTCGTGCTTGAAAGAACACTTGCCAGATAGAAAGAGTGGGGCACGGAAAGATAGTCCTTGCAGGTGTGCTTTACAGAAATGTACAATTGCAATTCATGTGGCAAAAGAAAAAAAGTACAGCAATGATAAAAGCAGGTCTTGAATTTGTAAAACCACACTGTTGCCGTATTGTTTGAAATTTCTATAAAAGGTTTGACAAATAACTCGAAGTAGAATTACTTCCATTAAGCAGCTAATTTAACTGTAATTTTTCATCAAAATTACAGGAAAGGTTTTACAATTACAGGAACAAGTGTGGCTAATATGCTGTATGATCTACAAGGGTTTGAAAAAGTATTGTTATATTTACGGTTTATTTCGAAAAATTCTTTAAATAAATTGACAAAAAACTTTTTAGAAAATGCATCACCTTTTGCAGCATGTATTAAATATTTGTCGCCTTTTGGTGAATGCGGACTGAATCCGCGCGGAGAGAACCGGCCGAATACGCGGCTACCTTGGTAGGTAAAAGCGCGCGAAAGTTGGACGTTAATTGGAAGTTGAAGTACGACGTTTTGAAAGTTGAACCACGACGTTGCCTGTCCGTTTTAGAACATCATAACATTCAAAACGTCGTGGTTCAACTTTCAAAACGTCGTATGTGCTGACATCGCGGCAGAAATGTGCACATAAATCTGCATATAAATCTGCTGTACGTGAGTGCGACATATAGCTGCGCATAATTAAATGTGCAATGAAAATGTACATGTAGTGCCCATCCGTGCGACATCGCACAAATTTGCGTACTAAGAAATCTGCGCAGAACTTGAAATCTAAAATAAAAATATGCGACTTTTCAAAATCTGCCCAGAAAATATTCATTATCACATAAATCTGTGCAGAAATCTACAATAAAATCTTCCACATCTCAGATATATGCTTAGATATATACGATAACATGTTTGTCATCGTTCAAATTCGCGCAGAATGCGCGAAATCGCAGAATCTGCGATGTGTGATGTCCTTTCAGGGCCACCCTAGTGCCGGATTGGGAAAGCATCCGATTTGCGAATATGTTCGGTTTGCAAAAAGCATCCGAGTTTACAAAAAGCATTCAAACTAGAAAAGCATCCGAATTAAAAAAGCATCCGAGTTTATAAAAAGCATCCGAGCTAGAAAAGCATTCGAATTAAAAAAGCATCCGAACTAGAAAAGCATCCGAATTAAAAAAACATCCGAATTAAAAAAGCATCCGAGTTTACAAAAAGCATCCGAATTACGAATTCATCCGAATTGCGAATTCATCGGAATTAAAAAAGCATCCGAGTTTACAAAAAGCATCCGAATTACGAATTCATCCGAATTAAAAAAGCATCCGAGTTTGCAAAAAGCATCCGAATTAGGAATACATCCGAATTAGGAAAGCATCCGAGTTGTAAAAACACGTCCGATCTTTTTGACACTGATTCTGCTCCATAGTGTAGTGCCTTAAGGACCGGTGTGATATACTCGAACTTCTTTGTGCGAGACAGGATACGGGCTGCAATGTTCTGGATTCTTTGAAGGTGATTGATGGTGGAAGCTGGAAGTCCATATAAGAGTGAATTACAATAATCTAGCCTAGACAAAACGAATGCATGGATCAACTGTTCTGTCGTTTTGTCAGATAGTAGCGAGCGGATATGACTAATGTTTCTGAGGTGAAACATGGCGATACGGGTGTTATTCTTTACATGGGCCGTGAGGTTCAGCTGTTTGTCAAATATAACACCAAGGTTTCTAGCCGTATCACTGATTGGTATTAGATGACCGTCAATAGTGATGCTCTCAATGGCGTCGGGAAGTTGTTGACGTGGTGAATTCAGCACAAGAATGACAGTCTTGTCATATCGTAGTCTAATGAATAAACCTTGAATAGTGCACTTGAAATTTCAAATTAGCTAAAGGTCTACAGCAAGCTTGTTTTTCGTTAGAATTGCATCGTACGTCAGCCATTTCGATTTACATTTTTGAAGCTTTGCGAGAAGAAATTTGACGACTCTTTGCTGAATACCATACTACTATTTACTGTGTGTTGAATAGGTACATACAACAGTCGCTAATTTGTGCTATAAATACACGTACGATGTGTTTTGTGAAAACGCGTCGTAGAGATACGACGCCTCACAGAGCTGCAATGCATCGTGAGTTACGAAGAGTTCAGTGAAATCGGGTGCAGAAGAAGCAAATGGCCCCAGAACCAGCATTCATCCAGCAAAATGCATGCAAGCCAATGATTGGCCAATTTTGCAACCGCCCTTCAGTAGCTTGTAACAAACAGCGTGTTTTTACAGCAGAAATTTACTGCGTGCAGCCATCAAGCCTTTTAATTTCCAGAGTACAACGCGAGTTTGTACCTTGTTTTTATTTCAAGTATGGGTCTCAAGTATGGGTGATAATAAATGCTGCAGCTAAACCACCAAACTGAAATTTGCCGAACATGATGTTACTCCCGAACCGAATGTTTGGCAAAACTGAATGACTCAAATTTGTTGGAACCGTGAATAATGTTCGCCCAGTTCCCATTCTGTAGCGTTGTTGTACAATATCTTATGGCTGCGACTCGTGTATAATGGATGGTATGCACGCTGTGTCAAACTATGGCTGCGACTCGTGTTTAATGGATGGTATGCACGCTGTGTCAAACTATGGCTGCGACTCGTGTATAATGGATGGTATGCACGCTGTGTCAAACTATGGCTGCGACTCGTGTTTAATGGATGGTATGCACGCTGTGTCAAACTATGGCTGCGACTCGTGTATAATGGATGGTATGTATGCACGCTGTGTCAAACTATGGCTGCGACTCGTGTATAATTATATCAGCCGTGCGAAGCAGGCTGATATATTGTATTCGTCGCCTTTCTTTCTTTCTTTCTTTCTTTCTTTCTTTCTTTCTTTCTTTCTTCGGGCAAACGCTCACAAATAAATCTGCCAAATTCAATATCTGCCAAATTCTTTGACCGATTTCAACCAAATTTGGACAGGATCTTCCTTGACCCGAGTTCTATCTGTAGTGATCAGCAGGTGTGGTCAAACGTCACCTAGTGGTCACTAGTGGTCATTTTCTTTAAAACTACAAAATGCTACTTCTTCCACAGTCTTGGTCCAATTATTGTCAAACTTGGCCAGTTACATCTCTGGACCATGCCTCATAAAAGTTGTTCACAGAATTTGGCCAGTGGTCACCAGATGGTCAGTAGGGGTCATTTTCTTCAAAATTAGGAAATGCTGCTTCTCCCAAACTTTTGATCCAATTCATGTCAAACTTGGTCAGTTATATCTCTGGACCAAGCCTCATATAGGGTGTACACCGATAATTTGGCCAATGGTCACCTAATGGTCAGCAGGGGTCATTTTCGTTAAAATTACGAAATGCTTCTTCTCCCACAGTCTTGGTCCAATTAATTTGGCCAATGGTCACCTAATGGTCAGTAGGGTCAGAATTTGACCATTGGTCACCTAATGGTCAGTAGGGGTCATTTTCCTTTCAAAATAACGAAATGCTTCTCCCACAGCCTTGATTTAATTAACTCGTAAAAGTTGTTCACAGAATTTGGCCAGTGGTCACCTAATGGTCAGCAGGGGTCATTTTCTTCAAAATTACGAAATGCTTCTTCTCCCACAGTCTTGGTTTAATTAATTTGGCCAATGGTCACCTAATGGTTAGTAGGGGTCAAAATTTGGCCATTGGTCACCTAATGGTCAGTAGGGGTAATTTTCCTTTCAAAATAACGAAATGATTCTCCCACAGCCTTAATCTAATTAACTCGTAAAAGTTGTTCACAGAATTTGACCAGTGGTCACCTAATGGTCAGTAGGGGTCATTTTTTTGTCAAAATAACGAAATGCTTCTCCCACAGCCTTGATCTAATTAATTTGGCCACTGGTCAACTAATGGTCAGTAGAGGTCATTATATTGAAGCATATCAAATGTATTTTCTTCTATATTCTTTAGCCGATTTCAGTCAAACTTGGTTAGATGCTTTTGAAATTTGGGAGTGGTAGTCATCACCAAGTGGTTAGTGCGAGGCGGTTCACATAAGCCTTACAAAAGACTATTTAGGCTGATATCCGTGCTTCCTGAAGCACATTAGCTCTAGTGGATATTTGTATTTGTTGCCGAATCCGAACCGAACCATTGTTCGAACAAAATTTCCTCGAAGTTTTGGAGTCGGCTGCAGCACTAGTGATAATAACAATGCATACAATGCAAGACACGGGTTACCATGCACAAGCTAATAAATTACCCCTGAATATGAAAACTGGAATCGCCCTCGATAGGCGAAGAAGAGATTGACGCAGCCCGGGTACTGCTGCTCGGGGTCGCCGTTCTGGATGATGTCCGAGATTTTGACTGTCACCTTGGAGATGAGGCGGTCAGCCAGGGCCGAGACGCGCTTGTGGTCGTACTGGAAATTAAGAATGAAGTGGGCATTGGTGTGTGCTTAGGTAGAATTAGGTGATTTGTTGAGTTCGTGGCACAGGTTAGTGGCACAGGGTGTTTTGGGGGCGGGGGTGGGGGGGGGGGGGGGGGGGGGGGAGGGTGGGGTGTGTGGGGGGGGGGGGGTTAAAAAAAATTAACAAGAGGCAATTGTCCTACATGTACTTATTCCCTTTCCCTGAAAGAATTTGAAAAAGGTTCAAAATAGACCATGATTAACAGGGTTGTCATCAGACCATTAATTTGTGCCATCGATCCGCGGCCTGGGAAAATGTTTGAAAAATTTGAAAATTAAAAAAAACACACCCCCCCCCCCAAAAAAAAAAAACCTACATGTAAACGCAAATATGATTGTGAAAATTTAAAACGAATTCCCCCAACGCCAACCTAAACAATCTCACCTAAGGCCATTTAAAATTAATAAAAAGTTTTACATTGCCGTCCGTCCCAATTTTTTGCTTCGTCCCGATATTTTTTTATATTTTATATTTATTTTTCTAAAACTGTGTTTTTTCTACTTCTGTGCATGCAATTGATGGTCTAAGATCGTCGATAACAACTGCGCGCGCCATCCAGTGCTTGTAGGGAGATGTACGCGATCGCTTCATCAAAACCCGCCTTCAGAAAAATCGCATCACGTGGCTGACGGCATGCAATAGCGCGCTCTGCAAAGATCGTCATAGTCTTTAGGCAAGACGGACGTTGCTTAATCTGCAGCCACAAGAGGGCGCTATCGCGACAAACCATCATCGCTCACGAACCTGTCGGTAGCAACCGACGGGCATTTCGTTCATCCAGGCCTCCTGTAGGTTTTCTCAGGTTTACGAGCTTACAATGCCTTGGGCGCTTTTTGAGGAATCCTCGGTTTCATTGCCGAAAGAAATAATAGATAATAGACTGGATCCCGCTCCCGGCCCCATCCCCTACAAATACAGATCTCAATAGACAGAACCAGTGCGAAAATGTGTAATTCAGTGTAGGGACCTGTAGCCAGTCTATACATGAGAGTAGTTTGGTGCCGTGTTTTTAGTAGTAAACAACTCAACTACTTTGATATGGTTGCCATGCCACGTTCCACATGCAGGTAAGGTAAGTACTTCGGTGCGCGATGCATGGCATGCATTATGGCAAGCAGCATTATGAAAACCAGTGTGCGGGAGCGCGCGTACGCTACGTACAATTTTACTTTCATAATGAGTCACAACGTTAACGTTAACACTTTTGAATACATAGTACAAGGTTGAGGCCTGAGTTATATAGGGTAAGAAATTTGTGCCGGGCGGTAAGGCTGAAATTGACCTCGAGTACCGGGAGAAAATTTTGGGAGCTGGGTAGCACCGCCCGGCGTGGTGACAACCCTGACCATGAAGATATCCCAGGGCTTGAATTAAAGGAGGAAACGGCGTATACGCCACAAATTGCGAATATGAAAATGCACACTTCTGCAGACTGTACTGATGTGTTTGTTCATTAACAAGGATGAGTCAAGAGTAACCCCAAGATTTTTTACAGTGGTAGAAGGATTTATGCAAATGTCTCCAACTCTTAATACAAGATTAGGTAAAGTACTGATGACCTTCGGGGAACCAAAAACAAAAAATTATGTTTTGTTTTGATTAAGCTGCAGCTTGTTTTGCACCATCCAGTTATTAATCTTAGAAATACACGTGGACAGAATAAAAAGAGCACGATTGGAATCACCTGCAACTTTGGGATCAAATTCAGTATAGAGTTGGGTGTCATCAGCGTAAACATGAAAATTGACATTGTATTCTCTTATAATATCACCAACTGGATGAGTATACATGGTAAAGCACTGTGGTCCAATGACGGAGCCCTGAGGTACTGAGAAACTGAGAACATGCTCCACAGATTTGGCATTCCTAATGGACACTCTGGTACGACGTTCATTGAGATAGGACCTAAACCAAGATTTAGCAGTACCTGTAATGCCAAAACAAGTCTCTATTCTATCAATAAATATGCCATGGTCAACGGTATCAAATGCAGCTGACATGTCAAGTAATACCAGGAGAATAACTTTGTTTTTGTCAAGGGATTCCAGGATGTCATTTTTCACCTTGAGCAAAGCAGTCTCGGTACTGTGGTGAGCTTTTTACTGAGTGCTACTTACACGTGACGTGCGGTACACAATACGTATGTGTGTTCGTGTACAAGGCAAACGATAGTCGTCACGATCATCCCAACCTCGTTACCATGGCTACGATCTTCCTGCGCTTTGTTTTCCCACTATGCCTTGCGCGATAACGCGCACGCACCCATATGGAGTCAAGGCTGCGATCATCCTGCACGCGGCCGGTGCTCCAATTGTCACAAGTTTTTAATGAAGTTGTCCTACTGCTGAATGAACGGCCTTGAATTTGTGAGGAAGAAAATTGAAAAAATTCTACAATGCCGCGAAAGGATCGCGTAAAGTGAACACCCTACAATTTCAATATAATTTTCCACACACACCAGGGAGTGTAAGGTTGCATTGCAGATATAGTGCATGCAGCTGGAGTGTAAGATTTGTTTTTCTCATTTTAGCCTCCATGTCCTACTTCAAATATTGTTTGGCCTTGGTGCCCTCCATAATTTTGCTTCATTCAAGGCCAAAGTGGCCTTGCCCTAAAAAATGCCAAATTCAAGGCCTGATATCCTCTCAGAAAATACTTCTCAGCAAATTTATGTGCTAAGCAAAAACGCGCTGAGAAATATAAATCCAGTGACATTTCAGCTGGTATTGAGTGGTAACCCGTTTTGCTACTCGGGATATTTTCTGCACTTGCATGTAGCAGCTAAATAAAATTGACCCCTATCCCATCACTCTAGATGTAGGCACAGTAGCCTGGCCCTACCTTTTGGCGCGTATGTGGCCGCTGATAGACATCAGATCAATGTTCATCTCGTTGACGTCCACCGGGATCTTGCCCACGGCCTAGGCTGCGTCTGTGTGGAGGAACACCTTGTGGGCCCTGCAGATTTTGCCTGGAGTAAGCACGAAAGCACAAAACACACCAGAACAGGGTCAAAGGCCATTTCTGAAAACTAGGTTTCATCTACTGGTATGGCTCCGGCTTAATGAATTTACAGGTTTTTCTCAACTCTGGAGATTCTGGAACAACATGAGACCATTCACTGCTACGAAAACAACTATGGTTTCAAGCCAAAGTTTGGAGACTTTTCTTTTGGGTCTGATATCAAATACCCGCAGATGGTACCAGGGACAAAAACACAGCCAAAGCCAGAAACAAAGCCGCAATATGAGAAATGGCCAAGGAAAGGGATGGTACGTAGAGGATGCAAAGCCGTATCTACGGCCAATTACACACAATTTTAGCCTCAGACCTCAGAAAGACCATGACATGTACATGACAAAATCCTTTTTTTGGGGGGGATACGTCTCCTGTGCAAAAAGAAAATATTCTGGATCTGCCCCTGTTCTGGCCTTGATGCCCCTTCCAGTGGCCTTGGTGCCCCTTGAAAATGTGAGACGGCCAAGGCCAAAGTGGCTGCGTCCTTGTAATCCTTAACCCTAACTCCCTAGGGTGTGTGCAAAATCATATTGATTTTGGAGGATTGAGGACTGTTAGTTAAAGGTCGAGGCCTGTACCTACATTATTGAGAACTGGGAAGATGAAGTAGACTGGTAGTAGCTGGGAATATGTCTTTGGTTGAAGCAAACACATGTATGAGGTTGACAACAAGCATCAGAATACAATGCCCCTGGAGGGAGACCACCAAAATGAGTTAGTGCACATTATACAACACCTGAATAAATCCCTGTCATCTGATTGGTGAATTGTAGATCATGTGACATCAATTATTTGGTATATGCACAGTGCGACCATGCGTTATACCGTTTCACTCTGCGCAATGACAATTCTAAAGGTTTTATGCTTCTTATTACCGACGAAGGAATGTCAGAACTTGTTACTGAATCAGACGCTCGCAGTACTTAAAGACAAATTCAGGAAGACTGAAAGACTTTTTGCACGACTGACGTCCATTGAAGCACTCAGTTCAACAACTTTAAAATCAATATAAATTGTAGTTTATAGGTTGCCAATCAAAATGACGAGAATTTATTCAGGCGTTGTATAAAACAAATAATGAATGTTTCACTCTCGTGCAATGGAAAGAATAATTTCAAGCGGTGACAGATTAAATGTTCTATTCCACTCGGCTTCGCCACGTGGAATAGAACATAAAATCTGTCACCTCACGATATTATTTTCATCATTGCACTCGCAAGCATTCATTATTTGTATATTATTGGGTAGCGTCGAAAATCATACGACATGTACATCAGCTGTTTCATCCTACAGTTTGTAAATAGCATTTGATTTTTGAAAAACTGAGCTAGCTTATAGGGATCAATGCAATAAATGTTTCCAAGATTCACTTTTTGTGCGTGTTTAAACTCCTCTCTATTGTACGAAAACTGTTTGAAGAAATCTTTCTAGAGTTGACCAAGTTTTTTCCAGAAAAGCGAGGGCGCTGTTGTTGTGGTGTTCATCCGAACACTCTTCAGTTTGCATTTTTCATGTTCAAATTTGTTCTTTGAAAACATTTCTGAGACAATAAGAAATTAATATTATGTAAAATACCAGAAACAAATCTGCAACTTTTTGTGCACAAACCAATGCAATCGTTGAGGTTCAGTGCCATGGATGGAATCACAGTTTTACATAAGAATATGGAAATTTGTATTAGCATAACAAAAATATATAAGGTATATTTAGAGATTAGAAGAGCAAAACAAAAATTTGAAATACATAAGTGCAAGTTTGAGAGTTTAAATAAATACTTGTGTTACATGCTTCTTTTATAGCAAGCAAACTGTACTCACCTTGTACGGGGCTTGAAATGGGTATCAAGTAATATTGTTTACAGTTAGTGGATGTATATATATAAACATCCTTTTCTTATGACAGAGATCACCAAGTCAAGTTACCATTCATGAAAGTTATTGTTACTTTTCCTTTTTAGACCAAGAAGAGGCCAGAATCTCTGAAGATGTTTTGGATGTACCGGTTCTCAAGCCTGTACGTATTTTATTAACAATCAAAAATCAAACCAAACCAACTTCCCATCCATACATTTTACAAAGTCAACAATTTGTTTAGCTGTTTGCATGTACATGTATTTTGTGTATTTTGCAAAATTCTTCACCCTGAAAATGTGGCTTTTTGACCTGGAAGTAAAAATCACCCGTACTCCCATTCCACCTCAAGTTCGTCTGGCGAGTATTTAACTGGGTATTGCACAATCATGCATTTTTCGTACTCTTAATCACTTTTCCTAAAAAACGTTAGAAATGTCGCCAATGAAAATACATTTTAACGTAGATATGATTATTGTGAGCAACAAAAAACTTTAATTCTGGGGGGTTTCCTTGAACTTGTTCAAGTCTTTCACCTTGGGAAACCCTTCACCTATCTTTTAGCCAAATTTATGGACACCATTTTTTCCCAGTTTTTGTTAGCTGGGCTAAATATCACAATGTTGATATTGTTCATATGATTTTCCATAAGTTTTTAATATGATAACTGTGCCAGTAAGCAACTTGGTGAAATTGAAGCTCACCAATACTGACTACTTGATGATATCTAGAGACAGTGTAATGTGCGCACATTTGTGACCTGTCATCACAAAATGAGCGTAAAGTCGGCCAGTCAAAGTCAAAATTTGAAGGGGTGGTCGATTTTTAGATCATATGTTTTCTTTAAAGACTGAATCCCCAACAATCAATTCCCAATTTTTCAGGACGATCAGATAAAAAAAAAAGAGTTTTTGAGACAATTTTGAATATGCCTTTCTTTGCGCGTTCACACAATTTCTCGCAAGAAATGCCCATTTTCTCATAATCTCTGTATTAAGACTCCAGACTAAAAAATTAAAATAAACAAAATATTGAGTATCAAACCTTAAAGTGTTATATACCATTGGAAAGCTCATTTTGTGATGACAGGTCACATTTATGGGTTCACGAAGTTGTAATTTTGGATAATTACTATGTTCACATAAATATTAAGTCACTTATATGCTTTAGAAAATGCTATTGAAGTAAAGATATGTAAGAAGAATCACCAAAATAAACTTAATAATAAAATAAAATACCCAAATATAGGAATAAATATATTACGCGACAGGGATTAACGATTTATGCAAATTATTCATATTTCCACCACTTTGTTTTTTTTAGATTTTTGGTATGTCATTCTAGGGACCTTATACATGTAGAAGTGCACTGTGGTGACAAATATTCTATTGCAATTTGTGTGAGGTCAAAACTTATTTTTCCTGGACTATAAGGAGACATTTTTGCTGGATTGTGAATGTTTCCTGATTAGGAAAGTTGTTGCCAGAATGGGAAATTTGTTTCCTGTTTTGGAATTGTACCGGACTGCTTATTTTCAGTCATATCAACTTCAAACTTCACATGTGCAAAGACCATAACGAGTAAATTTGTAACCTACAGTTATGTCATTATGACATCATCCATCGTAAAACAAATGAGTGACATTTTTGTCCCACTTTGAGAAAATGTGTGAAAATTGTTCACACTTGTGCGAAAAATGTGTGAATATTTTTCCCACTAAAGAGAACACTTTCACATTTTGTGAAGTGACTGTTCATTCCTGAGAGGGAAAAGTGTGAAAATTTCCCCCATTTCAAGGTTGACCTTCAATTGAAATGTACTGGAAGCTATTGTTGTCACGATACGTTCCGTGATACCATGGAGCTATGAAGAGAAGGAGTTCGAACGATCCGGAGATCAAACAAACCAACTATCACGCCGCGCTCGTTAAATTTGTTAAGATTAACCGCAAACCAGCCATTACGTGCACGTCCTTGCGACCGCAAAGAAAGCATTATGAGATGTGTGGAGCTGATCTGCACATGCGCATTGTCGGCAAAAAGCGAGCGGCGTACGCAAAGCAAGGGTACTACACCGAGTCGGATTTAACAATTTGAGCGAAAATGAACGATGTTTTTTGCAATGTAAAAATTACGTACACCATCGTACACTATAGCCCCATACACGAACGGACAGAGAAAATCATCCACAACACCCTGTAAAAGTTTGATCTTTTGGAAATTGTATGCTTTTTTAATATTAATAAAATAAATCCCCAGTTTTCTCAGGATGATTTGATAAATAACTTATCGTAACTTGGCAACAGATGGTCCAAATTTGAAACGGAAAAGTCTGGCAAAATCCGTTTTTTGTACAGAATGCAGAAATAAAAATGGCGCATAAAAAACACACGTGAAGCTACTGCACATGTGATAATTAGATTGTTTCAGCGTTCACTACTTTAATAAAATAAACTGCAATCGGGTTTTATGCACGGACGTGCGGCGTGGGAGTCGGCATACTAAGACCCAGCGAGGCTTATCTTGGTCGTTAATCTGTTTGCACAGCAGGGGGAATTCTATAGGGTTGCGGTGGGCCAGACAATAGATCCATGCTTCACTATTATTGGCGGATAATTGCCTTGGAAATTGCGGCGGGCCGTTCGAACTCCTTCTCTTTATAGCTCCATGGTGATACGTATCGTATCGCAACCCATGTATCGCGATATGTGAGAAAGTGGTATCGTGACACACCTAGTATATATTCTGCTTTTAATTAATCTGCATTGAGCAGATAACACAATGCTATTGAATTAAGTTCAACAAACACATCATGCAAAGTAAAGAACTGGTAATGGCTTTCTACCACCAGGCAAGGTTTGTAGTCTTCAAGTATTTTGTAATCCCTCTTTATCTGATACATTGGGTAATTATGCTCAATGCATGTCACAATATGGAAATTGATTTGGGTACTGTGATTTGTTTATTGTGAGCAGTACTACTCAGTATGCCCCCAATTTAAATAATCCCTCACCATTATGTTAAATGGACTTTTTTTTATACTTGTGTTTCATACTTGTAGGAAAGAAAGATAACAACGAGACCAAAGAGACCGTGTGCTTTCTGTGGGGAGATGCAAGCACAGCTTGTTAGGCATATTAAAAGAAAACACAAAAACGAAGAAGCCGTCAAAGCTGCGCTGCTGTTACCAAAGCCGGAGATGCTCAGGGCAATAACCCAAATTCGAAAAGATGGGATTTACAATGAAAACCAGAAGAGGATACAATCAAATGGAGACATCAACCTCCTTCGAGAAAGGCTCCAAAGTAAGCAGGACAACATTGTCATGTGCAGCAACTGCAAGGGCTTCTACAGCAATAATTGTATTTGGCGCCACAAGCAGACCTGCAGTGATAGTACCCTTGCATATATTCACTCAGTCCCTGTTGCATCACTCTCCATTGAAAGCGTCCCTTGTGATAAAAAATTCAAGGAGGCGATCTTGGATAGATTTAGAACAGACACAGTAGGTAACCTCTGTCGATCCGACAAAATGATTGCAAAGGTTGGCAAGAAAATGTGGAACAAATCTGGAAACAAAGACCGGAAAGTTGTGATGAATAACATGAGGAGACTTGCAAATTTGTTGGTCACCTTCCAAAATGCCCATCAACCTGTCAACAAGAGTCTTTGTGGAGAAGATTTGGTCAATCGCCACAAGTTCACCGAACTTGAAGCAGCCTTGGAAGTTGTTTCAGAAAAGGAAGAGGGTGGAATAAAGGCAGGCCTGAAGCTAAGCCTTGGATTTCTCCTAAAAACAGCTGCCAAGGTAATGAAAGCGACCTACATTATCGAGGACAAACTTCCCCAGGCTGATGAAATGGACAGATTCCTGTCAGTGGTGGACCTAAATTGGGGATATGTCTTTGGTCAAAGCCAGTATGAAGTTGACAACAAGCGCCAGGCTGTCCTGAGAAAACCGCATTCAATGCCCCTAGAAGAAGACATTGCCAGTTTAAAGGCCTTCACACTAAGCTCAATGGCAGATATAACTGATGACCCCTACCTGAAGTGGGACAGCCACATATTCAATCAAATGCGTGCACTAATCGTGAGCAGGCTTACGTTGTTCAATGCTCGGCGGGGTGGAGAACCATCTAAGCTCACCCTGAAGGAATGGGATGATGCAAAAAATCAAGCTTGGGTCGATCCACAACTACTTCAGGCAGTGGATGACCCACTCGAGAAATCTCTCCTGAATTCTTTCAGGCTTACTTACCAACGTGGCAAAGGTTCCAGAAAGCTTGTTCCTGTACTGATCCCTGACGACTGCATCAAGCCCACAGAGATGCTTATTGACAATCGGGATGAGGCTGGTGTTTCCTCAGAGAATGAATTTCTCTTTCCATTCACCCAGCGGTCCATGGATCACGTGCATGGTTGGGCTGCAATCAAAGAAGTAACAAAGTCCATGGGAGCGCAGCTGAAAAGCCCTAATCTGATAACAGCCACCAAGTATAGGCACAGGGCATCAACACTTTATGCCCTTCTTGATGTTCCTGAGAATGACAGAACAGTGTTCTATAAGCATATGGGGCACTCTGCTGAAATCAATCAGAACGTATATCAATGCCCTGCAGCTATCAAAGAAATCACATCAGTGGGTGGATATCTCAGGAAAATCGATGGCCAGATGACAATTGGTAAATATTTTTTCTTCCACATTTACACGTAAATATTTTGTACAGTTACACATAAATAGCAGATAAAAGATGCATTGTAAACCTTTCAATGATAAAAATGGTTCAAATTTCAATCATGAAAAACCTTGTGGATTATACACACATGTTATGAACAATAGAAAAGTAAAACAGTGCAGGTAATGAACAAAGTACATGTACAGTACCCGTTTACATACATTTGTGTCCTTGTACTAAAATTATGTCAGGTGAATCCCGAGGTGATTAACTTTATTAGCAGCATAAAATTCAAGAGTTAAAAAAAACATTTCTACCGTGAACAGATCATTATGAGTTTTGATTTAGGGAGCTGTGACTGTGAGATGTTCCCAGCAACCTTAAAAAGTTTCTAACAATGTTAATCCGTGATCATTCCTAACTTGAAATATTTCCAACAAGTTCCACAAACCTTACACCTTTGTACTTGCAGGACACAAAAATCAGCAAACAGCTAGGAGACATTATGTTACACCTACACCATCCCCACCCAGCTCTCCAGCCTATGAAAGAACAAAAGCAAAACCAGGTATGCGGCCGTACATGAACATGCATTCAAAGCAAATTGCTGCGTTTCTCTGAAAGGGCAATATTATCAAGTCTCATTAAAAAGACTGACAGCCGAAGATTGAGACAGGGTGATCATTGTGTTTGCAGGACACAAGACAACAGCAGGGAGACATTCACCTTCATCCCAATCTAGCTCCCCATCCCCAGCCAGCTCCCCATTAAACGATGGAACAAAAGCAAAACCAGGTACAGCCACACATTATCCAAGTCCTTAAGCATGTATGTTTCTGTATAAGGTAATGATACATTTTGCTCAGCACTGGCACACATACATACTAAATTACATTATTTGCACTTGGTAACCACAGGGTTCGCGATAATCCACTATGTACAGAAATGTTTTTGAGCCAATCAGAAGCATCAAGTTAAAACTCTTGTTACCGGGATGACCTTCAACGGTCATACATTCGATCGTTTGATGATAGCCGAATTCTGATCATCGTGCACCCACCAATGTCCTGAAAGGTCCGTCCGGACTAAGCACTTGCGGTCGCGTGCGTATTCTGCGGTTACTGATGAAGATGTTTATGCAGTAAAATTTAACTCGAACCTCAGGGGAATGAATACAAAATTGTGAATTATCTGGAATTTGTTGACTAGTTAATGCCAACACACGTATTGTGCAAATAGCTGCCAACATTTTCAAAATTTAAATTGGGCCAAAACAAAATAATAGTTGTGCTTCCTTTTACATTGGGAAAACAAATAGGTTGGGTAGGTGGGTACAGGTAATATGTTTTTTTTATTCTAACTTTTTAGGGTCAAAATATTACAAAAATTTCCCTCTTGATTTAAGATTTAGGATTTAAGTACATACCCGCCAACACTAAAAAGTTTGAAAACAGAACATACATTTGTACACGTGCACGCGCACAATGAGTGTACCTTAGCAGCACGAAGGGTGGGGTCCGGGGCAGCACCCCTGGAAGCTCCTGGAGTTTAGCAGTCTTAGGACACTTTTATCTGAAACACCAATTCCTGAAAAAAATATAAGTGACACTTAAACGGAATTGGTCAATTAATGCTCACCAGTGTAGGCCTTACTGTCTTTTTTTTTGCATTTAATAAAAATACACGTATGATATTGTGACATGTATCTAAACAGGATCTTCAAGTCTGTATTTTATTCGTTTATGATCATCAGTGGCTGCAGAAGACTTTTTATGTGTTTTTATGTGTTTTCGTGTCAGTGGCTATTTCAAGACTGAACCATTGGACCACATTCCTGGGCAACTATCAATGAATTATAAGAGGCAATAAACAAGAGTAACTAGAAAACCTAATGAATAATAATGAGTTGGGGGCAGTGGTGATAGGCTATGTATACACATGAAAATATTGATTTATACTTGGAAATAAATTTGATTCAAAATATGCTAAAAAGCTATCCTGTCGACAGGAAATTATAAAATGTTCAAAAACACTACAGTTTATCACCTAAATTTAAAATAAAGATTCAAATAAAGAAAACATTCATGCCATGCATGTGGGGCTGCTGTTGATAACAGTTTTGATCTGGACTTTGCATGCGTGCTCTGATCTCGCCAGCTCTTACCGTAGTTTCAAGTGATGCAATAGTCCTAGGCCTACCCTCCGAGTCGATATTATTTTCGCGGTATATTCGTCATGGTCCACTAAAATGAAAAAACGTCCAAGCCCTTTGTTCAGGAAGCTATCCAAGCAAATTGTTACGTTTCTTAAAAAGAGCAACATCTCAAAGTATTGTCAAAAATTACGACGGTCAGTGATCAAGACTGGAGATCTTTGCACTTGCAGGAAACAAGACAAGATATGGGAGGGCAACAGCAGCAGGATATGCTACGAGACCGGAGAGCTCCCCATCCCCATGCAGCTCCCCTTCCCCACCCAGCTCCCCAGCAAATGAAAAAACTAAAACAAAATCAGGTACAGCTCACAGTATTCAAATCACTAACCCCTATACGTAAGCATTTGAAACCGCCTGCTACAGGTACATGTCTATAGGTACACATGTTATAAGCAAAGACAAACATTCAAATGCAGCCATGTCAAAGGTCAGGCATTGAGTGAATGCTGCAAATTTTACATGACATTTGATTCTACATGTACGTCGGGAAGATATGGCCTGGTATCAATGTTTCGGAGAAAACAAGTAGGGACTTTTTTAGTTACAATTTGTTTAACCCTAACCTCTTGGGTGCTATACTAGAAAGTATCCTGAATCTGCAAAAAAATGTTGGTGTCCTGATGAGTAGATACTGGATGTATCCTGAATCCGCCAAAAATCCTCCAACAAATTTCTGAGGGATTCTGACGGATCGAGGATAGCTTGCTGGTACCAAAAAATGTATTTTTCTTCATAGAGTCTTCAAAATCTGAGTGGATTTTGATGTTACACAGTACTGGCCGATTCAGAATATTATATGATGATCGCATGGCTTACTATTCTGAATCCATCAAATTTACAGTTTGTTCAATATGGAGGTATCCTGAAACAGCCTAAGGGTGTGCGTTTACGGGTAGTACGGGACCCGGGTACCCTATTCCCGTCACGGTCGGGTACCCGGGTGCATGTACATCCCCGCTCACTCCACTAACAAGCTGCAGCGCGACTGCCACGCTGGCATGGTGTGCTTACTTCCCCTGCATTCCGCAACTGAAAAAATGCACGGGCCTACTTTGCAACTCAGGGTTCGACCTTAACGCTGGTCCGCAAATAAATTCTAGTCAAAACCCTTTTCTAAGTAGTCGGGCGGTCCAGTGAAAAAAGAAAGAAAAAAGATAAGTTAAGTGCGTGGTTTTCAGAGCCAGATTGTCAACAGCGATCCCGTACTGCGTGGAGTTTACTCTCAGCTTGTAATAAATGTTTGTAAATGAATTGACTTGCCGCTCCCCATAATTGCACGCCTACAGTGGCAAGTCTTTTTCCAAAATAAATAAGGTTCAATGAACTAAATCCTTTGAGTGAGCCGACACGAAATGTAGCAAAAAGCCGACCACAGATGTTCCCGGCTGGCTGCAGAGTTGATACAATCTAGAAGCAAATACCTCTCCTGCAGTATCAGGTTTCAAAACCACATTCCAGGTACGCCACGGGTCTGTGGGATCGTGAATTAATTCAGCACATTTTCCAAAAAGTAAACCTCGCAAAAACTTACTCAAAGGACAACTGTAACAAAACACTGATACAATGTCAGCCGCAAGTTATAGCAGCTGTCAGAATTGTCGGTAAATAGACTTCAAAGGCAATTTGTTATCACAATGACTACAAAGAAAGCACAATCATCCGTTAGGCTGCTATCTAGACATCGGGAAATTGTCGGTAAATGGACTTATAAGACGTTTTACTCAGATGTTTTCTAACAATTTATCGGCACGCAATGAACATAAAAGACGCTTGCCTTTCTGAAATAATGTGTCAACATTTACAAAGGCAGTTTCGGGTAATAAAATCGATAAATTGGAGCCGGGTACCCGCAATCAGCGGTCGGGTTACGGGTACCCGGGTACCCGGCACGGCCTTAACAGCCGAAATACTCCAAAACAAGGGTATGGATTTTGATGGTTTTAGGGCATGTAGGGTGGTTAGGGTTACTGTAACCAAGTGCATGTTTACATACATGTACTCACTAACAATAATGTGTCATTTGTTTACAGTCCTTGAACTATATACATGTTAACACATGTAACTTCTCTTTAAAAATGATCCCCCAGGGCCAAGAGAACAAAGGTGGAATTTAATTTACCTGTGATTAGGACTTGATTAAACACAATTGGAGAAGAAGTTTATTAAGAATTACTGGCATATCATCATTCAATGCTTTTATTCTGTTTACAAAAATTGTGTTTCCAGGTTGTTGTCACAAAGCAGTAGTTTTTGTTTAAATTAACTCTAATTTTGCTTAGTAGCCTACTTTTGAAAAAAATCAACTAAATCTTACCTATTTCAGTACAAAAAAATGCAGTTTTGATGTTAGAGCTCCAGTACTAGAAACAATAAGATCAGCAAGAATAGAGTTACTAAGACAGAAAGTGAGATAATTCAAAATGAATTTGACCACATTATGAGGAACTGACATGTCAAGTAGTTTCTGGGCCAGGACATGAGGCTGCAGATGAAAAATCAAAATACATACAGTAATACCAGCAGAGTTTCAAAAATGCATTCTAAATGAGAATAGAGTCCTCAATGCAGCTCCTATGAGAAGAGGCCCGTAATTAATACCACATGTATATTATTAGTTAGCATTACAAGCGCGAGTGGAATACGAGTGGAAAAATATAGCGCTTTTTTCTGCGTCCCATATCCTACAAGGCCGATATGGGACGCAGACACGCTATATTTTTCCGTATTTCACGAGCGCTGCTTGTGATAACGAATTTATTTTTAAGCAAACTTTCGCGCAGTAAAGTTAGATGACGCACCGCTGTACGCAGAAGGAAAAAAGTGCAATACGCAGGGTGTGATACGAGCCGTGCGATATCACACTCCTTGTTAATATGGATCTACCAATCAGAATCGAGGATAATATGTACCTTAACTTTTCCATCGCACTTGGTGAAGACATGCTACATTTAATGGAAAAGGAAATATCTATGTTTGGGTTGATGCATGCACATCAACCTGTAACAAGTGTTCTTTTGTGATTTGAACACAGGACGTAGATACACAAGGTGGACCAATATGGACACATGGTATGTCAAGAAAGAATTTTCAGGTTTCATCAACAACAAATCACAGCAAGGTCCTAAAGGGTCTCTGCCAAGTAAGAATGTCTTTCACTTTATATCAGGTTCTGCTTTTTTCTTCTGATTTTAGGTTGACTGTAGTTTGTTGACTGTAGAGGAATGTGAAGCTTTGTCCAGTTGTCTGAATCATCTCCCGAATAGTCAAGTACACGTACTTAACATGTAATCATCTCTAGAGAACATTCAAAATGGCATCAAGTGGTTTGAATATGACATACCGGTACATGTAGACCTACTGACTTCTGTGTGTTGATCTTTACTTCCAAATTGTCACTAGTTCCTGTACATGTACCTCTTTACCAACAGGCAAACTGCAAGTAGAGTCCTTTTTACAACGCCATCCACATGTTCTCCAGCACATTTCAGAGCCCATGAAGGTAAAGGTCATGCTGGTGAAAACCAAAGTCTTCAATGAGCGCCTGAAACAAAGGACAAAGGCCATGTGAACTGCACATTAGGTAGGTGCCTCAAAAGCCATACAAAGTACAATGTACTCTACATGTGCACACATTATTCAAAATATTGAAAGTCAAAATACATGTACATTTTTGTACGTGCATAATTTAATGAGGGCAATCAACCGTGACTCTGTAACAGGGGCTACGGGTTGGAAGAGGTGAGTGGCGGGGTATTCTGCGATAAAATTGAGTCTACAAAAGTGTTGTGAAGAGGGAATAAAATCCCATCCTAAAAAACTCTGTTTGGGAGTTTGCATGTCCATGTTCAGTTTTAGGCCTACATTTGTGTACGCAATCCATCTGTTTTGTGAAAACGGTCGATGGCCATTTCATTTCTATTCCTATAGTTTGTAAATGTTATACCAATCTAAAACTGTTCAAAGGAAATCTGTCAGATTAACATCCGATTTTTGAACCTAATTTGCAGACATGATTCAAGACAAAAGTTTCTGCAAACTGGTGTAGTCAGGTGCCAAGCTTAAGAAGCGCCCTGTATAGGAAGTACTAGGAACCATTTAACATTTAACTAGGAACCAGACGGATCATATTATGCGTATTTTACCTGCCCTGGTGTCACATGAATATCCGACTTGTCACTGTTCTATGCGCAGTTAACGCAAGGAGTTGGGATTTCACGCGACACCTGTCCCATTGTTGCATGGTACTGCCCAAACTCTGTTGATTTTAGGCAAATGATGGGTATTGTGAAATTGTGCCGAAATCACAGCTGGCAAAAAAAAGAACAAACAGGAAAACATAAAACCATGTATGAACCATTAGCAATACCAACTGTGCGGGGGAAGCCAACCTTGTTCCCAGGGTGTCAAGCAGTACGCTCCCAGCTACAAGTACATTTGTAGCTGCTCCTTACGATTGGAAATGAGGTTGGAAATAATGCAACACCTGGGGACGACGTTGTGGCCAGGTTTGCCCAAACACATTGCCGTGGCCGGCCATGGACACAGTTGGGGCGCGTCATGCAGTTGACGCAGTTGGGGTAATAAATGCATTCGGGGCCGGGGCAGTGTGCCGTATCAATTTAACACAAGTAAATAAGTGTGTACTGTTTGGGTGTGGCTGCGGCTGTTTTTTAATACAACTAGACGGTGCGCAGATATCAAAATGTTGCTAAATGTGACCATAAATAGGATGCTAATACTGCAACAATGTAGATTTGTCCTCAGGCTGATGAGAACTTTTGAAAACAATGTAAATTTCCGATAAGATTTTACACCAAAATACAGTAGAATTTATACTCAATGCAGTTAAGCAAAATTTAGTGTCACACATGGCAAAAAAAATTGGCCCAGTGGTACACATGAGCGACATACATACAATGTAATTAATATTTCTGTGATGTTTGCAACAAAACATCCAAATTTACAGAAAACCATATTTCCATGGTTTTACAAATCAAAATGTAAATACCAAAATTGAATTTTGTTTAAAGAATAATATTCGAACAAGTTGACTCTTGTACATATTGTGTCAAACAGACAAACTGTTTTTGTTCAATCCTGTAATTTTCCTTAAATGCTGTAACGGGTTATTCTGGCATCATCTTTACTATGTGTACCGGTACTTGTGTGGGAAATACAAAAACTAAGTACATTTTACACATCTGTCACCGTGTGTGAAATATTTAACTTAGCAGATATTTAAATTTCAATACAATTAACATTTTGGATGTGTTGCATTCTGTTGTTTATAAGATCACTGTTTGTAACCCTTTCTGTACAACATGTATGTGTCCTTGCGCATAATTTAAAAAAATGATAAAAAAAATGTAAGGAACCGTGATATTCCTAATTAAGACATTTCATCCGATCAAAGCTGAAACATACCCGGTACAGTACAAATTTGTTTAGACATAAAGCGTACAAACACATACGTGTACATGTACACAGTATGTATAGCTCAGAACAAAATTTACATGTAGTCATCAGGCCCAATGACTTCAATTTGTAAATTTATACAAGTTATGTAAAAAGTAAAAAGTAAAACTTTTTGTTGCAGTTGATGATGGTAATTCCCACATTCATGTGTACATTTATTGAGAGTGTACACATGTAATTTGTTGTATCCATTGTGTATAATTGATAAATTTTTAGGTCGTGACTGAATTTATGATTTCTTTGTATTTATTTACTATTCAATTAATTTTTAAAACCGTTTAAATTTATTATAAATCTGTTCATGAATTTGTAAGTACATGTTTTGTATATATGTTTGAATGTATTATAAATTTGTGAAAGGGCAGACGTGCAAGTATGTAAAGTGACACCTGGCATGTACATTTCGTCCCATGAATCACTAAAGGCCCTAGCACCAACCTCTGGGTACATACCTCATAGGGTGAAAACGACTACTTGGCTTGTTTCCACTGCTAGTAGAAAATTTCAAGAAAATATAATTAAATGGAATATACATTGTATTCTAAAGTACGGTACAATGTAAATACAAAATAGAAAAACAAATACAAAATTCATTAACATATTTTAAGGGTCATACATCATATGAAGGTACTGTTGAAAATATGTTTAAAATTAGCGTCAAAGGTTTAGCCTATATTACTTTAATTGTTATTTTTTTAAGGGTTTTGTTATTTTATTATTCTTTAGTAGAAAAAAAAGTTAATTACATTATTATAAATGATTAAAATATTAAAATCAACTTTAATTCCTTCTGCATTTTTTTTTGAGTGGGCGTTTTTACGTCAGGAAAATGTCTCGACTCTCAGGGTAAAAACGTCTAGTAGCATCCTTAACATCGAACTCTATTTCAGCCTCATTTACTTTCAAAATACCTCAATATTAGAAAGATCACAGCCATTTACATGTGTTGGTATGAGTAAGTATTAGCTTTTAGAAGCCTACCACATATTGAAGAATGTAATTTTTATATTTGTTATTCAAGTTTGATCAATTAGATTAAAGTTCATTTAAAATTTGTAAATTTTTATTAAGACGCAATTGATTTTTTATCAAATAACTTTCCTCTCTGCTTACCGTAGTACCATTGATGAATTAATAATAGTGGTACACATTTATGAGGGACATACATGTACATGAACATTGTAATTAATATTTCTGTGATGTTTGCAACAAAACTTCCTTCCCTAACTCCCTCGCCATTGTTATTGAACAATACAATTCCTTCAAAATCCTCCAACTTCCTTTGTTGTGTAAGGAGTTAGGGTTAATGTAAAGAAATTTACAGAAAACCATATTTCCATGGTTTTACAAATCAAAATGTAAACTATATACCAAAATTGAATTTTGTTTAAAGAATAATATTTGAACAAGTTGACTCTTGTATGTAATTGTGTCAAACAGACAAACTGTTTTGCTGTAATTTTCCTTAAATGCTGAAACGGGGTATCCTTGCATCATCTTTACTATGGTTATAAGGGTACACGTGTACAGTATGTACAAGTACCAGTACAAGTACTTGTGTGGGAAATTTACAAAAACTACATGTACCTTGATACCGTAAGATGCTTGAAAGTTGATGTATTTTGCTGAAATTCTTAAAATTAACCCTCACCCTGCTAAAAATGTACCAGTACAAAAACATGGTTAAAGGTTGTTTAATACTGTTGCAATTTACATAGTAGGGTATGGTGACATTTCTGTTGCTTGTGTGTGACATATTTAACTAAAGCAGGTATTGAAACTGCATAAATCTACTGTTGCATTTCAATACAATTAACATTTTGGATGTGTTGCATTACATGTATGTTGCTTAAAAGATCACTCTTACCCACTGTTTGTCAAGGTTACACCCTTTAACTGTACGTGTTCTTATGCATAATTTTAAAAACTGTGATATTCCTAATTAAGACATTTCATCTGATCGAGGGTGAAACATACAGTACAAAAACTTTTAGACATGTGCATGTACTGTACATGTATAGCGTACATGTATGTATCTCAGAACAAAATTTAGTCAATTTGTAAATTCATACAAGTTATGTAAAACTTGTTGTAACAGTTGATGATGGAAATTCCCACATTGTACCGGTGAATAAAACAATGAGAGTTATATGTACCGGTATGTAATTTGTTAGAAGTAATTGTGTGTAATTGATAAATTTTTAGGTCGTGACTGAATTCGTAAATTCTTTGTATTTATTTACTATTCAATTAATAACTTTTAACCAGATCGCACCGGATGACGAATATAAACACATACATGTAGTTTTCCCCAGATTCGAAACGGATGAGGCATAAACACGCCACGAGCAAAGCCGGAAATGTCTGTCAGCAGCGAACAAGGCCCGAAATGCGCGAGTGTGCTTCCTGGTACTGGCGGCCTGAACCTGCTTCGGATCGAGTTTCGTTAAATATAATCCCGCGCGTCGGCTCGGTGATGTTAAAATAATCCTGGCGCGAACTGGTTAAAAGCGATTAAATTTATTATGAATGTGTTCATGATTTTTAAGTACATGTTTTGTACAAAAAAGGGTATTAAGTTGTGCTGTGCATTATCATGTAACTTGGCCTACTCAACGTTGAGAGGGTAAACATTTTATCAAAATGTGATTTACATTTTTTGCCATTAATTGACATCTTTACGTTTAACACCAATATATTCAGGTTTCATTTAAAGAAATGCTGATTTTGATGATTAAAGTGGAACACACGCCCATTTTTTTGTTCTACAACAAAGCCGGCTTTTTCAAAGCCTGATTTCTCAGTTGTGTAATTTGAAGTAATCAAAAGCAAACGTGTCATATCTCCAAAACGGGAGTAGCTATGGAGCTCTATTATATACCAACTGAAAGCTTACATTGTGAGCTTTCCAACCATGTATATTTATACATATATATTTATGTGACATAACACCCATTATTGTGCAGTGGGTCACATACATACATGTACATGTATGGTTGAATGGTACTGTACATGTAGTGGAAGCTGTACTTCTCTGTCAAAGGTTTTCCCCTAAAGTTATAGCCTAAAAACCTACATGTAAAGTGACACATAAATGTGCATACAGTATGTCCAGTCATTTTGCCCTTGCATCACTGAAGGCCCTAGCACCAACATACCTCATACATGTACCACTCAAGATTAAGAGAAGGGAAACAACGATTTTAAAAACTTCAGAAACTAGCGCTACATCCATTGATTCATGCTTGCAGAGTATGACTTTTGGGTCAACCCTTTTTAAACCTTTTGCATGCACGTATGTAAATCTTTCAAAACAAAGATGAAAATAAAGAGGACTTTGAAGTGTACAATGTACATGTACATGTATGGATTGAGAATTAATATATTAATTTACCATTTCCACATCAAGTCAATTCTTTCTTCACGGTACACATCATGTAACTTAGATGATTGTTTCAATTGAGGAAATAAAGTTGGAGATTACTACATGAAACTGTTAGGCCAAATAAAACAAACTACATGTAGTTGGTGATAATTCCCGCCCGACTCTCCGAACAGGCCCCCGACCCGAATATTTTAATTTTAATTTTTTTTAAACCGCCGTAAAAAACGAAGAAAACGACAAAATATAAAACCCCATTCAAATTCCGCGGGCTTAAAAGTAGGTTTGATTTGACCCAAGCCACCAACGTGCTTCTAGCAAGTACGCACATGCGCTGAACCCACACTTGCTGATTGCCATTGTCACTGCGCCATTGTGTTAGCCAGGCCTTCCCAGTGCAGGCATTGTTCTCAGCTTTTGTTCTTTTTGAGGTCGTGCAGTGATTTATCATGTCGGTGATCGTGGTGACAATACTAGGGTACGTTCAGACGGTGGCGTAAGTTAATCTATTCCCAAAATACTAAGTTAATCTGTCCGTTGGAACGCTCTAATCCACCCGCGCGGCGTAAGTTACGCGACCAAAATGGCGTAACTTACGCTTCCCAAAAGTGGCCGATTAGATTAAGTTGAGCGAAAGATAACGATCTCCCCCCGCTGCGACAAGCCGTGAAGTGCCGTTGGAACGCAACTGACCTGCCACTTCCGGTGGTAGTTTATTCACATTGACCTTTTCCATAACAGGTCCACGCCGTGCTCATTAGCCGGACACGGACAAGGCGATTTAATTGTTAACCCTTTGCAATGATGGCCACCGCGCCGAGAATACATCCGATTGCCCGTTGCCTTCGTTTGACAAACTGCCAAAAAAGTCAACGGGTAGCGTGGTCTTGTTGACGCAATCGGTTGTTTTTCAGTCTTCTGAGCCTTTTCAGCACACGATTTAGTATTCAACTCTCCGGCCTAGGAATCCGACGATCGTTTCCTTTTATCCCGAATACAGGCAAGCAAAAACGCGAGAAAAACTTTAGCATTGATCATCATCGGCGCCATTTTGATAACGCATGGCCTGTCGCGCACGTGCAATTACATGTACACGTCCGCCGTGTGTGCATGACGTGCGTGTACGTACACGGCTTATTTACCAGACCGTTTTACAAACCCTAGCTAATTAGGCCAGTCGGTCCACTGCGCTCCATTATCATAGCCAAACTGCATAAATAAAGCCGATATTGCGAAGAGGCTGGAGTTTGGAAAACGGCAGTACGCTTGCGCTCTAATGTACATGCATAGACATGGAGTTTTGTTTTCGTTTTTTTCCTCCATGTCTATGGTACATGTATACTTTATACTAATGTACATGTACACTTTCCTTGTTTCCCGCGCGCGCGCGCTTTAACCGGAAGCTGGCTGGGAAAGTGGTGTTTTGCGTTGCGTAACCACGATGGCGTAACTTGATCAACTTTTCCGCCTGGGGAATGGCGTAACTTTGTCGTTTGAACGCAAGCATGTTTTGGATTAAAAACGGAATAACTTAGTATTTTTGGATTAGCTTAACTTACGCCACCGTCTGAACATGCCCTAAATAATACATTGTGCGTACAAAAACAGAAAAGAAAAAAAGGATAATCACTAACTATTTTTTTTTATTTGGCCTTAGTATGGGTTTGCACGATTCTAGTTATCATTTTTTAAAAACATTTGGACATCATTTCTGGGGCTAGTACTAGAGTTTGAGGGAGTACTACCGGTACACGCATCATGCCAAATGTCCTAAATGTGGTTTAAACAGTCGCCAAAATCCACAAAAATACCTAACAAAATCCCTTAACCAGTTCGCGCCGGATGACGTATATAAACGCAAAAAATTTCAAAAATTCAAAACGGATGACGCATAAACACGCCAAGTTCAAGTTCGGAAATGTATGTCAGCAGCGCGCAAGGCCGGAAATGCGTGGGTGTGCTTCCCGGGACTATCAGCCTGAACACGCTTCGGATCGAGTTTCGTTAAAAATAATTCCGCCCGTCGGCTCGGTGTTGTTAAAATAATCCCGGCGCGAACTGGTTAAATAGCCTTTCATGTGTGTCCAAGATTATCAAAATGGGTTACGGGGGTACTCACAATCAATTCTTGACCTGCAAATCCAGGAAATTCGACGACAATATTCGAGCGAATACTGCACACTTTGTGTTCGCCATGATTTTGAACGATCGTATGCCGACTGTACCACTATACGGAGGGGGGTTCTGCAATGTGATGGGACAGTATATCGCGCGCGACACGATACAAAGACGTGTGACATCGCAGAGCAGCCCCGCGTATAGTGGTACGGTTGGCACGCGATCGTTCAAAATCATGGCTAACAAAAAGTGTGAAGTATTCACTCGCATACATACTGTCGTCAAATTTGAAGGTCAAGAATTGATCGCGAGTACCCCTGAAGCCCATTAAGGTAGACACACATGAAAGGCTATTTAGGGGATTTTGAGGTATTTTGTTAAGCATTTTTGTGGATTTTGGTGACTTTTTGAACCACATTTAAGACATTTGGCATGATGCATACAGTACTTCCTCGGACTCTAGTAAGTATTTAGCGCTGGTCTCCTAACTAGTTCCCCAACCTTTCTTTCTTTGCAGGGGCACAAAAGTAAAATTTTCGTTAGTTCATGGTTAGTCCAAATGTTGAAAAAGCGATAACTAGAGTCCAGTAACTCAGACTAGATGAGTGCAATGATTTAAATCATTGTCATGTGATGCGATTTGCTCTGGTTTGACTTTCATATCCATGTGTCCCGCTAAACTTCTTCCAGCCCTAAACGGTGAGGCAGGAGCTTTAGGGCTGGAACTAAGCTACAAACTTAACGCTAGTCTATGGCCCCGCACTATACACTCAGTGCAAAAAAACCAGGATTTTGTTCACTTTTCATGGAATTCATTCGGTCTCAAACTCGGCATGCAGGTTTATTTATTATCGCGTCGATATTTAGCTAAAATTAGGACTTTTCCGTGGTTCAGTCTGGTGTAATTTGTCTCTATATAAATCTGTGTTATAAATTAACAAAATATTTGAGATAAACGAAAAACAATATGGCCGAACAAGTCTGCGCAGGTGCGCACAGCTCGTTGCACCGAACAACAGAGGCGCCCTCTTGTTCGGTGCAACGAGCTGTACACCCCTGCGCAGACTTGATCCGCCATATTGTTTGGGGTTTATCGCCATTTATTTGGGAAACTTTATAATGCGGATTTAGAGACAAATTACACCAGACAGAACCACGGAAATGTCCTAATTTTAGCGAAATAGCAATGCGCTAGTATACAAATATTGACTGCTTTGAGTGGTATAGTAAAACTAGCCTCCCGAGGTGATCCATGGAGCATTCTATTTTCCCTCGGCTTCGCCTCGGGAAAATAGAATGCTCCATGGATCACCGAGGGAGGCTAGTTTTACTATACCGCGAAATAAAGCAGTCAATATTTGTTTTATAACACCTCACTCACAGATTCTGCACAATTTAAGCTTCCTGAAAGTATAGCAATGACAAAAAATCTCCGAATTACACGTCTCTCGATCATACATGTACGTGTACTTTGTTGCCTTGATGAACGGGTGCGAAAGTGATAGAGCAATGTTTACGCAATGCACCGAAACACACGTCTGGGTTTCAGTCACGCTTTCGTTGCTATGCGCATATTTCTTGTGTTGCTATGCGCATAGTCCTTTTTGCGTGGTATAGTCTTTTTGGAAAATAGTAAAAATAGCAAGTGACACGTGCCGCGCTCTCGGCCAATCAAGACACAGAATCTGTGAGTGAGGTGTTATAATATAATAAATCAACCTGCATGTCGAGTTTGAGACCGAATGATTTCAATGAAATACGTGAACAAAATCCAGGTTTTTTTGCACTGATGGACGTATGGCCTATAGCACAGAGTTTACTCTAGTGCGGGGCCATAAGACTACAAAACTAACTATGCCCTGTATTTGTATGCAGCACATGACTGTCGCGTCGCTCAAACCATAGACATGGACGTCTATGCTCAAACCATGGAGCTATGCTCAAACCATGTAAAAAACGCACGTGTTTAGTTTAACCATAGAGAAAGGAACATTCTCTATGAAACACGTGCGTTTTTTACATGGTTTGAGCGACGCGATACCCACATGATGACGATCTCATGATCATGTATTTTGTTCGTCTTCGTGTGTTTGTTTTGTTTGTTTTTCGAGAAACTCCACTACTAGATAGATACCTTATCGCCGCAGTGAGCACCTTCAATACACGTCTAGGCCGTACACGTAGCTCACCACTGTTTCCACCGTTAATTTGTTGAAAGCGAACTAACACGGGCAGGCCACAGGTCCGATCCGGTCCTGTGAACCGCCCGGCCGGCCCATCACCGCCTCCCTGCCGTTTTATCCGCGTGTACATGTACATGAACATGTATTCGCATTTTTGTATCACTGTGGAGACATGGCTTTGTTCTCGTGTACAAAATGGTTAGAAAGTCGAGCACGTTTTTCAAAATGCTCCCATTTTAACCATAATTTTTTTCCTGGGTTGAAATTTCGACCCAATATACCCTATATTATACCCTAACCCAAACACTAACCCTAACCCACATCCTAATCCTAGTTTTTGAGTAATTTAAGTAAAATCCAAAAATCTAATTCGTGAAATTCCCAATGGAGACCTATTCATCTATAGAAATTTACCCTCCGGAGACGTTTTGTCTCCATTGTACACATTGTGTTCATGTCTCCAGAGGGTACCGTATTTCGGAACATTATAATGTATGTACACGCATACATGTGTACGTGTAGCCACTGGTTTTATAGGCACCTCTCCCTAAGTGGCCAAATGGAGGCGCTGTTTTCAACCGATTTTAAAAGCAAAATCTAATTCGCAATCTATTTCAGTAGGAACCTGAAACTGTAGAAACTGTAGGCCTGTAGGAAGAAACTGTAGAAGAAACAAGAAAAAAAGAAACTGTAAACAAGAAACTGTAGGCCTGTTTCTGAAAATTCGAAAAAAGTGCATTTCATCAAGAGTGTTAAATACGCCATGTCATCGGTTGCGACAAAGCGATGTTTTATCAAAGATAATGAGCAAGCAAATCAGTTGCAGAAGCCCCTGATTCCGCAGCAGCAGCTGCACTATCACCCGTACCGTACGCAGGATTTTTTTTTATGGCAGGGGGGGGGGGGGGGGGGGGGGGGGGGTGCGAATTCGTACTTGATGGGACCAACAATGGAACCATTTTTTTTTTGCGCCAGCACCGTTATTTCTATATCAAAATATCATAATTTACCCCGGAAAATGTGGACCTTTTGGTAATCTGGGGGAGGGGGTGCGTACCCGTCGCACCCCTGCGTACGGGCCCTGAATATTTCAACAGTGAAGAGCATTAATCAAAGATTGTGGATAGGTCACAAATATGGGGGAAGGGGCAAGTTCCCCCCCCCTCCCCCTCCCCCCCCTCCCCTCGTAGTAACGCCACTGCATAAACTTCA